>OX382336.1:14976864-15640699 GCA_947507615.1 Hemithea aestivaria | reverse complement strand
TAGCTCTCAAAAGAATGAACCGATTTTACTACTTTCTTTTTTTCGTTTAAAAGGTAAGTTAGTCGGTAGTGCTCTTAGCTATGTTTGATGGAAATCGGTCCAAAATGGCCGCTGCCACAAAATTCCGGATTACCTACGAATAAATAATAAGTCGGATTACACATTTTTTAACAAATCTCTCAATTATTGGGTATCAAATAAAAGGGCTGAATACAACACATAATGATAAATTTCAAATTCAAAATGGTGATTTAAATATCTTTAGCGTTGGGATTTTTAACATTTATTTTAATGTTCAAATCTCAGTGTGGCAAAGATTTTCGCTTGGACGCTACCGTGATTCGGAAGGTACGTAAAACTGTGGGTCCCGGCTGGTTCCTATAAGATATGTAGGAGGCAGTCGTTAGGTCATGTTGCAGGCCCTGTAGTAATCTCGACGACCTGAAACTGCAACATATAGGTTGTCCACACAACCTATACATTGTGATTTGACTCTGACAGTGTAAGTTGGGTAACCTGTTCTTCTTCTTCTTGCCCTTATTCCACACTAGGTAGGGTCGGCACAACACGTTTTTCTCCTCCATTCTGATCTATCATCCGTCATATATGCATCCACTTCCCTAGCACGCATATCCTCTTTCACACAGTTCATCCAAACCTTTTTCGGGCGCCCCCTTAACGCCCCCTTGGGTAACCTGTTCTGTTGGAGTATAAATTAAATTAAAAAAAAATTAAATTATGTTTATTTGCCTAAAAGTTTACACTGGTATTCTTACTTACTAGTGGACCCCACACTAGGCTAAAGCCTGTATCGTGGGTTCCTTAAGGCTAAGATTACAATTACAAACAAAGAGTGTACAAAATTTCGACGACAGATAGATAAACAAAAGGGATAATATTATTATACATATAGTACGATATTACTTTCTAGATTATAAATATATGTTTGATGAATATATGTATGTTTGTTTGTGTTGTGTGTGTTTGAAATCCCAATTATTATTATTTATTTGTCCGCCGAAGAATGCTTTAACACCCCCCATATGAAAATACTCGTCACAGTCCAATATGGACCCTGTACATTGTGATCACAACACGTCACGACTCACGACCATGACCAAGGGGGCTGACGCGTGACATCGGAATGCATTAGTCACTATTGTGCAACGAAATATGTCACACACGCGATGGGGCACCATATTAAACCTATGGTATTCTTGCAATGAGAGATATTTTATTGGACTGATGATAATTAATATTTTGAGTGCATTATTGTTGAAATGCGCCCGAGAATTTCATGACTTTAGATTCAAAATGTACCAATATTTGGTGGATATATCAACAGCTTGGACGAAGCGATTTCTTTCATTATGAGAACGGCGAAGCTATGGAACTCGCTACCATCCTCAGTGTTTCCCGAATGCTATAACGTGGGTTTGTTCAAATTAAGAGTGAATAGGTTCTTACTGAACAAGCTTGCTACAACTTCGACTGCATCATCACTTACCAGCAGGTGAGATTTCGGTCAAACGCTTGTTTAGTCTGCTAAAAAAAACTCGTATTTTACTCTAGCCGTTAAAATCTTTATCATTACTTCATACTGGTGGTAAACTTCGGCCGTGGCTAGTTACCAACCGCTGGATAAAACCGTGTCGCCAAGCGGTCATTATGACCGTGTTCCGTCATTATGTCCAGTGAAGCCAAGGAGGAATTTATTCCGCCTTCTAGGTTTAGTTTGCTACTGTCTACAGCCGCATCATCGCTTACCATCACCCGAAATCATGCTCAAAGGCTAACCTGTAATGAATAAAAAAAATGGTCCTAGCACGCGAGGAAAGGAAAGAGAAAAAAATTTACATCTTCATAAGAAAACATTAAAAAAAACTGAAAATTCTCTTTTTGCAAATAAAAATCTCGTGTAGCAAACATATCCATTTACATAGGTATCGAGGTAACATTAAATAAATACCATTTGTAAAAGCTGCGTACCGTCTCCGGTCGGCGTGCGTGCAAACGACACAATTTTGTTACCGATCGCCCGGAGCGGCCGGTTAGATGAAACATGTATGAAATACTCGGCTGGCCTGTGCACGTAATAAACATAATGTTGGACATAGATTAGGTGAATGTACAGAATGGATTTTCACTTTAGGTACCTATATTTTGTGACATACAGCAGAATGACGTTTGGTTATTCGTGCCTTTCCTAGATCAATAAGTGTGGAGAAATTTCGGGGAAGGATATTATTGGCGAGATTAGACATTTAGTACTCATTCTCTTCTTTAACTACTAAGTATTTTTCAGGATACTGCCAGGGTCTTCGTTCCGGCTATACTTCACCTTGAGCATCCTTAAAACGACACAATTTTGTTACCGATCCGATTTTGCGCTCGCTTAGATGAAACATGTATGAAATACTCGGCTGCCTGTGCACGCACGATTAGGTGAATGTACAGAAGGTATTTTCACTTTAAGTATATTTTTACTTGGGGAATCCATGAAGTTATTATTTACCACCTGTGGACCTAGCCAATGCCGCAAAGTTATTCAGAGATCGTTACGCTTACAAAATGTTGTGGAACTACAAGACCTAAATAACAAATATACGAAAAACGAAGATGAACTACTAGGTTCACATGGGCTACAATACCCATTTTACCATAACCCTGCAATTTATTTTTAGGACTTCATGAAATTCATTATTTTATAACTTGTATTTATTTTCATAACTGTATTATTGTATATGTACATGCAAAAAAACATTTATTTGTGAATAAAATCCTAAAAATTATTTCATATTCGTGCCGTAAGTACTTATATATAAGTACTTATATATAAGTACTTATATATAAGTACTTACGGCATATATATGTACTTATATATAAGTACCTATATATCTTATTAATATTATAAAAGCGAAAGTTTGTGTGTGTGTGAGTGTGTGAGTTGTGTGTGTGTATGTTTGTTACCTCTTCACGCTTAAACGGATGAACCGATTGACTTAAAATTTGGTATGAAGATAGCTAAAACTCTGGAATAACACATAGGCTACTTTTTATCCTGATAAAAGAAATAGTTTTAGTAAAAAATCCAATAAATTAAAAAAAATGACAGTTCTGAAATTTGACAATTAATTGTCATTTTGACATTTTCGATTTTCAATTGTTTTTGAGAAATTTGACAATTGTCATTTTGACGTATTCGGTTTGGTTTTCGGTGTAGTAAGGATTTGACAAATTTATTTCGATTTTACATTTTTTCAAAATTCGGTTTATAATTCGGTTCGGTTTTTTTTCCAAATTTGGTTTCTTATTCGGTTCGGTTTTCGGTGAAGTTAGGATTTTACAAATTTATTTCGATTTTCCATTTTTTCCAAATTCGGTTTCTTATTCGGTTCGGTTTTCGGTGAAGTTAGCATTTGACAAATTTATTTCGATTTAATTTTTTTCCAAATTCGGTTTCTAATTCGGTTCGGTTTTTTTTCCAAAGTCGGTTTCTTATTCGGTTTGGTTTTCGGTGAAGTAAGGTATTTACAAATTTATTTCGATTTTATATATCTCGACAAGGAGAAGGGATTAGGTCGCATCCGTTTAGAAAGCGTGTGGAAAATAAAGTCTATGAGGGAGATTTGCGTGGAGCTGTGCGTATACTTATGTCCCATGATTCATTTGCACAGCAAAATCCCGAGACATTAACCGCCTTAGAACAAAAACATCCCAGCCCATCCCGTCCCCTTAATTTCCCACAGGCTCCTGACAGATCCTACTCGGCGGTAACGGTTTCGATAGATGATGTGGCGTCAGCCCTTGCTTCTTTTTATAATGGCTCGGCAGCGGGCTTCGATGGAATTCGTCCGGGGCATCTTAAAGAACTAATTTCTGGATCTGCTGGTGAGAATGGTCAGCGTTTGTTAAAAAGTCTGACAAATTTATCGAATTTCCTACTCAGTGGTCAGTTAAATTGTGAAGTATGCCCATACTTATATGGTGCATCTCTATGTGCTTTGGCAAAAAAAGACGGGGGAGTGAGACCTATAGCTATTGGTAGTGTTTTCCGCAGGTTGACATCCAAGCTGGCATGTCGGGCCGTTAATGAGGAAATATCTGCTTACCTGCAACCCCACCAGTTGGGTTTTGGAACTAGCCGCGGATGTGAGGCGGCCATCCACGCCACGCGCGCATTTGTGATGGATCCGCAGAACTCAAACAACGTAGTTCTTAAACTCGACATTCGCAACGCATTTAACTCGCTTGAAAGGGACATTCTTTTGGGCGAGGTAAAAGAAAAAGTCCCGTCTCTCTTCACATATCTTTTTCAAGTGTATGAGTCTCCATCAAATCTTTATTTTAATGACCATAAAATTCTATCACAGGTAGGAGCCCAGCAGGGGGATCCACTTGGTCCCCTCATTTTCAGTCTGGCCATACAAAAGGTGATCGTAGACCTCAAAAGTCCCTTAAACATTTGGTATCTGGATGATGGGACCATTGGAGGGAAACCAGAGGAGCTATATCAAGACCTAGAAACACTCATTCCACGCCTAGAACATCTAGGGCTAGAAGTGAATGCATCTAAATGCGAATTTTATCCTTGTAGTCCTTCTGCTAGCTCCCACTTGCCCCGTTTCCTCTCACTCTTGCCAGGCCTCACAGAAATTTCCAATTCAACATTCTTTCTTTTAGGTTCCCCCATTTATCTCAATGCCGTTTCAAATGCTGTGACTGCCTATAGAGACTTACTTCTTTCCGCACATGAACGCCTTAAGGGTTTGTCTGCTCACGTTGCTAGTGTTACTGCGCATGTGCCTTGCGTGTCCAAAAATAAATTACTTTCTACGGACGACCCCTACTTGGCTCTGTCCCGTAGAAATTTCATCCTGGGACCAAACTTTGAAGTCGTCCGTAGAAAGTATTTTAAATGTGGATTTATCTGAAGCGCAATGGTCGCAGGCGACCCTTCCAATACGCTTTGGGGGGCTGGGGATACGATGCGCGCGTGACGTGTGTTTGCCGGCATTTTTGGCTTCGGGTCATGGAGTTGCAGACCTTGTCAACGTTATTTTTAATGGTCAAGGTGATAAGGTGAGTATACCTTACCTTGTCGAAGCGGAATCTGCGTGGTCTGCACTTAACCCGAATGCATCGTGTCCTTCAGCGCCTCAAAGTCAGCGGGCTTGGGATGAGGTGGGCTCCAAACGGATTCATTACAGTATCATTGAGGGGGCCACAGGCTCTGATTTAGCTAGGGTCAGGGCTGTGTCGCGGTCAGAATCCGGGGCATGGTTGCACGCGCTTCCTTCACCTCATGTGGGTACTTTGCTTGATGACAACTCATTGCGTGTGGCGGTTGCCCTTCGCCTGGGCTGCAAGGTGTGCGAACCACATAATTGCACCTGCGGCTCAATGGTGGAGGCTGACGGCCATCACGCTCTTAGTTGTCGTCGTTGCACAGGAAGATTTCCGCGACATCATGCCCTCAACGACATAGTCCGGCGAGCTTTCACCTCAGCTGATATCCCCTGCATTTTGGAGCCCCCTGGTCTGGTGAGGTCAGACGGCAAAAGACCAGACGGATTGACCTTGGTGCCATGGAAAAACGGCAAGTGTTTAGTATGGGACGCAACTTGCGTTTGCACCGTTGCCCCTAGTCACCTGGGTCGATCCGTCTTGGCGGCAGCGTCTGCTGCGGAGGATGCGGCTTCCAAAAAACGTTTAAAATACGCATCTATAGAGGGGCCATATTATTTTGTACCAATTGCCGTTGAGACCATGGGCAGCTGGTGCACAGAGGCCAAAAAACTTATTGACGAGCTAGGGCACAGGATCCAAATTAAAAGTGGAGATAGTCGCTCAGGGTCGTTCCTGGTGCAAAGAATGTCCATCGCCATACAACGTGGAAACGCTGCAAGTGTAATGGGCACCTTTCCATCAGGAACGGCTCGGAGCGGTCTTTTTGACAATTAATAATTTTAAATTTTCGATTAGTAGTTTTGGTTAGATATTGTTTCCTTATTTATAAGTAGCATTTAATTTATAATTAGTTATTATAATATACTTTAAATTGAAATATATGAGATATCTAAGCAACATTTCGATTTTCCATTTTTTCCAAATTCGGTTTCTAATTCGGTTCGGTTTTTTTCCAAATTCGGTTTCTTATTCGGTTCGATTTTCGGTGAAGTAAGGATTTGACAAATTTATTTCGATTTCCATTTTTTCAAAATTTGGCTTCTAATTCGGTCCGGTTTTTTTTTTCCAAATTCGGTTTCTTATTCGGTTCGGTTTTCGGTGAAGTTACGATTTGACAAATTAATTTCGATTTTCCATTTTTTCAAAATTCGTTTTCTTATTCGGTTCGGTTTTCGGTGAAGTTAGGATTTGACAAATTTATTTCGATTTTCCATTTTTTCCAAATTCGATTTCATATTCGGTTCGGTTTTCGGTGAAGTTAGGATTTTACAAATTTAATTCGATTTTCCATTTTTTACAAATTCGGTTTCTTATTCGGTTCGGTTTTCGGCGAAGTTAGGATTTGACAAATATATTTCGATTTCCCATTTTTTAAAAATTCGGTTTTTTATTCGGTTCGGTTTTCGGTGAAGTTGGGATTTGACAAATTTATTTCTATTTTCCAGTTTTTCCAAATTCGACTTCTTATTCGTTTCGGTTTTCGGTGAAGTAAGGATTTGACAAATTTATTTCGATTTCCATTTTTTCCAAATTCGGTTTCTTATTCGATTCGGTTTTCAGTGAAGTAAGGATTTGACAAATTTATTTCGATTTACATTTTTTTTCAAATTCGGTTTCTTATTCGGTTCGGTTTTCGGCGAAGTTAGGATTTGCCAAATATATTTCGATTTCCCATTTTTTAAAAATTCGGTTTTTTATTCGGTTCGGTTTTCGGTGAAGTTGGGATTTGACAAATTTATTTCTATTTTCCAGTTTTTCCAAATTCGACTTCTTATTCGTTTCGGTTTTCGGTGAAGTAAGGATTTGACAAATTTATTTCGATTTCCATTTTTTCCAAATTCGGTTTCTTATTCGATTCGGTTTTCAGTGAAGTAAGGATTTGACAAATTTATTTCGATTTCCATTTTTTCCAAATTCGGTTTCTTATTCGGTTCGGTTTTCAGTGAAGTTAGGATTTTACAAATTTATTTAGATTTCCATTTTTTCCAAATTCGGTTTGTTATTCGGTTCGGTTTTCGGTGAAGTTAGGATTTGACAAATGTCTTTCGATTTTCAAATTTTTTTTTGCATTTGTTTGATATTTTTTAACATGCACATAATAGAGAAGGCGACCAATCGAAGAAATCATAAATTATCAAAATCGGTACAGCCGGTCATGAGTTAAGAGTATTGAAACTTTTATGAAGTACCAGGAGACCAGAAACATGTATGAGGGTAAATCCTGAGATCGGGCGTATTTAAGTGATTTCCGTGGCAGATTTTAAATCAAAGTATTATTGCATTTTACATGTAAAACATCAAATTTCCCATAATTATAATTACATCAATCAAATAGGCATCATTATAACTTGTTTTGTTCAGAAGATATTTAAATTTAAATTATTGGTGCCACGGGAATCAATAAAGTGTGGCATGGGAATCAAAATTAAAACTATTTTGTTTGAATTCTATGTTATTATTTAAATATTGACCTCTACATACTAATCATATAAAATAGAAATGAGTAAAAACGGTGATCCAAACAGATATACACCAAACATAAAGTATTAAAAAGGTCTATATTGGCTCTCTATATATTAAAAATGTAAACTAAATAAAATCAACGTATTGCAGTCTTAAACAATGTAAAAATATTACAGTCACAGTCACTGATAGGATTCACTCCAGAAGCTGTCATCAGATTGTACATTTATCATTAGTTAGGTTAATCTGGACTGAAAGTTGCAGTCAGCCCATAGTTTCGTTTTATTTTTTCATCATACATCATCTCAGCCATAAGACGTCTACTGCTGAACATAAACCTCCCCTTTAGACCTCCATATATAACACTGGTGTTGAAAGCGACCTGCTTCAAGCGTCTTTCAGCGACCTAAATAAGGTCGTCTGCCACACTTGTCGGTAGACGTTCTACGCTGCATTTGCTTGCCTATAGTAGCCACTTGAACACTTTTCGACCCCATCAGCCATTCGCTCTACGTGCTATGTGGCCTGCCCATTACCACTTCAGCTTCCTGATCCGCGGAGATATGTCAGTGACTTTGGTTCATCTCCTCATTCCTGATTCGATCACGTAGAGAAACCCCGAGTATAGCCCTCTCCATAGCTCGCTGAGCGACTTTTTAATGTGGTCTGTCTACTATAGTACAATATAAAAAAATCTGATGTATACAATATAAAAAAATATCTGAAATATACAAATATAAACTGTCAAAATCACTTCCATACCTGCGGCTTCGCTGTAGTTGGGTAAAAAGTGAAAGAATGCGCAAGAAAACTCAGAGGAAAATTGATCACCGTGGTAAAATACCATGAGAATCAATACCATGTAAATCAAAATTGTATAGTTTTTTGTCAATATTTTTAAATACCATAATTATAGACCAAAATTAATAAAATATATGATAAACAATACCCTTTTACTAACTGCACACCCTAGTCAAAAAACCGTAATGGATAAAAAAATATTTTTAAACATGGAAAAGGTAATCAATGATCTAGTGAACCAAAACCACGGTAATCAATTTCTCACCTTCGTAAATCCAGTTTATAACAACGAGAGGAGGAGCCTCTCTTCACTATGTTTAGAGCGCAATCGAAGTTAGCCAATAGCGTGCGTACAAGCTTCTAAGTATTGTGGTTTGTGAAATGTGGGTAGTTATGTCGCGCGCCATGGGAATCACTTTTTGTCCGGGGACAAACCTAAATTTGTTATTTTTTCTAAAACTACGCTGAGTACAGCCTTCGCGTATTTTTTTGATCATATAACAGTTCACCCTTTACAGCTTTGATCACAGGAATTAATTAAATTCCTTTTATAAATTAGTGTAAAAAATATATTTAGTTCCGAAAATGTGTAAGGGACAGCCCACGGTAATCAAATTTCAGGGCTTTTACATTTTTTTTTAGATACTTGCAGCTAAATATAACCTGATGTCTATCATGCATTAAGTAGATTGAACCTTAGACTAACAGGAAAAAAATACCTTTGGGTAGAATTTTTATGTTACGGGTAGTTTATTCCTCCAGACACGTAAAATTTTGACTCTCAGGAATCACCCATGAGATGTTTGGCTCATTTCGTGAAATTCCGGTGAAGTTCGGATTTGACAAATGACAAATTTGACGTATTCGATTTTAATTTTTTTTTATATTCGAATACGTATAATGACGCAATTGTCAAATCTGAACTTAACCGATATCTCACGAAATGACCCGAACATCTCCTTTATTAATGTGGCAAATGCCTTTATTGAAAAAAACAAACTAACAATACTACAGCTACTACAGCAGTTGAGAACTCCTATATATTTCTGATATCCTGGTAGTTTGTAAAAGTTCCACCACTCATAACTTTAGAGCGGCTGGACCAATTTTAATGATCTTTGGTTTGTTAACTTTGCCAACTTCTTCGCCATTGATCCTACTTGGCCAAAATCTTCGCCATCGGCCCTACTTGGCCAACATCTTTGCCAATGACGCCACTTGGCAAATCTTAGCCGTAACCCCACTTGGCAAAAATCTTCAACGTAACCACACTTGGCAAAAAATTTCACCGTAACCCCACTTGTCCTAAATCTTAGCCCATCGAAAATTTTGCAGCGGGTAACACCGCGGGTTGCAGCTAGTTTATAATATTTATGAAATTACTCGTAATAAGACTGGTTTTGCATACAAAATAGTATAATAGGCAAAAAAGAAAAATCCATACATATAGTACCATCTGTATCATTTAGTTATTCTATGACAGTGGTCTAGTTTAATTAAGTCCAGCAAAGCTTGTCCGTCCGACGCACGCTGTATGTATCTATTTGTGTTCATACATCCATAACTTATGAGAGTCTGTGTTTACTTTTGCTACCCTTTTATATGCATACTACTATTTACTTTCATCTGTAATGTACGTAATTTAAACTATGGCTTTTGAACATTAAAATATGTTCTACATATCTTAGAACGACCAGCATAGTACCTACACTGCAAATCTCTTCATTGAGAACAAAAATTTACAGAATAGACTGAAAACTAAATTAAACTACCATAAAATACAATACAATACTCTTTATTGGGACAAAAATTAACAAAATAAACTTAAAATTTAATTAAAGTATTAATATTAATGTCCACAACCTTACCTACGTTTATTATATGAAACGCAAATACTTTATAATATATTTATAGTTACAAATAAAAATACTATTATGTCGACACGAATATTTTTAATTTTTTTATCGTTATTGTAATATTAATGACCTATTTCTTTCCTTTTCAGGTAAGTGAACAAACGGTCTTCGGATTTAAAAAAAACGAAAATATTCATTTATAAGCAGGTAAGTAAAATAAAAAGACAACTCTCAGCACATCAAACGCCGTATTGACTAATTAACACTAGTGGTAATGACTAGAATCCGACAAAAATATCATGTTCTTAAAGACATAGACCAATAAGTGTTTTTTTTTAAAGCAAGCTTTTATTATTATTACCATCTAGCACCAAAAAGTACTCGTCAAGACAAATCAAATGAAGCCAAACTCGATGGGGTTGCGTCGTTTAATAACGGAGTTCCTATGGCCACCTTCCAACTCCATGTCATAATAATATTGCATTGGAAGTGGATCAAATTTAAGTTGCAAGATTTGATTATAGACAGACAGACAACAGACAGGTGAAAGTATATAAAAGCTTGTAATAAAATAAAAAGACATTTTTAATCCTGTCATATTATACGTATAATACGCACTCAGAATTAATAAACAAAATCACTATATAGCATAAAACATAGTCGCATCCTGTGTCTGTCTGTCCCTATATTATATGCTTAAATCTTCAAAAATACGGAATGGATTTTGATGCGGTTTTTTAAATAGATTGTGATTGAAGAGAAAGGTTTATTATAATATGTATTAGTATATATGCATAATATACATAGTATAAAGTTCGATCTCTAAAAGCTATCTATCTATTCCAAATAACCAAGACAAACAAGGGTTATATAAGGTAAAGTAAAATATTGTAAACCACAAGATGGCCGCGCACCTAAAACAAGCAATCTCAGTTTTATAAACTTCATAATGTTGCCATCATCTTAGATTAAGGTAAGCACCTCCTTTGTCGTCGCGTCTGCAAATTGCAACGTCATATTATATGAGTATGGCAACACTGAATATCAAAGTGGAGATGGTAACACTGAGATGGGATGCTTTACTCATTAAGGGGGAAAGCAATTTGGTGATAATAATCTTCGCAGGTACACTATATTGTATAAGGAAATATTGATACTCGTTTTAAATATAAAAGCTAAATTTTGTGTTCATGTGTGTGTGCGTGTGTGTGCTTAATTTTCACGTTTCAATGACCGATAAAGAAGGTATTTTTTTTTAAAGAAAAAGTTTTATCTCTTCAGTATTAAGGGGACCTTAATCTGCTAATATTGATACTCGTTTTAAATATAAAAGCTAAATTTAGTGTTCATGTGTGTGTGCGTATGTATGCTTAATTTTCACGTTTCAATAACCGGAGGTAATAAAAAGGTAATTTTTTTTAAAGAAAAAGGGTTATCCCTTCAGTACTAAGGGGATCTTAATCTGCTCTTAATTGAATTTTTTCGGAAAATATGAAAATACATTAAACATAATATTTTGTCATGTGTTTAAATCTGTATGATTTAAAATGAAAATTGTTTATGAGCATTTCATTTCTGATTAAAATGTTAACGTAGTGAATCGTAAGGAAGAAAATTATTAAGATATACATATAAGGTAGCAAACATGCAGACGATCTACCTGATTGTAAGTAGATATAGCCTATCAATAGTAGGGCTGCTGCATGCTCATATAATATCCTAAGTACCTGTCAAAACTCTGTTCCCTTGTCTTGGAATATTTAAATATACAAATGAGCGCTATTTGATTAATTTTGTATTTAAAATCTCACATGCGACCTTTCTCCTCAAACAATACTCACTTCTTACCCAAATTCAAGCCAGCCCTTAATGAATTATTCCACAACTCGTGGTGTCACCCTTAACACGACAATGCTCCCGATTATACGAAAGATGACGTTACCCAGGGTTGTCACTTGCGAAACAGTTGGCGCGCAACAACGCCGCGGATTTTCATACAATTTGCATAATCTCGGCCGACCTTGTAGGAGTTTGCAAATCGAATCATAACATTTGGGGCAACCCTAGCTTGTGATGTGTGACTAATGTGAGTAATTGAAGTACCTTATGATAATATAGAATAGAAAACTCTTAAGAACTGAAAGAAAAAAAAACAGAAATTATTTTCTTGCCATTTTTAAATATATCAAACTGGAAACACTTTTAAGCTGTTCTTAAGGAATTTTCAATAAATTAATTCTATGAATATATATTTCAAAATTTGTCAAATAGTGCGAGCGAGAGAGCGTCACTCGATATATACTCTCTTAATACTACTAAGTCGTGATTGGAAGTTTTATTTTAAGCCAATGTCAGGTAACAGGAAATTTTTTATATTTTACCCACTAAGATACTTACACTGTAATGTTTTACGAATAAAAAACATAAATAAATAAAAAAAAACTCTTAAAGCCAAAATTAAACGCAAACTTAAGTATATAGAGGTATCAAATTGTTTACTAATTTAAATGCGTTATTGTTACACATTAACACAAGACCTGTATTTATTAATATGCGAAATTAATAGTTATAGGAAAATAAGTGCAATGAACTACTAAGCGAGTAGTCATAAATTGTAATGATAACTAGACTATCAATTTTCTCGCCTTTATTTTTTGAATAATTTTTTTTATACAACAAAGTAAGAAGACGAGCAAGACGCTCTCCTGATGGTAAGAGATAACGCTTCCCATAATCAGTACAGTGCTACCCAGGAATTTACAAAGGTAAAATTCTGGGTGCACTGCGCTAACGCTTCTTGAGAGTCGTTAGATGTTAAGACTCTTCAGCCCAGTAATTTCACTAGCTACAGTGCCCTCCTACCGAAGCACAATAATTATTGCACATCACTGCTCAGGCGGTAGAATACTGGCACTGTACCCTCCTAGTCGACGTCCTGCAAAGGAAGTCTACCCCCAGAATTTCATTCAATAAGTGTTAATACCCATAATTTTAAACTATTAACATTAATAAATAGGTACCCTTTAAAAATAGCCCTGTATTGAACGTCACAAGTTGTGACGTAACGATAAGATCAGGGCTGTCACATCCGACAAAGTAACAAATTGGCGTACGGGTTTCATGCGTAATTTTGTACTTTTTAATTTGCCAAAGTGGTTGTTACAAGGGTAGCATGAGAATTATAACACCCCCGTATTCCTACCCTCACGGGCAGGGGTGTAAAATTCTCATTGTAAAGGTACCTACTTTGTAATTTGGCCAAATTAAGTCAAATTGTAATTTAGAGTAACCCTTGTTGTAATATTTTAAGTTTCCGGCTACTTAGGCGAAATTTAAATTATATTGCGCGCTCTGTTGTTTTATTTCGGGCAATTTGGAGTTTTGGAGGCACTTCTAATATTAAATACACAGGAATACATAGCAGTTGGTTCATTTTGAATATTATGATGAAGATTATAATAATTATAATTGGTTTATACTTGTGGCTTTGTCCGCGTGCGGAAATCTTTTCTTAGCGGATGCCTACTTCATAAAAGCAATCACCAATCATAGTTCCGTTTCAGTTCAGGTTTGGTTCAGTTATCTTCAACCATATCCGTTCAGCGGTTCGGGCTGTGCGTTAATAGATCAGTTAGTTAATCAGTCACTCTTTCTTTTTATCTATTCAAAAGATTACTACCTCAATAACTGAACTTGGTAATAAAAAATAAGTTTTTTACAAACTTTTTGATCACACCTAATCTTTAACTGACAATGATCGGTTACACCTAAGTTGAACTGGCTAAACCTAGGACTAGCCGCACTTGGGACTTTAGCCGTGACATTATATATCAGTCTCACGATAAATTCTCGCGTCACCCTGTATATCAAATAATTCATTTCCAAAGCACATTAAATAAATAATATTCAACGTCAAA
This sequence comes from Hemithea aestivaria, assembly GCA_947507615.1. Lineage (NCBI taxonomy): Eukaryota > Metazoa > Arthropoda > Insecta > Lepidoptera > Geometridae > Hemithea > Hemithea aestivaria. Next base: position 15,626,472 of record OX382336.1, on the reverse strand, counting down.
ATAATAGAATATCAGCAATTCGCAGAGTATTTATGCTCGGTGTAATTGTTTTGCGGCCATAAATACAGCTTAGTTGGTGGTACTTAGACACGGGTATAATGCTTAAACTCTAAGACAATACAAAATATGATGCTTTTTGGTAAGTAACATCCCTAGGCACAGCACTAGCTGTGGCGATGACGTTCTAAAACTAAGTCCGCGGCATCTTTACTTAGTGGCGTTACCTACTGCCCGCACCAAGCGTTTTGCTTCGTCGTTCTTAATGAGAACCGGTCGCGTTTGGAATACTTTGCCGTCATCCGTGTTTCCCGAGAGGTACAACTTGGGTATCTTCAAGGCACGAATAGGTACCTTTCTAGGCATCTTACGTGATCCATCGTTGACCGCATTTTACTTTCCATCAGGTGGGATGTGGTCAAACGTAGCCCTATCTCGTATAAAAAAAAAAAAGTCAGTTAAATCAGGGTCCCACCCGGACTCTGTTCCAATGTCATCATTAGTGAGATAGCTTTAGATATGTTGTGATATCTCAAGTGTTAAAAAGTAATAAAGCCCTTTGACTAAGCCTATAGACTATAGACGACACGCGACTTATAATCCCACACATATATTTACATATCAAAGAGAGAATGAGCAATCAACGAACGAAACAGGGACGTGTGGTCGTATTAATATTTATACATTCAAATTGACAGCCCTGATTCTAAACCGACGTTGTGATTGGTGAAAAACTGTAGGGTTGCCTCATTAGCACATAAAACAAACCGCGGCTTAGAGATAGCACTTTATTTATAGACTTTTTGATAATATTATCATTATTCTACAAGCAGTTCGTAATATACTCAGTACTTCTATGATACATATGTTAATCGGGTCGATTTTCTGTACCTATTTTTTTATGTGATGAAGTAGAAGACGGGCGCTCTCCTGATGTTAAGAGATAACGCTGCACATAATCAGTACAGTGCTACTTAGGATTTCACAATGATGTGAAATTCACCTGCAGTACCACATATAGTTGGTATTCACCTGTAGTTGTTGGCCTGCACTATTTCCGTTAAGCTTCAACATGGGACTCTTCAAAAGCCAAGAAGTGAATAGAGTGTTGAAAGGTAGGCAACATACCAGCGATACCTCTGGTATTGCAGGTATCCATAGGCGACGGTAGCCACATACCATCAGGTGGGCCGTCTGCTTGTTTGTCATTACATAAATAAGTAGTTTTTATAATTAATCGTAATGTAATGAGCCATGTACATTGTACATAATAATATGTAATTTTTACCTACTTCAGAAATAACCTACTTCACAACGATGCCAAAGACTCCCATTCGTTGCTTTTGATTGAGAATGTCCCATCTGTACCACGAAACATTTGTTTAGGGACAGGGTTGTCACGAGCGCGGAATTACATCCATTTGTATGCAGACTTCTCTTGAATTAGGCGATGTAAGGCTTGTTTCACACGTACTACAATGTCGCGACGAAAGTTGGTCGAGTTGTGGTTATGAGTGAAATGTGGTAATATTTTCTTTACCCTGCACGATGTTCTAGAAGTGATTGAGTGACTCTATTAAGAATAAAACTGCCAATGTAATTGTAACACTGAAATTGATGTTAGTTGCGTTTTCATTTTAAGTTCTTTTGTGTAATATTGTATGTACCCAGTATTTTAATAAAGATTTATCTATCGATAGACCTAGCATTGCTGCAACTTCTTGATTCTTTGATCAAAAATAAATGTACTTTAGCCGGCCAGTAGTTAGTGATGTTGCTTAGTGGTTGCGACGTGATGATATCGGTATCACACAAGAGCTTTTCATAATGAGACGGCAAAAGTATATGGTTTTTAATTCATCTATTAATTTTTATATACATTTACGCCGCCCACCTTTTGTGGTAGTAGAGTTAGTTTTGGTACGTGTGAACCGAGCCTTAGTTGTAACTGGAGAGCATAACTCGTTGAAATTAAGCCATCAGTATCAACCCTAGCCTTCGGGATTGTACTTAATTAAAGTAATTTTCTATTGTCAGAGGAAATTATCCGATTTAAATGTAGGTTGTTAAAAATTATCGTATCTGTGCTCTGTTGATCAGAATAATTCCTAACTTTTATTAAATACGAAGTTTTAATTTTAAAAAGCGGTGGTGGCCAAGGGGTTATGTGGTGCAGATGTGATTTTGGATCACCGAGTTCGAACCAGGCTCCGCATCAATGACTATAATTAGTAATGTGCGGTTTTTCCACTCGCCGTACTGGCGGTTGGCTTCGGCCGTGGCTAGTTACTAGACTTACTGGACAAAACCGTGTCGCGAAGCGGTCATTATGACCGTATTCCGGTATGATGTACAGTGAAGCCAGGGAGGGATTTATCCCGCCTTCTAGGTTAATTCTGCTACTAACTACGAACGCATCATTGCTTAACATCACGCGAGATCGTGGTCTAAGGCTAACCTGTCCCACTAATTATAATTAATAATTATAAACGCAAAAGTTCGTGAGTTTGTATGTTTGTTACTTCTTAACGCCTAAACTGGTGGACCGATTGAGCTAATATTGGGTATAGAGATAGCTTAGAAATAAAGAAAGAAGAAAGAAAATATTTTATTGGTTACACACACAAAAAAATTAATAAATAAAAGAAAAAAAAAAACACACACACCAATAAAAACAATAGATAGGTGTGTGCCACAAATCGGTCCCCAACTCAGCATTATGCTGGGTGCAAGCACCCAGCGCTGGTCTTCCGTTGGAGCCGCTTAGACCCTGGAATAACACATAGGCTACATTACAGCGGGTTTTGTCGACCTCTGTGGCGCGGTGGGCTAATACCCGCCTGCAACGCAGAAGGTTGCGGGTTCGATTCCCGCACGGGACAAATGTTTGTGTGATCCACAGGTATTTGTTTCTGGTCTGGGTGGTTCAATATCTATTATAAGTATCTATTTACAAAAGAAAAGTATATAAGTATTATATCCGTTATCCTAACCACTATATTACAAGCATTAGTCGTTGCTTAGTTTGGGGTTAGGTGGCGCTGTGTGAAATGTCCTGAAATATTTATTTATTATATTTATTACAGCGGGTAAAACAGCTGGGCGCAGCTAGTAATTAATAAAAAATAGGATCAAAAAATTATTTCAGTAAATTATAAATCAGTTCTTTTAGAATTGAAAATTAGAGAATTGTTCTCAAAGATTAAATTCCAGATTGGGGTGACTTTCAATGAATTCTTCAGGGAATCAAATAATTATCTAAGTCTCGGCAAAATTGTGATCATATTTCAAGCAAATATTTCAGTTCTATTTAATTTTAGGCATTTAAATGTTTCAAATAATTTATTTATGTTTGTCCATTATAGAGATAACCACCAGAGTTTGCTTATTTTCTTTATAAGTAGAGTATGCTTATTTAACAAGCTACATAAAAATTACGAATTACTTTCAACCGACCGGCGACCAAAAAAACCGAAAGAGGTTTACAAGTGAACCCGTATATAATATTTTTTTTACAATCTCCTGAACCGATTTATGATAGAAATATTTTTAAAAGATTACTTTACATTCCTTTTTAAAATACCTATAATGATGATATTTGTTTATTTTTTTGTTGAAAAAGTATAGTTTATACCAAGGGGTAGTAGGCCTGTCGTATATTTTTATTCTTTTGCATAAATCATAATATTATGGGTTCTACAACAAAATCACAAATCTAGACAGTGATGTGCAAACATTACTGTGCTTCGGTAGGAGGGCACTAATCATCATCATCATCAGCCTATGTTCGTCCACTGCTGGACATAGGCCTCCCCCATGACACGCCACTCAACTCGGTCCTCCGTCTTTCTCCTCCAACCACTCCCAGCGACCCTCCGGATATCCCCATTTCGCTCAAGGACGCCCTATACTACGTTTGCCGAGACGCGGGTTACCAGGAGGGCACTGTAGCTAGTGAAATTACTGGGCTAAAGAGTCTTAACATTTTTATGACTCTTGAGTAAGAGTTGGTGCAGTGCTCCTAGAATTTTACATCATTGTGAAATCCTAAGTAGCACTGTACTGATTATGGGCAGCGTTATCTCTTAACATCAGGAGAGCGCTCGTCTTCTACCTCATCACATAAAAAAACTGACGTGTATTGTTGAGAACATCTCAACTACTGTAGATTTGCTACGTTAGATGATATTTGTTTTTTTGTTGTTGTAAAAGCATAGTAATACCAAAGGGTAGTCCCCGTAGCATCTGCGCGTGACAAATGATGCGTCCCCTTGTATGGAGTGGACATAGGACATGTTATTGAGTGTTACCGAGGGTCTATGGAAATGACATTATTTTCATTTATTATTTTGGAAAAATAATGGGTTTTGACGCCACAGGCAACGTGTCGCGTAGTACTTGTTACCTATTGAATGACTAGGCAGCTTAATTACTGCTAATACTTTATGACGGATGGCAACATTTTTAACGGACATAATACTATGTACCCTGCCCCCCTCTGTTTGACGCCAGGGCAATACCAGGGCAGAGATCGCTCTGAGCGATAAAGCCGCTCATTGTGGACCTCAATCCAAGTACCTAAATTTATTTTTAAGTCTATTTTGTTAATTTTTGGCCCCAATAAAGAGTTTTGTATTGTATATAGATACATAATCTAGTCTTACATTGCCATTGTATAAAACTCCTTAAAACATAATATATGAACTGAAATCGTGTGTTTAAGTATTATTTATGAGTTGAACAGCTCCGGGGTAATTATTTAGGAAACACCCCCTCCCCCACCCCCTGTAGGGTGTGTGAAGGTACGCCTCGGATGAATGAACTTCGCTAATTTATTGGGGAAGTTTTTCATGAGGATTATGTTTTGTATCTGCCGTGTTTGGGGTAATTTGGTGTTTTGATGAGAATATAGGTATCTTATAAATGTATTAAAGCAAAGGCTGTCTGATTGACTCATCTATCAACGCACAGGTCAAACCACTGAACGGATTGGGTTAAATTTTTGGCGCGAATAGAATGACTTTTTTTAGCCCCCGGCGGTGTTATAAGTATGACGTGTCTGTCTGTCTGTCTGTGGCATCGTAGCTCCCGAACGGATAAACGATTTCTAATTTAGTTTTTTTTTAAGTTTAAGTTTTAAAAGGAGTTAGTCAAGAGTATTCTTAACCATGTTTGGTGTAAATCGATTAAAGATGGCCGCCGCTACAAAACGTCGGATTACTTTGTTCTTTCACAACAACCCTTTCAATATGGGTATCAAATAAAAGGGCTTAACTAGAAGAATACAACGCACTATGATAAATTTAAAACCCAATATGGCCGGCCGCCACCAAACCGCGAATTAAATATTTTGAAAGCGTTGCGGGTTTTTTTAAATTTTAATTTAATTTACTTGTTATAACAACACAACAGAATGAGCAAGTCAGGCGCTTATTGGTAACCATCACGATTAGGTACTCGTATCAGACAGGGCCACCCAGTGTTATAAAATACAAAGCGTTTCGTTCGTAATTTCAAAAATGGTCCTTTGGATCTATGCAGGATACACAGTCACGACAAAAGATTAATAGATGGCTCATTCTCATGGAATCGATTCTCATCGTCACCTTCATGGCAATTCTTATTTATTGCTTATTTGTAATGTTTATGTATAATATTGTATAGAGCTGGATAACACGAGTAAACTTTTATATAAATCATTTAAATCGTACGTTTCATTTCGAAGAAAAACAGTTTTGCAATTTTCGACGCCACGAAAGTGATTCAGTCATTATTTTTTCACAACTTTTTCAAGTAAACCCCTTTTAAAATACTAAATCTACCAAAAATGTACAATAAAACGACATTCTACGTAACAACAAACCTCACTACAGAAGAAAATATGCGTAATTTGAGATATTACTTTACCTTTCACTTTACTTTTTTATTAGTCAGAAACTTGGTATGTATGTATTAAAACCCTAACATAACAGATAAAGCACTTTTTAGGTGGTAAAAAGGCCCTTTCTAAACAAAACAATAAAAAAAGAAATCACTTTCGTGGCTAAAATCACCTTCATGGTAAAAAAACCGCTATGAAGGTGATGCCACGCTGTTGACGAAAATATCCCTTTTTGGTGAAATTCTGGAAAGTTTATGTATAATGTATAAAATAAAATACTACATCTTTATTTCGCATATTTTGGCGTTTCGAAAAGCTAGCTTTGATTTAAATAACTAAAATACAATGCATAAAAATATTGTCCATGCAAGTGATCGGTACACCCATGAATAAATTGAAACTTGGCAATTATATTTTTTCCACGGCTCGATAAGTCCTAGATCCTACTTTTACGATTGCAGAACATGGCCATCATTGAAATGAATCAAACTCTGTATTAGATTGTTAATGTTGTGTTTAACAGCAGCCGTTAAACTACGCAAATTTAAAGCATCAAAAATCGTGTGACCATCGCATTATGTCATTTTAAATTCAAAATAATAATGAAAGGCTTTTTTGAGACTGTGTACCGTAAAGTGTATTTGTTTGCGAAAATTTTGGTATATGTTATATACAGATACACCGAAATTTGTTAAAGTAGTGCCCAAATGTTTCACTGCAACGGAAAGTGTGACACCATGAGAATACGAAAAATGCCCCCGTTTTTGACTTTTCATGTTAAATTTTAGTATTATTTTTTGCGTCTATTATGACAATCTTTATTTATTTTGTAGCTTAATATATGTTTTATCCACCTATTCAAAATTCATGTCTCTTTCTTTAACCGTTTAGGAAATATAACCGTGTGACCATCAAATTTGAGCTAAAATGAGAATGAGCCAGATAAGCTTTTATTGAACACCACATTGTAACAAAAAGAACCTTAAAATACATTTTAAAATATTGAAAAAGAAAACAGATGTTTGTGCGAGATTGATACGATGACGTATATTGATGAACAAGTAAAGTAACGTATTAACAATTTAATTTATTCGTAACTCAGCAATTTCGAAACTAATTACAAATTGCAATGATAATACTCAATCAATCTTCCGATCCAACGAGTCGCCATACATTATGCAAATGAAAACAATATAATCCGGCTGGATTCAACATGTATGGCGGGATTAAAATAAACGTCGTATTAAATTTTATTAAAAGTTCAATTTGTTTGTAGTTTACTATGGATATGTATTAAGATAGATGCCGTGAGAACGTCGTGTTTCGGAAGGCACGTTAAACTGTCATTAATTGTTAAACTGTCATCAATTGTCACCTATAAAATAGGGAGCAGTCCTTCAATCATTTTGGAGGCGTTGTAATGGTCATCCTGAACCGTCCAGTATAATATATTATCTAAGTCGGCTATACATCCCATAATTTGTGAAAAGTCTCTGTCATTGTAATTACAGTAGGTCATCCTCGATTTGGAAGGAGTATAGACCCCGAAATTATTATTATTATTATCTTATTTATATCTGTAAAGTAGAGCAAAACTCTGTAAAGTAAGTAAAAAAATAAATTTATTTGGGCATCAATTTTGTTTATAAATTACCTTTTTGATGTTGAATCTAGCAGTGGTATGTCAAGTGTTAGTTCAAATTTGACACAGATTATAAAAAAATACTTCAACTATAAAGCCCATTTCACACGTCGCTATATAGCGCTATATAGCTTCACATAGCGCGGCATAGCTTCAGTACAAATCGGCATCCGTCACACACGTAGCTATAAATGACATTGTACAGGACGACCCTGAGGGGGTGTGTCCGTACGCGAGAGGACGATATATCCTACTCTAGGAACCCTACCTAACTTCCTATCACCTGACCATATAGAGACGTATATATACGTATATAGATAGGTACAGGATACCCGCCACCGTGAGACCTAAGGTGACAGGCGTAGCGGGAGGGAAGCGAGGGTTCAGGATGATGATAACTCACTGCCGGTCAAGCAGGCTCACAAGACCGATCTACTGACGGCTAAAGGAGTCTTGGCCGCAGTGAGTGGATGAGACAACAAAAACCCATTGGGTGTATATGAAGTCTCATCCACTCACTGCGGCCAAGACTCCTTTAGCCGTCAGTAGATCGGTCTTGTGAGCCTGCTTGACCGGCAGTGAGTTATCATCATCCTGAACCCTCGCTTCCCTCCCGCTACGCCTGTCACCTTAGGTCTCACGGTGGCGTGTATCCTGTACCTATCTATATACGTATATATACGTCTCTATATGGTCAGGTGATAGGAAGTTAGGTAGGGTTCCTAGAGTAGGATATATCGTCCTCTCGCGTACGGACACACCCCCTCAGGGTCGTCCTGTACATTTGGTCCTTCGACGATTAATTTTTTTTTTGGTTTTTTGTTCTCGCGGTCCTCCCATTGTCCCCCGTAGGCATTTACTATTCGGCGTGTCGCAGATTAGCGTACTCAAAAAGCGTTAATTTTGTGGTGCGTTGGAGAACTAAGTGCATGTTTACATTTAGTTGCCGATTCGTACGATAGCGGTTCGGGTACCGGCCTCCCACAAGCGGGTCTCACCGGTACTTTGAGAAGTCGCAGATATCGTGTCGAGGGAAAGATTGCAACTAAGTGTTCGTTGTTAGGGTAAATTAGGGGTAGGGACAGGGACGTAGGGAAGAAGAGAGAAGAAAGAAGAGAGAAGAAAAGCCAAAAGAAGAGCTCCTAAGAGCACAAGAACCAGCCCTGCGTTAGACAGTGTGCAGCCGAACGTATCCCGAGCCAGCCCTGCGTTAGACAGTGTGCAGCCGAACGTATCCCGAGCCAGCCCTGCGTTAGACAGTGTGCAGCCGAACGTATCCCGAGCCAGCCCTGCGTTAGACAGTGTGCAGCCGAACGTATCCCGAGCCAGCCCTGCGTTAGACAGTGTGCAGCCGAACGTACCCCGAGCCAGCCCTGCGTTAGACAGTGTGCAGCCGAACGTATCCCGAGCCAGCCCTGCGTTAGACAGTGTGCAGCCGAACGTATCCCGAGCCAGCCCTGCGTTAGACAGTGTGCAGCCGAACGTATCCCGAGCCAGCCCTGCGTTAGACAGTGTGCAGCCGAACGTATCCCGAGCCAGCCCTGCGTTAGACAGTGTGCAGCCGAACGTATCCCGGGCCAGCCCTGCGTTAGACAGTGGGCAGCCGAACGTACCCCGAGCCAGCCCTGCGTTAGACAGTGTGCAGCCGAACGTATCCCGAGCCAGCCCTGCGTAAGACAGTGTGCAGCCGAACGTATCCCGAGCCAGCCCTGCGTTAGACAGTGTGCAGCCGAACGTATCCCGAGCCAGCCCTGCGTTAGACAGTGTGCAGCCAAACGTATCCCGAGCCAGCCCTGCGTTAGACAGGGTGCAGCCAAGTTGTATCCAGAGCGAGCCAGAGTAAAGTTGTTTAATGCGAAGTAAAAACCAATGTCAGCGGTAATATAATAGACATTGAAGAATGGGCCGGTCTGTAGGTCAATGTCGGTCAAGTATCATCAAGAATGCGTAGTCAGATTATGCGAATCAGCAGAATGCGCAAAATGCTGAACAACGCACAACAAGCGTCAGCGAAAATAAAGTTGAAATAACATAGATCGATTTAATACGGCAATAATAGCCAAGTGTAAAAGAATGTTATATTATTATAGAGGGAGAGTAAGAGTAGAAATTGTACCTTTACAATTAAAATGGAAAGAGAACATCGATCGGGTGTGGACGATTGATATTTTATTTGTTTAGAGAAGTTAAGGACAGCAAGCGTGGATCAAGACACGTTCAGAAATTAAATCAACGTATAAAAGAAATCATAAGAGAAGATTAATACGATATAAAGAATGTATTCAATAGAAAAAATTTGGAAATTTGGGAGAAAATACTGGATAGAAGTAGAAAAAGCACCAAATCCGGCTCGAAGGACCAAATGTACAGGACGACCCTGAGGGGGTGTGTCCGTACGCGAGAGGACGATATATCCTACTCTAGGAACCCTACCTAACTTCCTATCACCTGACCATATAGAGACGTATATATACGTATATAGATAGGTACAGGATACCCGCCACCGTGAGACCTAAGGTGACAGGCGTAGCGGGAGGGAAGCGAGGGTTCAGGATGATGATAACTCACTGCCGGTCAAGCAGGCTCACAAGACCGATCTACTGACGGCTAAAGGAGTCTTGGCCGCAGTGAGTGGATGAGACAACAAAAACCCATTGGGTGTATATGAAGTCTGATTTATTCCATTGAACATTAACCTTATATACTAATTAACTCTATGTACACATTAAAAGTCTAGATGTTTGTGTGCGTTGGTGTGTGGCCCGACGCACTCTATCAGCTCTACGTGCTTTGATGGCTGCCGTGCTGAAATCACGGAAGCCTTTCTTGCTTATCTTTCTTGTGATAATATATCTGCTTCTGACGTGCCGGAATTTGATGCGGCCGGCGATTGTCATGTTTGATGCATCATCAAACAGACATATAGCGCTATATCGCGCTATAATTTACAGTTGATGCGTAGAATCCGCCATTTTTCATTTTGACTAGGTGATAAAATGACTAAGCCGTTTTGTATTACGGAGACAAAAGAAAACAAACTCATATTACCTACGCGATATATTAAACTAAATAGTAGCAAATGCTTAACCGCTGTGTAACAAATTAGAAAAAAATGTTTTTTATTTATATTAAATATTTTGTTGTGTTTACAGTTCTTTGTGTTAGTATTTCGAAACAAATTAATTTAATTTGTATTTTAAATTTCACCTCCTATTTACTTGTAATAGATGCTCATATTATGCATAATGATTATTTGTCCGAATAACTGAAAGCTTTGAATACCTTGCAGTAGACTTTCGCTTAAGTCATGCTACAAAATGGCTACGCATTTTTTTTTATCTAGTTCAAATGGAATTTGCCAAATTGTATGGTTTTACAGCAACATGGCTGTTGACAATGTCAATTTTGAGTCTTATACAGGACGTGTGAAAAAAATCATGATTTTTTTTTCACATTTTTAAAAAGTACGTACCAGGAGTTTGCCATGGTTTTTTTTTACAAAAGTGATTGTCAGTTAAAACTGTAATAATGCAAACACATTGTTTCAAGGGTTTTGTAGGTACCTCTAAAGAAAAAAAAACAAATCATTATTTTTAGTTTTTTTTCGACATTTATGCTCGGAAATGGATCGTTTGGAGTTCTTCTCCTTGTCCTTGTCATATTCTTTATTACTGGGAGTCATGACCCCTCCTTTGTAGGATTCGATTTCTGATGATGGAGTGCTATCTGGGTTGGTTGGATGCGATTTTCATGGCCAGGAGCCACGAGACAACAGGACAACAGCAACAGCGTCATCTTAGTCGAGCACGGGGCAGGCTGAAAATCAGCGCTGTGCAGGACCTCCCTGCCCAGCATTATGCTGAGCCTATTCCATTTATCAGTGTAGGTACCTATTGTTTATGTTGTTTTATTATCTTCTGTTCGTATCTCATACTAACATGTCACTATATTTATGTGTATAATTTTTCATGTATGTACTTTTTGGAACTGATAATAAATATATTTTTAACTTATCTTATCTTAACAGGAACTTCGAGGGTGGTGCGGATCTGATCTGACCAGCACATCGGACCGCCTTGGGACCACTTTCCTTTGATTTTGCCCGAAACAATGACCATCTCTAGATTTCCATCCATGCCATTTGGCCAAAGTACTCGAGAATTCTCTGATAAAGTCGGTCAAATCTAACTCAAATCGATCTTATTCGATGAACTCTCATACTTTTAGTAAACGATGATAATTTCGAATAAAGTTTTCTGGATTTCTTGACGTAGTTTGAATCGTCATTTTTTTTTAATTATACCAGGAGCAGACTGGAACGAAACCAAAATCAAGGAAAAAAGAAACATCCTTTATGTAGAAAAAATTGTCAAATTCATTTGTTTAAGTAGTGTTGGTGAATCATTGTGGAACTATATGCAATCAAGTGATTGAATCTCCGTTCCTACTTCTGGTACTCCTGGTACCTACTTCCTAAAAAATATTAACTAGCTTTTAACTGATGAAAAGTGGTCTGTTAAGCACAAACGTGCGTGCATATATGAAAGTGCATAAAATAGACCCCGCATAGGAAAAAAAAACTGTTGTGCCCTTTTTGAAGACTGAACCACGTTAATATTAAGAGAGAAGAGAGATAGAGAGGAGCAGCGGTTACAGATTTCCAATTTAAACGCCGTATTTTTCCCCTTAAGGGCAGATTTCTGGAATAATAATATTTTATACGTAATTTTATACGCAACATGTTGATAACATTTTTTCATACAAGTATGTGGCAAGTCCAACTTGCACTTGTTTGTTTTTATTTTGAAATAATATAAATTTTCTTTATTTTTGTATTAATAAACATATTCTAAATGCACTCAAAGCATTCATTGACAAGTTATTCCAAATATTTGAGTGCGTTTGTAAAGAGGAAAAAAGTAGTCATTAATATCACTTGATTTGTGAAAAAAGGAATGTTAATGTCACTTGATTTTATTTCAAAGATCGACTCAAGATTCAATCACAAAGAATGAACTATTAAAAAATATAGTTCCGATCAGTAACCCGGCCATCACTAAAAATAATATAGCACGGCATAGCGAGGTATAGCAAGGCCTTGCGATACGATACTATATGGTACCAGGAGTCATATAGCAAGATATAGTATAGCGCCGTGTGTAATGGGCTTAAATAGCTGTCTGAATTTATAGTTTTCGTCCGTATAGATACCTATTATTATGGTAATATGTTGGATGATAAACCTCAAATTATACTACTTTTTATTGTTAAATAAAAAATAAACATGGCTATATATATATATATATATATATATATATATAGAATCCATTCATAATATATTTTATGTTAAATTTACATTTTTATCGATACATTCACGGCATCTATGCTAGCTACCAGTGTAACAGTAGTTGGTTGAAATCAATTAGTGCCGGCTCGGATATTGGACGCGGCGACGCTGAAACTGCGGCGAGTACATTGGTTTGGTTTACTTTACTTATTTTTATTATTGTAGGAAAAAATAGGCTTAAAACACCATACAGGGTTATTGTTAATTTTTTTTGGGGTTATAATGTTACAAAGTTTTCAGTGTCATATAATAATATGTTCAAAAAAAGTGGATATGTATGTATTTTTTAAATTATTTAACATATTTAAAATATATTAGACATATAAGTTTTTTGTGTGTTGTGCTTTATCTCTCTTGTTGTACAGTTAGAAATCAGTAGGTGTTATAATTTATTAATCATTTTTTTTTGGATTTAATTAAATTTTACAAAGAACGTTAACAAAATTAATGCTTATTAATTCCCATACATTGCTTTAATTCTCAATAAATCATAGATAATTATTATAGGGGACGTAATTTTTAAGAATATTTTTCGGAAATGGAGTCGTTATAAAATTTTATCCCTGCACATTTATTAAAAAATCCTAATTAAAATAGACTACTCTGTATAACATTTTTCATGAACAATGTGCATTGGAACCGCCGCATGTGCGCGTCCGATAACGGGAGCACTCGTTTGTTAATAGAGCACCATGTATATTGATGGCGAGGCTTAGCTTTTAATTACCAAACACCCTGTATATGAGAGTAGATATACTAGAGGTACCTATATATTTTTAATCTGTACTATGTACTTTATCCTACTAGTCAATCAGTCACTCATTTCATTTATATTTTTAGATTATTATTTTTTCAATTTCTATACCATAAGCATAGCATAGCATAAAGAACACATGAACAAAGTGTCTTCCCCTTATAGACAATAAGAAACGTGTTATTGGACACATTCTTAGTTTAAGTCTATGTAGTAGTTTAAGTTAGATGTAAAGTACTTATTAGCCTAAGTTAAGGCTAGATTGTATTTTAAATAGAGTGCAACAAAAATTTTGTATTCTATATCAATAAAAAAAAAAAAAAAATTCTATACCGTGTTCCGAAAGCTGTGTTCCGGCATGATGTTCAGTGAAGACACTTTTTAGGTTTAGACAGCTACCATCTACGGTCATCGTCACTTAAAATCTCGCGAGATCGAGGTTACCTTTAATTAATAAATAAAAATATAATACTTATGTGATCATTAATTGATGGAATTATGCGTTATTTTGCAGAAATGCGATTTTATACTTATAAATTGAATATTAATAAGTGTAGAATCTTATATCTTTATTATTTAAAAAGAGTATAATTTAGCTATTATTAGGTGATAACAAAATTATTATGAAACCAGCCGGCCAAGCACAGACATTGCGTAGAATTGTCTTGCTGTCAAGTCAACTGTCATCCCATACATTCACAAAAGTACAATGTATGGGATGACAGTTATACTTTTGAAGTTTCGTCGGGATCCCATACGTCATGCTACGGCCACAGCCCCTCTAGCATGGTCAATGCGTAGACTTGTCTTGCTGTCAAGTCAACTGTCATCCCATACATTCACAAAAGTACAATGTATGGGATGACAGTTTGACTTGACAGCAAGACAAGTCTACGAAACGTCTGTGCTAGAGGAGGGGCTGGCTTACATTTCAGTGTCACGAAATTCTCACAAAATAATAACATAATAGCACACAGGTCACATCATCGTGGCCACCTGTGAGACAAAAAACAGCTTTCGGATTTACATTATTTTATGAAAATACGCGATAAATTGATATTTTAGGCCATAAACTAGTTGAATAACATTGTTTTGTCTCAAATTGCTTTAAAATTTTAGAAAAAAACGAAACACATAGGTATTATTGTCACAGTGAAGCAGTTTGACAGAGTTTGACAAACAACATAAACCGGCCACGCTGAAAGGGACGGAAAAAAAATAGGTTCTCCTTTTTCTTCACACAGAATTTTCCCTATTGCCATCACACTCACACATAAGATGGGTACTTCTAGTTGTATTACTTCTGTGCATAAAAGCAATCAATCGATCCGTCAGTATATTTCCAAAAACACAAAAATATAAGAACAACTCTCGTTAGTGAAACAAACGTGAAAAAAAAACATGTAAATATTTTTCATTCGAAAACCGATACATTTTAATCATTTGCGTAACGAGAATTCTACCAAAAACCAATATATATGGTGACGTGCTTAGGTTTTTTTTAGCTCTTTTATACAAAAATAGACCTAATAGCCTTGATTTTTGGGTCTATTTTTCTAGAACTATGCTTTGGTGTTAGATGTGTACGAGTGGGAAATTCGACTTTTACACGTGCATTTTTAGTCATCCTTTCGATGAAAATTATATTGTATTCTAAATTAAAAAAAAAATTACCAAAAGGCGACATTTTTTGAAGTGAAAACTTCTTTAGCGGTGCTGAGCACTTTTTTTTGTATGGGTAAAAACTTACAAACTCGCGTCAGGGTCACGTGATGCTGATCGAAAAAGCGTAAGATCGAGGGGAAGGGAGAGGAACTAGTATCTCCCACTCTTTCTACCGTGCCTGAGTGTGCTGCTCTGTTTAGGCGGCACAGACGAACGATGGTGTAAAAGTCGTCGAAATTATGGATGGAAGTTGATTTTTCTGAGAGATAAAATTTAATGTAATATATAAATAACGATATAATATTATAAATAACAACATATAAATTGTCATATTTGTGTACGATAGCGCAATAAATAAACATTGTATTCTACCTCATAAATGATAGTATTTTTATACTTATAATTAAACACAACGTTAATATTGAAGTTTTCACTTCTGCCGGCACTCCCGGAGTGCTATTTTTTTTCTACTTCGAAGATGTGCAGATTAGATTAGATATAACACTCTATTTAACACTATAATAACAAACATAATTTCAAATTCCATTTGAATATTAACAAATGTCACAATTGTGTGGTCTTATCGCTTATAATGATCTCTTCCAAAGAAGTAGAGTACAATTGAGAGCATTAAGGATGGATCCGTCGCAATTTCTTATTTGTTGCTTCAAATTTTTGTAAAAATATGTATTACTAGCTGCGCTCAGCGGTTTTACCCGCTGTACCAAGGTCTAACCTATCTCTATACCAAATTTCAGCTCAATCGGTCCACCCGTTTAGGCGTGAAAGAGTAAAAACATACATCCAGACATACATCCATACATACATCCATACATTCTTACAAACTTTCACGTTTATAATATAAGTGAGATTTGTTTTATTCATAAAATATTCCTTCACAATATTCTATCAGCCTGTATATAATTCACAGCTACATCCTGCTTCCGTAGCACATGTCGTAGCAACAGCTACGGCGTAGAGCTGCTACGGCGTAGGCTGGGGGCGCCGTCATTAAAAATTACGAATAAAATAATTTTAAAATGTACGTCATTTTGCGGTTGAGCCCACGCTTTCGGATGAAACCACATGGATTTATGAGTTAAATTAAAATAATGTTTTGTTTTTTCTGTTTGTCAGGCAAGCATGAACTTGTGGGAATTTGTATGTGTACGGAAGATTTAATTTGAATGTATATTCATTAAAACGAAATCGCATTTTTAATGCATATTACGAAAAGTTTGTGTCTGTACTTACATAATGTGTTAGTTTGTTACTTCTTTACGCCTAAACCTTCTACCGGGGGTAGACTTCCTTTGCAGGAGGTCGTCTAGGTGGGTACCCCAACAGTGCCAGTTATTCTACCACCTGAGCAGTGATGTGCAAACATTACTGTGCTCCGGTAGGAGGGCACTGTAGCTAGTAAAATTACTGGGCTAAAGAGTCTTAACATCTTATGACTCTTGAGTAAGAAGCGTTGGTGCAGTGCTCCTAGAATTTCACATAATTGTGAAATCCTAGGTAACACTGTACTGATTATGGGTAGCCGTTATCTCTTAACATCAGGAGAGCGTCTTGCTCGTCTTCTACTTCATCACATAAAAAAAAAAAAAAAAAAAACTTGTGTTAGAAGGTTTAGGATAAAATGAAATTCGTAGGTATCAAATTCAGGAAGCGTAGATTCTCTGGAATAATTTTTAAGCTTTTTTATATATTCTGCTATAGATCCTTACGTCATTCTTTATTAGTATTAAAGATATTTCGGTTTATTGCGACATTCATTTTAAAATAAGTATTTAATAAAATTAAATATATTGTATTTTCCATATTGATAAACGTCAATTTTTTTTTAATCCGACATCTCCTTCACTATTTTATTATGAGTTTATTCTCTATGGCTACGCGCTCGTAGCAGTGCTATGCGTCTCGTAGACGTTGCTACGGATAATTATACTGAAAGCATTACATATGTACGTTATCGTATTTAACTTTAGTTTTTAGTTATTTTTTTATTATAATAATATTATATTAACTACTTTCACCCAGAGGTTTCACTATAATGATATTCTAGAGTCTAAGCTATCTACAAGCAAAATTTTAGCTCAATAATTATAATTGATTAAGCCATTAAGGCGTAAAATGTAACAAACACTCGACTACACAATTTATTATATTTTATCACAAGCTGTTTGCCCAGCAGTTTTCTTTTTCCCGCCGAAAAGCAAACAAAACCAATATCTATGCCAAACTTTAAAATATTGACGACCTCTGTGGCGCGGTGGGCTATTACCCGCCTCCAACGCAGAAGGTTGCGGGTTCGATTCCCGCATGGGACAAATGTTTGTGTAATCCACAGGTATTTGTTTCTGGTCTGGGTGGTTTTCAATATCTATTATAAGTATGTATTTACAAAAAAAAAGTATATAAGTATTATATCCGTTATCCTAACCACCATAATACAAGCATTAAGTTACTAAGTTTGGGGTTAGGTGGCGCTGTGTGAAATGTCCTGAAATATTTATTTTATTGTTACATAGTATAAATGGTGTGTAATAATGTTATGTATTTAATATTATTTAATAAAATTTTATTCGATAAAATAAAATAAATTTCTCAATTTGACTAGCCTTTTGTAGTTGTTTATTTTCATTCACAATCGGAGGCTGATTTTCTCATTTTGCTCGGAATTTTTTCACAAACACTTTGATTTACGTCCGAAACACTGATTGTTTTATTATTTTGGACTTTTTGAGAAAAAGCGATTATGAACAATATGATTTATTTTAAGACTAGTTTACGCTGAAGACGTAGCTTTCATAAATAAATAGGAATGTATGGAGGTCCAAAGGGGAGGCCTAAATTCAGCAGTGGACGTACGGCTTGTGATGATGATAGATAGATAGATAGATAACTCTTTATTGCAACAAAGAAAACAATTAACACTAAATAAGTACATTTCAGTTAAGCAATGTTACAATTGGCGGTCTTATCGCTAATAGCGATCTCTTCCAGACAAACAAGCAGGAAAGGAAAAATACAAAATGATTATGATAGTTAATATCGAAGTATTGTAATATTCTCATTACCTCTATAGTACCTCTAGATTCTCATCATCATCATCAACCCACGTTTGTCCACTGCTGGACAAGTTTAACTTTTTTAAAACAAGCTTTTATTATTATTATTACCATCTAGCGCCAAAGTACTCGTCAAGACGAATCAAATGAGCCCAAACTCGATGGGGTTGCGTCGTTTAATTACGAAGTTCTTATGGCCACCTTCCAGCTCCATCATCAGATCAGCTCCATGTCATAATAATATTGCATTGTCATCCGATTTATACATGCATGCCAAATTTCAGCTAAATAAGAAATTGGGAAGTGGATCATATTAAACTTCCAAGATTTGATTACAGACAGACAGACAGACAACAGACAGGTGAAAGTAAATAAAAGATTGTAAAAAACTAAGAATGAAGGTTATCAACCTCATTTCCTAAGCTTAGTTAAAAGTAGGTACAATGTACCTACATCTTGACGATGCTTTAATACGAGATATAAAAACAAAGTATTGCACCATTAAATACGCTCCGCTGTCGCAATCTGTTATTTGGTATCAAATTGATGTATTTTATGGGTTATTGTCATTTGGGACACTAAATTTTCGGACACTGTGTCCCAAATGACTCTTCTATTTTTATTAATAATTTCAGCGACGTTTGGGACACCAACGAAAAATGCTGTTTTATACAGTCAGATAAAAAACTCATAACTAAACAAAAGATCATAAGATAAATTAGAGCATTATAAAAAATTGAGCATTATAAAATATTAAGGTCTTGGAGAGATCTACCTTTCAAATGACAGCTGTCAAACTTGAAACGTCAATATCTCGGAAAATGCTCGTCCTAGGCTGACGTTGTCATAGAAGAAATTAAAGGTCTTGAGGAGATCTGCCTTTTAGATGACAGCTGTCAAACTTGAAACGTCAATATCTCAGATAGTTCTTGTCCTAGGCTGACGCTGTCAAAAAGGAAATCAAAGGTCTTAAGGAGATCTGCCTTTCAGATGACAGCTGTCAAACTTAAAACGTCAATATCTTCAAAACTACTCGTCCTAGGCTGCCGCTGTCATAAAAGAAATAAATGGTCTTGGGGAGATCTGCTTTTCAGATGACAGCTGTTAAACTTGAAATGTCATAATTTGGAAGATCTCTAAAGATCTTTCATTTCATTTCTGATGACAGCTTCAGCCTAGGACGACTATTTTCCGAGATATTGACATTTCAAGTTTGACAGCTGTCATCAGAAATGATGATCTCTTCAAGACCTTTAATTTCTTCTATGACAGCGTCAGCCTAGGACGAGTATTTTCCAAGATATTGACGTTTCAAGTTTGACAGCTATCATTTGGAAAGTAGATCTCTCCAAGACCAATAATTTCTTTTATGACAGCGTCAGCCTAGGACGATAATTTTCTGAAATATTGACGTTTCCAGTTTGACAGCTGTCATCTGAATTGGAGATCGCCTCAAGCAAGACCTTTCATTTCTTCTATGACACCATCAGGAATAAACCAATTTGTGTTGGACATTAATCATAGTTGGACCAAAAACATATTGGACGTAAATCCTAGTTGGACTAAATTATTTTAGACAAAATTCGTATTGGACATTATTCTTAATTGGACATATTTCATTTTATATTTTCTTCATTTTCGTGAAAATGACTTTCCACTCTAAGAAAAAGTACCAGGAGATAATAATTTTACATGGAACATCTGCTATATTTATTTTACTTCTTTTAATCACATATATTACATTCAAGTTACATTGCATTATGCATTGTTCCACCGCCCACTAGTAAAAATTACCATGAGGTCTTAACTTGACAAAAGGTACACCTTTCTTACCATAAATTTACTTCCATCAGGTGTGTGGTCAAACGTAGGGCTATTCAGCATATAAAAGTAAAAAGTACCAGGAGACAATAACATAACAAGAGGTACATTTTTCTAACCATAAATTTAAAATAAAGTTCATTAACAATTTTATCCGACTGTACAAAACAGCTTCATTTGTTTTAAGGTGTCCGAAACGTCGCTGAAATTATAAATAAAAATAAAAGAGTCATTTGGGACACAGAGTCCGAAAATTTTGTGTCCCAAATGACAATAACCCTATTTTATAAACAACTTTATAATGTTGGACTTTGAATTATAAACTTAGTAAAAATGGATCAAATAATCACCTTATAACATGACTATAGTTGACCGAATTTCTCACATTATGACGTTGTTTGTTATGACGTTGAAAAAAAAAATATTTTGATAATATTATATTTTTAGCAACTGGTAAAGTTATATTTTCTACACATCGCCACTTACCAGTTGAGACTGTAGTTGTTAAAATTATAGTGATTTTAGTAAAATAATTACTCGTATACTTATCAAATTACTTTATAATAAATGATCCAGGAATGCGTACAAAAAATATTCAGAATCTGATAACTAAAAAGTGTACGACTATTCCAAAATTTCGTCTGTCGACCTTGTCGTCAAGAGACGACATTTCGTCTTTCGTCGTCTGTACTCCTCTTGTATTTCACACGTACATATTTGATTCAGTCAACATCCCCGTTATGAAAATCGTTGTAACAACAGTAAGATTTCAACGTTGAAATAAAACCATAACATTTATATCGTTATTTTTTTACCACAGTTAAGAAATACCTACATTTTCAATGGGACTATTTTACTCCTCTTTTATTTCAGACATAATATGAGATTCTATCAACATCCTATGTTATGTAAATCATTGTAACAACAGTAAGATTTCAACGTTGAAACAAACCCATAACAGTTATCGATTAACGACTCGTCGGCAATAAATGTATCGTTTGTCAGATTTACTCCTCTTTTACTTTAGACATATTTGATTCTGTAAACATCCAACTATATGTAACAGCAGTAAGATTTCAACGTTGAAACAAACCCATAACAGTTATCGATTAACGACTCGTCGGCAATAAATGTATCGTTTGTCAGATTTTACGACGACCTCCTTGTTGCGACAGTTAGGGGGCGTACACACGGGGCGTGTTGGACGCGGCGTTTAGAACTAGCCACTGAAATGACATATCTATATTAAATGAATTGATGACTGATTGACTGATCCATCAACACACAATTTAAATTGATCTACGATGAATGCGACATCCATTATAATTTCATGATTTTTATGTGTAATTAAAACCACGAGTGAATAGAATAGGGTAAAATTTTATATAAAAATAAATAAATCGTGGTTATAGGTATATTTGTGGTTATAAAGTGTTGAGGCATTTTAGCCTTGGTTTGCTATAAAGATATGACAGATTCCCTGGAACTGCAACATTAAGGCTAGCCACTCTAGACTCTAAATCGTGATTTGAAAATTTAAGTCATTTTCTGTTCTGTTGGCGTATAAACTCCTTAGCTCAGGCGTTTTCATTTTTTGTCGTGTACCTAATCGAGTGGAGACCACGGACTAGCAAATGCAGCGTAGGACGTCTACCCACAAGGTGGACAGACGACCTTATAAAGGTCGCCGGAAGACGCTGGATGCAGGTCGCTTCCAACCGGTACATATGGAAGTCCAAAGGGGAGGCCTATGTTCCGCAGTGGACGTCTTACGGCTGAGATGATGATGACCTAATCGTTCGTGTGGTCGTACCTTAATATCAGTAAGACAGTAGTGGGTTGCATTGATCCTAGGGTTATTGATGTGCCTAGTTTCCACTGATTGATTTCGCTCGTTAACTCTAATATGTTGTGTTAACCAATTTTAAAAATATGATTTAAAGATATGAGTTTATTTGTTTTAAAGACTAGTTAGACAGAAGTGGGTCGCAGTGATCCAGAGTTATTGATGTTATAGCGTTTTGCTGATTTACTTTGTAAAAATGACCAATATTGTGTTTTTTTTTTTGTAAAATTACACTCTTCTTTATTTTACTAATATGATAAATGTGAAAGTTTGATTTATGGATGTCTGGATTAATGTATGTCTGGATGTATGGTTGTTACTCTTTCAGGCTTAAACGAGTGGACCGATTGAGCTGAAATTTGGTATAGAGATAGCTTAGACCCTGGAATAATACTTAGGCAGCGGTACAGTGGGTAAAACCGCTGGGCGCAGCTAGATATTCATACATTTTATAAACATGTGTTATTGTTTTAAGCTTATTTCTTACAAATCTAGAGCCTAACTTTGTCACATCCATTCATGTATTTAGTACAGTCTCAATCCTATATCCTTCAAAAACTAACACAGCAGCATATTTTTTATATGCCAGCTCCATTTGCAATACATTTTGGTAGCTTTGTCAATTCTCAAACAAAAAAAAATCAAAAGCAAAAGTTTTGTATGAGTATTAGACATTTCGTGCGAAATAGGGCGTTGACTATATGTATAATAATATAAGAGTACGTATCTAAAGAGTTTTCTCATACAAAAAAATAAATAAAACATTTCCATATTACTCGCGCAAATATTAAGCCAACAAATAACGTTTTGCATATAAAAACACACTCGCTCACAATTCCTCCGGCGAGCGTTTGAGAAAAAACTAGCGCCTATAAAAAGATTAGAAAAACGCTCATAAAGAACACACACGCCACTCGAAAGCTTGTAAATAAAAACAAGAATAAGCGACGAGATGGCTGGGAACAAATAGCGGCAATAGTACTGAACGAATCTGGTTTTAATCTACAAATTTTAACTAGTATTTAGATTAATTAATGGGTTCGACGTTACTTTGCGGAAATCCGTGATATATTATATTAACTAGCTGACCCGCGCGCACTTCGTAGCGCGTGACAGTAAATTATTCATATATTAATGAATTTGGTGCAGACCATTTAATTCGATTTCCATTTCCACGGAAAAGAGGGTTTCAATTCACGGGTTTTCTGCGACTTAATGGGCGTAGAATTAGTAAAGGCTGGCAAACCTTGCCAATATGTAACTACGATCGAATCACCTACTATTCAAAATGTCTATTGGACGTTTCGCCTACGTTCATAATAACTATTGGTTGAAATCAATATTGGACGATTCGCCTACGGTTAACTCAGCTACGGTCGATTGAGCTATGGTTGATTAAACTATTGGACGATTTGCCTATTTTTGACCGAACTAACGGACCGTTCACGTATTTTTAGACCACGTTTCCGGCTGCTAGTCAGGTATGACAGCTAAAAAATACTTGTTTATAGTACAGAATTCAGAAACGTGTTGTTTTTATTATGCCACTTTGCCATGATGAGGTAGATGAAAGAAGATGCCAAAATGCCTGAAGATGCCATGACACAGGATAAATAATTCAGTAATAAGAAAAATATCTGGCGCTTCGCCGGCCGCTGCCGCGGCACGCTCGCTTCGCTCGCTCGGCTCGCGCATTGTGGTCACTGTTCAAACCTAACCTAACCAACAGATTTCGGTTTGCCCTGAATACTGTACTAAAAACACGCGTAGCAAAGAATTTATAAACCGTAGGTGAGTCGTCCATAGTTGAATTAACCAATATATCAAATGAACATTGGCCGAATCGCCCATTAGTTCACATGCCCATAGTTTAATCAACCGCAGGCGAGTTGCACTGTAA
This sequence comes from Hemithea aestivaria, assembly GCA_947507615.1. Lineage (NCBI taxonomy): Eukaryota > Metazoa > Arthropoda > Insecta > Lepidoptera > Geometridae > Hemithea > Hemithea aestivaria. Next base: position 15,602,545 of record OX382336.1, on the reverse strand, counting down.
GCGAGTCGTCCAATATGTGAAATTAACTTATGCGAATCGACCGTAGTTATATCGACCGTAGTTGAAACGACCGTAGGTATTATGAAACGTAACCCGTCCATGCGGGCAAAGCCATGAGAATAAGCTAGTGACTGATGTATCTGTATAACGTACAGCCTCAACCGCTAGATGGATTGGGTTGAAATTTGGAACATAGAAAGGTTTCATGACGTAGACCACTGCTAAGAAAGGATTTTGCCGTGCGGGCAAAGCCGCGAGCATAAGCTAGTAAATAATATTATGAAACATTTTTTGTGAATAATACTTAGATTTCAGAGACGTCCTGGGATAAGTCCCAGAACTATCGTTATACCTATACCACAGTACAAATTAGAACGGCAATAAATTACCACTTACACATATAGTACATCAAGATTAAATACAGTAAACAAAAATATATCAAATTATCATTTAAATCAGAAAAACTAATAAAAATACGGAATAATAACAGCTTGATTCCGTACAGTTACTCTTGACTTTTTTCCGCGTCATTTAATGGTGATCTCTTTACCGTGGGTAGACTTCCTCTGCAGGAGATCGGCTAGTACCCCAACAGTGTCAGTTATTCTGCCGCCTGAACAGTGATGTGCAGACATTACTGTGCTTCGGTAGGAGGGCACTGTGGCTAGTGAAATTACTGGGCTGAAGAATCTTAACATTTTATGACTCAGCAGTGCACCCAGAATTTAACCTTCGTTAAATCCCAGCGTTATCTCTTACCATCAGGAGAGCATCTTGCTCATCTTCTTACATCGTTGTATAAAAAAAACTAAAATGAAATTTTCTGAAATGAAACTATCATATACCTACGTACTCAAACTATTTATTATAATATATCTATCAAATTTCACCTTTCAGCTCCATCATCAGACTTCAGATCACTTCCATGTCATAAAATTATTGCATTGTCATCCGATTCCCGGTATGCAAAATTTCTGCTCAATCGGGAACTGTGACTGATAGGTAGAGTGCTTTTCACAAAAGGAGTTCTTTTTGCGGGGCGCCACTATCGCAAATTTTAAAAGTTAGCATATTAAATAACTTTAGAATCTTCGATGTATCCTTCTGCAATCTTGTTACACTTCTAGCCACCATGGCGTTTAAGAACTGTAATATCAGCGCCTGAGTCAGCTAAGAGTGTTGCTGACGTCCGCCTCAGGCAATGCCCAGTGTAAAGATGGGAGTCCGGAAGCTGAAGAAATTTAGCAATCGTTTTTGGCATATCACCGATTTTATTGATGCCTATGGGCTGTTTTTTACTTTTTCCATTATCATAATGTAAGAAAAATCTTGAAGTTTTTGTATTAGCGGGTCGTAATGCCGTATACTTGTCCACCACATTCACATATTCTTCACTAATGACGAATGATCTGTCGATTTTAGTCTTTGTATTCAATAATTTTACTAATATTAATTTGTCCGAATGCTTTTCAACGTCGTTTACCTTAAGATTCAACAATTCATTTGAGCGGCACGCACCATTTATGCCAATAATTAATACAACCTGTAAAAAATAACAATAATTTAGTTTACTTATTTTTAGATAGGTACAGTTAGATAGGTTTTCTTTGAAATAAATTAGCTTTTGTATCAATTTACTTACTTTTAAAGCGAGGTATTTACTGTCTGGTGCTTCATTCAGAAATTTTTCTATTTCAAGGTCACGTTTCGTTTTCAAGACAGCTTTTATCATAGAAAAAATGCTCCATAATGTACTGGATTTTCTTGTTTTAGATAGTTCCATGAAATATGATAGTATCACGGTCTCGGAATATGTTTTTGCATTTTTTGAGAGGCGCCAATTATTGAAGGATTCTTACGCCTTTACATATTTCACTTTAGATTTTTCAGGCAAATTTCAACAAAAGGCAAGGTGCAGACGGGCAAAAATATTATAATTTTTATTACGAAAAGTGTATGTTTAGCTCGCTCTGAGCGGTTAGGAAGTTTAAACATCCATTACAATAAGTGCGCGAGCAGCTAGCTGCGAGCGCCGAAAAAAAAATTTATTTCAGAAATATGTGCGAAATTCGTAACTCTACAATGCTTCTGGGGGTACCTTGGCCCCCTGCCCCCCCCCCTAAAGCTTAAACATCCTTTATAATATGTGCGCGAGCAGCTTGCTTAATGACTCGGGGGGGGGGGCGGCTTGGCCCCTTGCCCCCCCTCCCTAAATCCGCCTATGATTATCTATAACACAGATAAAAGGTTCTATAATAATCATTGCAAAATTTTACTAACATTATAAACGTGACAGTTTGTGTCTGGATGTATGCCTAAATGCAGGTGGTTCACTACTGCGTGCCCGCCTATGCGACAGCAATAGTTTCTCCTAATGTTGTTCACTACGGCTTTTACAGCCCAAAACTGCACATCCTACCATTTCACTACCACTATGAGTACACATAAACCATTAATTATTCCCTGAAAGCACTTAAAATCTTAAAAAATAAAAGATAATGATGGTATATTTGTCACAAAGAAATCATTTGAACCATAGTTTGAACTTGTGACAAACAAATAAACCAGCCACGCTGAAAGGGACGGAAGAAAAATAGGTTCTCCTTTTTTTTCACATAGAATTTTCCCTATTGCCGTCACGCTCACACATAATATGGGTACTTCTAGTTGTATTAGTTCTTAGCCTAAATGGGTGTGAACAGATTTTATGTCTGTGTGTCTCCGGATAACCAGTGATTTTTACAAAAGATCCCCCTAGATGGAGCGCCACAATCGCGTGATTTTAAGTTAAAATCTTATAAAAGCTTGGGTTTCATTCTAAGGGTCAGTAAGCCTTTCACAGATACAACATGTCTTAAAATACTATATTTTGCCTACGTAAGGAGCATTCTTGAATACTGTTGCAATATATGGAGTCCCCAATATATATCATACATTCATGAAATGGAAAAAATTCAAGTAAAGTTTCTAAAGTTCCTTAATTACCGTTCCTACCACAGACAAATCAACTATGCAGAATCCTGTAATTTTCACAACATCATGTCTCTCGAAAGTAGGCGAAAAATGCTAGATATGTCCTTCTTATATGGCGTTATACATGGCACTATAGATAGTATCGAGCTAACTGAACTATTTATTCAACTCAAAGCCCCCGTGACTCGCACTAGACACACAACATTATTCTATGTCCCCCATGCCAAAACTAACTACTACAATAACTCTGTTATTTGCCGAATACTAAATAGTTACAATAAGCAATTTAGCTCTGCTGAGTTATTTAGCGAGAAAAAAGGTCAATATCAAAACTCAATCATAAGCTTAATTAAAGATAACAATGGTAATAAGGATAAATAACAAAACTCATTCTGTAATATTGGTTATAATAATTATTAACATGTATTTTATTACAATATGTATTTATTTTAATATATTTTATATTATATTATATATAAAAGATAAAAGTTAAGTATACATACATATCATATATTGCGGGTCATACTACACACACAAATACACACACAACACACACACACACACACACACACACACACACACACACACACACACACACACACACACACACACACGCACAACGCACACACACACACACACACACACGACACGACACTACTTTTTCTTGTTTTCTCTGCTCAAATAGATTTCCTGCTCCTCTTTTGTTTAATTAATAAAATGTAAATCCGTCATTAGGTTTAAGGTATATTTATAAGTTTCATGTTATTTAAGTATAAAGACCTGTGGATTTTGGGAAATAAATAAATAAATAAATAAAAAAATATCTACAGATTTTTAACAATTCATAATTTCTCATATTTAATTTCTCAATTAAATAGGTACATAATATTTAATTAATCTAACAAATAAAAAATATATAATAAATGAAGTATTCACAGTAATTATAAATCTATTATTTAGTTCCGCTAGGTTACGCGGGACTTCTTTTCTAAAACTGTTTGCAGAATAAACGATAATTTCTTTTTCTTAGGACATTAGTTCCATTATTTTCCGTGGCGCTAGCTTGTATGAAAAATAATTTACTTTTACAATGAACTGTAAATGAATTTTTCTATTTATCTTCAGATGATTTTACATGTTTTAGAAATTAAAAATAAGCAGCAAAAAGATATTTATTACTGATATTTACACGCATCATGCGCACATTAGATTATTTTCCGCTGGCGCTGATTCATTTGAGAAATAAGTTACATTTACTAATTTAAATGAATTCTAATTTGTTTGGCTACTATATAGCATCAAAGTACTCGTCAAGACGAATCAAATGAGCCCAAACTCGATGGGGTTTTTTCTTTTAATCACGGAGTTCCTATGGCCACCTTCCAGCTCCGTTTCGGACCCTGGTTACTATATAGTATCAAAGTACTCGTCAAGACGAATCAAATGAGCCCAAACTCGATGAGGTTTTGTCTTTTGATTACGCGGTTCCTATGACTACCTTTCTTGTTTATTAGCATTTTATATGCGAATCTTTAGATTGATATAACTCTTTTATTTATGAACCGATTTGACTAAAACCAAGACAAAGGTTCAAGTAGAGAAAACTGCAACGTATTAGTGAAAATTTTATTCAAATCGGTGGTGTTGTTTAACCACACCAGTGACACAAACTATTTACAAATTTAGCCCAAATTAAACTAAAGGTCAACCACAAGTTTACAGCCATACCGATAGATGGCGTCTGTAGCGTTTTTGGCACTATTTTTTTTTGAATTGAATTTACTTTATATTCTATTACTTTTATTTCGAATTTTTGATGTAAATTAGGGGCGATGTGTCTGATATAAATGATTATTATTTATTTTATTATTTTATTTTACGTTTCCCTAGGAAAAATTGACAAAATGTTTTACGAATTAGATCGCGCAAGCGACTTTTTCGCGTCGTTTTGTTCATATGCGTATTTTCACAGTTCACCTTAGTAAAGGATCACAATGAATGGGGAGAAATTTCCATTCTTATTATATGTATGGATTGAATACAATTATCATTGTTAATTCTACTACACATATTTTTAAAACTTAAACATAAAATAAAGATTTCTAATAAAGAGATTTCTAATCAAATAAAATTATAAAAGTATATATAAGTAGGATTTTATACTGGTACCTGCATAAAAAAAATAACACTACTAAAAAATTTAAAAAAGCAAAAGCGCTATTAAAATTAACTTTAAGATCAGATAAAACTTAATTAAACACGTATTTAATTACTAATCAAAGCATTTAACATTAGAATTTAAAACGTTTTACAATTGGCGGTCTTATCGCTTTTATAATGAAAGTACAATTCCTTTTGTGCTTAAGACTTATGCAAGTGACTATACTCGTAAAAAAGTTTAGGTAGGCACGGCTCTCGGACCGGGAGCCGGAAAAGCGGCAAAATTACCGGCTGACATAGGTACGACATGCCCCCACTTAGTACTATTCTAATTAACGTTTCATTTTATAGACGACTTTGTGGTATAACTATCAACGAATAAGTACTTCAATCAATACTCGTATTTTAATTGTTTTGTACACTGTGCTCGAAAATTTTGCACGCTTTGAAATCGAGAAATGTAGTACGTCATATCTTAACCGTTTTTAAATAAACCTACAAAGTAAAATATGGACGAATATTTTTCAAATAACCTACTTGAAATATAATCTGTTCTTTGGACATTGGGTGACAAACAAGCAGACGGCCCACCTAATGGTGAGTGGCTACCGTCGCCTATGGATACCTGCAATACCAGGGGTACCGCTGGTACGTTTCCTACCTTTCAAGACTCTGTTCACTTGCCTTTTGAAGAGTCCCATGTTGAAGCTCAACGTATCCCTATGATCGTAACTATAATTACTAATTAGTTAATAACTAGGTATTTATTAATGACACGGATTTGTCAACTACCCAAATAAGTACCTAAAACATTCTACCTTCATATATTTAAAATACCTATATTTTTCTTTTTCTCTATAGTTGTTAGAAATAGTGTGAGGTACTTTGGTCTGAAAAGGTTTATAACGAATAATTTGGAAATATAAGAGAACAACTTATTCTGCAAGAACAAAGTCGTTCTCCACGGCGAGTATAATTTCACTAAAAACACGGAGTATTTATCTTAGTCTTCCCTTTTCCCTCGCCCAAAAGATACATCTCACTGGAGGCAAAAAATAAGGGTTTTGTTAATTCAAAAAGGCCCGAAGATACCATAAATTACATTAAATACCAAATTAATTAAAATATCAGAGGAAAAAGCCTTTTTTGGGAGTAATATAAAATTCATACTTTGATTTAGGGGCCTAGTTGAGGATCCGATGGGATGATTTATGGTTTAGGGGAAAAATGCTGAACTTGTGAAGTTTTATTAAAAATGCTTGAAAAAGTTGTGAACCGTTGTCTTTGTGCTAAGTGCCACTTATACTCACATTTTGACTTTTATTTTAAATTAAATACTAAGAATAGGTACCATTATTGTAATTAAAATCAAATTATTATGCATTTACGGCATTAGCACAATGAGAATTTTAACCAAGTGATTTGAGATCGGGATCAGAAATAAATTTATTACCTTATCGGCTTACTCTCAAAATTCCTTTTCGATGGTAAACTCCACACCTAGTCCTATGGAGATTTCTTACTTAAATTCTAGATATTTCTCTTGACATCAATGGTTAAACTACACTTAAAGGTTAACATTTCATGGTCTTGTAAATATCAAAATCTACGAAACAAAATAAATTAAAAGCTATCTTACCTCTACATTAATAACTAAAAAGGTATCATTATGTTTAGCCAATATCCACCCACTGCTAAGTAAAGAAATCTTCTTGGTGATATCTAAAAGCAAGACGATGTATATTTCATGCGCTCTATCCCAAAAGTAGGCCTATTGTCAAAACTCTTTCAAATTCAAAATCTCTTTATCCAGTGTCCTCGAGAGGTTGATATGAAAGTTAAGGATAAGCTAGATAACATACCGTAATATATGCCGCGATTGGGTCTCTTTGTATGGAAACTGTGAAACGTCCTGAAATATTTATTATTATTATTATGTCGCTCTTAAACACGGGCTAAGCCCGGGCCTTTTTATAGGCTTACACGGAGACAAAAAAGTCCAACGCGCAGAGGCCCTTTTGAGCTTTTAATATAAATGTAATGGGTGACACTTATTGGAGTCTGTCTGTGAGTCCATCCATAGAAAATGGGCTCAAAGACAGTCTCCGCCAAGTGACAGGACTATTGCTGATTAATGGAAACTAATTGAACTAGGCTATGGATGTGCATTCTAAATGGATGGTTAATGAAACTATTGCTAGGACTACGGCACCTGCCACTTCCGTCCGATTAGGAAATATATAGGCAGGTGATGACTCGCCACTCACTAAACGGGCCCCCATAAAGGCCGGCATTACATAGCCGACGAGAAGGGCAACGTTGGTGCAAGTGGCTGGAGGGGGAGAGGTGTCCCTGGACTTTAAACACGTAGGCCAACTCGCCACTTATGCTTCACATCCTCCCTCCGAGCGAAAAGCTCTCGCGACTCCACTCTGGCCGGCCAATGAAGGCAAGCACGGAGGTGGGGGACTGTTCCTCGTCAGTGTTCACTCCGGCCGGCCGGTGAAGGCAAGCCGGAGATGAGGAACAGAATCCTCCCCCGGGAGCACTCGGGTCCGTGGGGTCGCTACTCCCCAACAGCTCGCCATAAGCTGCCCTGCGGTTATTATTATTATTTGTTTGTCAACCTTTAGGTATCTCGGGCCAATAGTGTCCCGGTCCTTTGGTAGGCGTGCGTGGGGGCGAAGCCAACATATTATTATTATTACTGTGTCTTTTTTTGGCGACTTCAAAAATGTTTGTCAATTTGTTAATGTACATATGTAGGTGTAAATTTGATGAAATTACGAGAAAATTTTAATAGATTTTTCTATATATGTGTGTCAGTGTTTAGCTCTGTGATTAACAAGGTTGTATTCAATAACGCAATTTTTTTTATAAATTTGACACCACATTTATGGAGTTTTGTGTAACATAATATGATATTGAAAGTGCTATTTGGAGCATTGTGTCATCGTCTAGCTACTTATGTGTGTGTAATATGTGTTTCTTGCCCAAAGAGGATTCATACTAGAATGGGTTGTGAGAAATAATAGAATTACATAGTAAAGTAGTATTTTTAGAAAGACCGAGGACCGAGTTGAGTAGCGTGCCATGGGGGAGGCCTATGTCCAGTAGTGGAAGAAGGTAGGCTGAAATCGAAGATGATTTTAGGAGCTCATTTAAAAAAAAAAAACATTTTATTCGTCAGACACAAAAAGATAATAAATTTACGGCATCTACCTTAATAATAGTAGGTACATCATCTATTCGATAAAGCGACGCGACGTTACAAGGGCGCCATAAAATCTCTGCCCTTACTAGAGAAGGTTACAGAGAACTATTTGTTTCTCACTTTATGATTATTTTACGCAGATCCTATTTGATTTTTATTTTACTCCGAACATTTTTGTAGGATGTAGTAAAATCGAATGATTTTTTGTCGAATTTATTTCGTGAACATTTTTAGAGAAAATTTTTAAGTCAAAATAACGAATAGATATCCGACTGTACAATATAAATAAAACAATATTTTCTCCTACAAACTATATATAAGCATCTATAATATAAGTAAACTGGATAAATAAACAAAATATATTGTAAAATTATGTGTGTACAAATAAGTACTTACTAAGCATGAGGTGTTCACCGTAAGATTTTGCATTTAGCATTAAATTACTGTTAGTATAAGATATTATGTATATGAAATGATGTAAAAATCGTGTGTGAACCATAAATAAATAAATAAAAAAAAATGATATCAGACTACATAGTAAAAACAAAGTAACCTCCCCTGTCTGTCTGTCCCCGTGTATGCTTATAACTTTAAAACAACGCAACGAATTTTGATGTCGTTTTCTTTAATAGATAGAGTACTTCAAGAGAAAGGTTTGTATGTATAATACATGCATATTATAGTAGAGAAATACTGATAAATTTCGGTTAAGCGTAACGAAGTAAGCGCGGGTCGACTAGTTTATTGTGACCATATTAAATACATTTTACAAAAAATTTGCTTGCAACTAAATAATCCAGATCAATAAATAATAATTACAAAATAATAATACAATACTTAGTATTTACTACTGGTACTGGTTGGTACTTACTAGTTTATTATAATGTGTAAAAAAAATAGTTTTAGGTGTCAGATTTAACGTCAAGCACTAGGCTATCGATAGACCGATGTACTTACCAAGTAGGTACATCGTAGTTAGACCATTATTGCGGGCAATTAGCCCAACTGTGACCCATGCATTGAGCCTTGGAGATCGGACATTAATTATACGGTAGCTGTTAGGGTCACTACAGACAGATATTAGCGTAGAGTTCGACCACTTTTAACTTACAGGTCGTTCCCATAGTCGTCGAGAATATTTTGTTTGGCCGTTTCCTTAGACGTCGGAAGCATTTTGTTTGGATGAACAATGTAATTTTAAAATGGTTCATCTCTTATAAATTGAGCGGCAAACAAGCAGACGGCTCGCCTGATTTTGAGCGGTTACCGCCGCCTATTGACCCTTTCGATACTAGAGGTGTTATCGGAACGTTGCCGGCCATTTTAGAATTTGTATATACCCTTCTTAAATTCAACAAGATTAAAGGACTCTGGGAAGACCCGTCGTGAAAGGTCATTCCACATCTTGCAGGAACGCGGTATAAACGAGTTACGATGAATTGAAAGTCAACTGTCAATCAGTCATCCCTGTTTTGTGTTAGGCCGACAGACAAAAAGAGGTCAGCCTAATGGTGAGCGGTATCTATTATTATTACTACATACTATAATATATACTACATATTATATATTGTATCCACGGCCGCAACCGCGTACCGTGTACCACAAGTTTCACTAGGAATCCTTAGAAATTTTATTTTGCTGGCAAGTGCAATTTAATACTAAACCATCCTTACCGTGTGTACAGTACCTTAAGATGTATTAATTAAAGGGCGAGTGTGTGAGGGGTGATCAGTCATTAGTCAGCATAATCAAGGTATTAGCTTGGCTTGTGATTAGCCAATACGGTAGGTGCGGGCCATTGAGATTGTGATTATTGTTATTATAGGGACTACTTGAATGTTACTCTTTGTAGACGAGTACAATAAGATCATACTTTATGATACACTACATATTAAATCAAATACAATACATGAATAATTTTAATATAATATAATTATTAGCACAAGCGGCGGTCTTATTGCTAAAATCGATTTCTTGCGGATAACCATTGATCATCCACATCAAAATCTGTTGCGTAGTTTTAAACTAACTTAATAGACATTTTAATTAAATTTTTCATTTTTATATTTCATAATATTTTAAATGCTTAATTTAATTTGATTAATTTAGAACTCTGTAATTATTGAATTTAAATTTAAGTTTTATTTTTGGTGTGAAATACGGGCGGTGTGTCCGAATTAAATGATTTTTATTTTAAGACATAGGGTAAGACAGACAGCGGGAAGCGAATTTCTTTATTCTATGTAATGAAATGATATATTATTTTTTGTGAGATTATCTTAATTACAGTTTCGGAAAATTACGATGTATTCGAAATGGATAGCAATCACGATAGTTTCAAAAATCGTAAAAAACAATTCTCTCTACCTCCTCAAACATAATGTATGTATATTGGAACCTCCATTCGAGATTGGCCGAGATCAAACATCCGATAAGGTATCCAAACATTCCCTCTCAGAGCCTCTCAATATTATCAATAAAGGCCGAAAACTTCACGATCACTTGTATTTGTTTGATACCGGAATGATAACCCCAAAGGGTAGGTAAATATCCTTCCGAAACAAAAAGGAATGGATCAAACGCACTTGATCACATTCGCAAAATGTCACAATCGCAAATTGTCGCAGTAGCAAATTATCATTGTAGCAAAACGTCATACCTGCAAAATGTTATCAATAGTAACCCCAAGTTTCATATTACTCATTCTTTTTTTTTAAATTTTGTTACTGTATCGATGTTCTACAATGACAATTGAATTTGAAAAGTATATACGTGTTATATCCGTTATACTAACCACCAAAACATAAGCATTAAGTTGCTTAGCTTGGGGTTAGGTGGTGCTGTAGGAAGTGTAGTGTAAGTAGGGTAACCTGTTCTGTTGGAGTATAAACCCCAATTATTATTATGTCCTGAAATATTTATTTATTCATTTAATTTGCTGCTGTGACAAGTTGCGAATGTGAAAATTTGCGACGATGACATTTTGCTAACGTGACATTTGGCTACTATGACAATCTGCGTTTTATTTTTATATACTGCGTTTTTTTTTTACCTGGGGTAGACTTCCTTTGCAGGAGGTCGACTAGGTGGGTACCCCAACAGTGCCAGTTATTCTACCGCCTGAGCAGTGATGTACAAACATTACTGTGCTTCGGTAGAAGGGCTAGTAGTAGGGCTAGTGAAATTACTGGGCTGAAGAGTCTTAACATCTTATGACTCTTAAGTAAGAAGCGTTGGCGCAGTGTACCCAAAATTTTACCTTTGTAAAATCCTGGGTAGCATTGTACTAAAATCATGGACAGCGTTATCTCTTACCATCAAGAGAGCGTCTTGCTCGTCTTCTTACTTCGTTGTATAAAAAAAAAATTAAGAACATTGCCAAAACAGGCCTGATCCGAAGGAATAGATAGAATATCGGCCCTTCGGCGCGTGTCTCCCTTAACGGTTGAGACTTAAAGGGCTGCAGTTGCTATGTTACTGTCAGTAGAGAAATCTTGTATAATGTTTCTATATACTCAGGGATCCTGGTATTATAAATCTCAGAGTTTGAATGGATGTATGGAAGGATGTTTGTTAATTTTTATGTGTAACTGGTTGGAGCGATTGCGCCGAAATTTAATATGGCTTAGAGTCTAAGCTTTACCCTGAAACATCGTTTAGACTACTCTTTAGCGAGTGAGCCTAGTTATACTTTCAAAGTCATATTTCAAAAAATATTATAGGTTGTGTGGCCAAATTATATGTTGCAGTTTAAGCCGATAGGTCCTTTTGAGGTCTGCAACATGACCTAACGACTGTTTCCCTACATTTTTTAAGAAACAGGCGGGATCTACAAGTTTTCGTGTTTATTGGAACACAGCTCGAAACTCCAGAACATAGGTTGGCCACATATACTTTAATTGTGATTTGAATTTAACTGTCAAATTAGGGTAAGGGGTACCTACCTAACCTATAAATGGCAAACAACCTTGACGTAATTTTTTTGCTTCGGTTTGTTGTTCACCCACAGTCTCCACTTAATATAACCTCCTTGAGTGTCTAGCATTATATTGTAACTACTTTATCAGAGTGCACATTTTTAATAAAAAAAAAAAAAATATTTTTCCAAAGAAAAACATAAGAGCACCCCCGTTATTAGATTATTAAGATTCCTGCACCTACCGAGTATTATAATTCGCTATGATTAGTATTCAGAGCGAGTGCCGGAGTTTTGAGCTCTGACTGGCAACGTAAGCTTACTTAGAGTCACCCTCGGCCCCTCTGCGCCCTTGGCTGTGGCCTCACCGGGCAGGTTGTAGAAATAGAGGCAGATACGGCGGTTCATCATATATTGAACTAAGAAATTGAGGGATTTATCCCGTCTCCTAGGTTGCCACCATCTTCGGTCACATCATCGCTTAAGAGGCCTTATACAACTGGACGCTGTTGCTCGCAATATTTGATACATTTTGCAACATAAATTCATAGAATTAAAATAGTGCGAGCGAGAAAGCATTCAGCTGTATAAGTCCTCTGAAGATCAGACCAAATCATGATCAAAGGCTAAACTATAATTAATTTAAAAAAAATCAACTTCATATCTCTACGCGTTCTCGAGTAAAAAGAGTATGTCAATCAACTTAGAAGAACAGCCCTAGCTTCACTTTTGGTAATGAAGGGCAGTATCTGCGTTTCCTACAAAGCCTACGATCGCCAAATATGAGGTGGGCGAAATTAGATTTACGATACTGGTTCGGGAATTTTCGGAAGTCATCGGAACTCCCCGGATCAGTTTCGAACGCGATCCGAGTCTCGCATTATCATATAAATGCCGAGTTGACGGGAAAATATTGCCAAGGTGTGTAGGTGCCTTCACCTGGAAGGTGTGTGGAGAGCAGTATCGAAGCTTTTTGCTATTCTTAATAGGCCTGCGTTTAACCACATCCCACCTGATGGAAAGTGCAGATGCGGTTGACAATGAATCACTAAGTTGCGTAGAACGAAGTATATTTACTCGTGCCTTGAAGATTCTTTAGTAGTATCGCTCGGGAAACACGGATAAAGCAATGAGTTCCAAATGCGACCAGTTTAGCTTTACATTGCTATAATATAGTGGAGAATTTGAATGTACTTTTACTTTCGCTTAAACCAATAGGGAGCTGCTGGAAGAAATAAACATTATTAAAAAAGTTCTCACTGGTACACATAACGCAAAAATCATTAACAGTTGTCCTGATTGTTCGCATATTCATTTAGTTCAAATTAAATTTCAACACCTTATTTCGTATTTCGTCACCCACGCACTGTCGAGAACATCTCTTATTGGTCAAAAGCAAAAACAAGTTTTTACACACACATAGATTTTCTAAATATAAATAAGAAAGCGAATCTTACCTTCGTATTTTAATTGTATCCTCGACTCTGTTCTACTCAACCTTTTTCCAAACTAGCAATATTTGAAAATGTTTAAACAAACGAAGGTGAAACGCGTCTTAACTTATATAGAGTAAAAACACTGAACTGATTTTTTATGAAAAGTCCCAATTCTTTTACGATCAAGTTTAGTGCGTCGGTATAGTGAGACGTGCGAAAAACGTGAGTCAAATAATTCCACATAAAAAGTACCTATAAATGTGGAGGTGATTCCGCTTTAACGGATCAATGCTTTTATGTTCCGGTGTGGGTTACTATTGGTGATATACCACTATAGACTTGACATCTTAGTTTTATCTTATACTAGCTGTGCCCAGCGGTTTTACCCGCTGTACTGTAGCTTACGTGTTATTCCAGGGCTAAACTGTCTCTATACCAAATTTCAGCCCAATCGATCCACCCGTTTAAGCTTGAAGAAGTAACAAACATACACACTCACTCACAAACTTTCGCTTTTATCATATTAGTGTGACTAGTTTATGCTTGCGGTTTTGCCCGCTTGTTATAATCCTTTCTTACCAGACGTCTACATATGTCATGAAATCTATCTGTGTTCTAAATTTCAACCAAAACGTAATATAGACCAGTCAGGTCTTTTTCGCACCTGCAAAATATGTTGTGTTTAAAACTACCTTAACTTATTATTATCAAACAAGTGGCCCGTATTCTGTATATTTTTAAAATTCTATGGGAGGGCTACTTTTTTGAAAATAAAAAAAAAACTATTTCCGATCTCTTATTTTCTGTTTAAAATACATTACTTTTTGTACTATATCCTTCTGTATAATATAAATTTTATTATTCTTTCCTCCGTATACCAATGCCCAGTGTCACAATAACTTCGAGTTTGCATAAAAATAGTAAACAGAAAATCCTCAATAATAAAAATACGGGATTATGAAACAAACCCCGAATAGATAAGAGTCCCCTTTCAAGGACCGATATAAAACCATTTAGTTATTTGTATGCCCTTTATCTCGTGCTATTTAAACCGACAGAGGGTACTAAATATAATAATATACACTATTGTAGTAAAGTAAGATATCGCCCTTTTGGTCTTTTGAAACCATGGTTAATGGTTTGTATGTTAGAGGTGTATTATTTTGAATTGTGAGATTTTCTTCTTCTTCTTAGTCGTTTTCTTCACAAAGTGAAGGTCGTGTCTAGTCTGCAGGATTTGCCATCACTCTTCGAATAACACTCTGCCAGGTTGTTCTATCTGTCGCTGATCTCATGGCCTGAGCCACTGGCATGCCGGTAAGGGATTTTATTTGGTCCGTCCATCGCATCGGAGACCGTCCGCGAGGTCTCTTTCCCTCAACCTTACCGACTACCAACAACTTTTCGAGGTTGTCTGGATCTCTCCGAGCAATGTGGCCAAAGTAACTCAGGATACGCTGGGAACAGATACTAGTGAGCCTTGTGGTGTGAGATTTTACATAAGATTAATTTAAGGCAAATATTATACACATATTTTTTTTTTTTTTATACGAGATAGGCTTACGTTTGACCACATCCCACCCACACAAAACCCACACAAATGTTGTTGTTTATGTCCCACATAAATGTTGCATATTTTGATAATGTTTTATATCCTTAAACTTCTCCAAAACTCTCTGGGTCATAATATATATTGATTATATATTTCCTTTTTTCTTCATTATATTTTTATTGACTTACTATTAGTTCTACCTAGGAAACAGTGAATGTTTCATAATATAAAGCGGTTCACTGTTTTTCAAGATATAAGTTTAAACGTGTTTTGCCTTAGTTGCGTTTTGTTTAACATAATATACCTAGTCAGGTCATAAATTCTGTCACATGTTTAATATAAAATTATTGGAACAAGTTTATTTATTATGTAACCATTTATATACCAAAATGAATTTAACAAAACATAGATTCTTATGACAATAAAGTTTATTCAAAATGACCTCCGTGATTTTGAATACAGGCCTTCAATCTGCGCGGCCAGTCGTCTATCGCAGCACGAACGAGGTCCATGTCAATATCGGCTGCTGCCTTAATCAAGGATGTCTTGAGTGACTCCAAATTGGGATGAGGCTTTGAGCACGCCTTTTCCTCCAAGTGTTGCCATATCTTGTAATCTAACGGACTCAAATCTGGACTGGAGGAGGGCCAGTCTTCGTGCCGGATGAAGTCGATTTCACGCGCCGCCAGCCAGTCTTGTGTGCTCTTCGCTCTATGAGCTGGCGCCGAATCTTGTTGGAATACCCAGTGCCTGTTATTGAACATGGTATGAGAAACAGGTTCCACAAGGTTCGTCAGGACTGTATTTTGATACACAACTGCATTCGTTTTTACACCTTTCTCACAAAAATGTACCTCTGTTAAGCCCCAATAAGAAACTCCCAACCATACCATGAGCGAGGATGGAAAATGACCTCGTTGGACACGCGGAATACGGTTGCTCGCTTCTTCACTACTGTGTGCGTACACCTTATCATTTTGTTTGTTGTAGCTCTCTTCTACGGTAAAAATTTTTTCATCCGAAAAAAGAATTTCTCGATATTTTTTTCTCGCGTACCGCTTCAACAAAGCGCGGCATCTCTTCAGTCTCAGGTCCATTAGACGAGCATTTAAACGATGTCCTGTTTTTCTTCGATATGCCCGAAGCCCTAAGTCTTCATTTAACACCCTTTTCACCGTGGTTCTGCTTAACCCCATCTGAAGGGCCAACAGTTTCTGCTTACGTTTGGGATTTCTTTGAATTCGCGCCTTCACAGCTTTTATCACTGCTGGAGTCCTAACAGACCGAGGGCGACCACTTCTTGACCTGTCATCTACACTAGAGTCTTCATTGTATCGTTTGATGGTACGATAAACGAATCTTTTGGTTATATTCAAAATTTTCAGTATGTCAAAAATTTGAATTGGCGCGTAACCGCAACGATGCAACGCAATAACTGCAACACGGTCTTCTTTAAGCGTCCACTCCATATTTAAAAATGAGTAAAATTCTAAAAAGTATACATTTTTATTTTCATGAACAATTCGAAATTCGAATTCAATAAACTTTTTTGTGGCCAGCATTCTAAAAGAAAAGTTTTTACTGTGTGACAATACTTATGACCTGACAGGTATTTTTAAATATTGCTTGTTAATGTCTCTAGCTTGTAAGAATAGAAAAAGGGAGGCCTTCTAGGTCTAGAGCAATAACCCCGAATTTTTTTTCAAATGACGTATTTTGCTACACAATAAACTTGACTTCAGTTTGGTCCTTACAACGTGGTGTCTACCGGAATACAAATAGTCGGTGTCTAAATAAAATAAAATTTTATCTCCTCGCCAATAATTTAATCTGTATTCCGAGTATAATCGTCGGCTATAAAAGCCAAAAGGGCCACTCCCGTAAGAATTGTTTCGTCATAGGATAATAAAAACCTTTCTTGTGGGGGATTAAACGTGGATAGTTTCGGGTGGAGAAAATTGCGAGGGCTCTAGGATCCCTGGGGATCTGTAGTGGGGGACTAATAGTAGAGATGATGGAAGTTTTCCGGATAAAGTAAAAAAAAAAACTTCTTTAAAAAAAAAATGAAGGTTAGTTTTTTTTCTTTGACCACAATCTCGCGTGCTGTTAAGCGTTAATGCAGCCGTAGATTGTAGCAAACTAAACCTAGAAGGCGGGATAAATCGCTACTATATAATATATATGTTAGGTACCAGTACCAGAGAGTAAGAATTATATCTTTGATTGCTAAACCCGTTTTGCAATGCACTGTGCACTAAGTTAGACAAAATGTAAATCAAATCTTTAAGGTTGTATTTTTAAAAAATCTAAGGTTTATATAAATACTGAAATGTTCAGGTAGGTACATCCTGTAAAATCTCTTTTGGAAATACATTCAGTAAAAAAATGTAACACCATTTTATCAAATTACAAAAATAAAAATACAATTACATATGTATATACATCAAAATTAATATAATTAAATACCCATTTTATAAACATTACAATAAAAAGTTTGAACGCTCGAAAACCATAACTAAGTTGAAATTAATAGAGGTAAAATTAATTTCCGGTTGTAAAATAGTTTTATCTCCAGCTTATCCGGCATAAATGAGACTATCCCATCACTATGTAATAGTATTTATAATGTTCAGGAAGCGGGATTAGTGGTGTACGTGCTTTCGCCGGTTCGGTGTTGTTTATTTTGTTATACAGCCTGTTGGTTGGCGGTGAGACGGATTTAAGTAATACTGGCTGGTAATAAAATTTATATTGAAAAACGTGTACTAACAAGTGAATTAAATTAAAAATTTAAAAAAACCCCAACGCAATATGTAATTTTCCATTTTGTGATGGCGGCCATCTTGGATCTTAAATTTTATATAGTGGGTTGTATTCTACTAGTTAAGCCCTTTCATTTGATACCCATATTGGGGGGGTCGTGGAGAAAAAAGTAATCCGCCATTTTCCGGCCATCTTGGACCGATTTCCACTAAATCAAAATCCGTTCATCCGTTCGGGAGCTACAGACAGACAGACACACACAGACACACACACGCACACGCACACGCACACGCACACGCACACGCACGCGCACGCGCACGCGCACGCGCACGCACGCACGCACGCACGCACGCACGCACGCACGCACGCACGCACGCACGCACGCACGCACGCACGCACGCACGCACGCACGCACGCACGCACGCACGCACGCACGCACGCACACACACACACACACACACACACACACACACACACACACACACACACACACACACACACACACACACTTGTCCTATATAAATTTCTCGCCTCTTCTGGACGCAACAATCGCGTGAATAACTTTGAGGCTATCTGCTCAATACAGAGATGCATAGCGCGAAGGGTAGGAAGGGAAAGGTTTGCCCAGCAGTGGGATGATTTGACGATGGACAAGATATTTGGTAACTTTTCTGTGACCCTTGCTGTATTGTGTTTAGTTATAAAAATTAAATTTAAAAAGACGTTAACAATTCTACTAATATTTCCGACCGATGTAATAAAGTTGATAGACCAATATGTAAAACTAAATATGTAAAATCAATTATAAAAGTTTATCGCGAGTGTATCTCAATGCACTAAACTCGTAGACTCGCAAACTGAAGCTCCATTCCTGTCGGAATTCAGTTTGCCAAGTTACCGCTCAAACGGGAGCATTTTGTGGAACTTTGGCTGTATGTTCTCTTATGGGATGAGAGGAGTTCTCATGTAAAATATTTGTGGGTATGAATTACTAACTAGCTTAGCTTAAAAAGTCATAAAATCCTACCACCACTAATGTTAAAGTATTCTCTGTTCTTGGCCTTGGTTTTCTGTAAGAAATTGCCTAGTGCGATAAGACAGCCGCTTATTACCTTGCGTTTTTGTATGGATGTTTGGGACTCTTTTTATTTTCAATTATTGGTGGACTGATTGAGCTTGAATTTGGTTAGGATTTCGAATTAAGCTTATTGAAGTATCAAATCAAACAAAAAGCGCATTCGACATATTTTTTGATAAAGACAAATGTCTTTAAATTTTAAAACAAAAAAATGTATGTATATTATACATTTTATAAAGTGTATAGTAGATGTATACTATTGCGTCAAAAATGTTGGAAATACAGTAACTATGTGAACCTACGCGTGCCGTGAACCCTTACAAGAGCTATTAATCATAACAAGGCTTAGTTAGAGTAGCTTATTGAATTACACCCTTATCCTACTCTATTGTAAGAGTAAGTTTTAATGAATGGTCAACACGAAGGAACTATTACTGGAGTTGTCATGCGTGGACAGCATACGTGTATGAACATGTTCATGTCACGTGATTTCGTAGTTTCCCTTCAGTTTTTTTCATTCGTGTGCGTTTGTTTTTGTTCGAGAACTATTTTGGACCTGTATTGTATTTTGTTAAATTTGACAAACAACGTAAGAATCAATTTTAGAATAACCTATTCTTACTCTAAGTAATTTACCAACTTCTTTCAATGAATTTACAGATTTTTACTTTTTAACAGTAGGTATATATCGTCACTCTCGTCGTCACATTGAATTTTAAAAAGTATTAGGTATTAAAAAAAAATTACCAACTTCTTTCAATGAATTTACTGATTTTTACTTTTTAACAGTAGGTAGCGTCACTCTCGTCGTCACATTGAATTTTAAAAAGTATAAGGTATTAAAAAAATGGTGTTGAGGATTCAGAATTGGGCATAATGGTCTCGTTGGTATTTTGATCCCCAGATAGAAACACACCATACTGTGAAACACAAAATCTTTGCGTAGCGTCGTGCAGAAAAATACAAAAGGTGACTTTTGACAACTCTCATTATAACTTCTTTGTGGGTCGACACTTACACCACCCACTTTGTTATCAAAAGGGCTCAAAGTAACCGGTAAATTGTAATTTAGGACGTTTTGGGGCGTTTTTAATGCGAAAGAGGTGTAAGAAGAGTTTTATAGCATAGGATTATGGTTTGTATTGGAGTTATATTAGGTTTAATGTGGGGGTTTAATTAGTTTTAAGCCTGTTCGTGATATTTTTTTAGCTTGATGATTATGGATAAGTTTATAATATCTACGGTATTAAGCTCAGCAACGCAAAACATAAATCCGCACAAAAATTTAAATTTAATAGCATCAACGGACCGTAATAGGTCTGAGCACATGGTAATTTTTTTAATTCGATTACTTTACGCGTTCTCGATTAAATGGGTCTTGACTAGGGATGAAAATGTCCGAATGTTTCCGAAACTTACCAGGAATACTTCCAATGTTTCCGGAAATATAGGGGAACATTGCAGGAAACTTTCCCAAATTTCCAGATTAACACTGAATTTTTGAATGTCAAGACTCTTGACAGTCAAACAGACGAACAACGAAGTGTTCCTATAAGGGTTTCGTTTTATCCTTTAAAGGTACGAAACCCTTAAAAACAAAGTAAATATAGCTTGATTCACCGCTGTATTCTCAAACATTCATCAAACCAATACCACTTGTAAACTCTAATTAATTCGCTCACTCCATTCTAAGACCATTGGCACAATAAATTTGACGAAATTGCCCAATTTAATTAATACCAGAAACCACAAATTCCGAAGCTCAATAAGTTATTTAATATACTGTCTGTACTATAAGGGCACATACCGTGCTCTAAAGACTGAAGTGACGTCATGAAATCAGTATTACGTTATTAAAGAATACGTTTTCTTCTTCAGATCTCAAACTTTACTCCAAATTGGTTGAATATAATATAAAGGATTTGACTGTCTTGTTTGCACGGCATTACAAATTTTTAAATATCAAAATTAATTTGAACAATTTGCTTTTTAACCCCCGACGCAAAAACGACGGGGTGTTATAAGTTTGACGTGTCTGTCTGTGTGTGTGTGTGTGTGTGTGTGTGTGTGTGTGTGCGTGCGTGCGTGCGTGCGTGCGTGCGTGCGTGCGTGCGTGCGTGCGTGCGTGCGTGCGTGCGTGCGTGAGTGCGTGCGTGCGTGCGTGCGTGCGTGCGTGCGTGCGTGCGTGCGTGCGTGCGTGCGTGCGTGCGTGCGTGCGTGCGTGCGTGCGTGCGTGCGTGCGTGCGTGCGTGCGTGCGGGCGGGCGGGCGGGCGGGCGTGCGGGCGGGCGGGCGGGCGGGCGTGCGTGCGTGCGTGCGTGCGTGCGTGTGTGTGTGTGTGTATGTGTCTGTCTGTGGCATCGTAGCGCCCAAACGGATGAACGGATTTTGATTTAGTTTTTTTGGTTTGAAAGTAGAGTTAGTCGAGAGTGTTCTTAGCCATGTTTGGTGAAAATCGGTCCAAGATGGCCGCCGCTACAAAATGGCGGATTACTTTTTTCTTCCACGACCCCCTCAATATGGGTATCAAATGAAAGGGCTTAACGAGTAGATTACAGCCCACTATATAAAATTTAAAATCCAAGATGGCCGCCATCAAAAAATGGTGAATTACGTATTGCGTTGGGGGTTTTTTTAAATTTTTAATTTAATTCACTTGTTGAAAAAGTTTTTGGACATAGGTTTAGGTTATATTTTTCATTACACCATTTACATTACACATTACACCATTAACATTTTTTTTCTTTGATTTTAATTTATGAAAATACCACTAGTTTGTTGTACGTATGTTTAACACGTCTCCTTAGAAGACGTCAGGTTTTGTGCATTAAAAACTGTATTTTTAAATACTATTTTTTTTCTACACAGTATTTAAACTTTACTTCAACTTAGTTCACGGTGCGCGGTGTCTACCAATATTACAAGAGTCTGCCAACCGATAAATTCGTCGGATACCTACCTTAAGGCTAAACCGCATTGTTACCAAAGTAATCAACAAACTAATTTAACTTTAACAAAAGATAAACTGGAACTTGGAACCGGTTCTTCATTCTTGGCATCATTCCGCTGAAGATTCCCGCTGTTAAAATTTGTCACCTGATTTCATAGGCCATAACACAAAAGTCTTGTAATTTTATGTGTTCTACGTATCATATAAAACCTATTCGAAACTATTCGCGTAATGTCAGTATACCTCTAGTAAAATTCAAAAAGTGCTATTTTCAAAATTGTTTTGTTACAAAATTTGATTTTACAGAGTGTGTCGCAAGTGGAACTTTTCAATTGCACAGTAGAAGATGAACATGTGTGTTTGTGTGTGTATGTAGTGTGTGAAAAAAAATATTTTCAAGGAGTATAATTACACACTAATATACTGGGTGGCTTTCAATATATGTATGTAATTATAAGTATGTATTTACAAAAAAAAAGTATAGCATTATATCCGTTATCCTGACCGCCATAACATAAGCATTGAGTTGCTTAGCTTGGGGTTAGGTGACGCTGAGTGCAATATTCTGAAATATTTATTATTTTTATACTACTAATTCTAGTGTTTTTCTCCTTGTATGAAAACTCATATAAGAAGAAAAATACTAACTTGTAAAATTTTGGTAAAAACATGTTCCTGTCAGAAATGTGATGCATTCACAGCATCAATCATTTTGATGTATTTAAGATGAAGATAGTCGTAGCAAATGATGAATTCGCCAAGACTGGGGGAAGTTTCCATCAAAATCTCTGTCGAGGTTGAACTTTTTAGACGATATTGTGATGGCAAACAGCTGCAATTTTCTGGCCCGACGGATGATTAATTAAACCAACTTTGTATTGTAAGCATTTTTAAACTTTACCTTCGTTTGAATACAGTCTGTTTTACGTGAGAAAGTTTTACTGTTTCGGATAAAAAGAGATTGTTACGATCTTAGAGTCGTTAGTAGGAGAGGTATAAAAAAAAGCCTTGCGACGAAGTATGTACATGAACGTTGAGTGTAATGTGCATTTTTTTCTAACATTTAAATATTAAAAGATTGATATTTACCCAAATCAATGTTTTACTATATCAATTTTCTATTGGTATGTACTTTTACAATAAATTTAAATCACACGTACTAAAAAGATGACAAAACACTAAAATTATACTTGTAAGTAATTTATCTCGCGCTTTGACATAATAAATTTATTCAAATAATCCCTAGAAAGCTGTCACATTGAATGTTACAGACGATTCATAATATCTATTATATTTTAAGACGACCCCTTAACCCAAAAATAACCTCTATGAGAAGAATGGGTAAGAAACTCGGAAAAAATATATGCTTTCACAGGTCGAGCAATGTCTTACATTTTTACTCAATACGTGATGTTCAAGTTTGGACGAAGATTACTACAGCTAGAAGTAGCTTTTAATGACTCCCAATTTTACTGCTCAATGTTTACGATTATCGATTCCACCTGACACAGGGTCCTAATAAAACTCAAGTCGATGATCCTTTTACGTTCAATGGAGCGCGCTGAAAATAAAATGAAAGAATTGGAGAGTTTTAATGAGGTGGACTAAGCAGCTCGATTAAAGGGAACCTGTTCATTGAACTAACTAGACCCTTACGTAAAGGGACAGATAAGGAAGATGGGAAACTATAGCTAGATAGGTATTAACTATAGGGATATATTTTAATTAGATCTTTAGATATAAAAGGGAGAGGAAATCTTTAGATGTTAAATAAAATTTAAATCGGATCATCTGGGGAGTACTTTTACATAATAATTATTTATCCTACTAGCTTATATTACCGACTTCACTCCCGTAATGAAATCTTTTCTTAACGATGTCTATGTTAGAAAATGTATCTGTGTGTCAAATTTCAACTAAATCCGTTCTGTGGTTTAAGCTTTGCTTTGATAGATCAGACAGTCAATCAATCAGTCACGCTATCTTATTACCTATATATTTTGTGGAAATAATTTACGAAATTGGTCAAGCGTTTCCAAGTAACCTGTGAATATAATATACAGAAAAACAAAACCCAACGAAATGTAATCCTTTCCCTCTTATTTTTCTGAATAAAAAGATGAGACACCAAAAAAAACTAAACACAAAACCTCATAAAAATACTAAAACAGAAGTACCAAGGTAGCGAATGTCTAGTACTTTGCTCATTAAAAAAAACAGTTGTGCTCAAAAACGCGAACAAAATTACCGCCATCAACAATAACAAGGTGCGTTGGAAACAAGTGGGGAAATGTTACATAGTTACGCTACGCTGCAGTCGACATTGAGCATTAAGGTATCACTTCATCACCCACAACTTGCAATTTATAGATACATAAATAATTCTTTTATACGGTGGAAACAAATGTTGATGAAAAAAATGTAATTAACGATATTACGCCAAAAAGTCTATGAGGAGAATGAGACATCTAAATATATAAAAGGAAAGAGTGACTGACTGATCTATCAACGCACAGCCCAAACCGCTGGACGAATTGAGTTGAAGTTTGAGACACAGATAGGTTTTATGACGCAGACCACCGCTAAGAAAGGATTTTGCCACACAGGCAAAGCCGCGAGCGTAAGCTAAGAATTTATAAATGTAAGGTCGCCAGAAGACGCTGGATGCAGGTCGCTTCCAACCGGTATAATATATGGAAGTCCAAAGGGGAGACAATGTTCAGCAGTGGACGTCCTGTGGCTAAGATGATGATGATACAGTTGCAATACAGCTGATTTAGAGTGAAAATAAATAACACAAATTCATGTAGAAACTTAGAAACAACAGCATCAAAACTGTTTAGTATTTCTTTCAAACAGTGAGCTGCCGAACGTTACCTTAATCCTTGAAATTCAGGTATTTGCTAAAGTTTTGTTAGCACATTAAACGTTACTTTGTAAAGCTCTTAAGCGTATTGGAAGCGAAACTATATTTGCTTCGCGAATCGAATTCTAGGTTATCGCTTTAGCTAGACGTTGGGAGATTGTCATTATGGATACGGTACTTTGTATTTACCTTCTGTCTTTATTCTTACTAAGTCGAACTAAGTTTACTTTACCTACTTGGTTGAATCAATGAAATGGAATATTAGCAGCTTGGGAATTATTATTTTTTGATTATTAAATATTTTGTACAGGTCATTTGATTGACTTTTGTACAGGTGTGCAGGCCACATAAACTTAAATGTTCCTACAACAAAAAAAATTATAATAATAATTAAGCTTTATGTGCTTCAACTGAACACCCGCTACTTCTCTTGTCAGAAGTCAAATCACAAATGAACATGTGGCTGACCAAGATGTTGCAGTTTCAGCTCGCTATGATCTCTATAAGGCCTGCAACATGACCTAACGACTGCTTCCTACATACATACATAAATAAAAAAAAATTAAACATTTTCTTCGCAAGTCTTAATTGATAAAAAAATCAAGGTACTTTAATTTTTTACTTAAATGATTAATAAAAAATATACCTTGATGTATGAATTTATAATATCATAATAAACTAACAGAAAATTCAAAGCTGTTGCGTTGATTGAAATCACGAATTCAATATCTGCTCGCGACTAATTCTCTGAAAGGCATTTAATTGATTTTCAAAAGCGACGTTTTCAATTATGATATTGCACGAGACAATCTCGTAATACACTCGTCAGAATAATTAATTGAGTACTTTGAACTAGCTTTGGCAAACGGCTTTGTTTATTCTGATTAACTGAATAAATATTGGAAATATGATTTTAATCTTTTCGGAGATTTAATTTTAATAAATAATTCATTATTCCCATTATACTATTTTGAGATGTGACATCGTATACTTTTAAAATTGATCTCATATTATTATCTGAATCAGTTGACGTTCATCACTTTGAAATTATTGAAAACATAAGTTAACAGAATAGCCCTTAAACTAAATTAAACTATTATTAAATTCTAATTGTGCCGCCTATTGGGGCGGCTTTATCCCTTAAAGTGAGTTCTTCCAGGCAACAAACTTTGCATGGAGTTCTCTATGTAATTTTAGTATTACAGGAGTTACGTTTTCCTTTCATGAATGCCATGTTTTTAAAAAGAATCAAAATTCAAATTCCCTCCCTCCCAACCAGGATGTCTGTAAGCTTTATGCGATAAGACCACCGATTGTTTACCTCAAGTTTTAAGTTTGTTATATTATGTTCATAACTATTTCTTGTATTGGTATGCAATAAAGAGTAATTCTATTCTATACAGAAGATTTCCACATACATGCACTCTCTCGTCTATCAGTCTAGTCTATGACCCCTACGGAGGGGAGCGTGGGGCGAATGGGGTGGAGGAAAGGGGAAGTGGGGCGAGCTTGTACCTGCGCGCCGAATGCTGTCGGGTAGATATTGATTATTCCGGGGGCGTTCACTTTCGCCACTGTTTTAACGCCACCAATGAAAATGTTTTTATTGGCAACTTGGCAGCCGGCGTACAGTATAAACACACGAATAAATGTACGAAAAACAATCGTAATACCCCGATTATTCATTTTACACTGATTGTCTGAAAATTTGTATGTTTTTGTGTGTTGATTAAATTTTTTTGTTTGATGAGTTGATATTAATATTAGGCTGTCTTTACGGTCTTGTCAGTCAGCCTTTGATACATTGTGTAGAATGGTATATTTTATAATAAAGGCTTTTGGGGCTAGTTTAGCAAACTCAAAACAACCCAAATGTAATAAGCTCTTTTGAATGAAAATTTGAGATGCAGGAAGTGGAGATCCGGTTTAAGACATAGTGCATAATATTGTAAACTTTAATATCCAAAACTCTAATTCATTTTCATCTGAACTAACATCCACCCAAATTCAACCCCAATTTAGGAGATCGGCCCAAAATACATAATTTCTGCCGTGAGTTATACTACTTACCATGAAAACCTAAGCTTGGAACTCCCCAGTGTCCTGTTCCTCTCTACTTCAACTTTCCTTAAAAACCAACTATAGTTCTTTCATTTAATTTTTAAGCAGCAACTGTGTATTTCTATTGAAAACTGCGTTCAGAAATTTTCTTGCACGTTCTTCTCATGGACGTGTTTTTCGAGTGCAGCGGTAAAAGTTTTAAAATAGAAATATAGAATTATTAAATAAACCTGCAATAGCACTCCACTGAATTTGAATAAAATAATTTTGAGTTTGATTTAAAACACTGAACCTTTGCGTTATTCCGGGATCTAAGCTTATCAAATTTCAGCTGAATCGGTTCAGCTGTTTTAGCGAGTAAAACTGCCGGGCACAACCAGTTTACAATAAAAAGACACCATTTTTATTATCGTTTTAATAGATTCAAAAGAATATTTCACTCGCGAATCATCCTTATCATGTCGTTTTATGTTTTGATGTTGTGTCATGTTGTTCATCCGTTGTTTACTTCTGTTTATAATGTTATTGTTTTTCCATTCTGTTGAAAACACTTTTGTGTTGTTTTTGTTGTTATTTTGATGAATGGTTTGTGTGAAGTCATCCATCATGGACCTGTTGAATTCAATTTCCATTTTGCTGTTACATTGGTAGCCATAAATCTTTTGTTTCAAATATTTTGAAGATTTTAACAAAGCTATGTAATTGACTAACACAGTAGCTTCCGTGGACCAGTGTTCGTACGTCCTGATTGTAATCCGAATGCCATGGGTTCAAATCTCAGTATGTGGCTTCCAATTTAGAAGGCACGTAAAACTAAGGGTTTCTTTAAGGCTGTTTCCTTTCAATAGAAATTTAAAATATCTTTTTTACAGGTTAGCGATTTGGCTCCCTTTAAACTTTTCCCTAGCTTTTTAACTCTGTAATACACACAATATTATGCATAACAAGTTATCGGACAAGTTACCGGACAGCCGTTTATAACAAGTTACCGGAGCACATTATCAACGCCTCTAGTGAACAATGTTTCAAAATAAAATTAAAAAATTGGTTGCTTGCGCAAACATTCTACAGCTTTAAAGAATTTGTGGAATTTAAATTATAAATTACTTTATTTTTTTATCATTATTTTATTAATGATTTATTATATATTGAATAATTAATTTATTATTTAAACTTTTTCTGTATTGACATGTAATTTTTATTATGAATAAATTATGATTATGATTATTATGATCATATAACTCCAAGGTCAAAAAAGTAAGGACAAAATTTATGCAAGACATACTTCGAATTATTCTCCTTTGAAGTAGGGATTTTTCGGATGTAACTTTGTACTATGGATAGGACGATAGGAATATAGGGACCTACTCAACCAGTTAGATACTAGAAAAAAATGTGTATTGTACAAAAATAATCATTCTCAATTGTCACATCGTTGGGAATCTCGCAACGTACATAAAAGCATTACAAAGCGCTTGTGCGGACCGAGAGCAATCTCGTTACGTCACCGGAAATTAATGTTTCCTTTCGATAAATTTTCGAGACGCCATATCGAATAAATGTGCTTACATTGTAAACCTTTGTCGCGGTAAATGTATCATATATCTATCATCATTTGATGAGGACGGCACGTGGCGGTTTACTGTGACAAGGTACGTCGGTTGTTATGTTGAGTAAATCGCGTTGTAATGAAAGCTCACAGTAATATGGGCAGACACTGCTAAAAATTTGGATGTTATAATGTATGCTCAAATAGAACAGGTTGAAATTTAAAGCGTTTTTTTTTATACGAGATAGGCCTACGTTTGACCACATCCCACCTGATGGAAAGTGAAAATGCGGTCGACGATGGATCACGTAAGATGCCTAGAAAGGTACCTAAGCGTTTTGCAGAAAAAGTAACTTACAGAGCCCTGAAAATGCACTGAAAATGCGTGTGTAAATAGATAGACATAAGACCTGTATTTAAAAGTCTAGGTAACAATGCAACTATGCTTTTTTATGCAACGAAGTAAGAAGACTAGCAAGACGCTCTTCTGATGGTAAGAAATAACGCTGCCCATAATTGGTACAGTACAACCCAGGATTTTACTAAGATAAAATGAAAATGAATGAATGATGATGTAGAATTGTCGATAAAAAATAAGTGCTTTCGGCATTTTGTTTGAGAGTTTAATATTTGAAGAGGGGCTAACCTAGAAGAAAATTTTGACTATGGAATACATAGTCTGGGGTGCTTTGACTGAGGCATGACACAAAGGCTAATATTTTTTGCGGACAAAGCCGTAAGGCGCAGTTAGTTAACCATAACGATACCATCGCTTGCTCGCAGCAATATCCAGAGAAATTAAATATTTTACGTCCACCATAAACCTACAAACAGATCGATCTTCTAGAAACTTCAATCCAATATCCCATAATTGTACCATAAAAGGCCACGTTTTATTACTGGAACTGACAAAATGGGTTTTGGGGGCAATAATAAGTTAAAAAACCGCCTTCCGAGGGCCTAATATTGTGCAGAGCGGACTACTCAAAACGAGCGGAACGTGACCTGTGTCTTGATGACCACCTTTTATTTTATACAGTACCTTCGTAAAGGCTTGGTCTAACTCGCAGCTGCCTCGCTTGGGTATCAAACCTGAAGCATATTTTTGTCTATACATAATAAACTTTCCATAGGTTCTAGGCGTTATTAAATACATATGTGTAAAATAAACGTTATGCTGATTTTTTTGTCTAGATTATAGTCAATTTTATATTTTTGTACAGTCAACTACAAAGAGATGTATCCATGTTAGTCTTACAAAATGAAGGAACTTTTAGTATGCAAAAATTATTTACCCTTACTTCGTGACATTTTCAGTATCCACCAAATCTTATACTATATTCGATTCATTTTAAATGCTATTATTATGTATCACCTAAGGAAAAGTAGTGGGATACATCATTGTTGCATATTAAACGAGTCGATGATAATATAAAGTTTGATTGCTACTAGAAATGTCACGAACCAAAGGTAGTTCAATGTGCCAAATGAAAATTTACTTCATATTGTAAGCCTAACATGGATACATCTCTTTTGACTGTACCTACATAATTTATTGT
Source organism: Hemithea aestivaria (assembly GCA_947507615.1). Lineage (NCBI taxonomy): Eukaryota > Metazoa > Arthropoda > Insecta > Lepidoptera > Geometridae > Hemithea > Hemithea aestivaria. Next base: position 15,572,469 of record OX382336.1, on the reverse strand, counting down.
TTTCTTGAGTGGTATTTTTATTTATCTAAGTTCAAAAAGTGAGGGGGATGCCGTTTTTTCATAACTCTCGGAATATGTTCAGTAGAGCAGACTAAACTATACCTCTTAAGTGATCCTGTTGAAATGTTATCAAAATCGGACCAGCGAATTTTAAGTCATGAATGAAAATATACGTTTCGCGAGCTTAAAGTTAAAGTTACTGTTAAATATATTTTTTATAAATTTGTCTATTAGGTACGCAATACATAATATTTTCACTACAAGTGAGACCCAACCCGATTATTTCATAGTCCATACAAGTTCTAAGGCTGCTTCCCATTCAGGGTAGAATGAAGGTGGACGATTTAATGCTCCGAAGGGTTACTTCGGCGATTCCTTTCATCAGACGAATTTAATTTCTTGTACCTTTTCCATTAGGAAGTAAATCAAAATCAAGCTCTATTCGCCCGGACCGGTTGACGCGATCCCCTTATAATTGTATTTGGGTTTTACAAAATATCTTTCACAGACCCCACTTTGATAAAATCTCGTAAAATTCTAAAACAAATGTCAAAAACACTTTGGAGAATGTGACACTTCCCGCGAAGTGGAGCGCCGGCATAAAAATGTGTATCAATTGATTTAAAAAAATATTAATTCACTTTGTAAGTGTGTATATAAAATACTCGTAGATGGACTGGAAATATTTTACAAGAGATATCTGTTAATAGCAAACAAATTATGTACAATATTTTAGTGTACTTAGTATCTATGTTTCTTGTGAAATTTTCTGTAGCTTCTGACCAGATTTTGACCATTTTCATTATTAACTTGCATTTTGTCCAAGGGTACATAAAAATCTGTTCAAGATACCAATTAAAAAGTGCGTCTCGCTTAGCTTATAGAAAATGATCTTACAGTCGTTTATTTTTTTCAAAATTTCACTTGTTCATCAGGATTTATTTAAGAACCGATCCGGTAAGTCCCAAGGATCGCTATTAAACTCCATGGAATTAAATTTCAACGGCCAACTTGGGGTACTTTTAACTGACATAATGATCAGAAATCTCAGCAACTGAGCTAGGTTCCCACTTATTTCGAATTCCGTGCTCTCTTTCCCACTACAAATATCCTACTAATATTATTATAAATGTGATAGTATGGATGTGTGTGTGGATTTTTTACCCCACAAGCCTAAACAGTCACTGTCAATTCTTCTCAATCTGTACGGCTGTACAGAATTTGATTATAGCTTTTTCTTCCCCTTGAAAAAAAATGTGTAATATAGTGAGTAAAACTGCTACCTCTAGGCATAGGTAGTTTCATACTAACTCTGGTCACTGACTTTTCGCCACATTTTAAGAGAATTGCGAACCTAATTTTTCTTGATGGCATATATTCGGGGCAGTAAATCTATGCTTATTTCACATTATGTATTCCATCCCTTAAATTATTTACCTTTTTGTCGGGCCCGACAATCATGATTATCTTTAAGTGCATGGTAATAAAGTTCAGATTCGTTTGCATTTATGGATGCGGAGGTCAAAGCTAGGTAATGAATCCGGTCCTTACAATTACTTCATTATGTACCCTGCTAAGGCATTTTCTAGACGGAGCAACTTTAGTTGCTATCGACTTTTAAGAAGTAACTTTAGTATTGAGCTGCACTACAAGTAGCTATACTAGCGTTTGTTTTAAACGTTTTATAAGAATTGGTCGCATTTCGGAATACACTGCTGTCGTCCGTGTTTCCCGAGCAATACAACTTGGGAATCTTCATGTCACGAGTGAGTATGTAATCGTTGCTTAACATCAGGCGAGATCGTGGTAAAAGGCTAACTTATAATGAATGAGTAATGAATAAAGGAAAAAATCGGCAAATTGTACTAGTGGCAATTAAATGTTGGTGATTAATTGCAGGAACTAAAACTTACCAATCACTGTTCTAAAAAGAACTCCCAACAAGAGATGATAAAGTTTCCATTGAAATATAATCGCGTGTATGTATACAACTTGTTGCCAAAAAATTGCCAGTGACTGCAATAGTAGATCCGTCTGGAAAGAGCCTTAATGTTTTTGAGGGCATTCTCCTTGTTTCTCACAAAGAGCTTTTAGGCGTTCGGGTGCTAATAGTTAATTTACGTGTGATGTACTAATTGCGAAATATGAAACATAAAAACGATGCTGTTTTCTGAGATTCGCTGAAAGCTGCTCTGCGTTATTGAATTATTTGCATTTTGTGTTACGCTGGGAACCACTGAGTTATAAATGCTCCCTCTGTTTTTTTTTGTTTTTTTTTTCAGTGGCAAATGCCTTTTTTGAGAAAAACAAACTAACAATACTACATAATATTATCCCTTTATGTTATACTACTAATATTATAAACGCGAAAGTTTGTGAGAATGTTTGTAGATGTTTGTGATGTGTATCATGTATGTTTGTTACTCTTTCACGCCTAAACGGGTGGAACGATTGAGCTGAAATTTGGTAAATAGATAACTTATTACCTTGAAAAACATATATAATTTACGCTACTGTACAGCGGGTAAAACCGCTGAGCGTAGCTAATAATAAACATTTTGTAAGTAATTTAAAAGGATTTTTTAAATTACTTGCTGATTGTTATTAAATTAAAACTTGTAACTATATTATACGAGTATAAAATAATTCCACACGAGGCCTTCACTTTTTAATTTTTTTTTTTATGCGTAGAAGTAAGAAGACGAGCAAGACGCTCTCCTGATGTTAAGAGATAACGCTGCCCATAATCAGTACAATGCCACCTAGGATTTCACAGTGATGTGAAATTCTAAGTGCACTGCACCAACGCTTCTTACTCAAGAGTCGTAAAATGTTAAGACTCTTTAGCCCAGTAATTTCCCTAGCTACAGTGCCCTCCTACCGAAACACAGTAATGTTTGCACATCACTGCTCAGGCGGTAGAATAACTGGCACTGTTGGGGTACCCACCTAGTCGACCTCCTGCAAAGGAAGTCTACCCCCGGTAAACAAAGGTAATTTTATGAAGTCGTTTAAAAATAAATTAATGTTAAATTGATAATATCTTCCTAGCAATAATACTGTTGATAAAATTTGCTTAGCTATTCCTTCTCTTCTTTGCCTATTTAATAAGATCATTTTCCCCTCATGTCGTCCTTAAAAAACTTAACTAAAATCAACTGTCCAGAACAGAAAACGAGCAATCAAACCCCAGAATACTTAACAGTACCCACGTCCCCCTACTTTTATTTCCCGAACACTTTCCTAATTAGAAAAAATACGCCGACATCTTTGAAGCTCTCCCTTTGTCCTCAGATAAAGGTGAAATCAAAACCAATCATTACCTTAAACATCTAGCCGTAAGGGCTATTACAGATAAAAGGCCCATTGCTTCGGAACGTGCAATGTCCTTTCTGTGAGACTCTTTAAACGAAGGGTCCTGGTGGGCATAGATTTGTTAGTAAATTTAGATCGGTTATCGTGTCTCTAGTATAAAACAAGTATATTCCTGTCGGTCATCTAACCACATAGCTTAGATATTATTTCAAACTAAATAGTCTACTATTTATTTATTATACATTTTAGTTTATTACTAATCCAACCTTTTGTAAGTTCTTTTCGAAAATAAAGCTCATTTATGTATTTTTGTTATTCTATTTTTATTATTAATTTATTGGTATGGTTTTGTAATATTATGCTGACTAATTGAGATAATATGAATTGAATATAATAGGCTTCATAAAAATATCAATAAAGTGCAGTTATTCTTAACTTAACATTAAAATATGTTTTCATTAATAATATTAATAATTTAAAAGGAAGTTTTGCAAGTATCTGGCACAAATAATTTTGTATCTTACGGTAGGATTATCCAGACTTATAAACTTAGCTTTTAGATGAGATCAGGCGAGAATGGAGTCAAAAGCTAACCTGTAGAGAGGTATAGAAGGTTACAACTAGGGTCGCCAGTTCAGATCAAAACTGAGGATATATTCGTACTTACATAATAACAAAGTAATATAGGCAACTGAAACAGCACACATAAAGTGTACGTTAATAATAAAGATACAAACGTTTAATAGTCGCTTTCGTGGCCGTTCTACTTCCTAATTTATTTCGTGCTGTTGGTACATTTAATTGATGGGTGTCTCAGTACCTTGTCGAATTCAGATGTTTGACTGATTTCAGTGGAAGTGATTGAAATTTTTTGAAGTGATGGCTATGACAAGGTACCACCACATTAATGCCTTTATATCGGTGTATTTCATTATATTAGTGCAGTGTTGTGAGCAACTTTTTTTGGAAAAGGAAATATAAGTGGTTGAATAAGAAAAAATATTACAACGTGTTGCAATAGTAATCCTTTAAAATGTGATTATGCTTGTCAATAAATAATTGAATAAAGTATTTATTCGCAAAACAATTATTTTTTTCTTTAATTAATTATTATCTACTAGCTGCGCCCAGCGGTTTTACCCGCAGTACTTATGTAGCCTATGTGTTATTCCAGGGTCTAAGCTATGTCTATACCAAATTTGAGCTCAATCGGTCCACCTGTTTAGGCCTGAAAGAGTAACAAACATCCAGACATCCATTCTTACAAACTTTCACGTTTATAATATTAGTAAGATCTTTGATTACCAAAGTACTAGTTGTTTTTGTAGTGCCAATGAAAAAAAATATATTACAGTAATATTATAAATGGGAAAGTTTGTGAGTGTTTATGTTTGTTACTTCTTCACATATAATCGGGTGGACCGATTGAGCTGAAATTTAGATTTGCTTAGAACCTTTTTTTTTTTGCGCTGGGAAAAATGCTTTACGCATCGTCACCCTACGTCGGGGGACGAAGGGTGGTTTGTGGGACTGGAATAACACATAGGCTACAATTACGGCGGGTAAAACCGCTGGGCGCAGCAGCTAGTTAAATGTATATTTGCATTTTTAACTTACTGAGCTAAATTAGGCATGCCAGATATAAAATGTAAAATCAAAAAGGCAAATTGAATTTGGAAGCCTCGAAGTTATATAAAATAATTTAGTTCGCACAAGTTTAAAATTGAACTCGAGCGGGATCGTGAGTCAACAAATTTGCCAGCGTTATGAAATTATCGCGAGCTTTCAACTAAAGTTAATAAACTTTCAACTATTTTATCCACAATCCTGCTTATATTATATATGAGAAAGTATAGATGTCTGAAACAGCCTCTCTAGTAATGAAAGTATGTGTGTTACCACTTTACACTCAATCTCTAAACCTATTCATCTAAATCTGCTAGTTTCAGAGCTAGCTTTTTAAATGCCAAAGTGTGGATAATAATTTATGTTTATTTATCAACATAACCAATCAACGACTACAACGACGACAACAACAATGACGACGATGACTTCACCGATTGGGCTGAAATTTTATAAGTAGGAAGCTTAGACCTTGGGAATAAAGGCTTTTTTATCCCGAATAAGAGGTGCCATGACTGAACAACTTACCTTACCTATATTACCCACAAATATTAGTTATTATAATATTAAGTGTTAATTCCGCTTCTGGGAGTCTCCCTATATTTTTGGTATCGGTAGAATTCCTCGCCATCTCTTAAAACTTAGACTCACAAATTTGTAGCGGAATTAACACTAATATTTGTTACAATGGATTTCCGCAAAATTACGCCTGATTCCATTAATTATATTACCCGCCTTGCCCTTGCCTAGTTAGTACCTTTTTATCCCGGGCAATATCACGGGCAGCAACTTGTTTTCCAATAAGCTCTTGATTTCATCTCAAATGCTCATTTTAATAGGATTAGTTCACGTTTAACTAAGGGTTAAAATTTAGAATTTAGTTATAAATTTCTCTCGGATATGTTACTTAATTAAATTTCTTGTTATTTATTAGTTTGCTTAATTGGATTAAGATAGTATATGGGGGTGTTTAAGCCTTGGACGGACTCAGTGTTTCGATTTGAAAGAAAGAAAAAAGCCTATTTACAATAAAACAGAAACTTATATGTTATGATTACTTAGGTATGTATGACAAATAAAAAAAATTGTGGAATAGAATAGAAAACTCTTCATTGTAACACCATAAATTCTAAGTAGTCACGACACTTCTTCTAAGTAGTCACGACGCTTCTTCTAAGTAGTCACGACGCTTCTTTTAAGCAGTCACAACACTTCTTCTAAGTATTCACGACGCTTCTTCTAAGTAGTCATAGCGCTTCTTCTAAGTAGTCATAACGCTTTTATTAAAACGCTAAGTACAACAATAATAATAATTTTGGTCTGAAATCTTACGCTTGGTATATTGTTTACTTTAGTTCAATATTATTAATGTGTTTATTTATTTATTTAATGTTTAATATGTATGTGTACATTATGTGTTAATGAAACATGCTCACGTATATCTTGACTCAAATAATAGAACCGCAAACAAATATCAACTCAGGTTCACTTATCACACGTCAAGCGGTTACAATTACGTGTGGGATATCACTTTAGCTTTATGTTGCACTACGAGTAGTTTGTATTCGCGGCTTTATCAGTCTTGAAATATTATTTCCAGGTGTCAGGAAAGTCTTAAATTTTTGTTTGGGTTCTTCGCTTTTCAGCAATACCTAATAAGACAAATTTAATTACACATTATTATCTTGTTGATATTATTATAAAACTAGCTTATGCTCGCAACTTTGCCCGCGTGGCTAAATCCTTTCTTAGCGGAGGTCTATGTAATAAAGCCTATCTGTATGCCAAATTTCTACTCATTTCATTTCAATCAATGGTTTGGGCTGTGCGTTGATAGATCAGTCAATCAGTCAAGATTTCCTTATATATATTTAAGACGATTAATGGCATTTTAGGTCACACACTAGCGAAAAAAAACTAAAAAAAAATTAAGCTAAATTTTAGCTAAATTGAAATTAAGTATTAATTCCATATAATTTCTATCTACGTTTAACTGTTCCTCATTTTATACAAAATTCTTTAACTCATAAATACTAGCTCATAAAAATTTCGTGTAAATCAAAACTATGCTTCTATTAGAAGGAGGCCTATACCTAGCAGTGGGCAATTGAGGGCTGATGATGATGATGCTTCTATTAACCGCTAATAATATAATCTAAAACTATTTATGTAATCTCAGCTGTTACTAAGGAAATTTCCTGCGAATCGTGAGTCATGAAAACGGCTGATCCAATACCGAAATTAGGAGCGATATTTCCGGCTCTATGAACTCGTAATAGCTCTAAAAAATCCGTCGGCCATCGCGAACAATAACCGCCGAAGCCTCGGAACGGAAAAATCGCGGAGCATTTCGAACGAAATCGGTTTTTATTAAATATTTCCCATCTCAATAGAAAATGGCGGCGGCGTTAAATAACACGAATGCCGAGCGATCATAAATGAGAATTTTCAAATAAACGACGCGGACGAAGAAATGGGTGGAATGTGCTTGTTGTGATCATTTATGAAGCGTCATAGTAAACTCACTCGTTTTACTTAGTAATAAAATGGACCTCCTAAAATTGGACCATTCTTTCACATTTCACACACTGTCGTCGATAAAACTACTCTGATGTTTCAAACATGTTTGTTATTTTTCTTTAGTGTATTTAATGAAGCCTGGGTTTTATCCCACCTTCTAGGTAACATCGCGCAATATCGTGGTCAAAAGCTATTATAACCAATAAAATAAACAAAATTGTTTTTTACAAACTGGTTGCAAATACACATTACACTTTTACTGCTATGTACGAGTAAGTTTTGGTGCGGGTGTGTACGTATCTATGCGTGTATGTTTACACAAATGTGGGCCGTGGGCTTACTATGAGTGCTTCATTATTTTTTGCATAATCTATCCATTAACTCCTTCCCAATGATAAACGATAATATTATATTTATGATAGAACGTAATGGGTGATGTTGTGGTGTTATAACTTTTCGATAAAAGTCGCTTGAAAATTTGGCTCTTTTCGAAATGATTGTGGAAATATTGCTTTTGATGTCTTTATTGCAAGAGTTATTTTGTCTTTGGAAATTGAGTTTTATTAACGTTTTGAACGTATTGTTTTGTAATTATATTTTATTTATTGAATTTTTTTATATTTACATCTGATTTCAACCTTCTTTAAAAATAAGCATATTATAAATGTCATTTGTATTGTACTCGATTATGGGTTCTGGACATAGTTTTTTATGGCCTCTGAGAATAAATATTTTATTTTTTATAAAACAGGCTTTTTTTTTTACGAGTGTAATTAGTAATCCCCTTAATATTTATATGCAGTTTCATAAACTACTTTTTCCAAGTTAAGGGAATACGTGAAAAATACTAAATTTGTATTAAGTTTTTATATAATTTGTCTGTGATCTGACGTTATATTGTTTACAATTCAAACTTCCGATTAATTAAACCAAAAGAACTACAATAAAGAACTATTTGTTACATAACGGGTAAAGGTTTTCTTTACCCCAAAAAATACCAATCTTTCTTTTTCTGTACAAACTTTTGTATCCTATCTAATATTTTCTCTTGATTAATCTACATGTAGGAAAGTTGACTCATCACTAAAGTTGTGCTACCAATGTTCATAATTACATTAATATCGTTCAATCAGTCAGCGACGTCCACACGATCGAGCCTGAGGGCATTCTGTCTTACTCATACTTCTAACGCTAATTTGTAGAGTTTTGCGTGAATGCGTGGTAGGGTACGGTACAAGTGAAGAACTTTTTTTAATAACTTTTGCGATAAAATAGAAATAAGAGAAAAAATAGATAATAAGATAATAATAATAGATAATGATATTATGTAATCACCAAAACGGCCGCAATGGAAGACCAGCGCCGGTCGAACGGCCGGCAATATGCTGAGTTGCGACCTTTTTGTGCATAAAAATGTCTCATGTTTTGTTTCATAGTTGGATGTTTTGTATGTCAGAGATGTTTATATGCATGAATAAATATTTCATTCATTCATTCATATAGGCTCAGCATGCTTAGAAAAGTGCCCAACGCTTGTGGCAGCACTCGTTGTGGAAAAACTAATGATAACGCCTGATAAAGTACATTTTGGCGCTTATCTACGACCTCAGAGCATCATGATAATATGCATTACGTACCTATGGTAGTAAATTCAGTCTTCATACTTATCCAAACACCTGGATAAAACTGGTTCTATAAAGGGAAGTAGTTGTTTTTAAGCGATATCGAGCGTTGTAATTCATCTCGATCATCTGCTAAGATGAAAAAAAAAATTTTTCTTAATACAAGTGGAAAATAACATTTTCTTAAGTTTTCTTTTTTATGGTGTAGTAAACGTACACGTTGTTTTAAATGTTTAATGAGATTGCATTTGACCACAATCATTGTGTGTGATATGGACAAACGTGATGCTTACCATAGAGCAAGTTTTTCGCTCGTCTTGTCAAAAAAACACATTGTTATAAAAAAAGATTAGCGCCGAGCCGCGCTACACACTTAAACCGAGCCTATAAATAAAATTCATAAACCACATAACAAAGTAGTAGTAGTATCAAATAAAGTTGCTTCCCGAGTCTACCTGTCCCTGTGTATATTATTTAAAACTACACAACGGATTTTAATGCGGCTTTCATTAATAGATAGTGATTCAAAAGTTCAAGTTGGTAAGTTTTTTGTATGTTAGTCTATATATATTGACTAGCTTATACTCGCGGCTTTGCCCGTGTAACAAAATTCTTTCTTAGCGGAGGTCTACTTCATAAAACCTATTTACGTTCCAAATTTCAACTCAATCCGTGCAGCGGTTTAGGCAGTTCGTTGATAGATCAGTCAGTCAGTCAATCATTCACTCTTTCCGTTTATATATTTAGATATGGGTCTCTGGTAAATTGCCATTGTTGCCATTGTTAGTGTACTATTGCCTGAAATAAATGGATTTATTTATTTAAAAGGAAGGTTTATATTATGTATAATACATGCATTACATAGTAGAGAAACACGGATAATATTCTATTTAGCGCGACGAAGTGCGCTGCTTAGCCACTAGTCTATAAAACTGAATTAAGTTTAACATAAGGGGTGGTGCTGTTGAATCGCCACTTATAACCCCAGCTCTTAATACGTAAGTATTGTCTGATCATTTTATTGCTCTCATCACTCTGAGAACTGGGATTATAATATTAATGCCACGTGTGATCCGTGGGACCGTGAGAACAATATAATATATTCATTATGTTTTGTAGTTTCAAGAGGATATTGTAGTGTAAATTGAATAGTTTATCCATCGTATGAATAACAAACAGCTCCGCAGAGCGGGTTTACCACTAAAAAAAGGTTGTGTTATTCTAGGGTGTCATTTAGACTTACAGGTACAGAGGTAAAAAAACACAAAAACCCGTACATTCACATTTATTAATAGTCGTAGTAATAGGAATTAAGATAATTTAACCGATTTTAAGATTAGCCGGCTAAACCTAAGTGTAGCCTCACTTCGGACTTTAACCGTAACATATATAAGATGCCATGAGCTGTAGCGTTAAATTTATTATTAACTATTGTACCCGCACGCACTTCGTATCAAAACGCAACTTACTTCGAACATTAATATTAAACTTCCTCTTGTATCACTCTATTAAAATAACGCATCGAAATCCATTGCGTAGTTTTAAAGATCTAAGGATACACGGGGACAGACAGAGAAAGCGTCTATATTTTATAATAAACTAGAGTGTGTATAAAATCCTTTCTTAGCGGAGGTCTACATCATAAAATCTATGTATATTCCAAATTTCAAGTGAATCCGTTCAGTGGTTTGAGCTGTACCTTGATAGATGAGTCAATCAGTCACACTTTCCATTTATATATTTAGAAGAAGATAATAATATATACATATTACTTATATATACATATTATTATCTTCTTCTAAATATATAAATGGAAAGTGTGACTGATTGACTCATCTATCAAGGTACAGCTCAAACCACTGAACGGATTCACTTGAAATTTGGAATATACATGGATTTGGATAGATTTTGGTTTTTTGTATACTTCGTTTCAAAAACAAAGAAAATTTTTGCAGGGTTCGGTACATATATAATTGTTAGTGAATATATCAATGATATTTTCATTGATATATTCACAAAAACTGTTATATCCGATATATCGTTTGATATATTTCTGATAAATATCCGATATATATCCAATTTATTAAGATATTGATCCTTTGAACCCTGCAAAAATAATTATCTTTGTTTTTGAAACGAAGTATAGTTATTTAATTTTCTCACATCCTATGACTTAGACCACCCAGTAAGGCAGAGTACACACAATAAGGAAGACGCCGGGAGGTGTCGGTCTCTCGGGTCCCGCGGGGGAGACGCCCGGCCCTCCTTTGATAATTTATTATTGAAACTCGCCTTTACCTTTCCTTTTGTAATATTGTCGTCTCGCGCGGCTTATTTGTTCCGCGACTGTAATTTGTATTATTATTTTTCTTTTCTATATTCTGCCGTGCAGAGACTAAACCGCAGTAAGTGCAAAATCGCGGTTTCGAGAAAATCGCGAAAAACGTTTTGAAGCCGTTTTTTATATGTCGTTATGTATAAAAAACAATAATTTTTTTTTTCCATCGGAACAAGATACCACAGCAGTATAATTTAAGCAGAAAAAATAATGAAAATATTTGTTTTATAATATAGAAAATAATATTTTTTGAAAATGGTGTCAGTTACTACAGGCAAATTAGTATATATTAACTAATTAAAGTGCAGCAATAATACACATTACTGCAAAATTTCTAATTTTTGTATAACATTAACAACTAATTTGCAGTATCCAGCTGAACTTACTGCATTTTAATTTTATGACTTGAATAAATTTTTCAGCAGTATATTAATAACTCAAATACTATTTATATGAAATGTGGCAAGTATATGTAAAAATATGTAAAATAAATAATTTTCTATATATGTTCTTCTTTTAAATATATAGATCTATCAACGCACAACCTAAACCACTGGACGGATTGGGTTTAAATTTGGAACACAGATAGGTTTTATAACGTAAACAACCGCTAAGAAAGGATTTTGCCATGCGGGCAAAGCCGCGAGCATAAGCTAGTATTGATATAAGTTGGATTTTAGGCTTTTATAAATGCTTTCAGTCAGTTTTGTCAGAATTATGTCTCATATTTCGATTTAGATAGTTTATACGGTAGATGGATGATACTTTCTAATAAAATTATAGAATTTTAGTACAAAAATCAGACAAACCGAATTCTAAGACTTGGTGGCTCACTTCTTTATTCTTGTTCAAATCATTGTAGCACTTTGACGTTTCTCTGTTCCAGGTAGTATAGCGAAGTTGTTTCTATAATTTTATGTAGGTGTGTTTTGTGTCTGTAGCTTTACAAATCTTTCTTTAAACAATTGTCATTTAAATTTTATGTCCTAAGTTATATTCGTTACCATGTGAAATGACTTTGGTACTATTAGGCAACCTTATTTATTAATCTTCTATTTAATTTATTTATTTAAACACATCTGGCACATAACTTATCTTCTTTAATATCTACAGAGTCTTTCTTACACCAAAATTGGAAGAGATGGCAAAATTGCTGTGAGAATTGTGTTGGGCATAGCCAAATACATTATTTGGTTTTTTTTTTCACAAACAATGTGCTATGGTAAAAATAACTCTGGAACGTAATAATAATTTACTCTTTTCTCTCTCTTCTGTTAATAATAATTAACTCGTTTCTCTCTTCTCAATATCAGATTAAGCAACGCTATGAAATTTGGATTAAACTTGCATTTCCCTGATCAATTACAATTAATTCCATTCACAGAAAACGATTTTCGTTTTCTTTGTTATGCGTAATAATCAGAATGATTTCTAGATATTGATATTGTCTATGTTAAGAATATTCTGACAGTTCATAAAATGAAAATCTGGATTGCTTACAGATGTATCGATAAAAAGATTATCATAATATATTTGTCTTTATTTTTAAGTTATGAGTAGTTTGGTGTTAAAAGGCTTAGGTGTGTCTACCTTTTTTTTATGTGTAGAAATAAGAAGACAAGCAAGACGCTCTCCTGATGTTAAGAGATAATGCTGTCTATAATCAGTACAGTGCTACCCAGAATTTCACAATGATGTGCAATTCTAGGTGCACTGCACCAACGCTTCTTACTCAAGTGTCATAAGATGTTAAAACTCTTTAGCCCAGTAATTTCACTAGATACAGTACCCTCCTACCGAAGCACAGTAATTTTTGGACATTACTGCTCAGGCGGCTTGAGTAGGAGGCGATTCTATTAGTATTTTTAAAGTTTCTTCTACCCATCCTTGTATTTGTAGATAGTTCTCCGCTTTCGCTGGCTTGTGTGGTTATTTATTCTTTAGTTTGATTTTGACTTAAGAAAACCTTTTGCTTTAAACACTGGTGTTTGTTTTGCATTTTATTTTACTAGATTAAAATGAACCAAACGGAACTTTTTTACATTTATGCAACACCATTACTCATTTTTATGAAAAATTGATTCGAACTAAGGAGTCAAAAATGTAGAATTATTATCCTTTATCTTTGAAGTTTGATAAGAGTAGCAATATAATATAACAATTGTGTGCTATTTGAGTGAATTGCTATACGCCATTAGATTTGGCGGGCCAACCTGTTTATTCAATGAAACTGTTGTGCGTAATGTAAATTAAATCAAATCTAATCCGACTGACGCTTTCACTACTCGACGAATCAAGGGTAGATGCATACTAAATCGCAGTATGATCTATAACGAATGAAGTAAATTCCAAAATGACTATCCAAAATGCCGATAAGAATGCAGCCAAAATGAACTTAAACTGCAAATTCAGTAGTAACTATAATTTTAAAATTTGCTAGAAAACCAACCATATTGCAGTAAAAAAATATTTGACTGCAATTTCGTCAGTAATGTTATTCGAAAACCAAAATGCAGTATAATTATTTTCAGTACATTATCGTGTTACTGCATTTTCGTTTAATAAATCATTTTTGGTTTTTGTAAATAAAACAGTAGTATGCGTTATATTGACTACGTTTACTGCATTTTAACTAGGGACTCTATAGGTCACAAAAGACGTAAATGCTCTTACTGTATTTTAAATAGTGTTTTGATAAATAGTGCTCAAATGTGACCCGCAGTAATTATTTTCAATCAAGGTTTTTACTACCTTAAAATTTATTAATTTACAAATGGGTTAAATTGATGTATTCCTTATTTTGTGCGCAATAAGGTGGCATATATAACTAAAAATCGGCAAAATGTCGAATACTGCGGTTTAGTCTCTGCACGGCAGACTGTGATTGACTTTTCTATTTTTTTTTTCGGTTCTTGTGTTGTGTGCAATTTGTTCACTGTCTTATATGTAATGTTTAGATAATCTAGGTTTTCTTTTCACGCCGCGGATGAGTGGTTCGGCGTACTCGCTGCCCCGGCATTATGCCGTCCCGCAGGAACACCGCCAGGATTTTTAGTGGGTATCCCCGCCGCGCCCATATTCGACGGGGGAGTCCCATACCGCCCCGCGCCCCCCGATATAGGGTGATGATGTGAAACGCATTTTTCCTGGGTAAAAAAAAATCGTCTAATTTTTGGTTTTCGGTTCACACAAAATAAACTGAGCTGTGCTTTAATAGACCAGTCAGTCAGACATGATTTTCTTCCTGTAAATTGCACATCTTGTTCTTTAGTCGTAACTTTCTATTTTAAATTTTACACTATAGTACTGGCAAATCGAATGTTGTATCTCATTAAATGCCTATTCTTTGGGACAATATTTTTATTAGTTACCTTTACAACTATAGTTTTCCTGGAAATTACATTGTCAACACCATATCCTTGATTTTTCAATGATTGAAAACTAATAGTGCAGATTTAAGAGAGAGGGTGCTCTAAACTCTACTTTCTGTTTCAAATTTTAACCCGATTCGTTTAGCGGTTTAGGCCAATTAATCAGTACATAAAATTAATCAGTCAGTCAGGATCAATCAGTCAGTTTTTACTCTTATAAGCAAGAAGGTTATAAAAGTTCTGGCTTATTCTGGATGCAGAAGACAGAAGTGCCGAAAATGTCAGACAAAGGTGTCTTTTCATCAAAACATACTAAGGACAAAAATTGTCTCGCGTATATTTAGGTTCAAAATAAACGTCACATTTTATCATATCTTAGCGTTATTAAAATTCAAATTTATAGTTTCATTTTGGAAAAATGAACAGGCTAGTTATTAAAAGTTATGTTTCAAACAAGGAGGGTGGTATTTAATTAAACTTTTTTGTTGAATTTATAAGCACTAGCGTCAGTAAATTCCAGTTAAACAAACGTGAATAAATTTTAGGAAGGTAAATTTTAGAGGACTTTCGTATTGCATCCGATTCGAGTCCGATCTGAATCCGTCCGATACTACAATGACTACGTGGATTCGTAAAAAAAACTGATAATGGACAGAAATTGGATGGCTAAAGTTCGTAAGCTACCATACAAAATGTTATACCATACAAAATGGAAGGATCGGATTCGGATCAGTTGTAGTCGAAGTTGATTTTGCTGTTAATTATGTCGTGTTCCAATCTTAAGAGATTTTTTAAATTTTTTATCATTAGGTTCGCACGTTATATTATTGTAACTCCTAACAGGAAGTAGATACGCGTAGAAGTTTTACCTTTTCAAAATTGCCTAGGTATTTTAGGGTCTATTATGTATAATATACGATTAAATAATAGCGTAAAAAGGTAACAAACACACATGCACCCTTCCGCATTTATAATAATGAGTAGATAGCAGGACATTAAATCCATGTATAGCTTTGTCTGCCTATAAATGATAAACATCCGAGGTAAAAGCGCAACATTCACTGAATATTTATTCCATCTAGTAATCCTCACCTACATCCGGCCCTGTATTTTTCTATGTGCAGAGGCAGGTTCTGAGGGGAGTCGACAATATAGTTCGTTTGATAAATTGCGATATTGTTACTGAATTCTGAATCCCTGCCTGTAAAACAAACCAGCGTAACTTGACCCCATCACGCCCTACGAGAAGAATAATTTCATACAGAAGCAGAGTTCAAGTTTTTCTGGATGTTGTCTGATTTTTTCCGAGACTCGACGAATTCGGTAATTTCGAGTGCTCCATTGAATTGCATGAAGCTGTCAGAATAACTTTTAGTATAGTGCTGCATTTATGGAGTTTAGGTAAACGTCATGGTTTTTGAATGGATAGGGGAGCGGCTTTTGATAAAGTTTTTTTTTTTTTCACTTTTACTTTTTTAACATGACATAGTGTTATCGAATGAAAATCGAAAATATTATGATAAAGATGTATAGTTTAGGTTGGTTGGTTGGTAGTTGGTTTGGTTTAGTGTTCGCACGAAGTTTAAAATTCTCATTCTCATTCAAAAAGCGCTTTTGATGTTTTTGAAAATAGTTTTTATCAAAAGGTGATTTCATTTTGTTTTTTCTAAGAATTAAATAGGGCAAGCACTACCTCTATAAGTTTTATACTTCAGTACATTGATAACGATACAGCAGTGTTTACTAGGACTTTAATACTGTCTTACGCGTCATCATAATACTACATTAAGGGGCTGCGCAGACGACAGACTATCCATGACGCACTTTTTAGTCTGTGAAAATAGAACCTATGCAATTATATGCAGTAACGCACATTACAGGGATTATTTGTGCGCCGGCGTCGTGTGCGTTACTGCATATAATTGCATAGGTTCTATTTTCACAGACTAAAAAGTGCGTCATGGATAGTCTGTCGTCTGCGCAGCCTCTAAAGCTAATTTTTAATCCTCAATGTAACTAAATAATAAAATATCGCATTTAGTTTTCCACCCTCGCGACACCCAAACAAAGAGAAGCCGAGTAAAACATATTAATCAAACATCCAATATGTGCGTAACAAATGAAATACGCCAGTTAACGAGTATAAATGTAACGTAATACGCAAGTCATCCGCTGGTCATTTGGTCCGGTAATGATGAAATAAATAATCAACAACTTGCCGCTTCTGTGTTTATTACTTTATCATTGTTTGGGTGGTTACGTGGATAAAGATGTACAAACTTATTATTATAACCACATACACAAGCATCAAGTTGTCACCACAACACAAGCATTAAGTTGCTTAGCTTGGGGTTAGGTGGCGCTGTGTGAAGTGTCCTGAAATATTTATTTATTTATAACACTTTACCTTTACATCATCTGGGTTTAAGTCTTAGCGATAGATAAACAGATATTCCGAAAACATTGCCAATTTTGATTTGTCGATAATTAAAATTCTGAGGCGCTAGTTAAGAAGGAAATTTATACAAACCTGTCAACCTAAAACGGACTCAGTAACACCGGATTCGCTTTTCATTTCTATCTTGTTATACAGTATACAGGGTGCCTGGTAAATCACTAAGAACTTGACACAGTACAATATTTTCGTTTGAAATATATAATAAAATATCCTATTTAAAAGAGAAGTATTTATAATGTACTCGTATGACCTCTCACACCGGACCAGATTCTGCAGTCCGGAAGCAAGGTAAAAACGTTATCTAGTTTTATTTGCCTGGAGCGTCAGCTGTTCGCCAGGCGTAAGTTGAACGTACTTTTTGAGACGTGGCGCATTAGCTCAGATAGGATTTTTTTAAAATTATAACTATTTTCTTTGCTTGTTAATTAATTATGTAATGTGATTCTCTAATACATTGTATTATCCTTTAAGCTTCTAAGTGATTTACCAATCATTCTGTATATCTGCAAGAGATTATTGTAGTATGTCATTCTTGGCTTTGTTTATCTATACGTAAATCTATTAATTTTATTATAATTTGTTGGTTCAAATGATTGTTTACAAAACATCATAATATAAATATTATAACGTAGCTAATTAAACGAAACCATTTTCAATATTGGAGTGCCATCAGCGCGCATACAATATTCAACGGGCGGACTATTTAATGTTGGCTTTTCATTAATTTCATCATAATTACCGTCAATCGACTGAGTGGAAGCTATTGGACATTTTGATTAGTATTTTGAATTAATTAAATTAAAAGTTAATATCTGGCAAAGCTGGACAATCATAGCTCTTGACTAAAAAGAATGGAGACAGAAAAGGCATTTGCTCAGTGGGATTGACCAGACTGAAATAAATAAAGGTTTTACATTATATTATATTGAACGTTATAGATAACAACTTAATAACATTATCGACAGCCCCTCACCGCGTTTCGTCCGCCATTAGCACCGAAATGGTGAAATTGAAGCGATTTCCCAAAACTTGGCAATCAGCTATTCAATGTAAAATTATGGCACAGTATAGCAAATAAACAGTAACTCAGATCACGCTTACTAGAATAAATTAGGATAAGAAAGGAAACTCTTTATTGATCCACAAATTATAAAGTAAATTTTACAAATACAACTAATGTTATCAATTGGCGGTCTTATCGCTTAAATCGATCTCTTCCAGACAACCGTGCACTTTGTTTTTAAGATCAAACCATACTGGTGATTGGTCGGAATGCGATAGCGCATCGCTGGAAGGTAATATTTTCTAAGTAAATCTGAGTCTTCAAACACCAAATTAACAGATACATATTAATTATGTCGATTTCTTAGATTCCTATTTGGAAAGGAAACATGATAAAAAATCATATCAGCCGTAGCATTGAAAGGCAAAGAGAGCATCGAATTATGTGGTGAATAGTTGTTTTGTTATTGTAATTTTGAATCCTGGCCTCGCATCAATGTCTAATTATTAGTTATGTACGGCATCGTCACTTAGCTTAAGTCTAGATCGTAGTCCAAGACTAACCTATAATCTGCACATACTATGCGACTGCGGCCCCCTCATGTTCAACAGAAGTATCCACCTGGGGTGACACATTATGCCTCCGGATTAGTTACAAGTCACTCCTTAAAACATCTGAAACTTCCTAGAGGCCAAGGGCTTAAGCAGTGAATTATAACTCATCTGGACTGCCACAATATATCAGAAATGGTCGAAGCGGTTTAAATTCCTTTTGAGGTTCCCACAATAATAAATAAAAAAATCTATCTTACTCATGTTACTATGTTTGTAAGAATGGATTTCTGGATGTCAGGATGTCTGGATGTGTGTTTGTTACTCTTTCACGCCTAAACGGGTAGACCGATTGAGCTGAAATTTGGTATAGAGATAGCTTAGACTCTGGAATAACACATAGGCTATAGGACAGCGGGTAAAACCGCTGGGCACAGCTAGTAATGAATAAAAAACATTTTTAAATAGAATTTGTCGTAAGTTGGTGTACTGCAATCACAATGCCGATTATTTGGAGCGGAAACACCCGTCGAAAGCGTTTTGTGTAGTCTCTAGTCTCTACGTAGATATACAATTGTTTAAACTTATTAATTAGAAGTACGATGGGTAACTTTGTATTATGATCATTTCGTATTGTTTGGAGTAAATCAAAGTTTGATTCGTTAACATTTAGAAATTGCCTACGAAATAAAATTATTATTGGAGTAGGAGACTTTCAGTTTGTTTTGTGAATGCGGAAGTTTATTTGAATATTTACGACAAAACTATAATATTAGCTACCAAGTGTTATTCCTAGTCTAAGCTTTCTATACACCAAAGGGATTTGAAGATTTTTGCATGGAGCATTGAGCATGGCATACTTACTTCATCATCATCATCTCACCCGCAGGACGTCCACTGCTGAACATAGGCCTTCCCTTTATAGTTTTAAGCGTTAAAAATTGATTACGTGACTTTCATTTTTATTTAAATAGTGGAATTTAAAGATAATAGTTTGCAGCGTGGCCTGGTATACCGGCAAAAACAATCTTGTTTTATAAACGAAAAAAAAAACTGCCGCTACTTCTGCTCAACATTCTAAAATTAAATAGAAAACATTTCAAAGGTCAGTATTTACTTTTAAAAAACATTTTCAGCCAGTTGAAAATATTTAAAAAATTCCAAATACAAACAGTCCGCGAGCGTCCCAGTTAATTTCCTACGAAGTTGGCGGATCTCTGCAAAACTCTCCTTAGAACATTTAACCAGGGGAATAGAAGCCATGACTAAATTATATGCGAAACATTCTGTCATCTGTATGTTTCTGCGGGGGAGAGGCAACGCACCCCAATAAATATACCACACTAATGAATATCGATGACGTCACTACGCACGCACTCGTCAAAATTGTATAACACTGCCACAAAATATTATATTCACACAAGGATAACCTGTATTGTGGCAATTAATAATATAATACTAGACTCTACTACTAGTAGTAGAGTTTGTAATAATTGTTGTGGGCAATAAGGAGTTATCTATCTATAATACGGGTTTATACTCCAACCGAGCAGGTTACCCTACTCACATTTTCAGAGTCAAATCACAATTATGGGTTGTGTGGCCACCCTTTATATTGCAGTTTCAGGTCATTAAAATTACTACAAGGCCTGTAGCATAACCTAACGACTGCCTCCTACATATCCTATAGGAAACAGCCGAGACCCACAGTTTTACGTGCCTTCCGAAACACGAACTAGTCGGCACAACGGTCTATTCTTTTTTGACAGCGGGGTTCGCCTGGCAGTGCCGTATCCAGTTGGATGTCTAATCAAAGAAACTCGCCCAACAAATTGGCGCCAAGTTTGTGGTCCTCATTTCCTGTTCAAGAGAGTTGTCTTTTGAAGAACCGAGTTGGGAAGGTCTTTTGGTCTCAATAGACCTCCTTCGTAAGGAATATTCCTCTAATTAAGCATTTACATTGTGTTTTGTTATGATGTTGGATGAATATTGTGGGTTTTCGCCGCTGTTAGGCGGTTTTGTGAGAATTTAGAGGTGAAAATAACAGGTTTGAGGATTTTCCTTGGGATTAAGAGGCATGTAATCTTATAGTTACACAAAAAGACTTAGCTATGGGATTATGTAATTCGAAATTTTAGCAATAAGCTGATTTTCATTTGTAGAATTACCCAATCCTTTCTTATTAATATTATAAACGTGAATGTTTGTTATAATTTATGAATGTCTGGATGGCAGTGTCTGGATGTATGTTTGTTACTCTTTCA
This sequence comes from Hemithea aestivaria, assembly GCA_947507615.1. NCBI lineage: Eukaryota > Metazoa > Arthropoda > Insecta > Lepidoptera > Geometridae > Hemithea > Hemithea aestivaria. The sequence continues at coordinate 15,551,404 of OX382336.1, read as the reverse complement.
CGCTTAAACGGGTGGACCGATTGAGCTGAAATTTGGTATAGAGATAGCTTAGACCCTGGAATAACACATAGGCTACAGTACAGCGGGTAAAACCGCTGTGTGCAGCTATTAACATAATAAACTCGAAACGATATATGGATGGATGATTGTTACATCCGTATTTTTAATCATGTTCTTATTCTTGACTCTGCTCTAGTTGACCAATTGAGCTGAAATTTGGTCTTTAGGTAGCGTAGACCCTGGAGTCCATATGCTAGTGTTATTTTTACTTCAGACCTATTGTCAGTAACCATATTGTCATACATTACAATTGACACATAAACGCGTGAAACGGAGCGTGTCGGTGTAATTAGGTACAACGGAACGGAACGCCGCGGTCATCCGGCTTCCGCATCGGGTATCGAACTGTAATACTGCTGTTTGGTGGACAACACGCATAGGCTACCTTTAGGCCTGTAACAGCTGTTCCAAAATATATGATATCTTTCCTTTTAATATTATTGAAATTGGACGAACAGTTTTCATCAACTTACGAATTCATCATCTCAGGCATAGGACGTCCACTACTTAACATAGGCCTCACCTTTGGACTTCCATTTTGTACTGGTTGGAAGCAACCTACATCCAGTGTCTTCCGGCAACCTTAATAAGGTCGTCTGTCCTCCTTGTTGTCTCCATTCGAGCACTTTTCAACCCCATCGGCCATCCGGTCGACGTGACCTGCCAATTGCTACTTTAGCTCTTGCTAACTCGCTTGACTTATGAATTAACCGTCGTAGCGTTTGGTGGTCTTGTTGCTAATAGCGATCTCTTCCAGATACACCCACCCATATTACCTCATAAAATATAGTATACTAGCTTATGCCCGCGTGGACCAATCCTTTCTTAAGGTTCCAAATTTAAAACCAATCCATTCTGTGGTTTTGGCTGTGCGTTGATAGATCAGTCAGTCAATCGGTCACTCTTTCCTTTTATATATTTAGATATTAGGGTACCTAAGTGGAACACGAATAAATTGAATATGATGATCAACGCCGACAGTCAAGTATTGTTGACAGTTCTGCCGTATCAGTTGCCAAAATTGCGATTCCATAAAGCAATTCCATTAGTGATTAGTCAGCTGCCGGCAGCATTGTATCGATACAACGCCGCGTCGCCGCGCGTGCGATGCAGGTAGCTTTGACTGAAATTACTGATGAAAATGCGTCGATATCGATATCGGGAAATGAGGGACGGTTAGCAAAAAAACGTTTATTTGTTGTAGAATAGATCTCGAACTCTTTATTAAAACACCACAAACATACAGAAAACTTAAAAGTAAAACACAATTTCATGGCAAAACGCCCGCCCTTTTTTTTTGTTTTGCTGAAAATTAAACCTTCCAGACAACCTTGCAGTGAGCAGTTTTCAGGGAGTGATTCTGGAGAATATTGATATCCATCCTATCCCCGCCGCGCCTCCCGGCGTGGATAAAACGTAACGTTTTTCCTGGGTCAAAAAAAGGTAGTTTAGTAAAGTATACAAAAAGAAGTAGTAATAAATGTTATTAGTAACTTACACGACATATATTTTATGCCACTTTGTACAAAATCAATGTTGCCACTCGGAGTTTACCTTCATATAAGAATTATTATTGTACTTTGACACCTTCTGCCACCGCTGATGTCAAAAAGGGGTTAATATTGATTTATTCATCATCATATTTTTAAAGCAACATCCATTATGAAATGGTCAACTTATACAGTATCTCCCTATATCATAAGGTTGTTGCAATCGGTACTGTGAATAGATAATGTCCGTCCATATTTGCGCGGTGTCGACCGCGGCTCCGATTGAAATTACTCGCGTAATCTGAACTCAGTCTGCAATATCATTCCACTGACCACTACTGAAATACTTAGCTGTATTTCACTTAACCCCTTGATCCAGGAAACACTTACGGTTCAAATCAAAATTGACATTTATTATTTCTAGCTTCTTTAAAATAAGGTTCAAATTCGTATGCGCGGGTGCTGCCGATCGAGCCGCTCGGGGACTTACGGGCTAGATAGATAATACTTTATACACCACATAAAAAGAATACATTACAAACACAATATAATTACTGCTTTGAGTACAATTTCTTTCCTTAAGGCCCTCAACAGAATTATTAGAGAATTAAGAAAAAGACATTTCGCACGTCGCGTCCAGCAAAATACTGGCACACAACACAACTTTGAAATAACCCTTTTTATTCTAACAACGTACAAATATAATAATATTGCAATAATTTATTTAGTTTTTGAATTAGGCTAGTATTTTATCAGGTTTGCGATATATTACATAAAAAACTGGAAATATTATAATCAAAACCTAAAAATAAAATACCTTATGAATTTTATACAGCACTTATCTCTTAACATTAGAGCATCAAACTCGTCTCGTCCATATATTTGCATAAAAGCTTTATTCCGATCTGATAGAGCGTGTATATGAAACAAAAGAAATTAAAACTTCACTAAAGCTACACGCATCTTTTGTGCGCGCGCGCATAACACGTGCTGTGTGCGGCGAGCCTTACTTCCGGTCATATGTTACACCACTGGTTACTTATTAAGATTATATTGGCCATCGGTGGTTATGGTACAATAACTACTCTAGCCAAGCGCCAAACACTTGTAGCTAACGCAAAAAAATACACTGAAAAACACTGGGATAGCAGACAGAACTCGAGGTAGAAAGCATGGAAGCGCGACAGAGCACGCGAAGTCTGTTTGATCCACAGATAAAAAAAAAACAAAGATAATAATATAATTTACGTTATTTCTAAATACCTATATAAAGGAAACAGTGACTGACAGACTGATCTATCAACGCACAGCCCAAACCGCTGAACGGATTGAGTTGAAATTTGGAACACAAATAGGTTTCATGATGTAGACCTAAGAAAGGATTTCTCCGTGCGGGCAAAGCCGCGAGCACCAGCTAGTTATAAAAATAGGCTTATAAAGACCAATCATAGAGATCACAATATCAATGTTCCACTTGAGTTAAATGCATGAGATTGATAGGGTTTTGTAGTCCCTCAGGTTTGTTTACACGTACGGGTTGTGGTTAGGGACTATTGGACAAACTACTACTACCTATTCTAATAATACTAAGTAATAAAAAGCGCATGTGAAAACTAGTCATGGTTGCTGTTCCTCTGCCTTATTTATTTCATGTATTAAACACAGCTGATGTGACGGCAATAATGTGACATGTTGTGGTCACTTTATGGTGGTTTATTGTCTATGGTAGAATTACTATGGGTTTGTTATGTCACAATTTCATGTATTTTTTGTTCCATCGATCAAAGTTCTGTTGTTAATGAAAACTTAAAAATATTCGACCCACTTCGGGATGTACGAATGAACTATAATTGTATTTTTTACCCATAATTATAGTAGGTTAGCCTTTTAACAGCGTGTATACAACTATACTTCGTTTTAAAAACAAAGATAATTTTTGCAGGGTTCGAAGGTTATATATCAATGAAGATATCATTGATATATTCACAAAAACTGTTATATCCGATATATCTTATGATATATATCTGACTAGCTGCGCCCAGCAGTTTTACCCACAGTACTTATGTAGCCTATGTGTTATTCCAGGCTCTAAGCTATATCTATACCAAATTTCAGCTCAATCGGTCCACCCGTTTAGGCGTGAAAGAGTAACAAACACACATCCAGACATCCATTCTTACAAACTTTCACGTTTATAATATTAGTAAGATATATTCGATATATATCCAATTTATTAAGATATTGATCCTTTGAACCCTGAAAAAATTATCTTTGTTTTTGAAACGAAGTATAGACTCTCTGTATCGCTTGCACTATTTGATACATTTTGTAATATAAATTCATAGAATTAACTTTTAAAAAATTCCTCAAGAGTAGCCCTGCACAATATTATTGAACACATTTTAAAACTGTTTTCAGTTTAATATATCTAGTGCTTGTTCACGCTATAACACGCGGGCGCGGGCGCGGGCGCGGGCGCGGGCGCGGGCGCGACACACTTTGCATACACCGCACGTGCGTTGTACGTGAACACCTTCATAGCACGTCATATGTTTGATATTTCGCGCCCGCGCACGCGCCCGCGCACGCGCACGCGTTCGCGCGTTCACGTGAACAAGCCCTTAAATATTACGTGATGACGTTTCGATGATTTCTCGACGTTAGAACTACAAGATAGATGTCTGATTTATCGACTATTGTCATCGGACGTTATGGGTCTCAAACATAAGGTCGAATGTCAGTAGTTTTAAAATCAGACATTCTCCTTATGGTTCTGACATGGAGATTTATTCTAAGACTCACTCACTCTTCTTTTTCACCTATTTTGTTCTCTGCAAAACATTTTAGCCTAAGCAAGAAGCGCATTGAAAACCAGCGCTGGATGAACATTTAAATATACGAGTAGTTATTCATCCAGCACATGCTGAATGCATCCCTATTTCCTAAGCAAGAAGTAATAAGAAATTAGAAATATATTTATTGCACACCCATGGTTGTACATTTATGCATATCAATAATTATATATATAAACATGGAAATTTCCTTCTCAAAATTATTACCTATCATAAATAATTACGTCTCCATAATAATAATAAATAATAATAATTGGGGTTTATACTCCAACAGAACAGGTTACCCTACTTACACTGTCAGAGTCAAATCACAATTTTTATAGGTTGTGTGGCGAACCTATATGTTGCAGTTTCAGGTCGCCGAGATTACTACAGGGCCTGCAACATGACCTAACGACTGCCTCCTACATATCTTATAGGAAACAGCCGGGACCCACAGTTTTGCGTGCCTTCCGAAACACGGTAGCGTCCAGGCGAACTTTTTGCCACACACTGAGATCCAGCTATCCATGTATTTTTTTTATCCTAATACGAGTACATTCAAAGGGTAGAATGGCCCAAATGAATAATAGATGTGCATCCAATTAACGCGTGTTCTGTGTCCAAAGTTGTGGGCATTTCCCCTATTGTTGCGCATGAGTCGTTCAAATGAGCTGCGCACGCGTCGTTTTAGAGTTCCGCAGAACAATGTTTTAAGAGTTTGGGCATTGTTTAATGGAAGAATTTCAATATTAAAGATTTAGAAAACGAAGAAACACTATAGCACTGTAGCAATTTCTTTTATATTTTATCAGCGATTTAAGTTAGTTACAGCACTGACGCTCAAAGAAGACAAACTAGTAAAGATAGTGCTAATGTTTTAAATAAATATAAAAGACATTTTTTTTTTTTTATTTCAATATAGTCTTCATCATAATCTGAAAGAATTAAATAAAGCGTTTCATGACTTCAAAACATTAAATGTCTCAATGCGTATATCGCATTCATATAAAATCGCTCTACACATCTCATAACTTCAAAACAAAGCCATTCATGCGGTATCTGTTCTCGAAAGTTCTTCGTTCAACATCATGGACCTTAATGCCGCGTTTACATTTACACCAGTTTAGTAACCCACTAGTCTCTGGTCTCTAATATACTCGACTGGAATGAACCTGCTGGCTGATCTCGTCTACATGATTCAAGCAATAGGATACTGCTGGGCTATTCACTTATTTGTCAGAGAACCGAAGCGAAAACCGAATTGTCATAAATGTATGAAATTACGTATTACGTCGTATCGATTTAATACGTCATTTCATACATTTTCGACAAATCGGTCTTCGGTTCGGTTCCCCGACGGATAAATGAATAGCCCAGCTGGTCCTGGATTCTAAAATATTTATTCTAAAATTGTTCGGCCAGAACTGTCCACATGAATCCTGTTGTATGAAATGGCGCTAAGATTTAACAGCAGATTGGCAATGCAGTTACTGTACTGGGTTACTGGCATTTATGTGCACATCACTATAATACATCGCTTATTTGCTGCAGCAACGCTGTACAACAAAGAAAAAAACCATAAATAAAAAACAACGATAGTAAAAGTCAGATTATTAAATTGTTTTTACACTAAACGATTCGTGAGTATTTAGATTCATTGTTTTTCCCACCTACTTGCTTGTCCCACCTACCTTGTTGCCGACCTACTCCCTGAAGAAGATCCTCGTACAAGATCGAAGGTCGGCACGAAGCCGAAGTAAATACAAGTGAGTTTATGCCGTTTATTTACAAAGATGTATTAAATTGTTGTTCGTGAATGGTCTTTTTCTATTTTACGCCATCGTTGCAGCAAATTAACGACATGTGGTGCCTCTAGCGCTGGAATCCAGTACTGAACAGGAATAATGTAAACAGGATATATGCCTACAGAACCCATATACGAGCGGGAGGCTCTCGCTTCGCCACTTTTAACTCTAATTTGCATTACAAAGATCTGCGGAGCGTATAGGCATTTTGTACCAATTTTACCTACCGAGCACTGCGGTGGGAAAAACAGTAACTAATAAAAAAATGATTAAAATGTTGGAAATTTACCAATTTTAAACTGTTTTGTCATCTCGAATACTTCTAAGTAAGAGATTCTATTCTTTTAATTCTGATGTGATTCACAGATAATCCGACATAGTAATTTAACAGGCTTAAAAAATAAAAAAGTAATTAGATAATCATGTCAAGATTTCTATGAATTTTCCTCAAATTTGGTATTTTTTATTCTGGTGCTTAAATGATCATAATATTAATATTATGTTTTTTTATTAATTTAAAATTAGTTTTTTTTTTTCAATTAGCCAGATGTACCCAACAGAAAATAATTACTTTTTTGGTAAATTGGCTAATTAAAATTAGTACAATAAGTACAATAGAAAATCTTTAAATAATAGCCATGTTTCCAGACAACCAAGCAGGGAAAGGGAAAGACAGCGACAAATTAGAGACGACTTTAAATTATGAATAGAAAGCTCCTGAATCGAGAGGCTTATTTACTTAATTAAAAACCTCTTTGAGTTACTGTATGTGTATTATAAGTCGAGTTGGATGTTCGCGGTCGGATTATAAACCGCTATAAATGTTATAATTGGCGCTCGGAAGGAAGAGCGGTTTCGGAAACGGGATGGGATTTTCTTTGATCACCGGATTCGGATTGAAGTTTCATTTTTCGGTAATTTTGTTATGGGAATTTTGAGGGGATTAAAAGTGAGGGTATGTTTGTAATGGCGTTTATATAGGGCTGTCGGGATGACGAGTTGATTTGAGCCCTAAGACACAGGCTCCCGCCTAGTTTTGGGTACCGCAGTTTAAACTATGTCTAGTTTATGCATGTTTTCTCTTTTAATATGTATAAATTTTTTGTGTTAAATAGTATAAGATGTTTGGATATAAAACTTATCAATCAATTCTATTTCAATTTTGTTGCTCATCATAGAGGTGAATAATATTATTAGAGGTTTACACCTAATGGAAAATTACCAAATTGGTTAACGTATAAGTCATCTACTTACACAGCACAGTACTCGTATGTGTAATATTCATTTTACACAAACCTCATTGGTGTTATAAATGTTGTTTAGTTGATTTGTTTTAAATGTATGTTCAGAAAAAAAAAATACATTTGCCACAAAAAGACCCCAGATCAGCATATTATAGGTCAACAAAGACCTAAGCTGGTCTTCCGTTGTCACCATCTGCAGTGACATCACGGCAAAATTACATTATCAGTGTGAGGCAACTTTTTGTCTGGATGCCACCACGTAGTTATTTGTTTCTATTCTCTAACGCTACCGTGTTTCGGAAGGCATGTACTCGTACTCAGTACTTTGGATCTCGGCTGTGGCCTATAAGTTATGTAGGAGGCAGTTGTTAAGACTTTGTAGTTATCTTGGCGGTCTGAAACTGCAACATATTGGTATAACCCACAACCTACAATTATTGTGATTTGACTCTGACAGCATAATTTAGGTAACCTTTTAGAGAGCACATGCCCGAAACCCCAATTATTATAATTATTACTATCAAAAGCTCTCCTCAGCTCTCCTCGCGCTCCTAGCTCTCCTTTCTCTCCTCATTGTTTTTTTTTTGTTTTTATAAATTTATTTTCTTTCTTTCTTTCCATCTGGTTTCGGACATGACGGTTTCGAACCTTTGAATTGCATCAAATCTACATTGAGTACCTTTGCACCATAAGTAGCTTTAATAGTTACTAGCAGGAAAACAATTCTTAATAATTTACCTCTTACAAATCGCAAAACTCATTAATTAGTCACATGCAGTTTTGACGTCACAAGCACAATGTACCAATGCCCGCAATTTTTGTTTCCGTTATTCTCAGAAATATAGTAAATTTTACCACATTGTTGGGAAGAAACATGTTTGAACGACTTACATTTATTGATACATACACATCATATTTACATATTAACATTAATTACTATTTAGTCAAGAATAAATATATAAGGAGAGTGACTGATTGACTGTCTGTCTTGTACCTCTAAAGGTAAAAACAAACCCCATATTATATTTTACTTTGCTTTAAAAATGTAAAATTGGTAGAATCCGTAATAAACACTGACAATATATACACTAAAGTGTGCGTCCATATTTTTTCTAAGTAGAAACAACAAATTTGCGCTAACTAGGTACACTTTTCAGGTAATATATTCAGGTTTATATAACACCTTAGGCCGTTGTAATCGTACCTAAAAGCGTTCCAAAAACACCTTCTCTAACCTTAAGTACATAAAGATTGCAAATTATGGTGATGTCGGGTGTATATCGTGCTCATTGCAATGGCTAGCATAGATAAGAGAACCAAAATAGACCCCGCTTTCGTGATTTTCTGTGTGAAAACAATATCGCCAAAACATGGCGGCTTGCTGGCGGTTGGCTAGTTTTGATTAAATAGAAACTCTTTAGTTCAAAGATGGCTTTTTTATACAACGAACTTGTTCATCTTTTTAGATGAGCAAGACGCTCTCCTGATGGTAAGAGATAACGCTGCCATTAATCGCACAGTGCTACCTAAGATTTCACAATGATGTGAAATTCTAGGTGCACTGCACCAATGCTTCTTACTCAAGAGTCATAAGATGTTAAGATTCTTTAGCCCAGCCAGCCCATTTAATTTCACTAGCTACAGTACCCTCCTATCGAAGCACAGTAATGTTTGCACATCACTGCTCAGGCGGTAGGATAACTGGCACTGTTGGGGTACACATCTAGATGACCTCCTGCAAATAAAGTCTACCCCGGTGGCTGGTTTTGATTGGCTCATTCAAAGAAATTTGACATACTTGTATCTTATGCAGCGTCAATGCGTATCGTCGGCGGCAGGTTACCTCCAGTAATACGCACTCTATGGTTGATTCCTCTATTGCTAGCAAGATTCTCTTATCTCTCCAGTAACGAGGCGAAAGTTTTACGTTGGCAGCCCTCGTTAAGGCCAGCCTTGGCCACCAACTTTTTCTTTTAACGAATTTCCACAGACGTGGAGGCGTACACTTTTTCATGTCCAGAAATGTAGTTTTGGTGTGCTAATTGGGGTTGTTACTTTTGTAGTTTTTGTGGGCTTTTTTTGTTCTAATAACTGTTATTGACGTATTTTCGATGTTTTTCTCGTGGGCTGAGCGTGTATCAATTACTGTAAAAATAGTGTACTTATAACTTCTTGGTTTGAGGAGCTATATACTTGTTGTTTTGATGTTATTTCGTAATATCATAATATAATTTTATTGTTATAATTTTGTATTATATCCAGAAATTAAATATATCCAGAATTTACTTTACGCTTTTTTGGTATTTGGTAGAAAATATTTGTGTTATTTTCAACAAAGCTAATTTGATATCCTTCCTTAAATTATATCGCAGTGCGCAGTAGGTACTTGAAAAAAGACACTGCACAAAAATTTCTTATGCGTTATTGTTTATTTTTTGCGCAGGTACGATTAGTTTTAAATTGCACCTGTTAGTCATACAAAATGGTCCTGAGAATCTTATGATATCAGCCTGTATTGGAAAACTTCACTTATGCTATTCAGAACTCTGTTATAACTGAAAATATTGTAAGAAAACTTTTAATTCGTTCCCACAAATTTTCTTCTAAAAATCAATTTTCACAAAACTTAGAAAAGTTGCATCCCTAAAACTACTTCCCCATACGCTTCGGAAGCAGTTAAAAAGGCTTTGCAAGCGCAACTGGCAGAACAAGCGAACGAAGCCTTCCCACGGGGTCGTTGAACCCGTCTCGACGAGATCTAAACGAGAACTATCGTAGGGACTTTTGAAAACACTAACGACCGCCAGATCGCGGGGCTTTCCACTGGTGTCGACGCGGAACGTTGGAGAAAGTCGATTGCAATATAACGGTCTACGTTTTCCACATTATATTTTTTATTAATTATAGGTTAGGTTAGACCATGATTTCGCGTGAGGATAAGCGATGATGCGGCCGTAGATGCTAAACCTAGAAGGCGGGATAAATCTTTCCCTGGCTTTCTGAACTTGTCTTTGCCGCGTGATTAGAGCAGGAAGGTGATGAAGGCAAATTTGTAATAATTTCAGAGCGGTCGAGTTTTACTCATGTACATTCATACATACATATAATCACGCCTGGTTTCCGTTGGGGTAGGCAGAGACTATTTCCCTCCATTTGGTACGGTTTCTTAACTTTCATCACATTTTTTATGCACGCTCGCCGGTTCTTGGTACTCATGTACGGTAACAAAATCAATTTATTTAATTCTAACAATACACTACTCAAGTTCACCTACGTCATACGTCTAACTGCCTTTTAATGTGTCATATTATAATGTATCACACCTTAAGAAAATATGCTCAGATGTCGTCGCGTAGGTTAAAGGTTACTGGGTGGGATTCATCGTGATGACGCAAAGACCCCACGTAATTAACCGCATGGTTTGGTTGGTTCGTTGTGAAGATTTATGAATTAATTGAAATTTTAACTAGGTACACATTGGTGAGCATGAATACAATAAGTATACAATTAGATCAAACAGGCTTTAGGATCGAGTTGGGTTTTAAATTTTCTCATGTTGGATGTAATAATGCTTAGTGCTTTAATATATTTTTCATTATTGTATTAGTCCAGTAAAAGAAGAAATGTGGATCGAAAAGTCGAAAGCAGAAAAACTGACTTAGTAACTTTGTTTGGACTAGTTAGGAGATAAACATACAAAAAGTGCAGAAGTGGAAATTTGACCAACTTCTGGTTGTCGTATCATAATGAAACTTTGCAGATGTCTAGAAATCTGATGACAGTTTAATAATCTGGCACTACTGAGCTGATCTGATGATGGAGCCAGGAGGTGTCTACTGAAACTCTTCAATGGCTATTAGTAAAACCGGCGAATTTAGGCTCATTACATTCGGATCTATGAGACGTAGGCACCTCCTGGTCCATTATCAGACCCTCGACAGCAAGTGTTATGAAAAAGTCTCATCGATTCGAATGTAATGTGCCCAAACTCGACGGGTTTACTAATAGCCATTGAAGAGTTTCATTAGACACCTCCTGGCTCCATCATCAGATTAGCTCAGTGGTACCAGATTATTAAACTGTCATCAGATTTCTAGATATTTGCAAAGTTTCATTATGATACGACAACCAGAAGTTGGTCAAATTTTATTTGTAAGATTTTTTTACCGACTTTGTACGGAAAACTAATTTAAGCGTCTTCAAAATAGACCGTGTTTGGAAGCTCATAGCTGGACAACGATTGGAGATAGATGAAAAGTGGCAAGGTTGAAGTTGTAGAAAATTTTATGAGGTTTAATAATGTAGTCTAACAAAATATCGTACAACGCACAGTTTTTGACATATTAGCAAAAAACCTAAAAATGGGACCTGCTTCGGCCTCCCCCCCTCGGACTCACCTCGGAGGGGTGGGGACTTTTAGTATGTTTATCTCCTAACTAGTCCAAACAAAGTTACTAAGTTAGTTTTTCTGCTTTCGACTTTTCGATCCACGTACCCTTTTTGGGCACTCATTGACTGGGCTATATGTAAATAGGATTGCATTATTGTTTGCTGATATTAACTGTAGGAAATATAAATTATTGAAAATAAATGTTTATTTTCTTACTTATATCGAGTCACTTTGTTATCGTTTGAGATAGAAAATTGGGAATACTTTCATAAAAAAAATTTTTTTTGTGATCAAGAGACATTTTTCATCGCTTCGCTTGTGTGGACGAGACTCACACATTATATAGATCCTAATTTGACTTTAAAACCAATATGGTAGTCATCAGTAAACCAATCGGCACTAAGTTTGATATTTTTTTTATTATGCTTTAGATTATTATTTTTTTGATTGGTTTTGAAGTATTCTGAGTTATCTTTCGTAAATGACAGCAGAGTTATTTGAGAAATATGAAAATGCTTTATACCAAGTATAAATATAAAAAAAATGTGACTAAAGGTTTTAAAACTTCATAGTATCGAGAGACAATTTCAAAGACGAAGGAAGCCCTTTAATTTTATTCCTAACCCAGTATGTTATACATACTCATCGGTAAACCAATCGGCACTAAGACCAGTGGAAAGCCCCCGTATCGTGAGCGCCCTCACGGTGCGATCGGGCGCGCGTCGAACTGCGGAACTATCCGCCAGTTAGTGTTACTGTAATTGCTAATCGCCTGTCCGGGAACACTGTGTTGTGTACTAGGACTTTAATACGACTGGTTAAATTCCTTTGGCAAATAAATAGTTAATAATTTATTTTCTGTTCAATAAGAAACGGTGGTGTCCAAGGGGTGATGTGGGGCGGATGCAAATCTGGATCACCGAGTTCGAATACCGGTTCCGCACCAGTGACTTTAGTTATGTGCGGTTTTCCACTCGCTATACTAGCGGTAGGCTTCGGCCGTGGGTAGTTACCACCCACTGGACAAAACCGTGTCTCCAACTGTGTTCTTCAGTGAAGCGAGGGAAGGATTTATCCCGCCTTCTAGATATAGTCTGCTGCCATCTACGGCCGCATCGTCGCTTAATATCACGCGAGAAAAGGCAATTAACATTTAATTAGTAACCTTGCCATAAACACATTATTTTATTAACTTTATTACCATATATCTAACAATTAATAGTTAATCCATGGGTTTCTTAGGTGATGTCATTTTCAAACCGGTTACAATGCAACATTGCAAAAATATTCTAATCTCTAGGTCACGTGGCCGCTTTACAGACCACTTTAGGTACTCCATGTCAAGTAGTCTTAAGGTGACGCCACACACAGGCGGGAAAGCGGTCGCGTTCCGAGACGTTATTTTTGTATTGATTGAATTTGTATGTAACCTGTCACATATTATGAAGCGAAGCGGGCAGCAAGCCTTTTTGTACACTTTGACATTGACATAAATAAAATAAATAAAAATAAAAAAATCATTTATTTCGGACACATCGCCCATAATTTACACAAAAATTCCAAATAAAATATAAATTAAATTCAATTACAAATTTTAAATTAATCAAGTTAAATCAACCAAATATAAAAATAAAAATTACTTAAAATGTCAATTTGAATTAGGTACATACTATTATTAACCAAAAATTAAATACAATAAAAAATTTAAATGTCAATCAAAATATTAAAATCATCAAAATTACAATTAAAACAATAAACAATCAATACAAAAACATGATAAATAAATATACAGATCACAATAATACAAAAACACACAACACAATTACATAATAGGAGCAACGAGATCAGACGGTTACCACTCTCAGACCTTATGGCACTCTACGGCTCACATGCAACTGCATCCAATGCCTAAGACAAGCAACTCCTGTCCCACTGTCAAGAGTAATCTTACATATATCAAGACGGAAATTTGCTACGAGGGCAGGAACAAAATGAAGATTGTGATGCTTTACCGCTCCTTCTTTCGTCAGATTTAAACATTTTGCGATGATTCAGTGTCTACAGTTTACACACGAACAGCGAGAACCGTTCGCGAAATTATCCAAATTCCTTTCGCGGCTTTTTCGAGCGTTTGTGGAGCTGGCCTTACAATTTTTATGTTATACCTCTACAAAACATTTGTTATGATATAACTTACAAGTTTAGAATGCTTAAAAGCTTTGAGGAATATTCTAGAGAATATAACCTCATTCCTTTATTCTATTAGAATTGAATAGTAAACTATTAGCAATCTTATTTTTTAGCTTATTTTTTTTTAGCAAGTAGGGTAAACCCTACTTGCTCTGTCAGAGTTAAATCTCAATTACTACCTCTTACGCATCTTATAGTTACAGTCAGAACTTGTAGTTTTACGCATTCCGAAACACGGTAGCGTCCAGAAAGATTTTTTAAGTGCATATGTACCTAGTTCTTAAAGTATTTTTCTCTTCCAGGGTCAGGCGAAACGGGAGCAGTCGTTAGAGGATCTACGGCAGCATATCTACAAGTTCTACTTGCCGCTGAGTCGACAGTTCATCGTACTCTTTCCCGAAGGTGGCTTCTTACATAAGAGGAGGGAGGTTAGCCAAAGGTAAAATAAATTATAATTTTATACTATAACTTCTTGGATAATGTTATACGCGTGCAATCCAACCGCTGGGAAAAGGGCATTTCAGAATAGGTGCCTGAAGATAGACAGCGTTGCTAAGACAGAGGAGGTGGAGGTCGTCTAGGTGGGTACCCCAACAGTGCCAGTTATTCTACCGCCTGAGCAGTGATGTGCAAACATCACTGTGCTCCGGTAGGAGGGCACTGTAGCTAGTGAAATTACTGGGCTAAAGAGTCTTAACATCTTATGACTCTTGAGTAAGAGGCGTTGGTGCAGTGCTCCTAGAGTTTCACATAATTGTGAAGTCCTAGGTAACACTGTACTGATTATGGGCAGCCGTTATCTCTTAACATCAGGAGAGCGTCTTGCTCGTCTTCTACTTCATAACATAAAAAAAAAGACAGGCTCTGAAGGCGATATCGAGGATATCGATAGAGAATATAATTTTAACGCAATGAATTAATTTAAAATGTGGCCCCTATCAACATCTTGCCTCATTAATTTCCGTTTTTAGTAACAACAATGGGAGAAGAAAAAAATATAGTTGTATTCACACATCTTTACTAATATTATAAACGTGAAATTTAGTAAGAATGTATGGATGTCTGGATGTATGTTTGTTACTCTTTCACACCTAAATGGGTGGGCCGATTGAGCTGAAATTTGGTATAGAGATAGCTTAGACCCTGGAATAACACATTGGCTTCATAAGTACGGCGGGTAAAACCGCTGGGCGCAGCTAGAACATAATAATATCACTCTTAAACACGGGTCAAACCCGGGTCTTTATATAGGCGTACACGGAAACAAAAAAGTCCAACGCGCAGCTTTTGAGCTTTTAATATAAATGTAATGGGTGACACTTATCGGTGTCTATCTGTGAGTCCATCTAAACAAAATGGGCACAAAGAGTCTCCGCCAAGTGACAGGACTATTGTTAATTAATGGAAACTACTTGAACTAGGCTATGGATGTGCATTCTAATAAATAATATTGTTATTTTCTTATCTTAACAATGCTATGATCTGATTACTTCTAAACTAATATCTCTCAACAGATTTGCCGAGAAGAACAACCTGCCCAAACTGGAGTACGTATCACTACCTCGTGCCGGTGCTCTGAAAGTCATCATGGAGGAGATTGGGCCAAATCGGGACCAGGGCGCCAGCACTTCTAAGGAACAGACTAAAAAAGGTATGTGTACATTTGTTCGAAACTACCAATGTTGGTTCCGCGCTTTTTAATTTATATTCATATTTTCGCGCTCGCGTCTACTCATAGACAAATAACATAAAATGCCTGGCACGGCAATTCCTTTTTCCAACTCTTTCCCACACGTACGCTTACATCGCTCCGTCGCGCTCTCACACATACGAGTTGCGACACACCGCCGCTACGCGGCAGTGCATTCAAAAACTGAGGTCTGAGGACATGGCCGCAACGTGTTCTTCCGCGACATCTTTTTGATATAATATATTGATATTCCACTCCGCCGCGCTTGGAATACTCGCGACGCCCGCGCCGGGAACATATCCCATATATTGTTCCTGGTTTCCGCAACCGCAATCTTCACCACCGCGAACCGCACCTATTGGATTATCCAAGTGAAGTGACCCGGGACCCGGGACCCCTGGACGTTGGACGCTGGATGCTGCACCGCCAGGAGCACCAGGTAGGCGTACGTTTTACCTCCCATACCATTCCTGTACATTTACGCCGTGCCCAGGTCATTTCTCAACCCGCAAAATTACAGTCCACTAAAATCGCGCCGCCATTATTTTGGTCCTTCGAGCCGTATTGTTCATTTCACGTTGTAACATAACCTATAACTCGCGAGTTTATTCCAAGTAAATACTTATTTTGGTGTTCCTATACGTAGTAATAGTACTTATTCTCTGCTATAATATAGGACATCATAACCGCACCGCGCTTATAAGTGTTGTCTATAGGTATTTCTCATATTTTATTATATCACCGCGCCCTATAGCACATTATAAGTCCATATTTATTTCCCCGCGTTATATGTATTTATGTATATGTATGTATAACTTCTTATGTTTATCGCTTAACTTACAAACCTGTAATTATAAGCTCACATTCAGTGAATATTCTTAGATAATTATTCAATAACTGTCGCCCGCGGCCCGCGCCGCGCCGGTCGGTACGATATAACTTACCTACCTACATATTTCTCGAACATCTCAAAAAATATTCACTGACATTCATTTATTATCTAATATTATTTCGCCGCGCCGTGTTTATAACTATACATAACAACATTATATGTTACAATCGCATACACATTTAAATACACTGAAAGATTTATTGACTTTTCTTTACGTATTAGTGTTTGTTATTGGTTTGGTTGTAAAAATGGCACCGCCAAAGTCTGACACAAAGTCACAGGACTCTTCTAGCCCTGTAAATGTGCATTTGACTTTATTAGTTGCTAAACGCAATATGTATTTTGAACGCGTAAATAAAATATACGAACAAGCGAAAGTAGCTCATGTTTCGTCTGAGAATAAGGCTGCTTTTCTTACGTCATGTATGACAATCGATAACATTCACTCTAAATTTCACGAGATTCTTGACGAATACAACCAAGAATTATTAACTAGTAATCCCGACGCTGAACCTAACTACCAGAGTTACGTCGCGTTCGAAGATTTATATTGTTATATCAAAGAAGTGAGATCACAGTGGTTATCTCCCACCGCGCCTTCTGAGGCTACCACCGCGGCACCTAAATTAGCCAGGGCAAAACTGCCTAAGTTAGAGCTTGTCTCGTTTGATGGGAACATAAATAACTGGTCATTGTTCTATTCTAGTTTCAACGCCATGGTTCACAACAATAACAGTCTGACCGATTCTGATAAGCTATACTACTTGTTAGGTAAGCTGACAGACAAGGCGAAGATTGCTATCGCAGGTATTACTCCATGCGCAGAGAACTATAAGGTTATATACCAATCGTTACTAGACAAATATCAGGACGTAAGAGTTTTAGGTTCTACTTATCTCGAACAGGCCCTAAGCCTCAAACTAGACGGACAACCGTCAGTCGCGTACTTCCAAAAATTTATTGACGTTTTCGTCACCGCTGTAAATTCTCTTAAAACTCTCAACATCGAAGATTTACTCGATTTCGTTCTGTTGCATTTAGCGCAGAAGAAATTTGACACTGAAACTGTACGCACATTTGAAAGGTTTCGTACTTCTAAGTTACCTAAACTTGACGATTTTAATACTTTCATCAGAGATCAGTGTCGCATTTATCAAAACACGCAAGCGAACCCGCAGGTTAAGTTTAGTCAAACCAATAAATCGAACGCTAAGTCTAGCACAGTGTCTCGCGCGCCTAACGTGCAATCATATGTTACGAGCTCGACCACGCGCAGCTGTTCATTGTGTGATAATAACTCACATGACCATTTCTATAAATGTGCTGCATTTGAAAAACTTTCACCTTCGGAACGTTTTAAAGTAATTAAAACTAATAACGCATGTGTGAACTGCCTAAGTTCATTACTTAAATCCGCTAACTGCACATCTAAATTAACGTGCAAAAAATGCAGTCAAAGGCATCATACTTTACTGCACTTCCCTAATAAGGAATCGAATGCCCTACGGGCTTCCCCCGCTTTATCACAACCGCAGATAAGGCCCGAATTCGAAGCGCGTCGCGCGGCGCCGGCGCCGCTGCCGCCCGCGCCTGGCTTGTCGTTGTGTACCACGTCCGTTGCCGCTATGCCCGCGCATTCTATGCAGCGCGCGGCAGATAACCAACAATGTAGTACTACCGCGTCACGGGATACTACCGTTATACTCGCGACCGCTCAGGTTATAATCTTCGACGCAAATAATAAACCGCATCTAGTACGTTGCCTTCTGGATAGCGCGGCCCAGTCTAATTTCGCTACATTAGATATTTGCAAGCGAGTTGGATTATTAAATGACTTAAAACCTTCTTCCGTTAGGATTAGGGGCATAGGCGGGTCGGAAAAAACCGTAATGGGTTCTGTAGATTTTAAAATTTATTCGCGATTTAATTCGAACATTTGCTTTGAAGTTTCGTCGCTTGTTGTCGATCGGATAACTGATAATTTACCATCCGCACCGATCGACGTCTCCGCGCTGACTCACCTGCAGTCACTACCGCTCGCTGATGACGCGCTCGCTGCACCGGGCCCTATAGACTTGTTGATAGGCGCCTCATTGTTTGTTCACATGCTGTTACCAGGCGTGGTACATAGCACGCGCAGCGGTATTCCGCCCGCGATTCAAACCGTTTTAGGGTTCGTTATTATGGGTTCCGTACCTACTTTGACACCCGTTAACAATATTACGACTTCTTGTTGTTCCGTAGCCGTTGAGTCTATAGCTATGGACGGTCTCCTCAAGCGATTCTTTGAACTTGAGGACATATCCGCGCCTCCACTTCTGAGTCCCGATGACACAGAGTGCGAGGATATTTTCCGCGCCACCACTACTCGCGACGATAGTGGTAGGTACACCGTCGCGTTACCTTTTCGTGACAATGTTTATTCGCTAGGCGACTCGCATGCCGCCGCACCTCGACGTCTTTCATGTCTCGAACGTAAGTTAGAGGCTTCGTCCGAGACTCGTTCCGCGTACAATGACGTCATCCGCGACTATATCGATAAGGGCTATCTCAGTCCAGTCGACATAAATTATGATACTGATCCGCGTCCCGCTTACTACATTCCGCATCACGGTGTAGTAAGAGAAGATAAGTCTACCACTAAACTGCGCGTAGTTTTAGACGCTAGTTGTAAGACTTCTTCCGGTCGTTCTCTCAACGACTTATTATACGCAGGTGCTAATCTACAAGGCGACTTGTTTAGTATCCTAATAAATTTCCGCCTCTTTGAATTCACGCTGACGTCAGATTGCCGTCAAATGTTTTTACAAATTGAAACTAGGGAATCTGATCGTAGGTTTCAAAGAATATTGTACCGCTTCAAAACTACTGAGTCGATAACGGTATTTCAGTTCAACCGCGTCTGTTTCGGTTTGAAATCGAGTCCGTTTCACGCGCTGCGCGTGATTCGCCAGCTGATTGAAGATGAGGGTGATAAGTTTCCGGCCGCAGCTGCCGCAGCTTCCTCATGCTTATTCATGGACGATATTGCCCTGTCAATTATGTCCAAACCGCAAGCCATCGAGCTTAGTCATGAGCTCATCCAGCTTTTCAAAGCAGGTCAGTTCGACCTTGTTAAGTGGACGAGTAACTCCGATGAAGTTCTCGCTCACATTCCGGACACTCACAAGGGTTCGCACGATGTAGTGTTCGACGAATCGGTACCTCATGGGATCCTGGGTCTCTGTCTAGACGAGTCTAGTGATTCCTTTCGCTTCGTCGTTACCGCGCCCGACAATAAGTGCACTAAACGCACTATGTTGTCGGTGATAGCCCGATTATGGGATCTCATAGCCAGTCATCCGCTTTGGTTCAGTGGACCATCCTGGGCCTCTAGAGACCCAGAAGAATGGCCATGGCGCACCGTCAGTAACGACATTCACGTTGATGTGCCTGAGCAAAAATCTGTTGCACACGCTCTCACATCAAACCATACCGATTCCGTTCTTTACGCGCTCACGCAACGTATGTCGTCCTTTACTAAATTACTACGCGTCGTTGTTTACATATACCGCTTCCTTAAGAAGTTGCCTCGTGGCACTTCCGTTTCAGCAGCTGACTTAGCTTTTGCTGAAACAAAAATTCTGTGCGTTGTACAAAACGTACACTTTTCGCAAGAAAAAATAAATTTAGCGAGCAAAAATACTTGCTCCACCGTGTTGACAAAACTCAGACCATTCATCGACGATGACGGCCTCATCCGTGTCGGTGGTCGTTTGTCAAACTCCGCTGAAGGTTATGCTCATAAGCACCCTTATATATTACCGCGTCGCGACCATGTGGTCGATCTGATAATTCGTTATTACCACCTGAAGTACTTACATGCCGGTCCTGAATTGCTCATGTCTCTAATCCGGCAGAGATATTGGATCTTAGCTGCTCGTAGTATTATACGCGCACACGTGCACAAATGCAACACGTGTTTCAAAGCGAAACCTCGCTCATCGTCCCCGCTCATGGCAGATTTGCCTAGCTTTAGAGTCAACCAGGTAGAGAAAGCGTTTAGCTTATGTGGCTGCGATTATGCAGGACCTCTACCTTACACGCCCACTCGTGGTCGGGGGGTCAAATCCCGCAAGACCTGGCTCGTCATATTTACTTGTATGACCACGCGTGCGACGCATATCGAAATCGCGACCGATTTAAGTACCGTGAGTTTCCTCAACGCGTTCAAACGCTTTCTTTCTCGCCGTGGTCCAGTTAAGTGCATGTATTCCGACAACGGGACATGCTTCGTAGGCACTCGTTCTTACCTCCGGGATTTATACAAATTCTTAGATGAATTACGACCGCAATTAGAAACCGAACTTGCAGAAAATCGCGTCGATTGGAAATTCATTCCACCCGCATCTCCACATTTTGGAGGCGTGTGGGAGAGCATAGTGAAGATCGTTAAATCTCACTTGTTCAAGGCAATAGGCCAACAAGTTCTCTCCTATGAGGAACTCCTTACAGTCCTCTCTCAAATAGAGGCTGTAATTAATTCGCGACCGCTCACCGCGCTCAGCAGTGATCCCGCTGAGCCTACGGCTCTCACGCCGGCTCATTTCTTAAATACTGTCCCGCTTCTGTCTCTACCCGCGCCTGAAGTCTCTCCGACTAACCTTGTTCAACGGCATGCTCTGCAAGACAGCATTGTCCAATCCTTTTGGCGACGCTGGCGTGGAGAGTACCTCCATCAACTACAATCGCGAGCTAAGTGGAATGTACCCACTGTTCCTATACAGGAAGGCACAGTCGTAGTTATTAAAACAGACAACGCTCCACCTTTGGCTTGGCCTTTAGGTGTTGTGGAAAAGGTGCATCCTTCTTCTAAGGATGGCGTAACTAGGGTAGTTACAGTTCGAACCGCGAAGGGAAGCTATGTCCGTCCAGTTGTTCGGCTATGCCCGCTCCCTAATCAATAATTTCAATAAATCTTTATTCTCTACCGCATCATACTTTATTCCGCATTATATTTTTTCCGCATCATATACTATACCGCATTATACATACTATTTTCACGCACATTTTATATTTTTTAATTGACTCACGCTATTCTATATTATTATACATTACCATATATCTTGCTTAAAGGCAACCCTTTAAGGTCGGGGGTATGGTTCCGCGCTTTTTAATTTATATTCATATTTTCGCGCTCGCGTCTACTCATAGACAAATAACATAAAATGCCTGGCACGGCAATTCCTTTTTCCAACTCTTTCCCACACGTACGCTTACATCGCTCCGTCGCGCTCTCACACTTACGAGTTGCGACACACCGCCGCTACGCGGCAGTGCATTCAAAAACTGAGGTCCGAGGACATGGCCGCAACGTGTTCTTCCGCGACATCTTTTTGATATAATATATTGATATTCCACTCCGCCGCGCTTGGAATACTCGCGACGCCCGCGCCGGGAACATATCCCATATATTGTTCCTGGTTTCCGCAACCGCAATCTTCACCACCGCGAACCGCACCTATTGGATTATCCAAGTGAAGTGACCCGGGACCCGGGACCCCTGGACGTTGGACGCTGGATGCTGCACCGCCAGGAGCACCAGGTAGGCGTACGTTTTACCTCCCATACCATTCCTGTACATTTACGCCGTGCCCAGGTCATTTCTCAACCCGCAAAATTACAGTCCACTAAAATCGCGCCGCCAAATGTAATACTTAATATTAATTAAGGTAACACCGATTAGCAATGTGACCGAGTGAATGAACGATGAAGATTTTCATCTCTTATGTCAAATTATATAAGGTGGATATACTTCCGTGTGAGAGCGCATGTCATATTTGTAGTAAAATAAATTACTCTGCGTTAATTATCATAAACCCGGCTTTCGATAATCCAAAATTAACAATATCCTTTTATAAAATGTATGAATAATATTATTTCTTCAAAATATAAAATCTAAAAATAAAAAACGGTATTAGATTAAATAGGCATTTATTTTTTACATTTTTGTGTTGCTTGTTTTATTTTATTAACATTTATTTTAGGACATTCAGAAATACATCACTAATAATAATAGTACAATAAAAGTAAAAATCATTATAAACGTACATACTTACATTTTTAATTACATAATATAAACACTAAGTGACTAACTTGAGCTTATAAAGCATACGATTATTTGTAATACATTTTTTGCATTTCATATTTTTTTTACAATATTTACATTTATTAGTTACAATTAATTTTAGCCTACTAAAGCAATAATGGCCAAAAAAGTAATAAAACTGTTGAACTAGGTACAAATAATCTTCCGGCTGCATTCGTAGGTTTTTCATGGGCTACATTTATGGGAACACTTCTGCCCATTGATGGTACTGAACTCTGGTCCGGGGGTATCACTACACTGCGCAGTTTTACCCCATTTTCCTCTACAGAGTTGTGGAACGCTCCTTTCAATAGAGATTCAGTGAGAAATCGAATGTCTGTTTCGAACTTTGTTCCTGAAAAAATATAAAGGGGATTGTAACATAATTATTCAGTAACCTAATTCAAAAGTGCGCAGTTACTCTCAGAATTTAAATAACGGTGTTTTAAAAACACATTTAAAATGAGTGCAAAAATATTGTGCAGCGACTAGCGACCCTCTTAAGGCATTTTCAAAAAGTTAATTCTATGAATTTATATTTCAAAATGTGTCAAATAGTGCGAGCGAGCGTCATGCGGACTAAGCGTCTTAAAACGGACACGACGGTTTAAACTGGGTTTTAATTTTTAAGAGCACAGTGTGTATGCCTTTGCGTAAAGGGATTTCCCAAGATTGTAGAGTAAAACAGCGACCGAGAAAGTCGTTGGGTTTTCTATAATAGTAATCATTAAAACAACTAGTTGATACCCGTGGCTTCGCCAGAATTACTTATATCCTTTTTAGCGGATGTCAACATCGTAGAACCCATCTTTGTGCTAAATTCCAAACCAATCCGTTCAGTGTTTTCCACTGTGCATTAATAGATTAGTCAATCAGTAATACTTTTTTTTATAATATTACTAGCTTATGCTCGCGGCTTAGCCCGCATGACAAAATCCTTTCTTAGCGGAGGTTTACGTCTTAAAACCTATCTATGTTGCAAATTTCAACCCAATCCGTCCAGCGGTTTAGGCAGTCAGTCAATCAGTCACTCTTTCCTTTTATATACTTAGATTACATTCTAGTTGTGCCCAGCGGTTTTCCACGTTGAAAATTAGCTCATGTATTATTCCAAGCTCAAGACATCTATAATATACAAAATTTCTATTTTCTGAATTTGTTTAGCCATTTAGGCGTGAAAAGTAATATACATGGAATTTTTCGCACATTTTACTGATGGTGGCTAGTTATCACCACTGGGTGGTGACAAGACCGTGTCCATCCCGGCAAGATGTTCAGTGAGCCTGGCTTCATCGATTTATACCGCCTTCTAGGTTCAGTCTACTAACATCTACGACCTCATCGTAGCTTAACATCACGTGAGATCGTGGTCTAAGGCTAACCTATAGGTTACAAGAGAATTTAATTAAAAATAACTCCTACGCAATATATAAATCACAATTTTGTGGGGGCGGGCATTTAAAATTTATTATAGTGCGTTGTATCCTACTCGTTAAGCTCTTTCATTTGATACCCATATTGACGGGGTCGTGGAACAAAAAAAAGTCCGCCATTTTGTAGCGACGGCCATCTTGGACCGATTTCCACCAAACATGGCTAAGAACACTCTCGACTAACTCTACTTTCTAACAAAAACTCTCGCTCACTACATCAACTCCGTAGCGCCGCCGGTCGCAAGGCGAGGCGGTGCGGGGTGGGTGACGGGTGGCTCTAGTGAGCTATGACCCTAAGGCGTCTTTGGGCGAGATGGGGTGACGATATCCGGAATGTCGCAAGGAGCGGGTGGGGGAGGAAGACTGAGGACCAAGTTGAGTGGCGTGCCATGAGGAAGGCCTATGTCCAGCAGTGGACGAACATAGGCTGATGATGATGAAACATAAAAAAAAAAAATTGAGTAGGTTTTATAAATACGACACGGCTGTACTCACGTAAAAACAAGTGAAATTAAAAAAAAAAACCTTTTTAAAAACAAGCTTTTATTATTATTACCATCTAGCACCATAAAGTACTCAAGACGAATCAAATGAGCTCAAACTCGATAGGGTTACGTCGTTTAATAACGGAGTTCTTATGACCACCTTCCAGCTCCATCATCAGATCAGCTTGATGTCAATAAAATAGTGCATTCATCTGATTTATACAGACATGCAAAATTTCAGCTTAATCGGACACCGGGAAGTGGGTCAAATTAAACTCGCAAGATTTGATTGCAGACAGACAGACAGATAGACAGATAAACAGACAGACAGATAGACAAACAGACAGACAGACAACAGACAGGTGAAAGTAAATAAAAGCTTGTAAAAAGTCAAGGATCGTAAGTAGGTTTTGTTTAATATTAGTAGCATGCCGATGTGTGTAATGTCAGTTTGGCCTCGAGCCTAATTAGCATATTATGTATTGAGATGTTGAGTCAGTTATTCCGAGGGATTTCCCCCACGTGCTCAAAAAACCCAAACAAGTTTTCTAAAGTAACTCTGAGTTTGTTGTCATGACAGTTTAAGTAGGTACTTATTATACTTATAGCGGTATTTTCCAACCGGTGATCATAATATTGTTTATAATATGTATTAAAAAAAAAAGCTTTTATTTTCAAAAAGGGCTTACAGAAGGTTGGATTAATATAATATAAAACTTAACACTACAAAGACATTTCAATAGTGGGAGTATCCGGATTGTGGTAGCCCATACACTCATCGCGACCACTGTGGACATTCATCCCCGTATTGTTTGTTTGTAATGTGTATTGGGTATTGTTCATAATATTGTTTTTTTAAATTAAATACTATACCCAGCGGTTTTATCCGCTGTCCTATAGCCTATGTATTATTCCAGAGTCTTAGCTATCTGTGTTCAATTTCAGCTCAATCGGTCCACCCGTTTAGGCGTGAAAGAGTAACAAACACACATCCAGATATCCTAACATCCAGACATCCATTCTTACAAACTTTCACGTTTATAATATTAAGAAAGATTAGTAAGATTATAGGTAAGCCTTTGACCACGATCTCGCGTGATGTTAAGCGCCGATACGGCCGTAGATGGCTGTAGACTACACCTAGAAGGCGGGATAAATTCCTCCCTGGCTTCGCTGAACATCATGCCGGAACACGGTCACAATGACCGCTTGGCGACACGGTTCTGTCCAGTGGGTGGTAACTAGCCACGGCCGAAGCCTACCACCAGTATAGCGAGTGGAAAAACCTTGTGTTATAAGTGATTTGTTGTATTGTTCATTATGTCTTGTTAGAAATACTAGTAGACCCGCGCGCACTTTGTAGCACCTAACGAAAAATAAAGTTTATGAATAGTAGAAATAATTATGAATATTACACATTTGTATGAAAATTATAAATAGTGTGTACCTGTTCCGTTTGATGTTGAGTTAGCCATTAACTGTTGAACTTCAGGAAGTGACGTATTAAATATACTCGCTAAAACTGTAAAAAAAATCAATTATATTCGCTTTTTATAAAAAAAAATATAGCTTTTTATAAAAACCTATCTATGTTCTTTGGAACATAGATAGGTTTTTAAATTTCAAGTGAATCCTTCCAGCGGTTTGAGCTCTGCGCTGGTCGGTCAGTCACTCCTTCCTTTTATATATAATATATATATTAGTAAACACATCATTTTACTGACTGCATACTGTAGACAAAACACAACATTTGTGTTTTGATCACTCGCTTTCCGACCTCAAAAACACAGGTGTTGTGATTTCAGCAGTTAATTGAGATGTGAATAGCTTTCTACTTTCTTCTCTTAAAAGAATATCGGTAGGTACTGCATTCCCCAAGCAAAAGATTACATATTATATATGTTAATAATTTGTTTTCCTAATAGAACAGGTAAACTTAATTACCCTGTAGTAGTTCTTTATTTATATTAGTTATAGGTTGCCAAGATTACTACAAGGCCTGCAACATGACTTAACGATTGCTTCTTATATAATATGTTATAGGAAACCAACGGGACTCACAGTTTTACGTGCCTTTCAAAGGATACTAGGGTCCAGGCCAAAATTTTACTATATTGTGGAAACTTTGATTATATATTTTTTATGTAAGAAATATAGGTATACACAAACCTTTTGGATCCAATGAAATGTGTGTAGTATTTTCATCGTTGCTATTGGTTATATTTTTATTTGTTTGCATTAGTGTCACGTTCGATAACAACTGTTTGAAAAACTCAGGAATTCTTTTATCTAAATCTGAAACAAAAAAAATTACATGAATCTCACAACCAACCCTTCTTATGCGTACGTTACAAGACTTTGTAACCAGAATAAAAAGCATTCATAAAATAAATTAAAATAATCTCGACATCATCTCAGCCATAGGACGTCCACTGCTGAACGTAGGTCTCCCCTTAGGACCTCCATTATGTACCGGTTGGAAGCGACCTGCATCCAGCGTCTTCCGGCGACCTTTATAAGGTCGTCTGTCCACCTTGTGGGTGGACGTCCTACGCTGCGCTGATTAAAAATAAACGGGTCCATATTGGCTCGCATAAAATTTTTAGCCCTAATTTAATGTGGCATAACGTTTTTCAGCCTAAACATCAAAACGCCTAAAGTTTTTAGGCATAACTTTTTTGGCCTAAATTTTTCTCTCATAATATTTTTAAGCATAATAATATTTACGCATAAAATTGTTACGCATATTGTTTTAACGCCTAAAATATCTTACCATAAAATTTTTTGGCATAATTATATTCAGCCCTAATATTTTTCGACATAATAATATCCAGCCCTAATAATTTTCAGTATAATGATATATCCAGCCCTAATTTTTTAGCAAAGTGATATCTTGTCATAATACTATTACCAGGATTGTAATCGGCAAAATATTATTAATAGTAAAAGAAACGAATTATTCATTTCAATGTTATAACTTAAAACCTAACCTAGCCTTCTCGCGGTTTTTTTTTATAGAACGAAGTAAGAATTCGGGCAAGACGCTCTCCCGATGGTAAGAGTAACGCTGCTCATAATTAGTACAGTGCTACCCAGTATTTTACAAAGTAAAATTCTGGGTGCACTGCGTCATCGCTTCTTACTTGAGAGTAATAAGATGTTAAGACTCTTCAGCCCAGTAACTTCACTAGCTACTGTGCGGTTGTTTCATTTTAATCTCCTCTATACCCTACCCTCTCTCTGAATTAGAAAGTGGATGGTCATATTTGGCACTTTGTTGACCGCTGCCGTGGCACTGTGGACATTGTTCAAACCTAACCTAACCTAAATTATCCGAGTCGGTTTTGTGACAGTCAGTCTTACTGGGTGCCATAAACTACTTTCCTAAATAATTTTATCAACTTACAATATTAGTTGTATGCCTTAATATAGTTATGTAAAATTATGATTATGCCCGAGAAAGTTATGCGAAACATTTTCGGACAAATTAAATTAGGACTAACAAAATTATGCGTACTTATATTATGACATACAAATTTATGCTTTACAAATATATGCTAAAAAATGTTAGGGCAACTGACAGTTATGTCAAAACATAAGTATGTCTACATATAATTATGCCCAATTATGATTAGGCTAAAAAAAGTTATGCGAAACATTTTCGGCGAAACAAAATTAGGACAAAAAAAATTATGCGTGCGAATACGCTCCCAAAATAAACTATTGACATACAACATTATAATATTTATTGTATATTTGAAATAACGCCAAAACAGGTATGTATCCATAGAACCTCACACCAATGTGGTTGTACGTACACATAATTTTAAATTATCATACAAAAACAGCAGTAATTTAAAAGATTATTATAATATTTATATATCCAAAAAAACAAATTATAATATTAATTGTGTACTTATTTACCTGTATTATTTTGTGATGGATTCATCATTTTACTAGATATCATAATATTTCGAGGCGATGCATCTTCAGTTTTTGGCGGCGAATTAAATACTTCATCTAAAACTGAAAAACAACACAAAGTTACCTCTACTAAATAAAACTAAATATACCTCTACAACCGATCTCAAGTACTTTTTAAACACCCATTTAATTTAACCATAAGTTATTTGTTTATTGCCCTATATAAATAAGGCAAATAAATAAATTAAATACGTCATTAGAGGGCGTCCATAAATTACGTGAGGTGTTTTTTTTAATTTTCTGTCCCTCCCTCCCCCCTGGTGAGATGTTGTGAGATTTTATTCAACCCCCTCCCCCATCCCCCAATCTCATGTGAGATTTTTCAAAATGTGGGTTACTTACGTAAACACGTTTGATTGTTATTGTAAAAAGAAAAAAAAAATTTGCTTCGTGCTTTTATTTACGACTAGTTAAGACCATAAATGGACCAAAATAATATAATTTTTTTTTGTTTCAATCAGAAAAAAAATTGCGTGATATTTGCCGAGATCACCCCTCTCTCCAACGTAAGATTAGATGATATTTGAATCGACCCCCTCCCCCCCTTAAACACCTCACGTAATTTATGGACGCCCCCTTACTCGTATATTTAAATTAAGATCTAGGCACGCAGCAGTGTGTCATTTCTAGCCATTGAGCGCCTTTCGATTCGTTAACTATATAATATTGTGAAATTCAGGTCTGAAAATAGGTCAATAAGTTTTTATAGACGAAGCTGCACAAGTTAGTAATAATATTTTTTATGGAAAGTAGTAAGAAAAGGTAAGAGATGTAAAAAATAAAGCTGCCCATTATACTTAGTACAGTGCCACCCAGGATTTCACAATGATTTTAAATAGGTGAACTAACGCTTCTAACTCAGAAATCATAAAGTTAAGACTCTTCGGCCCAGTAATTTCATCACATTTTTTTTATACAACGAAGTAAGAAGTCGAGCAAGACGCTCTCCTGATGGTAAGAGATAACGCTGCCCATAATTAGTACAGTGCTACCCAGTGCACTGCGCCAACGCTTTTTACTTGAGAGTCATAAGATGTTAAGACTCTTTAGCCCAGTAATTTCACTAGCTACAGTGCCCTCCTACCGAAGCACAGCAATGTTTGCACACTACTGCTCAGGCGGTAGAATAATACTTGCACTGAACTACTACACTACACTTACTATATTTAAAAACACATACACATAATTTCATAATAAATTTAAAAGAAATAACTAAAATCTCACCATCTTTTGGAAAAGTTATGACATCTTCATTGTTACTGGGCATCTCTGTTGTAGTGCTTATTTTTGGTGCCAGATCTCGATTTAATGGTTGAGGGTAATAATCATGAATAGCTTTTGTTATATCTGCAAAAAATATACAAAACATGATAAAGACAAAAGTTTGTATATTATGTATTTTATTTATTACTTCGAATATAGTCATGTTTATGTAGTGTTTAGCTTAGCTTAAACTCGTCGCTTAATATACGGGCTCAAATGCTTTTTTAATAAAAAAATCTTATATGTATTGTTTTTATTCGATATAACTCCCCTAACGAGGTTAAGCCTTCTTATTCTAACAAATCTAAGACAAGTATCATCCTAAACTACCAGTTCTTGGATACCTATTTTGTGATTATAACATCCGAAATGACTCATACAATGAGATTACCTCAAAAATAAAAAATGGTCAACTATCTGGACAAAAAACATAAGTACAGTCAAAAACCTAAAGCTATAGCCATACAAAACAAAAAACACTACAAAAAAACCTACTACAATTATTTTTTTTACATTTTATTTGCTTAAGCTATAGCCACACTACTGTGGTGTATTTAAAAGTAGAGCCACACGACTGTAGTGTGATTTGTCGTGACACGAGGATCATATTATAACAGCTGTTTAATACATTATTATGTATTAGAAACCACTAATATCACTACACCACATAAGTGTGACTCACACGCACAATCTCATATTCTTCTTAGACCTTAATTTAAATAGCAAAGAAAATAAAAAATGCAACTAACCGCGGCCGCTGTTTTTAGTTTTTCTAGATTTAACTACCTACTTTAAATTTTTACCTAGCAGTTTTAAGTTATCTTTAGCTCAGTTTCTTTATATATTTTGTATGCAATCATATTTCATTCAAACTCAAACTACATTTATTCTTAAAAGCTACAATAATATTGTACTTTTAATTCAATTTTTACCATCGTCACCGCCAATGGGATATCCTCTCACATTCACAATAAAAAACAATATGGTAACTGCGAAACACTGCATTTTCACTTTAAAAAGTCCGACAAACAAATTCAATATTTTATTCACACAACTGCACTTCGCAACGTCCCACAAGTTTCTAAGGCGCTATGACACAGCTCAAGAATTTCTTACGTAGAAGGATACAGGAAAACCGTGTTTTTTAGATTATATACCTAAACCTATATAAAATATACTTTGTTACTATACATTACCATAATTGGAATAATGTATGTTATTTACTACTTGTCATGCAATGTTATGTGATATGTGTTTATTTATTTTCCAAAGAAGTGCTTTATATACTCGTACGTAGCAGATAAATAGGTACCTTTTTACTCATCGCTTTATTATATGTCTGGAAGAGATCGCTATTAGCGATAAAACCGCCAATTGTAACACTTTTTTCTAATGTGTAATCTTTATTAAGCTTTTTTTATTGTATTTTCTTTTTTTTTATGTGAAGAAGTACGAAGACGAGCAAGACGCGCTCCTGATGTTAAGAGATAACGCTGCTCATAATCAGTACAGTGCTAAAATTTCACAATGATGTGAGATTCTAGGTGCACTGCACCAACGTTTACTCAAGATATGTTAAGACTCTTTAGCCCAGAAATTAAACTAGCTACAGTGCCCTCCTACCGAAGCACAGTAATGTTTGCACATCACTGCTCAGACCATAGAAATACATTGTTGGGGTGTTATGGTGTTAAATGAATAGTTGTTTAATATTGTATTCTTTTTAGGGTTAGCCTTTGACCACGATCTCGCGTGATGTTAAGCGACGATGCGGCCGTAGATGGTAGCAGATTTAACCTAGAGGGCGGGATTAATCCTCCCCGGCACCTTTCTAGATATCTAAGCCATCTCTGTGGAGTTGCAATAAAGTACCAGCGGAAGATTAGCGTAGGCTAATCCTGACCTACACATGCTGAGCTGGTGCCTTTTTGTGGCAAGCTAATAAGTAGTTAAGAGCTCATATGTTATAACTAGCTTATGCTCGCGGCTTTGCCCGCGTGGCAAAATCCTTTCTTAGCGAAGGTCTACGTCATAAAACCTATCTGTATTCCAAATTTGAACTCAATCCGTTCAATGGTTTGAGCTGTGCGTTGATAGATCAGTCAGTCAGTCAATCAGTCACTCTTTCCTTTTATATATTTAGATTATATAATAGTATAGATGTTTTATTACTGTTTTGTTGTTTGTCGCAAAGAAATAAAATTTCTTTCTTTCTTTTTTACGTGGTTAATCGTCCACTGCATCTGTACTTTCCATCAGGTGGGAAAATGTGGTCAAACTTTTTTCTCAATTTTGATTATAATTATTATTGGTTCGCGAATTTAGTCTTAGATAATGCAAGAAAGGGATACCTGGATTTAGCCCTAAATCCTTTCAAGTATGATATCCCATACATCATCATCTGAGGTCATTGCCCAGCTGTGGGACAGACTAACATAAAAACCTTAAGAGTATAAATTATTAAACTAGGTACTTGCAATATTTGATTGCAAAATGTTTAACTTATGGTAAATTGAAAATAATCGTTTGATTAAGAGGTAGGTATACACATAAATAAAAAAATCTGATTATTTCACAATGTTTTATTTTATTTTGAACGTACTTTAAAATTGAGGATTAACATCAAAGCCATTTTTTAGTTTTTTTTTAACTTATCTAAAATCTTAATATTTTCCATTCCCGATACATTGCTTAAAATCTAATTTACAGGTTTTATTGATTACACAAAAACGCAGTCAAAAAGAAAAATGATCGACAAATATGTTTAGCTTTCTCAGCATTTGGGTTGTGTTGTTTTTCAGGACTTTTCGACGTTACATAGGCTTCTCCTTTGTTGTCCTTTTCATCATCATCATCATCTCTAGACTTGACTTTCTTGTCGGGGGCCCAACTTCTCTTGATAGCTAGTGGTGGTATGAAAGGTTCTTTTAGAATTAAATCTGAAAAATAACCAGAAAAATATTAATGACCAAAAAAATACATTTTTAAAACCAGCTATTATAATTATTATTACTATCTAGCACCATAAAATAGGCACTCGAGCACTCGATGGGGTTGCGTCGTTTAATTACGGAGTACCTATAGCCACCTTCCAGCTCCATCATCAGATTAGCTCGATGTCATAATAACATTGCATTGTCATCCGATTTATACGTGCATGTGAAATTTCAGCTCAATCGGATACTAGGAAGTGGTTTAATTAAACTTGCGAGATTTGATTACAGACAGACAGACGTTCAGGTGAAAAATAGTACCTAATAATAATAATAAAAGTTTTCTTTTTAATTTTTTTTTTTTCAATTTCACTAGTAAACTAAATAATAGTTTACTACTTGTATGTACAATAAAATATACCTGATTTTATTGAAGTCCCGTTCTTTGTCGTATTCGTTGATTTGTCATCTAAATTAGCTGTACGGAAATATTCTCTTATCACAGAATCAGGCAAATAGGTCCGGTTTTCCAATTTGTCCAAGAAATCTGGAAAAATGCGATAGTAATTTATGTAGCTGCCGTGCAAACTATTTAGTATACGTATTATTGATTATTACACAACTGTGTGTAAGTGTATGTACCAATAAACAATAGTAGGTTCCATTAATTAACTCTTGTCATAATATTTTTGTGACTGCCTTTGAGAATGTCTCCTAACTACTAAACGGCTAATCGATGGAGCTATAATTTCTCATAAAGGTAGTGTAGACTTTAGACTAACATGTGTGTCAATAGGTGAAGCCTGGGTTCTGCACATTTATGATAGTAAAAAGTTAAAATAACTTTGATAAAAATCAAAAGGGATACGGTACCCGCTATTGTTGCCAAACTTGGGCCTGCTGGGTGGAAAAGTGACGGTTGCTACGCCGACTCGCGCCGAAATAAAATTGTGTGCATTTAGCTAATTGGAGCAGTCTATGTGCGAGACTCCTATACCAAATCTTCTTTTTTCATTTTAATCTAAGTAAAATAAGTATGACTCAAATGGAGTTGGGCAGGACACGTGGCTAGGCGCGGTGACGACAGATGGAGCAAGACGCTGACTGAATGGTGGCCAAGGATAGGCAAACGGAACGTCGGTCGCCCAGCAGCTAGATGGGTGGACGATATTGTCAAAGTAGCGGGTCGCACATAGATGAGATTGACACAAGACAGGGTTAAATGGCATAACATGAATGAGGCCTATGCCCAGCAGTGGTATATAGAAGGCTGTGGATGATGATGATGAATAAGTAATATTCAAAAGTTTACCTGCACTATATGTGGTACCATTTGCAGAAGCCTCTTTGCTTTTCGATTTGAAATGCTCTTTAATGATAGATACTGGCAAATAGGCACGATTGTCAATTTCAGCGGGATAATCATTGTAATCTGAAAAAAAAAAATTAAATACCAACTAAAATTTTAAGGCAAAATATAAATAAGCATGTATACGAATATAGGATATCGTTTTATCTTCTAAATATATAAAAGAAAGGAGTGACTGACAGATCTATCAACGCACAGCCTAAACAGCTGGACGGATCGGGTTGAAATTTGGAACAGAGATAGGTTTTATGACGTAGACCTCCGCTAGGAAAGGAGTTTGCCATGCGGGGACAAAGCCGCGAGCATAAGTTTGTCATCCAATACGAGGGTCATGCCAAAAGTAATTAGATACTCAAAAATTATTATGTTAATCATGTTTTATTATTATGTATCATTTAAAGGCATTCAATCTGAGCACGTATACACTTTTTCATGCATTTAAACCATTTTAAAAATACTTTAGTCTACTACTTTTCAGATAGCTTAAAAATGACATAATTTTGGGCTCTTAGCACATCTTCCTTGCTCTCTAATGGCTTGCCTCTTAAATTTTATTTGATTTTGTCAATCAGGTAAACTTTGCAAGATGTCATGTTAGAGGAATATGTAGGGAGAGATAGAAATAACACACTTTTTTACTTAAAAAAATTAAATGTTCTCGCGGAGGTGTGCGGCGCGGCGTTGTCGCGACGTCCAAGAATGTGCCGGAGTCTAGACTTTGGTCGATTGTCACATCAAGCCAATAATACTGCTGGAGCCCAAATTATTACCAACCATTCAAAATGTACTGTTCTATGATTTTCTAGCACCGGAGTAGCAATATGGCAGGTTTTATAAAGAAAACATACCGACGATTTGTTTCTATGTGCATTGCTCACGGCGACATTTTGTTGGTATTTGTTAATTTCCAAAGCACCATGTGGTTGATTTTCGCTTTGTTTCGAGAACGTAGTTATAGAGTTATGCTTCAATGCTATTAAGTAATATTGTATATGTTTTTATTTTTACCTCCGCCGAATTTGTCTATGATAAATGGGCACCGATCTACCCGACGGTCTCGCTACTCATCGGTCAGTTCATGCGGCACCCACCTCGAACAACGCTTATGGAAAGAAGCGTGATAATCAATAATGGTTTGCATTGCTGCTGATTCGTTACCCAATTCACGCTCTAGCCCTACATGTGAAGTTCGTCGGTTTCCTCCCAAAAATAATATTTTTTTTCCTAGGTGACAGTGGTTGGCAGACGGCCTGTTTACGCTTCGTATTCAAAGCTTCCTCATCCTCTTTTAAATTCAGCAATCCAATTAAAAAGTACTGCTCATGAACAAGCAGACTTACCAGAAGTAGTTATCAAAAGATTAAAACATTATTGAGCTTTTAAACCTTTTTATGATCATATAAATCATAGCGCGAAAATCACAGCGCTCAAGTTCTATTTCACTAAGAAAATGCACCCCACTTTATCATAGAAAAAAGTATATTGAATAAAAAAACAGATGAATTCAAATATGTTCCACATTCAAATTAATTACTAAAAAAACAGGGTTTACGATGGTGTATAACTTGACAATATCAAAGTCACGAGTAAAGAGTATCTAATTACTTTTGGCATGCCCCTCGTATTTAAAAGTCCGTTTACTCTAGGTATTTATTTTTCAAGTAGTTCCATTTTCTTTTATTTTTTAGTTTAATGTAAAATTTCTATTTATTAGGTTTTATTAAAGAGTTTTTAACATGGCATGACCGATTTTAAAAAAATAAGCTCGCATAATATTATTATGAAATAAATAATAGGTAACGGTAACTATCACACTAACATTATAAATGCGAAAGTATGTGTGTATGTTTGTTAAGTCTTCACGCCTAAACGGGTGGACCGATTGAGCTGAAATTTGGTATAGAGATAGCTCAGACCCATAGGCGCTACAGTAATTTGTTCTTCCGAAAAATATGTATTGACGTAATTTTTTGCCTCAATATAGTTCTTGTGTTTTTCCGGAAAAGTGTCTAATTTTATAATTATTCATATAAAAAAACAACATCAGTTTAAATTTTGATTGCGAAAAAGTAGAATACATTTTTTTTTGTAGATAGGTAAGTATACCTACAAATTATTGTAACAAAAATAAGCATTAATCTTGTAAGAGGTGACTCAAAAATTAACAAAAACTGTAATCATTTTGAATCTTTGTAATGGTTTTTACAAATCTGTTTTTAAACTTTTTTGACATGTGATTGTTTGAGATACGGTTCAGCAAACTTGGGCACCTTAGAAGTAATTATTATATTTGTGGCATGATGTCATGAAATTGTCTTAAATTATATCACTAGCTGCGCCCAGTGGTTTTACCCGCAGTTCTTATGTAGCCGATGTGTTATTCCAGGGTCTAAGCTATCTCTATACAAAATTTCAGCTTAATTGATCCAACCGTTTAGGCGTGAAAGAGTAACAAACATCCTGACATCCAGACACCCGGGGATAGATTTCCTTTGGAGGAGGTCGACTAGGTGGGTACCTCAACAGTGCCAGTTATTTTACCGCCTGAGCAGTGATGTGCAAACATTACTGTGCTTCGGTAGGAGGGCACTGTAGCTAGTGAAATTACTGGGCTGAAGAGTCTTAACATCTTATGACTCTCAAGTAAGAAGCGTTGGCGCAGTATACTGGGTAGCACTGTACTAATTATGGGCAGCGTTATCTCTTAGCATAAGGAGAGCGTCTTGCTTCTTCTCAATTCGTTGTATTAAAAAAAAAACCCATTCTTACAAATTTTCACGTTTATAATATTAGTAAGATAGTCAGGTTGCAATAAAGAGTTATTGTATTTTAAATTCCTAAACATAATTTTCACTTCTATTTCCACACTTTTGCCAGTAATTCGTCCGCTAAACAGTAATCTTACTTATATTATAAACGTGAAAGTTTGTAAGATTGTAAGAATGTTTGGATGTATGTTTGTTACTCTTTCACGCCGAAATAGGTGGACTGATTGAGCTGAAATTTGGTATAGAGATAGCATAGACATGGAATAACACGTACAGCGGGTAAAACCGCTGGGTAAAGCTAGTCTACTATATTATGTATAACTGTATTGTACATAAAAACCTTCCTCTTAAATCACGCCATTAAAAAAAACGAAATCAATATCCAATGAATATTTTTAAAGATCTAAGTAGCATACTAAGGGACAGAGACGGAAAGCGACCTTGTCTTAGGTATACAAAACAATAAAATACTCTTTATTGGGACAAAAAATAACAAAATAGACTTAAAACTAAATTAAAGTACTAATACTACGTACGTACGTAGGTATACTATTTTTAAACACATATAACTACAAGCTCCATTATGTTTAAAAAGTTAATTTAAATGAGTATAATATGTATACATGCCTCTATACATGTTCTCATTATTCCTTCTAACCAGGTTGTCTGTAAGAGATTGCTCTATGCGATAAGACCGCCGATTGTATACCTTTAGCTTTATGTGTATTGTCTACTTATGTAACAATTTCATGTAACCAGGTTTGCAATAAAGTATTATTGTATTGTATAATGAAGCTGTACTTAATTAATAAATAATATGTAAAGATGAATTTTCGCATCGGTTCAGTTAAAATAAACATATTAAACGTACATAATGTTAAGAATTTACGTGTATAGCCAGCCTATTCTATGTTTATTATCTGTGGCTTTATATCTGTCACCTGTCAACTCATGATGTTCCCGCGTACTAACCTCTCTCGTGCTCTGCTAATAAAGATGGTGCCCATGAAATACAATAAATCATGTTTCATTTATTAAAACGCTTCCACTGCGCAATTAAAGAAGAAAAGAAAAGGATTAAAGTGAAGAAAATACAAGGTGCAAACAAGTTATATAATTAATTCACACCAAGACGGCGAATATAAATGTCGCCTTGCCGAAGCTACAAGATGGGGCGAGTTTCTCAAACTGGAAATTTCGAGTTGAACTAATATTAGGAGAGCGAGGCCTAGAATCGGCGCTGCAAGAAGATAATACTGATAAATCCATCGACGCTAAGGCCAAAAGCGTGATTGTCCAATGTCTGTCGGACAAATACATCGATATAGTGAAAAGGTGCGCGTCGGCAGCCGACATGTTGAAAAGGTTAGCCGAAATATTCGAGAGAAAAAGCGTGTTCAACAAAATGCACTTAAGAAAACAGCTTTTATCAATGAAATGTGGAAATGACGAGAAAATCCAAGAACATTTTCTAAAATTCGAGAAGCTAATATCAGAGCTTGAAGGTACAGGAACAAAATTGGAGGAATGCGACAAAGTATGCCATTTATTACTGACACTTCCAGACATCTACGATACAGTCATAACAACTCTTGAGACCATTGATAAGGAACTAAATATAGAATTTGTCAAGACAAAGTTATTAGACGCTGAAATTAAACTTAAAGGTCAATCATCCAGCCAAGAACACACACAGAGCTTCATTGCTTGTTTTAAATGTGGTAAGAGGGGACACAAGGCGTACAACTGTCGCAGTCAATCTCAATATAGAGGACGGAGACCTGAACGGGGCAATTACTATCGAGGTAGAAGCAGAGGACAAGGATCCAGACAGCCGAGACAAGCGAGCAACATGACTCAAGAAGAAGATTATCCGGACAATGACCCCAATATGGTATTTACAGCTTTCAGTGCAAGTGATGTTGATGTAAGTGATTCCATTCAGTTAGTAGTAGACTCGGGTGCGACAGAACATTTGTTAAAAGATCAATACTTACCATTTATGTCAGATGTTGAGACATTAGATAAAGAAGTAAAAATATATGTAGCTAACGGACAATATTTGTCAAGTTTCAAAAAAGGGAAATTAGAATTAAAACATAAAAATGGTAGTTTTGTAGTTGAAGGTTTAATAGTCTCAGGGTTGTCACACAATTTGTTATCAGTCAGAAAATTACTTTCCAGAGGGCTTCAAGTAAAATTTTACAATGATTCCGTATCAATTTCCAATTCATCAAAAACTATAACGGGTAATATTAAAGGTAAACTGTATGTAATAGAAGCTCAAATTAATTATGAAAAATGCTGTTCTACGAGTGAATCTACATGGCATCAAAGGTTAGGTCATGCTAATAGGAACCAGCTGAAGCTGATGAACTTACCCTACAGTAAGACACCGTGCGAGCCCTGCATGAAAGGTAAGTCTACCAGATTACCTTTCCCGAGCACTAATAAACCACGTTCCAGATTTCAAGGTGAGTTAATACATACCGATATAGCAGGTCCCATGAGGACACCTACTATAGATGAAGAACTTTACTATCATACCACTATTGATGACCATACTCATTTCAGTGAAGTATATCTTTTAAAGAATAAAAATGAAGCTACTGACAGACTGATGGAATATATAAATAGAACGGAGAGACAAACAGGTTATAAAGTTAAGAGAATAAGGAGCGACAATGGAGGAGAATTTAAGAATGAGAGGTTACATAAATTTTGCAAAAATAAAGGCATTATACAGGAGTACACTACGAGCTACAGTCCTCAAAGTAATGGAGTAGCTGAACGGATGAACCGTAGTATATTCAATAAAGCAAGGACGTTACTGACAGAAACTGAGCTACCAATGTCATTATGGGGTGAAGCAGTTAGATGTGCTGTTTATCAAATAAACAGATGTCCATCAGCGGCCATCAAATTTAATACTCCCGCAGAGAAAAAGTTTGGAAACAAGGATTTAAGTAAGTTAAAAGTTTTTGGATCAAAGGCATGGGTGCATACATTACCAAAACAAGATAAATTGCTGCCAAGAGCAAAGGAAATGAGATTTGTGGGATATAGCGCAAATGGCTATCGTTTATGGGATCCACAAAGCAATAAAATAAAAGTATCAAGAGATGTGAGGTTTGATGAAACTCAAATTAAATATAAAGAAGAAGAAAAATATAATGAAGATGAGAGTTACGATTACTATGAAGAAAAATTATACCAAAAAGGAGATAAAAAGAATGTAGAAGATAATCAGAACAAGAAAGTAAAAGAAGTTAACAAAATCAAGCAATTTAAGGACACTCTAAGTGATGAAAGCAGTAATGAAAATGAAGAAGAGAAGATTCGAGAAAATAGAGAAGGAATAACTACTAGATCAGGAAGAGTACTACACACACCTAAAGTATTAAATGATGATTTCAAGCTATATACAGCATATTGCTTACTGTCAGGAGATCCACAAGAATATGAAGAAGCAATAGAGGATATAGACTGGAAAAATGCAATAAGAAAAGAACTAGACTCTCAAATAAAATTAGAAACATGGGAAGAAGCTACATTACCAAAGGGATGTAAAGCTATAGATACTAAATGGATTTTTAAGACTAAACAGGATGGGACAAAGAAAGCAAGACTAGTGGCCAAAGGTTTTCAACAAATAAGTAATGACAACAACTATGCACCAGTAGCAAAAATATCTACAATAAGGCTAATGATGAGTATAGCAGTACAACAAGACATGCCACTCAAACAGTTTGATGTACCAACAGCATTTCTAAATGGTACTGTAAACACAGATGTATATATAAAATGTCCTAAAGGAATGGCAATCGGAGAAGGAAAGGTTCTTAAGCTAAAAAAGGCCTTATATGGTCTGAAAGAAGCACCAAAATGTTGGTATCAAAGATTTCATGATTTTATTACAGCGAATAAATATGTACAGTCAAAGCATGACTCGTGCTTATACAGAAAGGACAAGACTTGGATACTCCTATATGTCGATGACATACTTTACCTCGGACAAGACACTAATATTATAAAGGAATTGGAGAAAGAGTTTAAAGTAAAGAATTTAGGAGAAGTTAACAATTACCTAGGACTGGAAATAGAAAGACAAGATAAAACATTTCAAATAAAACAAACAGAGATGATCAAGAGATTACTGGAAAAATTTAACATGCAAGATTGCAAAGGAAGCATGACACCTATGGAAGCAAATTTTTATGTAAACACTGAATCTGAAATAATTGATGTACCTTTCAAGGAATTAATCGGAGCTTTACTTTATATTTCAACAAATACTCGACCAGACATAACATATGCAGTATCATATTTAAGCAGATTTTTAGATAAACCTACAAAGGAATTATGGATAGCAGGAAAAAGAATTTTGCGTTATCTCAAGGAAACTTTACATCAGGGGCTGCTATATACAAAGTCAGGTGAGCATACTAAACTAGTTGCATTTTCAGACGCAGACTGGGCAGCTGATAAGACAGATCGCAAAAGCACAAGTGGTTGTGCCATATACCATGGTAATAATTTAATAAACTGGTTCTCAAGGAAGCAGACTTGTACAGCTTTATCAACAGCAGAGGCTGAATATGTTGCATCAGCTAACACAGTAAGTGAATTAGTACATATTAAGGGCTTACTCTCTGATTTCTTATGCTATGGAAAGGTTTCAGCACACATGTTGATAGACAACCAGAGTACCATTAAACTTATCAATAACCAGATTAATACTAAAGCTTCTAAGCATATAGCAATCAAATATCATTATATAAAAGACCTAGTACATAATCAAGTAATATCTATATCATATGTACCGACAAATGAAAATGTTTCAGACATTTTTACTAAAGCATTAAATAATGTCAAACATGAATACTTTTGTAATAAACTAAATATAGTTTAAGCATTTAAATAACTAATTTAAGAACTGTAGCATACCTTTTTAGGGGGTATCGTTAGCCATCTCATTTTAACATACTAAGCACTTGTTTTTTCCATAATTTAACATAATCACAAGGTTTGGATAATTTATTTGGAAATCGATTTGAATACAATATCAGCAGACATAGGCAGATGATGCATTGACAGTGACAGCTACACTTATTCACTGTCAGCTGTCACTGATCTATGATTTGCGGATGAAATCGATCGATTTACGAACGATCAAACTCGCATATAAATAAAACTATTCTAAATTTATATTAACTAATTAGGGAATAATACAAACAATTCAGATTAGATTATAATTGGCATTTATTTTTATCACATTTTTTAAATTCGTTCTAAAACCATTACAATTTTTCTAATGGCAACCGATAACATAGCATAAACAATAATAGAAGTTTTTACGTTCCGTTGTTAGTGTCGCGATTTTTGCATTTAACAATGACAAGTCGCGTAAATACTAATTTATTAATCAAACATCTATAAAAAACAAAATAAATAGGAATAATATTACATAGTGATTTAATTATACATTTAGAATACACTCATACCTAAATATTAAAATAAATAGTGCTATTCTAATTTTGTACGATTTGTGTGAACATACTCGGGACGTAAAACGAAACGCAACGTTGCCGAGTCAAATTCATTTCCGCCATCTCACGGCATTCCACTTCTTTTCTCTGGAACGATCGTAACTGGCGGACATTTCTCCGAGAGCGTCGTCCACGCCCATATTAGTCATGATGTGGCCGCATGTTCTCAAATCCCGAAAGAAACGTGAGTGTTTACTTTATTTCATTCGTGCGAACGAGCGCATAGCTTCACTATGCGTTCCGCCAACCTTTTGAAGAGGAATCGTAATTCAACGTCACCTTGTTTCGCTTTTCCATAGCGGGTCTTGGGTTACGGCCCACCTGAGCACGCCCACGATCCCGGCTTCCTTCAAGGCTCCACGAGCAATTAGATCGCCGCTGGCTACTCCAGCGAGCAACCTTCCCGGCCGCGCGTCCATCTGTGGAATTTCGCCACGCCGCTTCGGCAAGTTAAGCTTTATTACCAAGCTCCCCGTGAATACTGACGGCCTTGCCTCTCCTAGCCTACGGCCCTGCAGGATACGCAAACGGTACATCATTATATTTAGTAGCAATAACCTAATTTTGGTGCCACCGCTTAACGGGGTACACGTTGACCACTTGATGGGGAAATGACCCTGAACATTTGTAACTTGTAGTAAGCATACTCCGATACGAGGAGATATTGTAGTGGATCCACGTCTCGGAACAATTTAATTTATTTCTAACCCTAGTTTTTGTCGGGCTAACTATATTCTAGTGTTGGTACGATATAGCCTATAATTGTGCGTTGGGGAATTGTCCCAACTCATGGTAACCTAAACATAATTCTAATTTAATATAAGTGGTCAGGCGTGCGATCAACAATAAATATAATTTTAAATTAACTTCGTTGTTTATTATTTAATCCTCAGATTATACCAAGACTCCAGAAAGCCACGATACGGTCCTTGAAATAAAAGTCAGGTACTAGACCGGCTCCGCGATTCCGTGCACTAGTTTATTTCGAGATAACAATGTATGTAACGAACCTCTGAATTTTAGTAATCTTTAGAGTGGGGACACACGGGTAAGTTTTGCACCAATTTTGTTCGGGGACCTATTTGTCCCAAGGTCTTCAACCTTTTATTTTTTACTGTGCTTACCCGTAGTGCGCCCCACCTTTGCATTTAAACCCCCGTTTCACGTTGGACGCGGCTCTCACCCCCGCGCTCAACGGGAAACATTAAATTTTAAATTTTTTATTTTTTTTATTCGTTACAAAATGGCGCCCGAAGCAAATTAGTTAAATTTATTAAATTAGTTGAATTATTACTGGAGTTTTGGTGACAACTGAGCATTAAATAATTTGGTTAAATTTTTTTTTGGTTTATAACATCTGTAATAATAAACAATCATTTGTTACTATAAGCAGTGCATACTAGCTATAGAATATAAGTAGTTTTAGTGAATACCTGTGAATTGTTAACGGATATTTAAATAATTTTGACGGTGAACATGTCGAATCCGTTCACTGAGTATGAGGAGAAAGGCTTACTCCCACCTCGTACCAGACATAGGTGCCTCCCATTCACTCTACTTCTTCGGCAAGCGTTTCGGGTTCGTTCACACAGTCAACCACAAGCTTTACAAATATTTGGCACATGCTAATGCAAGTGTACCTACACAATTTAATTTTTAATTTTAACTTTTCAACAGTAGACATTCGCAGCTGTTTAACTTGGAACATTAT
This sequence comes from Hemithea aestivaria, assembly GCA_947507615.1. Taxonomy (NCBI): domain Eukaryota; kingdom Metazoa; phylum Arthropoda; class Insecta; order Lepidoptera; family Geometridae; genus Hemithea; species Hemithea aestivaria. The sequence goes on along the minus strand of OX382336.1, from coordinate 15,507,187 downwards.
TTTTTCCTTTTTTTTAGTAAATTACATTGAACAAATAACTTCAAAATTTAGAACTTCATTGCAGAAGGAAGATTCAAGATTTAATTTGGTGGCCTTTTCTCAACTTGAGGTAATCGGATCACTATTATGGCCGATTACTTGTAATGGGATGACCGTCAATTTTAAATTCTTAGTCAGCCATGCAATGCGCTTCAAACCTTTTGTGATATAAATTTTGCTTAGTATTTCTTACACCTTTGTTAAGTTTTTGTCGTTGTCAGCGTCGCAATGGTGAATTATCGGTATAGATTAGCTATGAATATGATGTATGCAGTATGAAAGGCAATGAAAGTACAATGAAAGATAGTCTGAAAGAGCTGCGTGATAGTATGATAGGCGCATCTGATTGAGAGATTGAGAGAGTATGAATGGAGCCTTGCCGATAAACCAAGCAACGAGGACAGAGAAAAACTACATATTTTTTTGTTTTGTTTAGAGGTTACGATACCCTTATTTTTTGTTTTGTTTTGTGTTACACCCACTTTCGGTATTTTTTTTTGTCCGGCTACCCCGGCTGCTTTTCGGTTAACCTTGTTAACCTCTTTAGTCCGAAAAGGGGGGTATTGTAGCATACCTTTTTAGGGGGTATCGTTAGCCATCTCATTTTAACATACTAAGCACTTGTTTTTTCCATAATTTAACATAATCACAAGGTTTGGATAATTTATTTGGAAATCGATTTGAATACAATATCAGCAGACATAGGCAGATGATGCATTGACAGTGACAGCTACACTTATTCACTGTCAGCTGTCACTGATCTATGATTTGCGGATGAAATCGATCGATTTACGAACGATCAAACTCGCATATAAATAAAACTATTCTAAATTTATATTAACTAATTAGGGAATAATACAAACAATTCAGATTAGATTATAATTGGCATTTATTTTTATCACATTTTTTAAATTCGTTCTAAAACCATTACAATTTTTCTAATGGCAACCGATAACATAGCATAAACAATAATAGAAGTTTTTACGTTCCGTTGTTAGTGTCGCGATTTTTGCATTTAACAATGACAAGTCGCGTAAATACTAATTTATTAATCAAACATCTATAAAAAACAAAATAAATAGGAATAATATTACATAGTGATTTAATTATACATTTAGAATACACTCATACCTAAATATTAAAATAAATAGTGCTATTCTAATTTTGTACGATTTGTGTGAACATACTCGGGACGTAAAACGAAACGCAACGTTGCCGAGTCAAATTCATTTCCGCCATCTCACGGCATTCCACTTCTTTTCTCTGGAACGATCGTAACTGGCGGACATTTCTCCGAGAGCGTCGTCCACGCCCATATTAGTCATGATGTGGCCGCATGTTCTCAAATCCCGAAAGAAACGTGAGTGTTTACTTTATTTCATTCGTGCGAACGAGCGCATAGCTTCACTATGCGTTCCGCCAACCTTTTGAAGAGGAATCGTAATTCAACGTCACCTTGTTTCGCTTTTCCATAGCGGGTCTTGGGTTACGGCCCACCTGAGCACGCCCACGATCCCGGCTTCCTTCAAGGCTCCACGAGCAATTAGATCGCCGCTGGCTACTCCAGCGAGCAACCTTCCCGGCCGCGCGTCCATCTGTGGAATTTCGCCACGCCGCTTCGGCAAGTTAAGCTTTATTACCAAGCTCCCCGTGAATACTGACGGCCTTGCCTCTCCTAGCCTACGGCCCTGCAGGATACGCAAACGGTACATCATTATATTTAGTAGCAATAACCTAATTTTGGTGCCACCGCTTAACGGGGTACACGTTGACCACTTGATGGGGAAATGACCCTGAACATTTGTAACTTGTAGTAAGCATACTCCGATACGAGGAGATATTGTAGTGGATCCACGTCTCGGAACAATTTAATTTATTTCTAACCCTAGTTTTTGTCGGGCTAACTATATTCTAGTGTTGGTACGATATAGCCTATAATTGTGCGTTGGGGAATTGTCCCAACTCATGGTAACCTAAACATAATTCTAATTTAATATAAGTGGTCAGGCGTGCGATCAACAATAAATATAATTTTAAATTAACTTCGTTGTTTATTATTTAATCCTCAGATTATACCAAGACTCCAGAAAGCCACGATACGGTCCTTGAAATAAAAGTCAGGTACTAGACCGGCTCCGCGATTCCGTGCACTAGTTTATTTCGAGATAACAATGTATGTAACGAACCTCTGAATTTTAGTAATCTTTAGAGTGGGGACACACGGGTAAGTTTTGCACCAATTTTGTTCGGGGACCTATTTGTCCCAAGGTCTTCAACCTTTTATTTTTTACTGTGCTTACCCGTAGTGCGCCCCACCTTTGCATTTAAACCCCCGTTTCACGTTGGACGCGGCTCTCACCCCCGCGCTCAACGGGAAACATTAAATTATAATTTTTTTATTTTTTTTATTCGTTACAGAACTGAGTTTGTATACTAACTTTATTTAATTTCTATAAATACATACTTATGTAACTTAATATATGTAAAGAAAATGGGCAATTTAAGCTTATTTTTAGGGTTCCGTACCTCAAAAGGAAAAAACGGAACCCTTATAGGATCACTTTGTTGTCCGTCCGTCCGTCCGTCCGTCCGTCCGTCCGTCCGTCTGTCTGTCAAGACCCTTTTTCTCAGGAACGCGTGGAGGTAACAAGCTGAAATTTATAGGAAATACTAAGGTCCATTGCCTCTTAGAGCTGTGAAAATTTCAAACTTCTAGGCCAACGCAATCAAAAGATATAGTCGAATATGTCGCAAATTTTAGCAAATTTTCGACATTACCACATAAATCAAAACCTACGGGGTACTTCTCGTGAACTCAGAATCTTGAAATTTGGCACGAAGTAACTCCTTAGAGCACAAATAAAGGAAAAATTGCGAAAACCATAAATTTTTATTTGCATCATATGAAAAAAATATTTTGAAAAATTTTATACCTACTACCCCTTTTCTCATGAACGCGTAGACGTATTAAATTGAAATTTATATCAAATACTCAAGTCTCTAATACCTTTAAACTGTAATAAAATCAAACCTCTATGTCAACGCATTCAAAAGAAACAGCAATTTTAGTCGCAATTTTTAACTCTCAAATACTCTCAAAAAATCAAAACCTACAGGGTACTTCCCGTGATCTTAGAATCTTGAAATTTGGCACGAAGCAACTCCTTAGAGCACAAATAAAGGAAAAATTGCGAAAATTGTACATTTTTAGTTACATCATATAAAAAAATATTTTTTAAAATTTCATACTTACTACCTTATTTCTCATGAACGCGTGCAGGTATTAAACTGAAATTCATATAAAATACTAAGATCTATTATACCCTTAAACTGTAATAAAATCAAACCTCTATCTTGACGCATTCAAAAGAAACAGCAATTTTAGCCGTATTTTTTAACTCGCGACTACTCTCAATGAATCAAAACCTACAGGGTACTTGCCGTTAACTCAGAATCTTGAAATTTGGTACGCAGCAACGTCTTAAATCACAGGCACAGGAAAAATTGCGAATACTGTAAATTTTTAGTTACATCATATAAAAAAATATTTTTTATAATTTTGTATTTACTATCCCTTTCCTCAAGAACGCGTACAGGTATTAAATTGAAATTCATACCAAATACTCAACTTTATAATAACTTTAAGCTGTAAAAAAATCAAACATCTATGTCAACGCAATCAAAAGAAACAGCAATTTTAGCCGCATATTTTCAAACTCACAAGTACTCGCAAGGGAATCAAAACCCACAGTATATAATATTATACCCACTTTTCCTTAGGGTTCCGTAGAAACCCGTAGGTTTGTACGGAACCCTCTGTGCTCGAGTCCTACTCGTACTTGACCGGTTTTTTTTTTTTAAATATATATATTTATACTACCTATTTACCAAGATTGTATAACATTACAACAAAATAGATATTATGTGTTATTATTGTTAAATACATTGTAACATTTTCATGAATAGAGTATCAAAATTGAGAATTGTCATAGAGTAGCTAAATTGAGATTTTAATAAATGAAACATGAAAAGGAAAATATTGGTAAAAAATGTGATAAGATTAATAAAAGCACACAAAATAAAAGTCAAGTCGTTACATTACCATCATCAGCAGATTTCCTGCCCCAAATATCCTGTTTTGCAAAATTTTTGAACCTCTCCACTAGAATCAAAGGTCCCAGTGAATCGCCAGTAACTATAATATTATTTATTGATTTAGAATAATAGAAATAGTATAGGTTTTTTAGATAAAAATATAAATTGTCAGTACGGCCATATTTATACTTCTATTTTAATTAAAAGGAAAAACTTGTATTCACCCATGTGAGCGAATAAATGATTTGTATTTATAATACATATTTTGCTTAGAAATCGCTTATGTAATAAGGATAATATTGTATGTTTAACGATTACAAGAAATAGGGATGTTGACTAAATTATTTTTTTTGTCAATAATGATAAATATTAGACACATATTTTTTTCTTTGTTAATTTGATAAAATTCATAAGAGCACATACAATGCACTAAAGTTACTTGACTATTTGTAAGCTTATTAAAGTTAAAAATGTCTACATAATTATTGTCTATAAAAAAGAAAATATTAATCACCTTCACCAGAAAAATTCATTTCATCACATTGCACAAAATAAAATAATATGTTTACAATACACACGAATCGAAACATAATGTAAATAAAAACAATTTTTCCTTCAAAAAGCGACTTCTCTACTCGGCCGATGGATCAATAATAAAGCTAAAATATGTATCCTTGTTATGTAAACAGCTTTTATATATATGCCAGATAACCCAATTTAAAATTGTGCTTGACATCTTAGCTAAATGTTCCTGACATGTATGGAAAGCATCTGCAAGTTAATAATGGTCGAGCTAAACTATAAATGCCTACGTTTGTTGTATGTAAAATTATAGTTACTTGGAGAAAACCGGTCTAAGCAGAAATATAATACATACCTAGTTATTATATCATACATATTTTTATATATTTTGAAACAAAGTCGGGTTTGTTCGAACACTTATTGATTTCATGGTTTTTGATTTGTTGTATTTGTCTCTTTTTGTGATAACTAACTATATTATAAAAGCATTGGTAAAGTAAAACAAGTGAAATTTTAAAAAAACTTTTTAAAAACAAGCTTTTATTATTACTTTTATATACCATCTTGGATAAAAAAGTACTTGTCAAGACGAATCAAATGAGCCCAAACTCGATGGGGTTGCGTTGTTTTATGACGGAGTTCCTATGGCCACCTTCCAGCTCCATCATCAGATCAGCTCAATGTCATAAAATATTGCATTGTCATCCGATTTACACACGCATGCAAATTTTCAGCTTAATTGGAAACCGAGAAGTGGGTCAAATTAAACTTGCAAGATTTGATTACAGACAGACAGACAGACAACAGACAGGTGAAAGTAATTAAAAGCTTGTAATAAAAAACAAATAAAAGAAAAAAATGCCAATTTGTAACACAATTAAGTGTTATCTATCTATCCTGATCCGTGTGTATCTGAATCCATGTCCGTGATCCGTGTCTGTGATCCAGATAATCAGTGATTTGATCCAAAATCCGTGATTTGAGCTCGTGATCTGAAATCCGTGTCCGTGATCTATGTCCGTAATTTGAATCCGGGTTCGTAATCCGGAATTTGAATCCGTGATTCCTGCCCACGATTCGCGTCCGTGATCCGAATCCACGATCCGTGTCTATGATTCGGTATCCAGATCCGTGATCCGTGTTCGTCGAATTTGTTGACCTTGTTAATATTTTTATTCACCAAATAAACTTTAAAAGTTCTGTCGATCCCATGGGAAACTACAAGAATAACTTAAATAATCTAAGAATAGGTAACCTAGACAGAAACAAGACTTCTCAACAAGTTATTTAAAATCACAGATCATACACCGAAAAGACCAGTCATCTTGTATGTAACCATCTTTTTAATTCTTTTATTAATGCGGAAGTACGGAAGTAGAATAGAATAGAATAATACTTTATTGCGTACCAAATAGTTACAAAGAAACTTAATGAGCTAGATATCTAAATGCTATGTAAACAATCGGCGGTCTTACCGCACTAGGCAATTTCTTACAGACAACCTGGGAATGGAATAGGACTGATATTACAATAATAGACGGTGGTGCGCAGTATCTGTATACCATAGACTAGTTACAAAAAACGAAAGAAAGAAGTACCTATGTATGTATTTGTTCCTTGTGTGTGTGTGTGTGTGCGTGTGCGTGTGCGTGTGCGTATGCGTGTGCGTGTGTGTGTGCGTGTGTGTGTGTGTTTGTTACCTCTTTACGCCTAAATGGTTGAACTGATCAAACTAAAAATGGACTGGACGCAGCTGGTAGATAAAGCATAGTATTATGTTGATAATCTTCTGAGAATTATAGGCCAGCATTCAAGTTTAATTGTATAAATATTATTAAATTCCTAGAATCAACCTATATAATTTGGTAATATAATAATTTATCCACTTCGTCCACGTTTTTATTTAATTTTAATTATTCTTAGGAATGCCAAAAAACTTCAGTTCCAAGAAATACGGTGCTCATAATATTACTGAGAAAAGATGAAATTGATTACACTATTATTATATAATAGTAAATAACATCATTTGACATAAATAGAATTGAATAAATATTTTTCAAAAAACAAATCCTAGTAAATTATTAAAAGTATTTTTTTTTAGAAAATTTGTCATCTTATGAATGAGAGAGTTAGACCTTAATATTAGGCTCTTAAGTCAAAACAAGTGAAATTTTAACTACAAGAAAAAACTTTTTAAAAACAAGCTTTTATTATTATTACTATCTAGCACCAAATTACTCGTCAAGACGAATCAAATGATCCCAAAGTCGATGGGGTTGCGTCGTTTAATTACGAAATTCTTACGGCCACCTTCCTGCTTCATCATCAGATCAGCTCCATGTCATAATAATATTGCATTGTCATCCGATTTATACATGCTCACAAAATTTCAGCTCAATAAGAAAACGGGAAGTGGATCAAATTAAACCTCCAAGATTTGATTACTGACAGACAGAAAGACAGACAGGTGAAAGTAAATAAAAGCTTGTAAAAGACTGACTATCTTTAGACTTCAAGTCCCCATCATGCTATCATCCCCCTGTGGAATATATTCCTAGAATGTAGGCAAACCGGTTAAAAAGTAATGCATATGCAGTCCTTCGGGTTTTACCGGACGCCGGTTCCAATTTAACTTTTCTGCTTAATATTATGTACCAACGTATCGTTTGTTTACTTTACACGAGAATCGAGAATAATACACCTCCAAAGTAATGTACCTATATAAAACAGGTTTTAGTATGCATTTCAACGCCTGCAGAGCGGACTAGAATTAACCAATCAGAGTGGTTGAATTTAATCTATATATAATTTTCATCTGAGTATATTTTGTGTCGATAACAAGAATGATTATTATACAGAATAATTAATCATAATTGATTACCTAGACACTACGTCTCGTCAAGCGTATGTATGATTATAATCGCAGTTAATCAACATAATGTTATACTTTTTTTTTCAATTATACATAAATACTAGCGGCCCGTCCTCGCTTCGCTTCGGGTGCCATTATGAATAAAAAAATAAAATTAAATAATAAGACTTACGCAATAAATATTTCAATGACAAATCTACAGATTTAGTATAATACCATTGCTAGAAATAGAAAATGATCACGAACATTAAATTCGCATCTTAACATGAATTTAGTCTTTTACAACTTGTGATCCTATTTATGATATTTCTATCTTAAAATATTCTAGTAGATTCTGGTGCTTCGCCGGCCACTGCCGCGGCCTTTACAATGTTTGGAGATACTACAAAGATTTCAGGGAAATAAAAACTATCCTAAGCTCTGTCCCAGGACTCAAATTGTGTTAAAACTTATTTCCCTAATTCGTTGGTTAAAACCAAATGAAAGCTACGTCAGTTCGAAGGATACTGATTCCTTATACAAACTCTTAAATGCCTGGTTTCCTATCTGAAAGGGCGGTTTCGGGGATAAAAGCTATTTTGAGTCCTTCTTGGTACTTAAACTAACCTTTGTAGAAGTAAAAAAAAGCTTAATTGGCCTAACGAATATAGATAACTCATACAAACTTCACCCCTGTTCCCCTTATAAAAGGGGATTTCTAAAATATAAAAACTATCCTATGTCCTATTTTGGTATACAAACTACCGTTATTATACTTTAATTTCAGGCCCAGCGGTATTAGAAATTTCAATACAACATTTGCCCCCACTTTTATAGGAGACAAATGGCCCTCTTTTCCTCCTCTAAGAGGGAATATCTGAGATAAACACTTTTTCACATCATCTCCTGGTACTTAAATACCTTTATGCCAAATTTCAACTCTATCAGTTCAGCAAAAAGATAATAAAAATATATATGTTTAGGTATTAAAAAGAACCTATAGGATAGGTATTCCAAATTTTATCATTCTAGGTTCAGGAGTTTCGTCTCTACTGTGATAATGATGAGTCAGTCAGATTACCCTACAGAGTTTAGTGTAGTCCCACATATTATGTTAGTTAGGTTGGAAAGTATCCACAATGCGCAAATCGAGCGCACGAAGCGAGAATGAGGCGATGCGCTTGAGCTTGGGAATCAAACAACTTTTTATACCAAATTTCAGCTTAATATTCCCGTTTGCATAGGAATATTGGGATGAATAAACAATCCATTATCGTTTCTTGGTAGTCAAACTACTATTACATCAAATTTCAAACTATTCAGCTCAGCGGTTACATTTTCCATATTAGTCCCGTTCCCGTGGGAATTTTGGATTGAAAACTATCTTGTATTCTTAGATTGTTCCCATTTCCGTAAGAATTTTAGGTTGAAAACTATCTTGTACTTTCTTGGTAGCCAAACTACCTTTGCATTTAGTTTCAGCTTAATCGGCCAAGCGGTTACAGATTTTCATATTATTCCCGTTCCCGTGAAGAACCGTTGTGAATCCTTTCCTGACAGTCAAACTACCTTCCAAATTTCAGCGCTATAGGCGTTACCGCGATTTCCATTTTGTTCCCGTTCCCGTAAGAATTTTAAAATGAAAACGATCTTGAAACCATTCATGGTACCCCAACTACCTTTATACCAAATTTCAGCGTAATAGTCTAGAGGTTACAGATTTCCATTTTGTTCCCGTTCCCGTAAGAATTTTAGAATGAGAACTATCCTGAATTTTTTCATGGTAGTCAAACTACCATTATACCAAATTTCTGCTTAATAGACTCAACGGTGACAGATTTCCATTTTTTCCCGTTCCCGTTGGAATTTCGCAAAATCCGTTCTTATCGGTGGTCGCCTACGTTACCTAAAAAACACGCTGTCTATTTCAGCTCAATCAGTCCAGCGGTTTTATCCCTGCGATGATGAATCAGTAGATTTCCACTTTAAATACATATTGGTATGGAGTATAGACATACTCGTACATTGTTCCCGTTCCCGTGACATTTTGGGTTGAAAACTACCTTGAATCCAGTCATGGTAGTCAAACTACCTTTCAACTAAATTTCAACGTAATAGGCCGTAATAGGCCGGTTACAGATTTTCAGTTTTGTTCCCGTTCCCGCAGGTATTTTGGAATAAAAACGATCTTGAATCCATTTATGGTAGCCAAACTACTTTTATACCAAACTTCAGATTTATAGGTTTAGCGGATACAAATATCCATTTTGTTCCCGTTCCCGCAAGAACTTTGGAATGAAAACTATCTTGAATCCATTCATGGTAGTCAAACTACCTTTATACAAAATTTCAGATTAATAGGCCTAGCAGTTACAAATTTCCATTTTGTTCCCGTTCCCGTAGGAATTTTGAAATAAAAACTATTTTGAATTTTTCCATGGTAGTAAAACTACCTTTACACCAAATTTCAGCTTGATAGACTCAACGGTTACAGATTTCCATTTTGTTCCCGTTCCTGTGGGAATTTCGCAAAATCCCTTCTTATTACCTGCCTACGTTACCTAAAGAACACGCTGTCCAAATTTCAGCTCAATCGGTCCAGCGGTTTTGTCCCTGCGATGATGAGTCAGTCAGTTTTCTATTTTATATAATAGTATAGATAAACATAAATATAATACATAAATCCACATCCAAATTTGGTGTTTTTGAAAACATTGTTATTTAAGATTAAAGTCAATTAAAAATATTTAAAATTCCAAACTAAACATATCGTATGACTGAAAGGGTCGCTCATCTATATTAAGTTACAAGCTTGTGCTTGCGACTTTGCCCGCGTGGTAAAATTCTTTCTTAGCGGAGGTCTACATCATAACATCTATCTATATTACAAATTTCAAGCAAATCCGTTCAGCGGTTTGAGCTGTGCGTTTATAGATCAATCAGTCACTCTTTCCTTTATATATTAAGATTTAAGTAACTGAACTATTATTCATTTCAGACGATAACTTCAATCAGAAGAAAGAGATGATAGTTGACAACAACGTGGGTGATTCCCTGGAGTGGATCCTGGATGTAACGATAGCGTATCCAGAGCGAATCCCGGTGCATTTGTGGGACGTCGTCTGCGGAATCCGACATGCGTGCACCACTCATCTGCATTACAGGCTGTATCCTGCCACTGATGTAAGTTTCTTTTTTATGCAGTGAAAAGACGAGCAAAACGCTCTCCTGTGACTAGAGATAATGCTGCCCATAATTAGTACAGTGCTACACAGGAATTCATAATGATGTAAAATGCTAGCGCCAACGCTACTTATTCAGAAGTCATAAGATGTTGGGAGTTTATTTAGTGAATTTGTCTCGAGGTGGAGAAAATTTCTAGGTAAAGACCACACCAAAATTCTTCTAAGTCCCTTTCCTGTCTCATCTTATACCATCCAATTTGGTGTGCGTTTAGGTTGTCTATCCACCTTTTCTGGAGAGTAATGAGGACTACTGGGTCACGAAATTCTTCTTTTCCAGGTCCCAACGGACACAGAAGGCATGACCCAATGGCTTTACGACCGTTTCGTAGAGAAAGACAAAATGCTGGAAGAGTTCTACAGAACAGGCAAGTTTCCGACCAAGGGCAACGCGTCAGACGTCGTCAGAAAAGTGAGACAAGACAACCTTCGGTACCTCATTCTACATCTGTTCTTTATCATGTCTACTGTATTACAATATAACCTTTTTATGGGACTCCTTAGTTACTTCTTCGGGTAGATTGTGAAGAGACTGATCGTGAGTTTTTTTTTTTTGTTACAATTGAGTGCAAGGATTTTAGATATACCTAATAAAAAGTTAACCCATTCGACCTAGAGTGCGCAACTATCTGATGTGTTATAACACTAACTAGTGTAAGATATTATAACTATCTTGATATATTATTGTGTGAAAGAAGCAGAGCATACATTTTGTTTATGTGTGAAAGAGATAACGCATGTGTCTCGACCATAAAAGGTGCGCATTCTAGATCAATGTTTTCATACAAATATATTTTTTTTAATTTGACACTTTCGTATCCATACCATACGTGTAATATAAACCATTATTATGATTTTGTAAATATTTCAAAAAGGGGAAAGGGTGAGTTTAGTCCAAAAAATCTAGTTTCAAGTACAATATAAATAATGTGATATATTTTATCAAATGTTCTTGCCCGCTCTCCTAATTGGCGCCAAAGATTAGAAAAAAACCCAAAAACATCTGGACCAATATTTTTTTGTTTTTCAGTCACGTGAGATTACTTAAAAATTTCTTTGCACTCAATTGTAATTAAGTGATTCTTATTTGCAACGATAATGACGTCATACCCAGTTGGATTTTAAATTTGTTTTAATATACTCGAAATTACTTGTTATATGTTTATCAATACATATAATGTTTAATATGTTTAAATGGATATAAAATTACTATAGACAATGTTGTGTTGTGTAGTCGACACATAATCTCTACCTATCTCGACGAAGCGAGTTTATGATGTGCATTTTTGTGTCGAGAAAGCGACGTGCGATAAATTGCAGATGCGTTCTTTTTGTGACCGATGCAAACATCACGACGTGTCGACGATGAAGAACAATCTTCGTCTAAATATATAAAAGGAAAGAGTGACTGATTGACTGACTGATTGATCTATCCACGCACAGCCCAAACCACTGAACGGATTGGTTTGAAATTTGGAACACAGATAAGTCTTATGACGTAGACCTCCACTAAGAAAGGGTTTGTCCATGCGGGCAAAGCCGCGAGCGTAAGCTAGTCAGATATAAAATTGTCGCGTCGATGATGAAAAAAGTGCGCATTCTAGACTCATTTGGGATTTGGGATGGGTATTTTTTGTTCACGCCGAGTAAAAACGCATTACGCGTACTTTTCCATAGCTCCCATATTTTGAATGGGTCTAAGATACGCACTTATATAGAATCGTTCATCCTAAATGAGATTACTATAATTCTATCATAATACGTTGTATCCATTTAAATATTTAAAACATACAATGCGCATGATTGAACAATATCTATGTAAAACCACAGAATTAATGTAATACTACGTTGTATAGTAAATAGTTTTACGTTACGCATGCCAACTGTTGGTAAACGTCATTTATTGTGAAATCTTTGCGGAAAAAATATTAGGTTATTAGTTATTAATAAATAATGTACATAAATTTTGTACATAGAAGTCTGGACGTGGATAAATAAAATTAAAATTAACTACTGTATTACCAGTAAGAATTTTAATTTTATTTGAGAATGAATTAACATTCTTTTAGTTAAATGAATCAATAACTTTTGAGTTATTGATTCATTTTGTACGGGAAGTAGATTTTTTTTTGCGAAATTTGAAATTCTTGTAGTAGTTTAATGTAGATCGAGTAATTTATATCTATTATCTATCCTTTATATTTGATACCTATCTAATTTTTTTTTAATAATAACATTTTTTTACTACGAGTACCTACTTACTCGTAGCACACACACACACACTTGTGTGCTTTATAAAACCGATAGCTTTTTTATACATTTGATTATTTTTTCTCAGTTAAATTTAGTACTACTATGCAGTTTATACCGTTTATAGACTAGTATACAATTTTTGTTTTTCATCAAAACTGGTCCAGCTGTGTTGTTTACATAACAAAAGGTTCTACATTTCCCAATATTATTATTATTTTGTAAACTAACGTACAAAATAGTATTTTCATAACAACGTTGTGAATCATGTGTGATCTCCAAACAAACAATAATACAACTCTGTCACAATAAATTTGGCCCGAGTTTCAAGCATTTTGTTGAGAAAAGTGACATAATTTTACTGAGATAAAGTTCTTAAGTTCATAATAAAAAAGTGACGTATTCTAACCATAAATCTACTATATAAAAATAAGTCGGGTTTTCCTCCCTGACGTTATAACTCCAGAACGCACGAACCGATTTCCACGGTTTTGCATTCGTTGGAAAGGTCTCGGGCTCCGCGAGGTTTATAGCAAAGAAAATTCAGGAAAAATTTCAAAAGAAATGAAAAAAAGTAAAATAAATAAGTTATTGAATTGGAAACCACGCGCGTATTGGGTAAATGTCAACAGCAGGCATTTGTCTTTAAGGTGGTAATGGCCGTGTCGGCGCGGAGGATATTGATAAGTTTTATTGCAACCTTATTTCGAATTAATACTGGCAACGTAGTAGCCAATGGCTCTCCTTGGATGAAAAAAAAAAGCGTGTTCTTGGGCAAATTTTTATTAAATTTCAACAGCAGGCATTTGTCTTTAAGGTGGTAAGTTGAAGTGTGTAAATTATGTGGATCGTGAATTTAAGGTTAAATAGGGATGTTGACACATGTTACGAATTGATATAAAGTTATGTTTTTCAAATAAAAGACAGTATTTAAAAACCTAAAATCACATTTTAAGGATCTATTTACAAGCCAAAATTGAATAAAATAAATTATAATTAAAAAAAAATTTACTTATTATTACGCGAATGCGAACGCCAATCAGAGCGCGTGACGTCACACCATTGGCTGGAACTTACGCTTCCTATGATAAATGTTCCTGATTTCGACACATTTTAATTATTCATAACATAAAAACCATTGAACCGATTTTGATGTAACTTATACTGTGCCCTTAGTTGGTCCATACTTAAACCAAAAATAAAGTCAATAACTAAAATGTCTCTCTGAAAATATAAGATTCATTTTGGTTATTGACTTTATTTTTGGTTTAAGTATGCTCCAACTAAGGGCACAGCATAAGTTGCATTAAAATCGGTTCAGTGGTTTTTAAGTTATGAATAATTAAAATTTGTCGAAATCAGGAACATTTCATAGGAAGCGTAAGGACCAGCCAGTGGTATGACGTCACGCGCTGTCAGCAGATGACAGTTCGAAACGTTTTAGGCAGTATTTAAAAAATCATTTTTATTTACGTATTTTTATATTGAAATTTCATATATTTTTGCATAAAAATATGATATACATTTATGAAATGGGTCTATCTATCATATAACTTAAGCGAAGAAAGACAAAATATAATAAGAGAAAATGACCGATTGAGACAACGCGTGAGCACACGAAGATCATTGGCATCATACAATCGCTTGGCATTCCAATATGATAACACTGCAAACTACAGTGATGATGAAAATTTAGATATTGGACCAATGACGACTATATGCCGATATTGCAATGCGTTAAAGTTCAAAAGAGAAACGGCTGGATTATGCTGCGCAAGTGGAAAAGTCAAACTGGATCCATTACTTACACCACCACAGCCACTGAAACCATTGTTCGATGGAAGATCACACACACCAACACAATGAATTGCAACACATAACAACTACATATACACCACACACTACACCATCACACGATCAGAAGTTACACCGTATTTGTCAACAAACGATTGTTTATAATTACAGATACAAGGACAAATATATCATTTGCATGGTTCAATGGTGCCAACACCAGATGAACCGCATCAATTTCTGCAAATATATTTCATTTCGTCGATGGTGGATCAGCTGAATGTGCGGTGCAATATACAGGGAACACAACAGTTAAAGAGACGAATTATTGAACAGTTGCAAGCATTTTTTCACGCTAATAATGCTGTGGTTAATATGTTCAAAACAGCATTGGAACGTATGCCATCGGATACGCACAAATTTGTCATAAGAGCGGATTGTACCCCAACAGGTGAACATGTGCGAAGATTCAATGCACCAACCGTTAATGATGTTGCTGCAATTATTGCTGGCGATCCAACTAAATCGCGAGACATTGTCGTTCAGCGAAGAAGCAATATCATGCATCGTGTAAACGAGACACATCGTTTGTACGATGCGTTACAATATCCAATCATTTATTGGCAAGGGCAAGACGGATACGATATCACGTTTTACATAAAACGAAGCCATCTGGTATCTGGTGGCGAAACGGAGTTCGCCGGGTTTGCTAGTTATTTCATAACAAAATAAACATAATACTGATCGATCGACCTCAAAAACAGTTTTTCTAGTAAATATTATGAAGTTAACTTTAACAAATAATATTACACTAGTTACTAGAATCGTTGTAAGTTCAAGAAAACTTATTCCTATAATATAAGTTTCTTGCTCTTTCTCCTCAAAGAGATGCTTTTTGCCATGTTTTTCCTGATCGTGATGATCCTGATGAAGTTATATCTTCAATTTGATGTAACATTTTGTATACATTTTGGAATTTGCTTTCATTATAATTTCAATTCTGCTTTCTGAAAAGTTATTTTAATTCCATGTCCAGTCTTAAATTAGACGGTATATTTTAACGATTTGGAGAGAAATTACTTTTGAATATCGACTCTACACGTATATAAATAAATACTATTATTTCATGTCAAAATGGGATCAAAATAGATTTTTTAAGTATTAAGGCCGTCACACACTTTGCTATAATATAATATGAAAAGTTCGTGCGGGAATAGGGGCTATAATGAAATAAAATACAGTCTTACGTCCCATCACTGTGCTCCGGTAGGAGGGCACTGTAGCTAGTGAAATTACTGGGCTAAAGAGTCTTAACATCTTATGATTCTTGAGTAAGAAGCGTTGGTGCAGTGCTCCTAGAGTTTCACATAATTGTGAAATCCTAGGTAACACTGTACTGATTATGGGCAGCCGTTATCTCTTAACATCAGGAGAGCGTCTTGCTCGTCTTCTACTTCATAACATAAAAAAAAAAAAAAAAAAAGCCACACCTGCATCTAAATGCGTCACGAAGTGGTAAATTCTATAAAAAAAACAGTGTCAAAAGCACTGTCAAAGATGAATTTGATACACTCAGTTTACTGTGATCTGCAAAAGGCATTATAAAAGGTTTTAATGATTTAATGCATCCTTAGATTTACATCTACATATATGTACTTATAACAATACAATACTGTTTATTGCAACAAAAAAATTACAAAAAAAATATAAACTATATCAAGGTCTTCAATGGGCGACATTATCGCTTAGCGATCTCTATATACACAACAATTTTTACAATTTTTACAACAAATAAAAAAAAATTATAGCAACATTTGTGACGATCTTAACGTCGATATTTAGAAGTAATTAACGCCCGGGATACGGTTTGGGAAGTACATTTAGTTTAAGGTTTAATTTTAGTTGTGTTACCTTAATTTGACGTTAGTGCTATGAGCACTAGGTGAAAATGTGAATAGATTTAAGTGTCCGACAATTTGGTCCTATAATGTCGGATTTTGTAAGTAAAAGTTGACAGTGTGTGCCGATCCTATTTTCTATTTAAGGGGGTAATTCTACGAGCGGGAGTGTCGCGGTCACATCGTCGGCAACATAAAGGCGATAAAAACATAAACTTTATGTAAATATATAATATATTATTATAAAAACAAAAAATCTACTATTATGAAAAAAAAAACGATTTCTATTTAAAAAATAGCAAAAAGAACATAGTAAAATAAAAAGAAAAGGTTTTTAGTTAGTTTAAATGTTCATTATTCTGAATTTTTCTGTAAATAAATAATCTTCAAAATCAAACGTCGAAAAGTGAACAATTGCAATTCTTATTTTGATTGTTGTATACGAGTTCTAATACCTACGTACCTACTGATAACGTCAAAATAATATTGGATTTTTTTGGTCGTCTTGTTTTTGAGATATTTTTTCGATTATCTCGCTCGTGTAGTTACTCCCTAACAAATCGTGCTGTGACATACAAGTCAATATGTAAGTAAATTATAGTATAAGTCTTGCTTCACGCTCTAAAATCTCTGACAATAAAATACAGGGTTTCTTGTAATTAGGTAACATTTAAAAAGAAATCAGGGTCATTATTTTAAACAACTTTGGAAATTAAGAAAACAGGCGTTAGAAAAACAGTACCACAACGCGGTCTTTATATCCGTGTTCCGGTATGGTTTTCAGTGAAGCCAGAGAGGGATTTATCCCACCTTTTTTAGTTTTAGTTTGCTACCATCTATGGCCGTATCGTCGTTTAACATCACGCGATATCGTGGTCGAAGGCTAACCTATAATAAATATAATAATAAAAATAATGAAATTTTATTAATTTATTTATCGATTTCAAAGTCTATATTATAGTGTTATTTAAAACAATGACTGCAGTGTAGGTTTTTTGGAATGTTAGCTGATTTCAAGTAACCTGTATACAAAAATACTTATCCACTTTTTCCACGTTCGTTTTTATAATCAAATCCTCGCTTCGAACTTTGAACTAGTAATCGAATTTTACAGAAATTCTCGGGTCGTGTCGCGAATAAAATAGAAACAGACTTTTGTAATTGAGGCAGACACCACGCATAAAACGCTGACATCACGTTAAAATATTAAAGGAAAACTTTTTAAATACTTTATTAATTTTAGATCAGTGCCGAACCTTATGGTATTCAGTCATCTAAGGTGGCATGTGGCATGAGCTCTAATTTTGGCATTATCATGTGTAGACAAAACAGTTACCATATAGGTACCTACTTATAATGTATAATAATACGGTTTTAAACAAAGTACAATCCTACACGGAAATTTAATTAAAATACTGAAGTCTGTACTGGTCTGCCAAAGCATATCACCTCATTCGAGACTCGACAATTATAATTTGTTTCTGATCTACGTCATAATAATTATCCAACTTGCGTATCATGCACTTCAGCCCCTCAATGACAGACGCTGCGTAAACTTGTCTTGCTGTCAAGTCAATGTAATAATCCCATACATTCATAAAAGTACAAAAATTATGGGATGACAGTTCTACTCTTGAAGTTTCGTCGAGTTCCCGTGTGTCATACTACGGCCACAGTATTAATTGAACTTTTTTATACAACGAAGTAAGAAGACGAGCAAGACGCTCTCCTGATGGTAAGTGCTACCCAGTGTACTGCGCCAACGCTTCTTACTTGAGAGTCATAAGATGTTAAGACTCTTCAGCCCAGTAATTTCACTAGCTACAGTGCCCTCCTACCGAAGCACAGCAATGCAATTAATTGAACTTGCACACATTTTTGTTTTATATGCACGGTGTCTACCTTTGTTACATCATCTGAATAGAAATAAGTTATGCTTTATTCAAGAGTGACATTTGAAAACCTAATCTTGGATTCTGGACGAGACGTTTTCTGGCTAAAATTATATAAAAATTCTGAACTTTAAAATAAATTTCTAAGATAAAAATAGGGGAACAATGGGCAGGTAATTTTTAATTCTATTTTTACCCTCAGCCCTCACTCAACTGACCTAAAAGTGATTGTAAATAATAAAATAAAATTAAATCACTTTTTCACTTTTACGTCAGTTGAGGGTAAAAAAAAAATAATAATTTATTTTTTGTAGATTTTTTAATAAAATTTCGTCGCACTTTTCAAATAAACAAAAACATTGAGATTTTCAAATATAAAGTTTTTTTTAAATGTCACTTTTGAAAAGCCAGTTAAGACGTCGTGTTTTCGAGCGTTTTATCTCAAAATATAGAGCTAAAACTCAAAGCAAAATTTCAGACGTCTGTGGAGATTATAAAAATAGTCGTGAAATTATCGCTCGTAGAAACGGCGCTTTAAGGTTTACAAACCTCAATCAATGTCTAAACTAGTATAAGATTGTATAATATAAAATAAGATGAATGGCGGTCTGCTCGATGATGGTTGTTCTAATAATAAGGGTGAGTTCACACGCCAGCCATTTGCAAAAATACCTGAAAATTGTGTGTGTATCGGTTATTGTTCTTGCGAATATGCAGTGTAGGTAGAGCTTTATTTTGGTTACAAAAATATTTCTTTGATTAAATTTTTCTGATGAATCCACTCAAACTTGGTGCGATTTTTGAACTAGTGAAATACTCAAATTAAAATGTTGACAAATTGAGATTCAAAGAAGGCTATTTCGATAAGTACAGTGGTATACAGTTGGTGATGCGAACAAGAATCAACTTTTGGCTCTTGAGACATATTTTTAACCAATTTTTTTTAGTGACTAAAATAAAGCGACAAGCCGATACGAAGCGCCAAAAAGATTTCGCCGTAAGTGCCTAGGCTTAATGTATTGAAAAATACGGCTTATTTTCTACATAATAAAAACTATTTTTAAATAATCCACCACTCAGAGGCAATAGTAGACATTTTTGTATTAAATCCATCAATTTTTTTATCTATTTGTACATAATATTATATAAATACATCGCATATCGACTTAATAGCACATTTAATAGATTATAACAATAATATACTAAGTGTTATAATGTATGTGTTAAGATGTATTGTTATAATTAAAAAAATTGTAAAAAAAATGGGAAAATTGTCTTATATGAAAACGACCAATATTTGAAATTGAATTCATTCAGCATTTTTTTGTATTTTTTTAAATTTCTTTTCCTTTTTGTAACACTTCGTATATTATAATCATTCATCTTATCACTGAATTTGTATTTTTGCATCATTAAAATAGTGCACCAATTTATCGTGAAAAATATACGAAACATTAATAAGCCATAATAATTATTCCTGCCGACTAGCTTGTTGGGAAATTATGCACTTTTTGATAAAAGCACCATAATTTGGTACCGGTGTAGACCAAAGATAAAATATGATCTAATTCAAATGTGGAACATGGACTAACTGTTTTCGTAGCGGAGCCACATTTTTTTAATACATAACATTGGTTTTATATATTATGCAAAGATTGATGCTTTTCTAGCAAAAAGTGCACAATCAACAAGTTAATTCACCGGGCTAAAATAGAATAATTTAGTTAAATTTTACGTTTGAAGCGAGTATCATTCAGTCAATAAATGATAAATCATCCAGTAAATGATAATCATCTCGATGTTGAAATTATTGTGCGTGAGAAATTGTGATTATTTTAAGGTGAAAAAATGTTGTTATTTTTTTTTTTATAATTGAGTTAAGTTTGTCGTTTTGTAGTTAAAATATGTAAGTGTAGGTATATTGTGATGAATTGTTTAGGGTTTCCTTCTGTGAATATTTAGCTAACTAATTATTCTATGACGAATAGAATGAGAGTACGTACTTTTGCATTTCTTTGAACTTTTCACGTATGTATGTTTATATATTTTTTCATTCTTATAGTGCGTTTTCAATGACGATTTCAGAAAGGGAAAGGTGCAATAATGGCCACAGAAAGTAGTTTTACTACACAGTATCTGATACAATTGTGTTTAACCCTTTACCGCCTATGTAGTCAAATATGGATATGATGATGATGGACTTTAAAAGCCGTTTTTGGCTTTTTACATTAAAAAAATGCGGTAAATGGTGAGTGAGCAAAGTCGTCTAACCTTTCAAAAACCGTCATGATTAGAACGTATTATTAGTCAATTTAATATAATATTATGCCCATGTGTAAAATTGTGTAAAAAAATTGAAGCGAATTTATCCATTGGTAGTATTCAACGGCCATAAATGAAAAAATATGAAATTATATGTGTAAATAGCTTTAGCTATTAATCAAATAACCTGTGTGATGTGATTTTGGATAATACCTATTAACTTTAAGTGGGATAAATGATAAGTTTTTGAGAGGAATTCGAAATGAGATTTTCGGACGATATGGCATTGAAGGGTTAACGTGTAAGTACAAGTTTTTAATTACAATGTTAGAGGTCGTCCAGTTTTTAAGTGCGTGCCATCTCCTTAAACGTCAGTAACATTTTACATGGCTAAGAGATGCATTTAAAAACTGGTCAAGCTCTTGGCATGTTATAAAAGGGTAAAAAATACCAATTCAATGTCTTTTCTGTTCGAAAATGTAAGTGATAGTTAAGGGTTTTACTTCGTTTTTAAAGTGCTCTAAATGTGCCGAATTAGGTTTTTTCTTATTTTTCAATTTACAATGTATATACTCGTAATGTATAGTTGGTTGTGAGTTGAAATAAGTGGTGGCGGTCAAAACATAATGTAAATTAAAATTTATTACGGACTTGATTTATTTCAAATATTTTTTACCATTTTAGAGAGATTTTAACATCAATTCACGACATAAAATTAATGTTTGCGAAGCATGACCAAAGCAAAGCAAAACAAAGCAAAAGCAGTGCGAAGTTTTTTTTTTTTTAATTTTTGACTTTTATTATATAAAATATTTTTATAATATAATTGTATAAAAGAAACACAAAACACTCTGAAAATACTATCCCTATCCACATGAAATATAATTGTGTTTTGACGATGTCAGTGTTATGAGGGTTAATAATTCTTTCTTTTCTTTCTTATTTTTATTTTTAATTATTTACGTTGATCGACCTACAGCGAAACAAAATTTCAATTTTTTCTCCATAAAAATGGTAAAAAATGTTCGTAAAACAAGTTACGCTAAACACGAACATCACTTTAAGATCTAACTTGTTTTTAAGATTTAACTGTTCGTCGCCACTTCATTTTCACTTTGGTGTTAACTATCTACAAGGTGTTACAAAAAATATAGTAATAATATGGGGTTAGGTTTCAGATGTGGTAGTAAAAAAAAACCATACATTAAACGGTACATTACCATTTGCTCACATAAAATATTGATTGCCCCCAGAGGGTCTATCGCAAAAACGACATGTACGAGTAAAACACAATTATACATAGATTAAATTGCGTACATTACTTGCTTAAACCTCCTCATTAATACAAGTAAAATAACAAACGCAGTAATGTACATTGAAGTTGTCATCAATCGTAGTGGGTGCGAATTAGCCGATAGGCGTGCTGGTGGCAATTATCGCCAAAATGCGGCTGAAAAATTATATTTCCTATTTTGAATAGTTTTATACTGTTGTGTAGACCACCTTTCCCCCACTGCGCTGCGCTTTTCTTCAGCTGGTGGCAACTGGTAATTTATTCCCAAATGCTACCTGGGGACAAATTGAATTATCAGTACATAGTATAAAATAAAGTTTCTTCCCACGTCTGTCTCCCTATGTATACTTATATCTTTAAAACTACGCGACGGATTTTGATGCGGTTTTCATTAATAGATAGAGTGATTCAAGAGGAAGGTTTAAATGTATAATACATGCGTAATATGGTAGAAAAACACTGATAATTTTCTATTATGCGTGACGAAGTGCGTGTGGGTCCATTAGTACCAAATAAACGTGGGTAGGTTAACGTTTTTTTTATGAAATTCTTTATATTAAATTTTACCTCGGTCAGTGCATTAATGGAAAAAGCCTTAATCTCTACACGATCTGTAAAAGGTTCAGTCTTGAAATGAGGCACCTATACAGTTACTAAATATAAGGCTTATTTGCTTGCGCAAAGTAACAATAAAGTATGCTAGCATTTTATGCCTATACAAACTAATGGGCGTACTACGGTGCCTCATTTCTTTTACAATTATTTATCTCTGCAGACTTAGTCAAGTAGTTTCTCCCTAATTTTTATATATTTTTTGTAACATTTTGTATATATTTTTGTCAACTCATTGTATTAATTAATTTCCATTTGGAATATTGTAATTGTAATAAATGATAGCTTTTCTCACCATTTGTATATTATATGAATTACGGCTAATTTTCAAAGGTTTTTGTCAATAAAGCACGTTTGTGGCACTTATTTGTAGTTTTATTGGGCTCCCATCGTTTTAACTGACTTCAAAAAAGGAAGTTATCATATTCATCTTACAAATATTATAAACGTGAAAGTTTGTAAGAATGAATGTCTGGATGTTTGTTACTCTTTCACGCCTAAGCGCGTGGGCCGATTGAGCTGAAATTTGGTATAGACATATGTAGCTTAGACGCTGGAATAACACATAGGCTTATAGTACAGTGGGTAAATCCGCTGGGCGCAGCTAATATGATATTTTTTATTCATTATTGGTTATTTTTTGAACATGATCTCGCGTGATCTTAAGCGATGATGTGGCCGTGGATTGTAGCAGACTAGACCTGGAAGGCGGGATAATTAATCTCTCTCTGGCTTCACTGAATATCATGCCATACAGTCGTAATGACCGCTGTTCTACACGGTTTAGTCCAGTGGGTGGTAACTATAGCCATGGCCGAAGCCTACCACCAGTAGGTACTTATATTGTTACTATATACTTGATATTATACCTATATGATATTATATTGTTAATTGTTACTATACAGTAACACAACAATAACACACATTACACACAACAACATACAAACAACACAACAGACAATACACATTGTTGTCTTATTGTTGCTTTGACCGTTTTTGGCTGACAGGTTTGTATATATTGAGTTGTCAGCATATATAGCATTTATGTTGTTGTCTAACTAAAGCTTCAGAATTTTGATTTTTGACAATTAAAATTTAAAATTGGTCATACGTTGTTGGATTATCACGATTAAACAGGTCTTTAGCTGCTTAGTCCGCGGGACGCTCTCACGCTTGAACTATTTGACACATTTTGAAGTTATTAACTTTTGAAAGCTCTTTAAAAATCAAGAGGGTCGCTGCACAATGTATTGCACACATTTTAAAAGTGTTTTCAGTGTTATAAATTGAAAAATGACATGAGAAGCAATTTTGCAAAAAAAATATTTGACAACAAACCTCGTCTTGTCATATTTTAACATATTAAACTGAAAACGCTTTTAAAATGTGTGCAATAATGTGTAATTGTGCAGCGACCCTTTTGAGGAATTTTCAAAAAGTTATTTCTATGGATTTATATTTCAAAATGTGTCAAATAGTGTGAGCGAGAGCGTCCCGCAGACTAAGCAGCCTTAATTTTTTTTTTTAATGTGGAGAAGTAAGAAGACGAGCAAGACGCTCTCCTGATGTTAAGAGATAACGCTGCCCATAATCAGTACTGTTACAGTGCTACCCAGAATTTCACAATTATGTGCAATTCTAGGTGCACTGCACCAACGCTTCTTACTCAAGAGTCATAAGATGTTAAGACTCTTTAGCCCAGTAATTTCACTAGCTACAGTGCCCTCCTACCGAAGCACAGTAATGTTTGCACATTACTGCTCATGCGGTAGAATAACTGGCACTGTTGGGGTACCCACTTAGACGACCTCCTGCAAAGGAAATAATATATGGTAATAGGTACATTAAGTAAAATCACCTTAAAACAGTACGTCAGAGATGTCAAGGGCACCCGCACCCTTCTCACGAGGACGGATTAACGAGGGACATGATTAAACGATCTAACTATTATT
This sequence comes from Hemithea aestivaria, assembly GCA_947507615.1. Taxonomy (NCBI): domain Eukaryota; kingdom Metazoa; phylum Arthropoda; class Insecta; order Lepidoptera; family Geometridae; genus Hemithea; species Hemithea aestivaria. Next base: position 15,482,487 of record OX382336.1, on the reverse strand, counting down.
CATCTATCTTATTATATACTTTTGTTTTGTTTATCTGTTTAGATAGTAAATATTCGTGAGAAATATTCTAAGGAAAATAAACAATAGAGCATCGGACATTTTTTTTATCCATAATGTAGACTATTTTAAAAATATTGGCCACGTATTTTTTTATTTGTAATATTAATAAAAAAATACGTCGTGATTTACAATGCACTTAAAAGCGTATATATCGAGTGACGCTCTTTCGCTCGCACAATTTGTCAAATTTTGAAATATAAATTCATAGAATTAATTTATTAAAAATTCCTTAAGACCAGCCCTATACACACATAGTACAGCGGATAAAACCGATGGGCGCCGCTAGTAACAAAATTTGACGTTATACGTTAGCAAAAAGAGAGGTGATTTCGGTATCGGAATAATCCTCCAGGTATTCCGATCTATTTGGGACAGCACCTGCTCAGCCCGAAGCTTAGAGAGATGACCCCTACGAAAATCCTGCAGTTTCTAGAAGCTGCTATGGTCTGTGGTGAACTCTAGCGCCGCGCCTAGAGGTCAATTTCACCATGATAAGCGGCGATCACAATAGGCTAATCATGGCCGCAGTGATATCATAGCCGCACTACATAAATAAAAAAAACCGCTACGAAAGGATCGCTACGATAACGTTGTGATATCGCGGCGACTCGACCACTAAAAGATAAATAAGCCAGCCATCACATAGTCTTTGGCTTGATATGCCGAGTTTCATAGCAATCGGTTCACGGGATTGTACTATTACATTTATTGTAGGCGCCTGTAATAAGCTATCGCTAATGATCTTTTGGATTGTGTAATAAAAAATCTCCAGTTGAGACTCCCAGTTATTTTGCAATGTCAAATTCTCAAAACAAAATGATATTCAAAGCGATTTTGAAAGTAATGTCAAAAAAATTGAATGAAAATTTTACAGTTCGCGCGAATATTTAAACGAAGTGTAGCGCGGGCTTTAGACATTAGAACCCTCATTTGATTGAACTTCATGTACCTATTTGCGATCAAACGCAGAGACATACAATATTCCTTTGAAGCACTAATTAGTGATCCGAACCATTATTGTTCAATTCGTATTTGTAATCGAGACTCCTAATTGAATACACATTAAAGGAGTATTTACGAACTGTATACATATAGGTACATACATAATATGACATACATACAAACTATAGAAAGACTATAAAGGTATGTAAGTAGGTACCTTAATACTATACTAACAACTATTACGAGAAATCTTCTTTTAAATATATAAAAGGAAAGAGGACTGATTGACTGACTGACTGATCTATCAACGAACAGTCCAAACCGCTTATTGGATCGGGTTGAAATTTGGATCATAGTTCGATTTTATGACGTAGACCTCCACTAAGAAAGGATTCTGAAAGGGGAGAAGAGGATTCGAAATTTCTGACTGGGGAGAAGAGGATTTTATATTTCGGACTGGGGAGAAGAGGGTTCCAAAAATTTGGTGAAAAATTGTATCCCTAACTTTATATTATGCAAGTCGAATTATTAAACTTACGCTTTTCTTCTACTGACTCGTACTTATATTGGCTACACGCCAAAATATTCATGTCACACTGTAATAACTTCTTGAAAGGTACGTGAAATCTAACGGCAGGACACACTTTGATCTGCGTGCTTTGATACAAGTTACAAGATTATGCGATGGATCAAAAAAAGAAGGAAAAAAAAATATTTGAAGAAATTTAACTCAACCAAAACTTCCAAAAGAAAAAGAGAGCTTTGATATCTGCCGTGAAAAATGAGATGTATCGCTCATAATTCGATAAAAATGTATTGCTTTCTTAGATAAAGAAAGGCAACATGTTAATTTTTTTTTTGGAGTAATTTGCCGAATGGATTGAGCTGCTCAATAATTATTATATTAACGTGGGAAGCAACCAGAACTTGCGTCCACGAGGAAAATTAGTAAAGCAACCACCACACTACTCCAGCTAGCCGGCGTAGTGAGCGTATTTTTATATTATGTTCACAATAAATGAACTTACAATGATGCCACAATTCTGTTTCAACAAAATCATTCTAGTATAGCCTTTATCTATGACCACATAATATTTTTTTTTAATGTTATTAATGTTATTTTTTTCGGGACTTTTACCCTTAAGGGCATGCCAGTCCCATCATACCCTAAACATGTACAACTTACAACTATCAAAAATAATATAAAACATTCATCCCTTCTTCTTAAAAAAAAAACATTCATCCCTCTTCCAACTGCAAAGCGACTCGCAACCCGCACACATGCAGACATCAATGGAATATACATACTACATCACTAATCACTACATAAACACCTGCAAAAGTGCACGACCCGCTTTACAATTAGGATCGGAAAGAATGCTTACAAATACCACAAAATATCTTCTCTGACTTGTACCACAGGACGTTTCCATTTGAAAACTAACCAAAGTCGATAGTCGGTGGCATATCAAAGGCTCAACAACTCCGGGAAAGTTCGCCAACTCTCGGGAACTTTCGTAAAGGCGGATTTTTCCCGATTAGTTCCTTCGCTGTAATGAATAGGCCTGATCAGTTATAACTTTTTTAATTTGTTGGCTTTATCGGGCCCTGGTGATGAGAGGAGATGAGATTTTGGGGGTTTGATGTGAATTTATTGGCCGTAGTATTCTTAATTTAGGGGAACGAAGCACCAAGATAATGATGATCGGAAAAGACGACGTACTTGTGGCTGATCAGTAGAAATTTTAAACAGTAAAGTAAGATAAGTTAAGAAATACTCTTTATTGAGAACAAAAAAAAGCAGGTTTATTTACAACTCTTAACTAGGACTAAAACATAGTTTAGTCCATAATGGGGGCTTATCGTTGTGAGCGATCTCTTCCAGGTAACCAACCTTTGTATGGAAAAATTGACTAAAAGAGTAGAGTATGACAAGAACAAACAACACAACACAACAACAACACCACAAACACAACAACAAGATCAAGAACAACAACACAACAAGAACAGGCAGACACAACCCTTTTGGCTCCTAGCTCATAATAATATTATCGACCGAGCGAAGCGAGGTCTTAGATTCGAGAGCCGCGAAAAGCTTGCGTATCGACCAGTTTAACGGTTGACCTCTGGTGATTAAGTTTGAAAGACATTTACTCAAAAACGGTTAATCCATATTAAATGAAATTTTTCACACAAGTTAAGTAGGTCAATCGGATAATATTAGTGAAAAAAAATTCCCAATAAGGCTACAGGGTTGCAGAGTATAGGTAACTTAAAGTCTTTACGATAGGTCTGCCGATAATTTCAAAACTGGTGCGCTGATAATTTTTTTTCTCATATATAGACATTTTTTATAACCGACATAAATATATTATCAAAACTGTATGTTTGTATGTATGTTTGTTACGCGATAACTTGAAAAGGGATAGTCCAATCTTTATGAAACTTAGCAAACACGTAGTATGAAACAATAGAATTTTTAAGTTCGAACATGAGCCAAATCGATTAAAAGGTTCTAGAGTTATAGAGATTGCTTGATTACATCGTTACCGTTAATCCAATCTTGATAGAACTTTGCAAACAAGTAGTACAAACTAAAATAATCCTCAAGTCCAAATATGAGCTACATCGCTACAAGGGTTGTAGAGCTATAGAGATTATTAAATTACGATGTTTATCATGTATTTACATGAGAACTGACATATTCACAATATGAATTTAAATGACCGCAGGGTGCAGGACAGGTTCATAGATATTATTTATGTATTTGAAATATTAAGTTTGATATTAATAAATCCTACCGGTGGAAGTATGCACTTAATTTACCTATTTTCAAGTTCATATAATAATAGCTATAGTAATATTCAAGCATCTGAGAGTTTAGTATTATTTGTCTTGAATTTTGTGATAATTTTGGTATGTTTTGTAGTAGGTAGGTACTTTCCATATAATATAATATTTACCTTAATGATAAGTAATAATATACTTTTCATTAAATCTCACTCAAATTTTTTATTCAAGGTTACATTGCTCCCCTTTTATAAGTAAATTTTACAATTATTTAGATCTATTTTAAGACGCTACCACTCGTTTTTTTTTCTTTTATGCTCCAAAAACGTACACTGCGACCCTCCGAATATATGGAAATTCATAGGGTAGTTGCCGTTTATGAAGTTTGGCAGATTTTGAATACAAATATACTTATTTTAAGTTCAGGGCAAATTTGAAGACTAATCCGTACATGTAATTAATTCATAATAATTATTATTATGTTCAAAAAATGGCTTTATGTAAAGTAATCAGCGAAGTGAAGTAATATTATGCGCGTACATATTTTGATGGGTGACCTCAACTTTATGCTGACTTTTTTTGAACGAAAAAAGGCGGCAAGTCCAATTTGCGCTTGTTAGGTTTTATTTTAAATATGAATTATAATTAAATGAAATAGTTGTTCGTTTGAATGGCATATAATTAGATATTACAGATTAGATCAAAGTAACTACGCTAAGCTACGACAAAAATGTTGGAATTTGCTACAATATATCAATAAGAGGTAGGTATAGTCTAAAAGTCGCGTTATTGGTTTGTTGTAAAACATCAGCAAAACTAGATATTTTTTTCAGGGAGATGTGATGTTACGAGTAGTTATTATTAGTGATATCAATCTTATGGTTATATTTTTCCTCATTAAAAACGTTAAAAAAATCTGCCAGAAATCATTTCAATTCTTCTAATGCAGTGGTTGGCAACTTTTTCCTATACAAGAGCTACAATCTATGAGGATGTTGGTGCGGAGCTCAGCCACATTTCATTCATCTGTCTGCACTAGGTACTAACTTACGAATATTAAAGTTAAAGTTTCTATAAATGTATACACTTAGTAGGTACACTATATTTTTACCTTTATGTATAGGTAGGTACCTAAAATCTAAGGTTTTAACATTTTCAATGAAATTGGGTCTGCGAGGTCCCAGTTCGAGGCGAACTACTAGTTTTATTAGTTTTCGGGTCCAATTTTATTATAAAACCTATAAACTCCAATTATTATACTAAATATGATTATAAGATACTTTTCAGCTAGAAAAACAAGAACTTTTTTCTGGCTTAAAGGACGGAAGGTAGTTCTAACTTTGATCAAAAGCTCAGATATAGAGATGAAAGTTTAAAAAAGGAACCTCCACCGGAAATTCGTCAGGTGCGCGATGGAGGAAGACAAACAGACTTTCATTTCCGGCGCCGCCATCTCCTGGGCCGTGGCACTTCCGCTGTTCTAATGTTGAGCTGGGAATAGAAATATTATGGAAATTACTTTTAGGTTTTTGAATAGGTCAAAAATTACACGTTTTAGAAAAATATATTTTATACCATATATATTATAATTGAATTTCTGACAAAGAAAACTCTACTACTATGCCATGGACAAATAGCTACAGTATTATTGCATTAAAGTTTTAAAAAAGTAGATATTGTCTTAAATTTCTTCAATGTGACTTAAGAGCGTATATATCGAGTGACGCTCTCTCGCTCGCACAATTTGACAAATTTTGGAATATAAATTCATGGAATTAATTTATTGAAAATTCCTCAAAACCAGCCCTGCATAATATTATTGCACACATTTTAAAAGTGTTTTCAGTTTGATATATTAAAAATGGGATGGGTACTGGTTATACTTAAAAAAATTGTATAAAAATATCAGCAAAATTTCCAATTTAACACATTTCCAAAAAGTTAATTTTATCAATTGTTATTTGACAATTTATTATATCGTGCGAGCGAGACAAAGATTCAGCGACTATTAGCCGCTTAATGTTAATCTTTTAAGATTTTCTAATCTACGTGTCATATAAATAAAAAAAATACTTATTTAGGGGCTGCGCAGACGACAGACTATCCATTACGCACTTTTTAGTCTGTGAAAATAGAACCTATGCAATTATATGCAGTAACGCACACGACGCGCAAAAAGTCCGGCACACAAATAATCCGTGTAATTCGGGCAGACCGGATCGCGCCGCGTCGCGCCGCTCCGCACAAAAAGTGTGTGAAAAAAATAGAACGTTTGCTTTAACGCGCGCTAACGCAGACGGCACACACTTTAGTCTGCAAACTGCATTTACTAGTGGTGGACGTAACGCTTCTTTCTTCTTCTTTTTCTGTACTTCATGTACAAAATAATACTTCGCGATCTCTGCACGATTTCCATAGCGTCTACGTCCAGCCCTGGATTTACACTAGGGGCATTCGGGGCGAGTGCCCAGGTCGGCAAATTTTCAGGGGGCGGCAAATTTACTGAGGGCGGCAAATTTCGAAACGAGAAAAAAATATTCAATCCATAAACATCCGATGTTGAATTAAAATTTGTATTCTCAATCACGCTGGTTATTATTATATTTTTTTTTTGCGCTCATAATAAGAAGTCTGGAATACTGGCCACACAAACTCAAGATTTTTGCTCCAAACGAGCTATCCGTCCACTTTTCGTAGCAAGACTTTTCTCAGCACTTGCAGCTAGTTGCTCGCCTTCTTTTTTTATTTTTGGCACTCAAAACGAACTACGCACTCACTTTTTGCAGTCAGGTATACAAAATTTTCTTGGTGCTCGCAGCTAGCTTCTCGCGCTTTGAATAATATTTTTTTTTTATTTTAACACTCGGAGCAAACTATGCATCCATTGTTTATATAGTCAGAAAAACAAAATTTTCTCGGTGCTCACAGCGATTTTGGCACTCAGGGTGAAGTATGCGCCCACTGTTGTGTAGTCAAATATACAAAATTTTCCCGCTCGCAGCAAGCTGCTCGCAGTCTTTTTAGTCTCAACATAATATTATAATTTTCTTGCCACTCCAAGCGAGTCTTACGCACACCTGTCGTAGACAGATAGATAGGTAGATAAAACACTTTATTGAAACATTGAAAAATAAACTTAAACATAAAAACCCGGTATTATAATCTATGTGTCACAATTCACAATCAGCGGTCTTATTGTAGTTAGCATTATAAAATTTCTCAATTATAATTTCTCTTTTTCAAAGCAAGCTATACACACAGCTTTCGTAGTTAGATGTATATTTTTTTTATAAATATTCATAATTACGTATAATATGAAAGAACTCGACAACAAATTTCTTAGCAAAATGTCTAGCCGATGAGCGTTTATAAATAATATTTCGGCGGAGGGGGGCGGCATTTTCTCACTGCCCAGGGCGGCATTTTGGCTAAATCCGGGCCTGTCTACGTCCCTATAGCTCTGCCGACAGAATGATCGAAGATGTGCGTCGTGTGCGTTGAGTCTGTGAAAAATCCGCAACAGACTTTTTGCGCGCCATGCAGACTTTTTGTACGCCGCAGACTCGATCGCACAAAAAGTGTGCCGTCTGCGCAGTCCCTAATACTATTTTCATATCACTTACAAAAATAATATTGTTTAAAAGTAAACAACGAGGAAAAAAATCGATTATGATACGAAAAACGACGACGGCGGATGGAATAGAAAATGACGTCACGTTTGGTTGTTTTTACAAGCTTTTATTACAAGCTTTATATTACTTTCACCTGTCTGTTGTCTGTCAGTCTGTCTGTCTGTCTGTCTGTCTGTCTGTCTGTCTGTCTGTCTGTCTGTCGGTCTGTCTGTAATCAAATCTTGCAAGTTTGATTTGACCCACTTCCCGGTTTCCAATTGAGCTGAAAATTTGCATGCGTGTGTAAATCGGATGACAATGCAATATTATTTTGACATGGAGCTGATCTGATGATGGAGCTGGAAGGTGGCTATAGGAACTCTGTCATTAAACAACGCAACCCCATCGAGTTTGGGCTTATTTGATTCGTCTTGACGAGTACTATATGATGCAAGATGGTAATGATAATTAAAGCTTGTTTTTAAAAAGTATTTTTAAAATTTCACTTGTTTACTTTCACCTGTCTGTTGTCTGTCTGTTTGTAATCAAATCTTGCAAGTTTAATTTGATCCACTTCCCGGTTTCCGATTCAGCTATAATTTTGCATGCATGTATTAATCGGATGACAATGCAATATTATTATAACGTTGAACTGATCTTATGATGGAGCTGGAAGGTGGCCATAGGAACTCCGTAATTAAAATACGCAACCCCATCGAGTTTGGTATCATTTGATTCGTCCTGACGAGTCCTACTTTATGATGCTAAATGGTAATAATAGTAAAAGCTTGTTTTAAAAAAGTTTTTTTTTTATTTCACTTGTTCTTGCTTCAGTTTGGCGTTCATGCCGCAGGATCCTTAAGATAAAACTTTAAGACTTGAAGACTTGCTTATACGAGTATTACATATAACTACATACTACATAGGTATCTTAATATAATTCCTTCAGGGTTGACATTTTTATATTACTATTAATTATAAATAAAAATAATGTAAACATAATAATAATGTAATTGGAAATAAGTGTATTTTATGTACATGTTAGAATACGAGTTATGTTACTTGAAATAAATGAATTTTTAATTTTATTTAGTTTAATATTTGCCGTTACTTACAGATTTCTTAAAATCTAACCTCATAAGTAGGTGTTAACAAAGAAACGCAGTCAAAATGAAAAATGATCGACAAATATATTCAACTTTCGCAGTACTGGCTTTGTCTTGTTTTTCGGCACTTTTCAATGTGTTATTATTGAGTCCTTCTTTGTTGTCCTTGCCATCTTTAGACTTGAATTCGGTGTCGACGATCCTACTTCTCTTGAATGACTCTGAAATTTAATAAATCGAATCTATACATATTATTTTTATTATCTTGTTATGATCAGAAACTAATCTAAACATAGAATTAAAAAAGACAAACTATCAGGTGACAAGAATGCTGACAAATTGTATTTTTCTCAACAAATATGCATTTGTATTCAGCGAGGCAATGCAGCCATTTTTATCATCATTCTGGCAATCTATCGGTCCACCATAGGCTTATTTACAATATTTTTTATAATAAATTTAGATTTTAGTACTATTTATATGTTTTAGTTTTTAGATTATATTATAGTTATTTAGTTTTATGATAATATATTAATGAACTGTAAAAAAATATATGGTACTAGCTGCGCCCAGCGGTTTTACCCGCAGAATTTATGTAGCCTATGTGTTATTCCAGGGTTTAAGCTATCTCTATACAAAATTTCAGCTCAATTGATCCACTAGTTTAGGCGTGAAAGAGTAACAAACATCATGACATCCAGATATCCAGACTTCCATTCGTACAAACTTTCAGTTTATAATATTAGTAAGACTAGTAAGATTGTTATTATTAAATTATGTATATAATAACTAGCTGCGCCCCGCGGTGTTACCTGCTGCAAAGTTCTTTCGAAATAAAATCGCAAATCTGCAAAGAAAAAAAAAAGAAATATACAAAATTTCTACCAATTGTTAGATTTTTCAAAATTTCTACCTTTTGTTAGCTTTTTCTACCATAAGAATATTCTACCAAAATCAACCATTTAATTTTCTACCATTTGGTATATTTTACAAAATTTCTACCATTTGTTAGCTTTTTCAACCATAAAAATATTCTACCAAAAACTACCATTTAATTTTCTACTATTTGGTACCATTTGGTAGCTTTTTCTACCATAAAAATATTCTACAAAAAAACTAAAATTAAATTTTCTCCTTTTTTGTAGATTTTTCAAAATGTCTACCATTTGGTAGATTTTTTAAAATTTCTACCATTTGGTAGCTTTTTCTACCATAAAAATGTACCAAAAACTACCATTTAATTTTCTACCATTCGGTAGATTTTTTAAAATTTCTACCATTTGGTAGCTTTTTCTACCATAAAAATATTCTACCAAAAACTACCATTTAATTTTCTACTATTTGGTATATTTTAAAAAAAATATTACTATTTGGTAGATTTTTCAAAATTTCTACCATTTGGTAGATTTTTCAAAATTTCCACCATTTGGTAGCTTTTTCTACCATAAAAATATTCTACCAAAAACAACCATTTAATTTTCTACCAAATGGTTGTATTTTCAAAATTTTTACCATTTGACAGATTTTTAAAATTTTCTACCATTTGGTAGTTTTTCAAAATTTCTACCATTTGGTAGATTTCTCAAAATTTCCACCTTTTGGTAGCTTTTTCTACCATAAAAATATTCTACCAAAAACTACCATTAAATTTTCTACCATTTGGTAGTTTTTAAAAATTTTACCATTTGGTAGTTTTTAAAAAAAATCAGATTTTTCAAAATTTCTACCATTTTCTAGATTTTTTAAAATACTAACATTTGGTAGTTTTTTAAAATTTTCTACCATTTGGTAGCTTTTTCTACCATAAAAATATTCCAACAAAAACTACCATTTCAATTTCTACCATTTGGTAGATTTTTAAAATTTCTACCATTTGGTAGCTTTTCTACCATAAAAACATTGTACCAAAAACTAACATTTAATTTTCTACCATTCGGTAGATTTTTCAAAATTTCTACCATTATGGTAGATTTTTCAAAATTTCTACCATTTGAAGTTAGGATTTGACAAATCGCACCTCTCGAGGAAGAAAGAATTAACCCTAATTGTGACTTTTTGTTTTTATTGCATAATAAAATCAAGAAAAATCCGATACATATTGTAAATTTTTTTCATAAATTTATCTCAAAAAATGAGGGAATTATTAAAAAAAAACTAAACTTGTACGACACTGAAATCAAATATAATTACTCCATAAAACTGTAGTTAATTACTTTTGCGACCACACTATTTACTAGTTTTCCATGTCAATAACATCATAAATACACTTACGTCAATCTTGTATGAACATTTTTACAAATATCTTTACATAACTACAGATAACTCCTTTTTAAAGAAATTTTCGTAAATATATCGTCGTGCAATTACAGTTACCACATTCTTCTACGAAACATTTATCAGCCTTCATCACTTTAACTACTAGTTACTCACTTCTGTCACGAAACTTTAGTCAGAATTAAAATAAATAAGTCTAATTGTTTACATCTTTTATTAAGAAATAGTTGTATTGAGATTGGTTTTTATGTTATTGAAATCCAGCAGCACACGTATCTGTGTAGCCAGTTATGTAAACTGGGTATCGTTACGCTAAACGCAGATCATAGTTACTCATTCTGCCTTGCTTCAGCTTGAGATCTGGAGAGAAGAGAGAGTAAGGCAAATGATGAGCTAACCAGTCATGAAAGAAAGTCTCGGCATGCAAGATCGTACCCGTTAGCGACTGGATGGATAAGAGGACCCAAAGGACATCCCCGGAGGGTTTGAGTGACCTCCCAATTCTCATTCTAGTTTCTCTTGGTTGACGTAGTATAAGTTTTGATTTCTAATGACCTGTAGCGCAAGATCTCGTTCCACTTCAGTTTCTGTGTACCATGTCACTCTATAAATCAATGACTAAGAAAACGGTTTCACAGCTTCAGTTATCCCTTTCTCTAAAAGTGCGCCTCTCCAACATTCAACGTCTGCACTCAAATTTTCCACTACCACCACTACTTTGAATCTGAAAACCCCCCTCTCTTGGCCTTCATGGAGACGTTAATAGGTTTGCCGTCAGATGTGTATTTGTCAGATTAACCGGAGGCTCACTTGAAGACAAATTCAAGCCACATGTGTGGGATGCATTTACGCCCGTGATGAACTCGACAGTTTATATGGCTCTCTTTTTACGGAATCAAAGCGTCTGAATACTTCTGGCCTCCTTCAATGTTTGTTATACCTATATCTGATTATAACTAATCAGAGGTTCATAGAACGCAGTGGAATCATGTGAATATGCTGGCTTCCAGCCGGAATACCTGCGGTAGTGTTAAAGACATGAGCACCAGGGCTCACTCCGATTTGACTAGCCTTCAGCCTTATACGCCAGCGTGCAGCCTGTTTTCAAAAAAAGGCAGTACTGCCCCTTCTAACCACTGGCATATCTCAGTCACGTTCATGAAATGGAGCGTCAATCTCGACGAATGATCTCCTGTGTGCTCAACAATTCGGGTTTTGTGCTGGTAAATCTACTGTTGATCTGTTTTGCATATCACTCACTTCTTGGATAAGCAGATAACATCTAGCGGTAGAGCCAATAGAGACGGAAAGAAAAAATGACGACGGGGGGTGCGATGAATAAAAGTTATTTGCTGTTAAAAGAATTTTATTTAATGAAACTTCTCCTTTCCGAAATGTATGTTTGTAGATAGCTAATCACTTTCAGATACTGGGAATTTCTCTCATTTTTGCCTTTTACTTCTGTGATTACATCAAGTCTAGTCAATAGACTGTCAGGAAGTTGGGTATTTTGGCAAAGGTGCAACATTACTTCATCCGGGACATTTGTTTTATTTCTATCATAAAGCCGATCCTATATGTATAGAATATTGTTTTCGTCTTTGGGATGATACTGCCAAATACCAGCTTCAGACTCTGGAGTCGATTCAAGGGAGCGCCAAAAGGCTCGTGAGTGACCAAACGCTAGTGAATTCTAAGAGTTTTGAACACTGTAGAAGAGTCACCCCTTCTAACCGTTTTATTAGGATTCGTTTCGAAAAGTGGCGCAGGAATTACACAAACTAATCCTATCCCGCCCGTTCTTACCGTTCATTAAGCCCGTATCAACTTCGGAAGTCACGGCTTCCAGCAATACGGCATCCATACCTTGTGGTGCAATAACTGATCGTATTTGAAACACTTTGCAGTCATTCGTATTTTTTTGTGTCATAGACTTTGTTTTTACTCAAGCAATGTTTGAAATTGGTGTAATAATCATTAGACATACTTCATATATGAAAAACAATGTTATAATTTAATAAAAAGACATAATTATGACACTTCTTCTGTCATAATACTATACTTAATCATTGAATACAAATGTATGAGTGGATGAATATTTCTGATTTATTTGCGCCAAAGCGGCTAAGTGGATCTAGATGAAATTTTGCACAGATATACAATATATCCTGAAATATTACTTAATTTACTTTTAAAGCTGTAAAACTACTCAACATAGCTGGTATTAAATTTATAACGAAACCTTTATGATTTTTGGTATAGTACAACAAAAGCTACCTTAAAATACACAATCAGTAATATTTACAAGATCTTTCTACGAAATTTAAATAAGATAAAAGTTTTACACATAAATCCCTTACACTGGAGTCATTTAAAGGCTGATTTTTATTTTGTAATTCCTTTTGTACTGAGAAACGACTAATATTTTACAAAATAAATGATTGGAATAACGTAATATGTCAACATACACTAAAACTGTCGGTAATTTTTTTCGTTTAAAAAAGCGCTTACTTGAAATACATTATGTATCTGAATATATTTTTCGAAGAAAAAGGATGCAATTTATTTTACGCAAAAAAACCGAGACAAAGTTTTCGTGGAAAAACGTCGTAAATCATACTTACGCGTGGAGTTTGTAACGCCACCACACGCTCAGAAAGTCGTATCTGCAGTTATGTCAGCATTATTGTTTCCGTTCCATGTTAATAAAGCAGTATTTCTCTTAACTACATTAATTAATATGTGTCGCTGAAAATTAGCGTAAATCTATTTTTTAAGATTTACTTCATGACGATTAATTAAATTGCAAATTGTAATACATAGGCCAATCGAGGTTAATTTTTGCTATTTTTTGCTATATACTAAATTTTTCTCCGATTGCCGATGATTTTTTAAATCAGTTTTTTGTTGCTCCTGTAAAGTTGGTGTTTTTCAGTTACGACTTTCTTCCTCGGAGGGTGCGAAATTTATTTCGATTTTCCATTTTTTCCAAATTAGTTTTCTTATTCGGTTCGATTTTCGGTCGGGTTGTGGTCGTGGTGTGGTCAGGGTGTGGTCGGGTTGTGGTCATGGTGTGGTTGAGGTGTGGTCGGGTTGTGGTCGTGATGTCGTCGGAGCGTGGTCATGGTGTGGTCGGGTTGTGGTCATGGAGTGGTCAGGGTATGGTCGGGTTGTGGTCATGGTGTGGTCATGGTGTGGTCGGGGTGTGGTCAGGGTGTGGTCGTGCTGTGGTCGGGGCGTGGTCATGGTGTGGTCCGGTTGTGGACATGGTGTGGTCATGGGCGGTTTTCGGTGAAGTTAGGATTTGACAAATTTATTTCGATTTTCCATTTTTTCCAAATTCGGTTTTTTTATTCGGTTCGGTTTTCGGTGAAGTTAGCTATCTTCGCCGAAACCCCACTTAGCAAAAATTCTCGCCGTAACCCCACTTGGCCAAAATCTTCGACAATGACCCCACTTGGAAAAAATCTTTACCATCGACCCCACTTGGCAAAAATCTTCGCCAATGACCCCACATGGCAAATCTTAGCCGTAACCCCATTTGGCAAAAATATTCGCCTTAAACCAAATTAGCAAAAATCTTCAACGTAACCACACTTGGCAAAAATCTTCACCGTAACCCCACTTGGCCAAAATCTTCGGCCATCGAAAATTTTGCAGCGGGTAACACCGCGGGTTGCATCTAGTACCTATGTCAAATTTCTGATATTTAATTAATGAAATTTGTCTGCAAACATTTTTTAAAATGTATTATGTTTTTTTTGTATTAAAAGTTAGTAACAGACTAATACCCCCGAACCCTAGAAACCCAGAAGGGGTTCTGGGACCCTCACCCTTCCTCCTCCCTCTATCTAGAAGGCGGGATAGATCTCTCCCTGGTTTTACTGAACATCGAGCCAGTTGTAATGACCGCTTGACCACACGCCTTTATACAGTGGGTATGAATTAGCCACGGTCGAACACTACCACGTCACGTCAAAGTCGTTAGTGCGGGATTCGACCGGGATTCGATTTCGGTGTTTTAGGATTACATCTACACACATAGCTTATTGGCCACCAGCACCATTCAAATTCAAATCGAATATTTAAAGATACATGAACCAATGGGGCATATTTGTTGAGAAAAATACAATTTGTCAGCATTCTTGTCACCTGATAGTTTTTTGAAGTGAAAACTTCTTTAGCGGCGCTGAGCACTTTTTTTTGTATGGGTAAAAACTTTCAAACTCGCGTCAGGGTCACGTGATGCTGATCGAAAAAACGTAAGATCGAGGGGAAGGGAGAGGAACTAGTATCTCCCACTCTTTCTACCGTGCTTGAGTGTGCTGCTCTGTGAATTTGGTTTAACTATGTCAAATGATCGCAATTTTAGCACAACGAAATACAAAACTACTATTGATGCGGTCTTTATTAGACACTTAAATAGGTTCGAATCAAAACTGTTTGTTTCTTACTTCAGTTATCATAAACCATTTGTATCAGTTGTAAAAATTTGCGATGATGATTCTGATAATAACGATGGTGTAAAAGTCGTCGAAATTATGGATGGAAGTTGATTTTTCTGAGAGATAAAATTTAATGTAGGGGAAAGGGGGGTAGCCCCGGCCGGCGGGTAGCCTCGGCCATAGTAAATATTATAACTTTGCGTGGCGTGACCTTGAAGTTCGTGTGATCTCTGTGTGCGTTTATGAGTAATTCGTCAAATGCAAACAGTTGGAAGTCGATTGACTACTGCGTTCGGGCGTGATCGAGTGAATTTCTTTTTCGTTGTCGACGGCCGCGTGACTTCAATTGTTTCGAAAACCATTATTCATTGGATAAACGTAAGTAATTATTTATTTGATTTTGTTTACATAATGGAATACTATTCTATTTTGCACTTTGAAGTTTATTTCAACGTATAATTAGCCGCTTTTTAAAAATAATTTTTTTTTCGAAGAAAGTCATGTCGGGTAACCCCGGCCATTAGTTTTGGGGGTATCCCCGGCCATATGTTAGATGTTTATTATTCTATATTGATGTTTTATTTTAAGTCTTAATTTAAAAAAAATATTTGTTTGCAGTGTCACAATGCCAAAATTTAAAACTAGAACTACGAATCGCGGAGACTGGAGTGAAGAAAACATGAAAAAAGCAATTCAAGCGGTGCTTGAGAAAAAATGTTATGAGAGTAGCTGCCGCAGATCAGTATGAAGTTCCACGTACTTCTCTGCAGGATCGGGTCAAAGGTATTAAAGAAGGTCATGTGCTTAAGGTTTTGTCACCTCTTCCAGATGCCTCAAGAAACGATTAACAGCTAGGAGAAGAAGAACACAAAGAAGCGAAATTTTGACATCTTCGCCTTACAAAAAGGAATTATGATGGAGAAGGCCTAAAGATCCTAAAGCTGCGGCAAAGGTAAAAAAAAAATATGAAAGTGCAGGTGAAAGCGAAGAAGGTTGCGTCTGAGTCGGAAAATAAGGAAACAAGAGTGCATAATTTGTGGTCAAACATTGGATGAGGACTGAATCCAATGCAAAATATGTGAAGACTGGGCTCACGAGGCATGTGTAGATATAAATCCATCGGATTTGTACTATAACTGTGATGTGTGTGTCGCCAAAAAACGATTTGGCCACTAATTACGTAGGTGGCCGGGGCTACCCGCCACTTTAAAAAGATACCAAAATTTGACCACTAATTGAAGTGGGTTTAATAAGTATTGGATATTATTTTTGCTCAAATTTTCAATATTATAATACGAATAAATATAGTGTTGATTATTTTTCGTAGTTTTCGTTGTATTTCTCTTGATAATTTAATCACAATAACAAAAAAAAAAAATTGGCCGGGGCTACCCCCCTTTCCCCTACCTAATATATAAATAACGATATAATATTATAAATAACAACATATAAATTGTCATATTTGTGTACGATAGCGCAATAAATAAACATTGTATTCTACCTCATAAATGATAGTATTTTTATACTTATAATTAAACACAACGTTAATATTGAAGTTTTCACTTCTGCCGGCACTCCCGGAGTGCTACCTTTTTTTTTTTTAATTATATGTTTAGATTAGTTTCTGATCATAACAAGGGTGGTGTGGCCAGATTGGATGCCAACGATGCGATCTCTACTGAAATGGCTAATTGATAATCAATACCTCTAATTTGCTGACCAGGTCTAGGAGCCAACGTAGATATGCTGGAGTTTAGAAGCTCTATTGCTAGATCATTGCTTTTGAAGTATGGAACCGCAAGAACTCAACCGAGTACCCCTGTCAAAGTGATATCGAATGTGCCATTGTCCTAGCACAGACATGCAGCTGACCATGACTAGATAAATGTTTTGCAGACTAGAAAGAAAAAAGAAAAAAAAAAAAAAACTTTTGCTTATTATATAAGCAAAAGCAAGACCAACCAACTGTGCCGATCATGTGGAGTTTACCTCTATGACAAGTGCTTCGAGAAATTCCATGCCAAATGCTGCGATTACTTGAACTTTTTATGGCCCATTCAACTAAAAATAATAAGCTCTTATTTTGATGATTTGTGTTTTCTTACTTTTATAAAAATAATAATAAAAAGAAGTACTGACTGTACTACTATACATGTTTCTTTATTCCTATACTTTGATGGACCATATTTACCCACCGGGTCGTACCACTAACCACCACTAAAAAAAGGGTACTTCCAGTTCCTGAAACTGAAAATTTTTACTTTACCTGTTAAAAGCTCTCCCTAAAGAAGACGATATACGAAAATCATGAAAATCGGACATCTGAATTTTTCTGGGCATATATGGGTTAAAATACAAGTCATGTTACATTACCATAATTATTGAAGTTTCTGTCCATGGGAGTTGTAGAATAATCATTATGGTAACTCTTCAGTATAAGCACATGCCCAATATAAAATGGAAATGTAACCATTTTTTTATAGGTTGATTTGCCTAATTCTGTAGATTTGTTTTCATTACCTAAAACACCATTCAGTTTGGGTTAAAAATAATGTCCAAGAACCAGCGTTTGGCATACCTACGTCATATTTTATGAAAAGCTGTTTTTTGAAGTGAAAACTTCTTTAGCGGCGCTGAGCACTTTTTTTTGTATGGGTAAAAACTTTCAAACTCGCGTCAGGGTCACGTGATGCTGATCGAAAAAGCGTAAGATCGAGGGGAAGGGAGAGGAACTAGTATCTCCCACTCTTTCTACCGTGCCTGAGTGTACTGCTCTGTTTAGGCGGCACAGGGGGCTTAGACAAGCGCGCGCCCGATATTTTTTTTTTATATTTTATATTTTTATATTTTTTTTATTAGACAATTAAATAGGTTCGAATCAAAACTGTTTGTTTCTTACTTCAGTTATCATAAACCAATTGTATCAGTTGTAAAAATTTGCGATGATGATTCTGATAATAACGATGGTGTAAAAGTCGTCGAAATTATGGATGGAAGTTGATTTTTCTGAGAGATAAAATTTAATGTTATATATAAATAACGATATAATATTATAAATAACAACATATAAATTGTCATATTTGTGTAAGATAGCGCAATAAATAAACATTGTATTCTACCTCATAAATGATAGTATTTTTATACTTATAATTAAACACAACGTTAATATTGAAGTTTTCACTTCTGCCGGCACTCCCGGAGTGCTACCTTTTTTTTTTTTTTATTTTATACCGTTATATAGTCTCATAATGTTGCTGTTAACTTTCCTTAAATTAATAAATATAGGACTATACCTGGCGACTAACTAGTGAGGTAGGCCGAAAGAAGGGGTAAATAATCACAAGTGAATTAAATTAAAAATTTTAAAATCCCCCAACGCAATATTATGTAATTCAGAATTTTATGGTGGCGGCCATCTTGGACTTTAAATTTATTATAATTCGTTGTATTTTACTCGTCAAGCCCTTTTATTTGATACCCATATTGATGGGGTCGTGGAGAAAAAAAGTAATCCGCCATTTTGTAGCGGCGGCCATCTTGGACTGATTTCCACCAAACATGGCTAAGAACACTCTTGACTAACTCAAAAATAACTACTTTTAAACAAAAAAAAACTAAATCAAAATCCGTTCATTCGTTCGGGAGCTACGATGCCACAGACAGACACACACATACACACAGACAGACACGTCAAACTTATAACACCCCGTCGTTTTGCGACGGGGGTTAAAAACCAAGTGAAATTAAAAACCAGAAGAGGAGAAGCAACACATTTTGGCAACTTTTATGAATCCCATTAAAACTAAATTGCAAAAAATCATAGAATTAAATTTCAGGCAATAAAAAAATCATATACATTTTACTGGCTTTCATCCGAGATATCTTAATTAAAAATCAGATAAGGAATTACAGAAATCTCGAAGTCACGAGTCATCAAGGAAGCTCTAAACACTGACTGATTTTCCTGAAAACTAGTTCATACAAAATGTATTAACATTTTGAGCGATGCTAAATACTATCTGTAGCCGTCTAAATGAAGCAATAAGTGAGATAAGTTATGACCAGAACATAAAATTTCATCTTATTACCTTATTTCAGTTTTTTGAGACAATTTGTATGAAGCAAGACAAATTTCAGTGTCAAAATACATTCTTCAGCTTCCTTGGTCACGTGTGACCTCAAGATTTCTGTAATTTCTGTATGTGTTTCTGTTTTTCTGTTGTTGAAGAGAGAAGCTAAGATCAATTCGCGGCCAACCGCTCATTAAGTTTCTTTGTAATTATTTGGTATGCAATAAAATATTCTATTCTAAGTATTATTATAAATGTGTATATGTATGTCTGTCTGCACGCCTAAACCACTGAACTGATTAAGATGATTCTTGGAATAGAGATATTTCATGTCTCGGGAAAGGAATTAGAGTTTTTATAAGGTACCACGGGTAACACCGCGCGGCTTTACTATCATCATCATCATCTATGCCGTAGGATGACCACTGCTGAACATAGGTATCCGTTGGAAGCGACCTGCATCCAACGTCTTCCGGCGACCTTTATAAGGTCGTCTGTCCACCTTGTGGGTGGACTTCCTACGCTTTGTATGCTAGTCCGTGGTCTCTACTCGAGCACTTTTCGACCTCACCGACCGCTTCAGATTTCCAATCCGCTGGACTATGTCGGTGACTTTAGTTCGTTTACAGATCTCTTCATTTCTGATTCGATTGCGTAGAGAAACCCCAAGCATGGCCCTTTCCATAGCACTCTTAGTGGCTTTGAGTTTTGAGATGAGGCCAATAGTGAAGGACCATGTTTCGGAGCCGTAAATCATCACTGGTAACACACATTGATTAAAGACTTTCGTCTTGAGGCACTAAGGTATATCTATATCGGACGAAAAGAGATTGCATAGTTTCCCGAACGCTGTCCAACCCAGTTGAAATCGGCGGTTGACCTCTTTCTCGAAGTTGGACCTACCTCATTGGACTACTTGTCCTAGATAGATATATGAGTCCACTCATATATCTATCTAGGACAACTACGAGTATCGAGCAAGCATAGAAATAATACGTCCTACGTCATTTCATACATTTTTGACAATTCGGTCTTCGGTTCGATTCACTGACGGGTAAGTAAATATCTCTGCTGACCAATCCTCCTCCTTTGATTGCTTGGGACCGGCAACGGCAAATACGGCTATTTTATTATACTTGGAGAGTGGTGCCGGTAGTACGGGCCTTATGTATGCAACAGATACTTAAACTGCTTCCACACATCAGCAGGAATGCTTTGTAAAATCCTAGACTTACGTAGATTTTTGTTCTTTCTTATGAAATAAATTTTATTTATTATTGTTATTTTAGACTAGCATTGCATAAAAAAACATAATAACAAAAAAATGCAATATATGAATCCGCAGACACAAATACAAGTCATAGTTATATTACCATTGTTAGAAGAGTTTCTGTCCATTATGAGATTGGCCGTTGTAGAAGTTTTGAACGTCCCCTCTAGAGTCAAGGGCCCCATAGCCCCCGCATCATATTCACGTGGAATGTTTTGTTTGTTGGATGATCTAAATTGACCTAAATATGTCGAATTGTTTTCTAATGTTGAATTACCTAAAAAAAAAGTTTGGGTTCAAAACGATGCTCATTTGTGATTGGCAGACATTTGTCAGATTATATTATTAAAGCACTCAAACACTTTTCAATATTATAATATAGATACCTGTATTAATTTGTGTTGCATTCATCATTTTTCTACATTTCATGTTATTATTATGAGGCAATGTGCTTTCAGTACTTGGATTTTCAGTATATGGCGTATCAAATACTGCACCTAAAACAAAAATCACATAAGGACAACGTAACTATAAATTATAATAAAATACGTGCTATGTATGGGTGATCCAATGACCAAAACTCATTGCCTGACTTTTTTGAACAAAATCCTCAGTGGTCTCAGTTGCACTAGTCTGGTTTTCTTTTAAATACAATGTAGCTTAAAGTACAATATTATAATCTGTGATAACGTGTCAATCTATCAGTGAAACATTTTTTTGATCAGATCAGTAGTTACGGCGATTAAAAGGTAAGTACATAGCAACACACCCACCCACAAAGGTACACACATCTTGTCCTTATAATATTAGTATAGATAGGTACCGGCATAGGCGGATTTAGGGGGGGGGGGGGGGGGGCTCCAGAAGCATTGTGGAGTTACGAATTTTGAACATATTTCATGGTCAAGATGATTTTTTTTTCTCAGCGCTCGCAGCAAGCTGCTTGCGCACTTATTATTAAGGGTATTCGAATTATAATATTTTTGCCCGTCTGCATCTTGCCCCCCCCCCCCCCCCCCCCCAGAACCAAATCCTGGATCCACCAGTGGGTACCGGTATATGTAGGTTACCAGGGGTAGACTTCCTTTGCAGGAGGCCGACTAGGTGGGTACCCCAACAGTTCCAGTTATTCTACCGCCTGAGCAGTGATGTGCAAAGTGTATTTTATTTTATTTTTTAGGCTGAACGGTCTTAACATCTTATGACTCTCAAGTAAGAAACGTTCACGCAGTGTACCTATTGGGTAGCACTGTACTAATATGGGCAGCGATATCTCTTCCCATCATGAGAGCGTCTTGCTCGTCTTCTTACTTCGTCGTATAAAAAAAGGTAATAGGTATACCACGGCTAAGGCCCATAATAATAATATTATATCCGGTAGAAGGGACAAACACGTAAAAGGCCAACTCGCCACTTATGTTTGATATTATCTTCCCTCTAAGCACGAAACTCTTGCGACTCCACTTTGGATGACCAATTAAGGCAAGCACAGAATTGGGGATTTTCTTCGCCAGGGTCATTCCAGCCGGCAAGTAAAGACAAGCCGGAGATGAGGAAGAGGATCATCCGCCGGGAGCACTTGAGTCAGTCTCTACCTACTCCCCAACACCCCAAACTTCCCTACGGCTATTATTTTTATATATTTTGGGTACCTGTATTATTTTGTGTTGCATTCATCATTATTCCTAATTTCATATTATGAGGTGATGAGTCTTCAGTTAATGGAGGCGAATTAATTACTGCATCTAAAACATAAAAACACAAAAGGTGAGCATATAATGAGCGTAATATGTATCCGTCAACGTAATATTTTATGTACGCAAATCTAGAGATAATGTAAATAAAACGATGTTTCTACCAAAAAGCGACTCCTTTTTAGGGTTTTTTTTATAGTGGGTAGGTACCTGTTTTATTTTGTGTTGCATTTATCATTTTGCTAGATTTTATATCATGAGGCGATGAGTCTTCAGTTAATGGCGGCATATTAAATTGGTCATCTAAAACATAAAAACACAACATGTGAGCATATTATGACATCATCATCATTATACATAATATGAATCTAAAAATAATAATAATTAAAATAAAACGAGTTTGTACACACTTTTTGGAAGAAAATTAATATAAACTTAATTATTAATATAAAAAATATATAAACGATGGATTATTAAAAATGTAAATTTTATTTTTAAAATATTTAGCTTTCTCTGATCTCGGCGTGGCTTTTTCTGTGCAGTCTTGAGGCTTGAATTTCCCTTCGGAGGTTCCACTTGTCTTGATAGCTATGGGTGCTATAAAAGATTCGATGGTTCGTTAGAGCTGACATTTGGTATTAAGCTTAAATATATGTCACGGCTAATGTCCGAAGTGCGGCTACACCTAGGTTTAGCCGATTAAAGTTAGGTGTGAACAAAATGTTGTAAAAATAACTTGATTTTTATTACGAATTCAGGGCAGACCGACATCAGTTGGTTGGGTTAGGTTTGAACAGTGATTAAAACGTGCGAGTCGAGCGAGCGAAGCAAGCGTGCTGCGGTAGCAGCCGGCGAAGCACCAGATCCGACTTGTATTTATTCCAGAGTTCTCAATTCATTATTAAGGAATACATAATGCTTATTTTATGACGATCACCATACAACAATAATTAAACATGTTGATAAAAACTTGTCTCACGTTTTATTCACGTGAGGCGGAAAATAAATCTTCTACACCTAACTTTAACCGACTAAACCTAGGTGTAGAAAAAACCCAGATTTAGTATAATAATCTGATAAAAAAAC
Organism: Hemithea aestivaria; assembly: GCA_947507615.1. Lineage (NCBI taxonomy): Eukaryota > Metazoa > Arthropoda > Insecta > Lepidoptera > Geometridae > Hemithea > Hemithea aestivaria. Next base: position 15,459,139 of record OX382336.1, on the reverse strand, counting down.
CATAATTATTAGCTAAAATTCTAAGCCGCACGTAATAAATATAATAAAATGTACATTATTCATTATAAATATGTTTGCAAAAGACAGGTTTCGGTTGAACATTTATTTAAATTAGGACCTCTATGTACCTGAAATCTATGAATGAACGATTGTTACCTGCACTATGTTTATTATTTGCAGAAGCCACATCGATAATTATTGATTTGTATCGCCTTCCAATTGTATACACAGGCAAAAAATTATGAAAATCATAATCTAGATAATTATCATTATCTAGATAAGAATTTAGATCATAATCTAAAAAAATATATCAACATTATTATTATTAGCTTAAATTCTAAGCCACGCTTAATAAATATAATAATAATATTATTATGTACATATTCATTATTCATAATGCACTGTAACATTCTTTAAATTAAGACCTCTATGTCGGTACCTGAAATCTATGTATAAACGATTTGTATAACAATATATCGTTGGATAATATCGTTTTAACTGTTTATGTACATGTCACGGCTAATGTCCGAAGTGTGGCTACACCGAGGTTTAGCCGGTTAAACTTAGATGTAGCCAACCGCAGTCGGTTAAAGTTCAACAGTAAAGGTGCACATTGCGTTGGGGTGAACCTTTTTGGTTTGGACATTTATTTGATTAGATTTTATTTTATTAATGTTGGCAAGCACCAAGAAGTTTATAGTTTATGTTCAATGGAGTTTGCAACGTGAACACCAAACTGAGGCAAGATAAATGACGTCACGTTTGTTTGCCTCTCTCCTGCACAGTGGTCTGGAAATCGCTCTTAGCGATAAGGCCGCCAAATACCACTAGCATTGTAGCTAGTGAAATTACTGGGCTAAAGAGTCTTAACATCTTATGACTCTCAAGTAAGAAGCGTTGGCGCAGTGCGCTCGGTAGCACCGTACCTACTAATTATGGGCAGCGTTATCTCTTACCATCAGGAGAGCGTCTTGCTCGTCTTCTTGCTTTATTGTATAAAAAAATAGTATTACTTTGAGTTTATGTCTCAGGTAATGTGTATACGTATTTACAATAAAGTTTCAACTTGTTTCAATGAAATGTTACATAATAATAATATCAATATAATCTTTGTATAAATGCGCATTTTACTAAAATTTTAAGAAAAAACTATAATAACCACTGTTTTCAAAAAAATCCTCATCACATTGCACAACATAAATTATTATGTTTACAAAAAATACGAAACGAAACATAATTTATATAAAAACTATTTTCCTCCTATAAGCTACTTCTTTACTTGGCACTTGGATTACATTTGAGGATTGATTAAAACGACTAATAGGTATTGTAACGATAGGAAACGGTTAAAATTTATGACGGTTTTTGTTTAAATATAATGTAAGGAAAACAAATAGTATAAAATACATTCTAAAGTTGATAAGTATCATAGGCGGATTTAGGGGGGGGGGGCCAGGGGGCCAAGGCCCCCCCAGAAGCATTGTAGAGTTACGAATTTTGCACATATTTCATGGTAAAGATTATATTTTTTTTTCTCGGCGCTCGTAGCAAGCTGCTCGTGCACTTATTGTAATGGATGTTCAAACTTTGTAACTGCTCAGAGCGAGCTAAACACACACTTTTCGTAGTAAAAATTATAATATTTTTTCCCGTCTGCACCTTGGCCCCCCCCAGAACCAAATCCTGGATCCGCCTATGATAAGTATCGTATAAGGAGCTTTGATAACATTATGTAGGTATAGGTTTTGGAAATACCTGATACGATTATAATTATTATATTACATTGTTTTTGTTCAAAATTAATTATTTATATTTAATATTTTACTTTGGTACCTATTATAGGAAACTACAAAGAAGGTAATGATATGAATTTTTAATTAATATGTTTTATTTAGGTATGATATCATTCCATACAGCCTGATGTTAAAAGGCTAGATTCTAGACTTGGGCTAAAATTATTTAAATTTGGTAGGTAACAAAATATTATCATAATTTTTATTTTTTTGATATACTTTATTTGACCATCACCATGTGGTTATGTGGTGCATCGGTTCAAAAATTATAATAATTAAATTACCTGTAAGTTAGGGACCTATTCTATTATTCGGTAGAAGTAGATAAGTATCTTTCTCCTATTACGAGATATACTAAAATACATAATATTATATCCACATTTCAAATAAACGAAACTATTATTACTTCCGTATTTATATACTATTTTTAATTCTCAACGTTGTAAATGGTATTTATTGTGAATTTATTCAAATTGAACAAAAACTTTACTTCTTAATTACATCTGAGATTATTTTCGTAATATATAAATATTCGAGTGCATTTACTTTTTAACTTAATGTTTCTTCATTACCACCGTCATTCTAAAACATATATTTAACCTTTCCTGTTTGGTTGTCTGGAAGAGATCTCTATTCGATAAGACCGCCAATTGTAACACTGTTCATTTTCAAATGTATTTAATGTTGTAAATTGTTTGTAATTTTTGTGTGCAATAAAGCGTTATCTATGTATCTATCTTTAGAACATAATAATATGATAGCAATATCCAATTCCATCTTAAAATATAATAATTTTACACATATTTGCATGAAAATCGCAAAGTACCAAAGCAAACTCAATTTTGCAAAGTAATCACTCCATTTTAAGAGCTATTAAGACGCATTTTAATATTGAAAAATAACGTTTATCGACGTCTAGGGTAATACATCACGTGAACCAATAAAATGCACTGGAAATTGATACAGTTGCAATGCTCCATAAAAAATTATACCCCTACGTTGAAGAAAATACCTATATTTTTCAACAGACAAAAAAAAACGGAGGAGGTTTACAAGTCGACGCATCCTCCGTTTTTTTTTGTTGAAAAATATAGGCTTTTTTAAGGTAGGGGTTTTAATTTTTGGCATCTGCTTACTTGCCTGTTTGTCTCCGCGTTGACTCAAAATTACTTGGAAATCTTCTTCTTCTTCCTGCCCTTATCCCACATTGGTAGGGTCGGCACAACACGTTTTTCTCCACCATTCTGCTCTATCATCCGTCATATCTGCATCCACTCCCCTAGCACGCATATCCGCTTTCACACAGTTCATCCAAACCTTTTTCGGGCGCCCTCTTCCCGGATTACCACCTATCACCATATTCATGGACTTTTTGGTAACATGACTATCATCTCTCTGCATAATAGGTCCATACCAGGACAATCTTCCACTCTTTAATTTCTCTGTCACTGGTGCAACTTTCAGGCTTAAAATTACTTGGGAATACTAACATTATATTATTATTTTATGCTTTTCAGTGTTTTCGCTGGTTTAATATTTATATAAAAAGCTTTTTTATGATAATGAGTGACTGTGCCAAGACTAGCAATATTTCATATTTGTTAATTAACGGCATTACTCATAATACTACTTGTATTTACTTCGGCTTCGTACCGACCGTCTAAAACACAAGTAAAATACAAGAGTAAATACATACAAGTGATTTTATGCCGTTTATTGACAAATATGAATCTAAATATTCACGAATCGTTTAGTGTAAAAAAGACTAGCAATCCTGCAAACATCATGATTTCCCATATCAGATGCAGTGACACAAAATTCTGCGCGGCACTGTCCGTTGAAGATGCCAAAGCTGGTCAGAAACTATTTTTTTCAAAGAGCTTTTCAGGAGGTTGGTTTTAAATTTTATCTAAATCGGTGTAGGTGTTAACTGTAAATATCCTGTCAGTCAGGTTGTCTGTAAGAGATTGCTTCATGCGGTACGACCGCCAGTTGTTTTTTACCTTTAGTTTGTAAGATTGATTTCTTTTTATTGATCCTTTTTACTGATAATAAATACTTTTTTATCTTATCTTTATCTTATCTTATTTATATTTAGAACTAGTTCTTGTAATTTGATATGCAATTGTTTTTCAGTTCTGTATAATAAAAATAATCACATTTAAATTGAAAGATATTATTTTCAAAAATGCATCTCGCACTCAAAGAAGTTTCATTTTTTATTTTTAAAGTTGTGTAAACCGTAAAATATTGAATATAAGTAACTGTTAGCCGATTACATGGTACGTTTGAAACTCCAATAACAGAGGTGCTTGACTTTTACTAGGTTTTATTAGTGTAGGTTATGCGTTAGGCTTTATTTTGATGGCCTGAAAGGATATAACAGAATACGATTACCGCCTATACTTATATAAATATACATAATATATACTTATAGTAAACTATCTGCACCCAGCGGTTTTACCAGCTGTAGGTACTATAGCCTATGCGTTATTTCAGGGTCTAAGCTATCTCTATACCAAATTTCAGCTCAATCGGTCCACCCATTTAGGCGTGAAAGACTTCGCTCCCATCATTGCAAAATCCTTTCTTTGCCTTTGGCAATCCTGATTTCTGTCACAATATCTTTGTGCTAATTTTAAGTTTTTATTTATGTTTATTCTCGCATAATTTCTCAAATACTTTGATCGGAATTTGACCTCTTTTAGGTTAATGGCTTATTATTTAGTGCAACTCAGGACACATTGCAAGTTTGGTCAGAATCACCGCAGAAAATACGAATTCAGACGTGCGTTTCATGCTTGAGAATTTTAATAAGGGCACGTAAAACTAGGCCAAGAAGGCGCCAAATTATTTTCGAGTAAATTTTACGTTTGTTTGCAAATTTAACTTAGTGTGGGGTTCATTAGAAATGCTTTTTGTATTGCGTATATTAAATAAAACATTTTATAATATATCATAAAATATTAGTAAACCTTTAAAAAAATCAACGTAAATACATACAACATATTACTTTTTTCAAGGCGATCAAAATGTTGTCCACTACTGATTAATCCCAGCAATCACCAATCAGCTCTGGAACTTGGTGGACAAGTAAAACACAACAGCGAACTGTCAAACACTGATTGGCCAAGAATCAAGAACAATCCTCGACCAACAGCGCCGCAATTAATGAAACCCTGAACAATTCGATTAGGCCCTAACCAAACATGGAATCAACAAAATCTACTGTTAGGGCCTTATTCCAGTATTAACGCAATATATTAAATAAAAATAAACAATAATTACCACTATAATCTTATAAAGGTCGCCGGAAGACGCTGGATGCAGGTCGCTTCCAACCGGTACATATATGTAGAAGTCCAAAGGGGAGGCCTATGTTCAGCAGTGAACGTCTTACGGCTGAGATGATGATGACGACCACTATGACAATGATAATACGAGACGAGCAAATCACGTGCATATCATGGTAATCATCATAATCATCATAATTGTCTTAATATTATAAAAACGAAAAAGTATGGATAAAGTGAGTTTGACTCCTCTTCACGCCTAAGGGGGTGAACTGATTGAGTTGAGATTTAGTATGTACGTAGGAAGCTTAGACTTTAGAGGAACAAAAAAACTATTTTTTCCTCAAGATCGGAAGATATAAAGACGAAGCTCACCAGATCGGCAGATGTTAAGCAGTAACGCCAACAAGTTCATTTAAACAACTATTTTTCATAAAGGTACCAGGTACATGCCTATTTTTTAGGGAAAAAAATATATTGCAATCGGAAACTAAGAGTAATATTAGTAGTAGACCAAAATGCTGAGGTATTATATTTGGCCCAACGCTTAAGTACTGCCACTCAACGTGGCAATGCTGCCAGCATTCTTGGCACTCTGCCATCTGACAGTGGTTTGGAGCACTTGGATTTTCTGTAGATCGGCTTGTGGCCGATCAGTGGTTAATAAAAGTGTTCTTTACTGCTGTAGTAGCTGTAGTATTGTTAGTCGGTTGTTCTCAATAAAGACATTTGCCTCTTTAAAAAAAAAGAGTAATATTATATTTTTCGATACGACATATTATCCGCTCACACTATAATGCGAGGTTTAAATTCAAACTAACTTCATCATAATCTATGGTCCCCAAACAAGGGCGGTCCGTTTGTACACGACCTATTTGGCTTTATCTTCACCAGTTTAATTACTACGCAGTATTTGCTCAGATTTGTGTAATCACAATATACGGACTTATCGCTGTAACTTGTAGAATGGGACATGAGAGAGTTAACGGAAGAATTAATAATAATAAAATAGTTAAAACTGTGAAATATTTGTTAACTTGATCAGTTTTAGTAATTTAAATTATTAAGAAAAGTACAACCTTTAAAACATTCTCTGATCCAACAAAATGGTTATTAATAAAATCCGACTAAGTTTCTTTATAATTTAGAAGAAAGAAAGAAGAAAATCATTTATTCAGACAACAAGATTCCAGATCCAAAATTTAGAATGGAAGAAATCCTCTGTTGTTTTTCAGTGCTAGATAAGCTAGATAGGTAGACCTAGTACGAGTAGGTAGTATAGGACTTTTAGTAAAGAGACATCCATCGAGCGGCTTAAGTTGCAGTGCGTGCCAAGCAATTAGTTATTTAATATTGCGACGTGTGACCGAAATGCTGGGGTATATTTGGCCCAACGTATAAGTATTGCCATTCAACGTGGCAATGCTGCCAGCATTCTGGGCACTCTGCCATCTGACAGTGGTTTGGAGCACTTGGATTTTCTGTAGATCGGCTTGTGGCCGATCTGTGGTTAATAAAAGTGTTCTTTACTGCTGTAGTAGCTGTAGTATTGTTAGATTGTTTTTCTCAATAAAGGCATTTGCCACGACAAAAAAAAATAGTTATAGGTACATTATATAACATACTCTCGAAAAACATATGGCACTCCTAGCGCTGTCAGAGGGCCTATTGGCTATCGTCGAACGACACGTAAAACATTAGAATCCATAGACAATATTGCGTACATTACTTGCTTAAACCTCCTCATTAATATGAGTACAATAACAAATGCAGTAATGTACATCGAAGTTGCCATCAATCGTAGTGGGTGAGAATTAGCCAATAAGCTTTTAGGTAAAAAGTGAATCTGCTGCTTCTATCGAACCCTTCCCTGACTATTAGATAGATTTCCACATAACGTAAGAAAGCCTTCATTTTCCCATATGCTAAGACATTTTCCTCAGAATATCTTGAGGCGGTTAACACCGGCGGAGATAAAATATTCAAGAGGGCCGCCTCCTGGGGTGCATCGCAATCTATATGCAAATGTACGTTCCATCCAATTAGAAATGACACTTATTTTATACGCACTGGTTCGAAAACCGCTGCGGTTTTTAGGTATTTTCATGGCGTGGTAAGTGTTGTCGTTTTTTTTTTTATAGCAGACCACAATCTCACCTGTTGGTAAGTGACGACGTAGTCGAAGTTGTAGCACGCTTGTTCAGTAAAAACCTATTCACTCTTGATTTGAACAAACTCACGTTATAGCATTCGGGAAACACTGAGAGTGGTCGCTACCACTATTATGAGAACGGTGAAGTTATGGAACTCGCTAGTTCCATAACTTCACCTTTCTCATAATGAAAGACGAAGCAAATAGCTTCGTCCAAGCTGTTGGTTTACTCACCAGATATTGGTGGCGCAGTGCCGTTTGCCTAGACGTTCGGCTTCTTACTTGAGCGTCATAAGACGTTCACTGGCTACAGTGCCCTTCTACCGAAGCACAGTAATGTTTGCACATCACAGCTCAGGCGGTAGAATAACTGGCACTGTTGTGGTACCCACCTAGTCGACTTCCTGGAAAGGAAGTCTACCCCCAGTAGTTAAAGCATAAACGTCACGTTTTCCAACCCTGTGCGTACATCCTATTCTCAACTAGCGTCTGATATTATTGCAGCGCGTTGTCATTTACATCTGTGATTGTGAATGTTTAGCACCCCTGGCCCTTGGGGTTATACCTATTTAAATATTGTCGATAATTGTGATTTCGAGTGTGTAGTGTGGAAATTAATTACTATTGTTATGATATTTGCTTGCACCAATAAGTTAGTTTGTCTGTCTCTCTACAAAATTACACACTATTAGAATAGAATAGAATACACTCTATTGAGACTAATAGAAAAATTGCATTAAACTTATTACTAAATAGTGCTACGATACATTTTGGTCCACAATTGGCCGCCTTATCGCTGTGAGCGATCTCTTCCAGGCAACCAACCTTTGTACGGAATTAAATTACTATTATTTTATAACTGACTTTATAATTATTACTTTTTTTTCTTATTGTTATTTTTTTCTTTAATTTCGAACACTATGCAAAGCTGCATGTAAAATGTCGCTCTAAGCGATAAGAGCGCAGATTGTGCACTTTTCTCAATAAAGAGTATTATTTCATGTCGTATTGTTGTGTGGAAAACAGATGTCGTGTGTGATTATATTTCGCTCGTATTCATTATTAGTGAAACTACTGGATAGAAGATATTCAACAAGAAATATTTAAGGATTACAAGCATAGTACAATGCAACGTAGAAATTTTATTTCAAAATACTGGGTAGCACTGTGTCTGCATCTCTATATCAGTGGCAATCATGAAAAATGCAAATGTTCTGTATTGTTAATGTTGTTCTATCTAGAATTTGATTGTTTTTCATTCTAGATATAGGTGATAAAAAAAATACATTGATATACATATTATGTAGTTACTCAGAGCGATAAAGATATCCGCTTTGATTTACAAACTTCAGCACATTTCCGATACAAAAAGAGGATTCCAAATATGAAACAAGTTTATTCCACGATTCGCTGATGCGATCCGACCGCGCGAGCTGACGTCACTCGCTCGGTGAGTGAACGAGTGAACGAATGAACGAGTGTAATCGCGAATGAGCGCCCGATCAGGCGAACTGAGGGAACCAACCGTGAAACAAAAGACGAACGCGGATATAAAGCTACGCTCATTTGTTTTACTTATCTTACTTCCTACCTTGTGAAAGTACCTATGGATATGTGTGTGTGTATATCTATGTGTGTGCGAATGTGGATGCACGTTTGTGATTGGCTATCAAGTTGTTTTAAGAACTTTCTCGCTCTTTCTCTAGAATACGATCTCCTTAACACTACCTGAGGAAAGTCGCTGGGGGTGGGTGGAGAAGAAAGAAGGAGGACCGAGTTGAGTGGCGTGTCATGGTGGGAGGCTTATATCCAGCAGTGAACGAACATAGGCTGATGATGATGAAACACTTCCTGCCCTGCGGATAGTAAACAAAATTTTCTCCTACTCTAAAATCTTAATGTCATATCCAGTAAAATGACATCAATGATAGTTTTGAAGGAGGATTGGAAATCACTTAGTCGTCAGTTGTGAGGAGAGGTGCGCATACATTAAACCGCTGTATGAATAATCTCTATGAAATATGGGGTAACCTAGTGGCAGAGATTTTATATTCTAAAGATTTTAAAGGTGAAAAAGTAGAGGATGAAATGAGAGTGCACGTAGCTGAGATGAGAATGTTGAGATGTAGAGTAACAAAAATTGATAATTCCAAGAATGAATGTGTGGAAGTCTAAAGCACCAATGACTGAGAAATTAAAGATTGGAAGATTATTATCTTGATACGGGTATTTCATATGAAGGAATAAATGCCATGTGTTAAAGAAAGGCCACGAATATGTTTCTAAGTAAAAGCTGTTAGCGGTTTAAAAGCGGTGCTGGCCAAGGGGTTATGTGGTGTGGATGCAAATCTGGACCACCAAATTCGAATCCCGGCCCCACATAAACGTATATACATATATCAGTAAGCTAATCGCGCCGATTAAAATTCTCTTCGGTTTCTTTCATGTTTCTACAAATTTTCTTCGATCTAATTTAAATTTAAAACAAACCAATAAACTTCAAAACATTAATCAGTTGATTGTTTACCTAATTCCTAAGATGAAAGCGAAAAACTACTGGACTGACATTGCTGAAAAAATATGAAGCACCCATAGCAAGACCGTTGGGACTAAAATTACTAAACTAAGGTGCGAATATTTAAAAAAAGCAAGATTTTTAATGTAAAGAGCGGAAACCGTCACCCGTCACTAATTGACTATTAAAACATAACGCTGAGACATTGTAGATTTCTAAAAAGGAGGATTTCTTTCTTTTTCTACTAAATTCGCCGCGTGACTGATTGACAGACTAAAACTGCTGGCCCAAGTAAAACTGCTGGACAAATTAAATCAAATTTTAACAGAGATAGACATCTGCAAAGAACGGAGACGGGATAAGTTATAATTTGAGAGATCGAAGCCGCAAATATAAGCTAGTAAAAATTAAATTATTAATGACTAAAATAAACTTGCGAGTGGGCTTACTAATTGTGCTCCGTTTTATTTAAAAGTAATTACTTCTAAGAGTTGTAATATTTGTATTCTTTAGATCCAATATTAAAAATACCTTACGCCCAGCGATTACTGAAACATTCCTCAAATAAAACGGGTAATAGTCCACGCTTAAAATGCTCGTAATTAAAACTGAGAGATTCAATTAAGAAGGGGAACAAAGAAACTTTACGAATTAGGAAGATATTGATGTTTTAGAATTAAGCTTGGGTCAAACATTTGCGTGGAATGTTTAGAATTCTTGCTTTTCTAAGGTTCCTATTAATAAAATTAACGTGAAAATGTATTTAATTATATTTGTTGTATTTTGTAACGGTAGGTGCGTCATAAATACCACCTTTGCCAGTTATTCATCCGCCGAGCAGTTAAAATGCATTACTGTTTCGTGTTAAGACTCTTCAGCCCAGTAATTTCACTAACTACAGTGCCCTTCTACCGCAGCACAGTAATGTTAGCACATCACTGCTCAGGCGGTAGAATAACTGGCACTGTTGGGGTACTCACCTAGACGACCTCCTGCAAAGGAAGTCTCCCCTGGTAGCAGACTAAATCTAGAAGTCAGGATAAACCCCTCCCTCGGTTATAAAAATAATTATTATAGGGTTTTTTATATCTTCAGACAGGCTGAGTCAGTGAGTTTTTTTATGTGTAACGCCCCTTACATTACAGGCAGTTACACATAATATTGTTATGTTACAGTTCATAACTCGCTGTCACTGTAATATAATTAATAGTTCGCCGCGCGCCTTCAGTTTCTCTGCGCCCTGCATGCCATGTCACCCAGGTTGTTACACTTGGAACTCTCTCGACTAGCCAGGAAATGAGAGAGAGAGAGAATAATTTACACGTCTGCTTACAGACGGATTACATTGTAACTTAGATTAAGGTAATTTTATTAAGAACTGTACTTAAACATGTAATCCTGGCAAATAAACGATTTGATTGATTAAGAAAGATAGGGAAGAGAGAGATAAATATTTGAGTATTTATTACCTACGTTCGCGTGCAATGTCAAATTCTTCTTTGAGAGTCAACTTCTTCTAGAGAAGGCTTTTAAATTTTTTAAATTTTGACACTGTGAAACAGATTTTGTCTTCAGTGGGACTATCCTTTTAGAGTTTAAGACAAATGAACAAGACGTTATAATAAATGGCTCATTCTCATTTTAGCTCAAACTCAAACTCAAACTCAAAATTCATTTATTCAAATAGGCTACAATGGAGCACTTTTGCAAGTCAATTTTACATTTTATTTTAATATTCTACCGCTCATTCGCAAGGCACCTCTATGAGAAGAATGAGCAAGAAACTCATAGGGATTGCTTTTTTTAAATATGTGTTTACAATTATTATCTTGGTTACATAATTTATTTACAGGTGGTTGCAGAGGTTTCCAGGCATCTTTGTCTTCTATGTATTGGCTAATTTTATAATAGGCTTTCTTTTGTAATATGTCTTTAACACGGCTTTTGAATTTACCTTCTGTGAGCCCCGTTATTTCATCAGGGATTTTATTATAAAAACGTACACAATTCCCTAAAAATGATTTATGGCTCGTTTTGGACAATCTGAATCGAGGTACAGCTAACTTATTCTTATTTCTAGTATTAAAGCTATGAGTGTCACTATTTAACTTGAATTTATCTAAATTTTTTCTGACATACATAATATTTTCGTAAATGTACAAAGATGGTAGGGTCAGTATATTTATCTCTTTAAAGAGCTCCTTTAAAGAGTATCTTGGACGCATCTCATAGATGGCACGAATTGCACGCTTTTGCAGTATGAAAATAGTCTCAATATCTGCTGCTGACCCCCACAGTAAAATACCGTATAACATTAAACTATGGAAATATGCAAAGTAAACTAATCTCGCTGTAGCTACATCTGATAGTTGCCTGATTTTATACACCGCATATGCTGCAGAGCTCAATTTCCCTGACAATACATTAATATGATTACCCCATTGTAGCTTAGAATCTATATTCATGCCAAGGAACAAAGTTGCATTGTCAAGCTTTAGTATTTCACCGTCAAGAACTATATTAGATTCTATGTACCTAACGTTAGGTAATGAAAATTTCAGACATTTAGTCTTTTTCGCATTCAATAACAGATTGTTAGCTGCAAACCATTTAGATATTACTATTAACGCGTTATTTACATGTATAAGCTCACTATCTTTCCTATCCACTTTAAATATTAGCGAGGTATCATCGGCAAATAAAACGATGTCTGCTAGGTCTTTAACCATGTAAGGGAGATCATTTATATATGCCAGAAACAAGAATGGACCAAGGATTGACCCCTGTGGCACTCCTATTCTAACAGGATGGCTTGATGAAATGACACCGCCAATATCCACTTTCTGCTGTCTGTCTGACAAGTAAGATTCCACCAAGTTCAAGGCATTTCCCTGAATTCCGTATACCTCCAACTTCCTCAGCAGTGTGCTATGATCCACACAATCAAAAGCTTTGGAAAGGTCACAGAATACGCCAATAGCATCCTGTGAACTCTCCCAAGCCTGAAGGATCAGAGTCATAAGGTGACTACCTGCATCTGTCGTAGATCTACTCTTGGTGAAACCATACTGACTTTTATGTAATATTTTGTATTGATTGAAGTGAGACAGCAGTTGGTGCAGCATCATTTTTTCAAAGACTTTGCTCAAGACAGGAAGTACCGAGATCGGCCTATAGTTAGAGGGATCAGTTTTGCATCCCGATTTAAAGATTGGGGTGACTTTGCTAACTTTCATCAGGTCCGGAAATGTGCCTTTATCTATACACAAATTAAACAATTCTGATAAGTAAGGAGCAAGGGTGTCTATAAGCGACTCTACCAATTTAACCGATAGGCCCCAGAGGTCTTCAGTGGCTTTTACATTTAGGCTTTTATACGTTTTTCTAACATAATTTGCCGATACATGTGTAAAGGAAAAGTCAGGTATATCATGTTTAAAATTTTCCTTTAGATAAGTTACTGCTAAGTCGGGAGAAGAGTCAAGTGACTTAGTTGAATTTAACGCGATGTTAGAAAAGAAGTCCGCAAAGATATTTGCAATTTCTTCAGAACTTGATATTAATTGATTATTTTGTAATAATTTATATTCTGTATCCTTAGTTTTACTTTTACCCGTCTCTCTATTAATAGTATTCCAAACTGCCTTAACTTTATTGGTTGATTTGCTTATTCTATCTCTAATCATCAAGGCTTTAGCTTGGATGCAGACGGCTTTGAAAGTCTTTGAGTAACATCTAACATATTCTACAAAGGACTCTGAATTATTATGGGCTTTATCGCTGTACAATTGGTACATATTATCTCGGCTTATTCTTATTCCCTTTGTGGCCCAGTCGGCAAACTCTAGTTTACCATTACCCTGTAATTTCCTCTTAGGACATATCTCCTTGAATTCTTTACTTATTACTGAGAACATGGTTTCGTAATTAATATTAGGGTCCTCCGCGGTGAGGTCAAATTTGAGGGTCACACGGTTATATTTCCTAAACGGTTAAAGACAGAGATATGAATTGTGGATAGGTGGATTAAACATATATTAAGCTACAAAATAAATGAAGATTGTCATAATAGACGCAAAAAATAATATACTAAAATTTAACATGAAAGGTCAAAATCGGGGCCATTTTTCGTATTCTCATGGTGTCACACTTTGCGTTGCAGTTAAACATTGGGGCACTACTTTAACAAATTTTAATATATCTGTATGTAACATATACCAAAAATTATCGCAAACAAATATACTTTAAGGTCTACAGGCTAAAAACAAGTTTTCAGTATTATTTTGAATTTAAAATAATATAATGCGGCGGTCACACGATTTTAGGTGCTTTAGATTTGCGTAGTTTAACGGCTGCTGTTAAACATAACATCAACAATCCAATACAGAGTTCGATTCATTTCAATGATGGCCATGTTCTGCAATCGTAGAAGTAGGATCTAGGACTTATCGAGTCGTGGGAAAAAATATAATTGCTAAGTTTCAATTTATTCATGGGTGTACCGATCACTTGCACGGACAACATTTTTGTGCATTGTATTTTAGTTACTTAAATCAAAGCTAGCTTTTCGAAACGCCAAAATGTGCGAGATAAAGATGTAGTATTTAATTTTAAACATTATATCTAAACTTTCCAGAATTTCACCAAAAAGGGATATTTTCGTCACCAGCGTGGTATCACCTTCATAGCGTTTTTTGCCATGAAGGTGATTTTTGAGCCACGAAAGTGATTTTTATGTATTGTTTTCTTTTGAAAGGGCCTTTTTACCTACTAAAAAGTACTGTATCTGTTATTTTAGGGGTTTGATACATATAAACCAAATTTCTGACTAATAAAAAAGTAAAGTGAATGGTAAAGTAATATGTCAAATTACGCATATTTTCTTTTCTAGTGAGATTTGTTTTTACGTAAAATGTCATTTTATTGTACATTTTTGGTACATTTAGTCTTTTAAAAGGGTTTTACTTGAAAAAGTTGTGAAAAAATAATGACTGAATCACTTTCGTGGCGTCGAAAATTTCAAAACTGTTTTTCTTCGAAATGAAACGTACGATTTAAATTATTTATATAAAAGTTTACTCGTGTTATCCAGCTCTATACAATATTATACATAAACATTACAAATAAGCAATAAATAAGAATTGCCATGAAGGTGACGATGAGAATCGATTCCATGAGAATGAGCCAAATAATAGTTAAAAACAAAATTCATTAGTCAAAGGTAAATTCACATTTTTTTTTATTTTTTTTCAGGTTATAGACAAAGCACAATGCATAACCCACAAAGATTTTTAAAGACTTAGAAAAGTCTGCCAGTACAGAAATTATTCAAAAGCACCAACCGTAACGACCCAATCCTCATGCGAAATGACAAACTTCCTAAAGCGTCAGCAAATAGGTATTTGCCGAGTGTATTTGCAGCAGTCACTCGCTCCAGTCACTGTTACAGACCAATCCGTCAACCAGTTTACCAACTAATCCAGTTTAGGAAATGGACGATTTGACGCGATGTAGGCACAATTATTGCGTCGAAGTTCTGTAGTTGGATTTACATTGGTTTAAACTACTAAATTGTTGAAATGGAAAATTAAAAGACGTATATATTGCGACAGTGCATGCGATATATATACGATAGAAAGTGCTTCGTACCTAGAAAATGACCACAATTATTATAGTAAATAAAAAAATATTAGAAAAAATCTGTGTCACTGGCATCTTCACTATGCCTTATTGGATCATTCGCTGTTTCACACCACAAGTGGTTCGAACCGCGGTGTGAATCGCACAAGTACTCGTTTTTGTCGTAGTCGATTCATACCGCGGTGTGAATCGACGACGACAAAACGAAGACAGGCGACATTAGAACCGTTTTCGCAAAGATAGAACTTCCCTTTTTTAGGTTGATTCGGAGAGCAGGTACAATTGTATGCACGCATTAGGTGTGTTGTACAGAAAAAGTGAAAAAAGTAAGAAAAGGTAGTGAGGTATGTCCCATACATTGATTTATACGACAAATGTCCATAATCCAAAATGTCCAACTAGTATAAATGTCCAACACTAATTTAATCCAACCTGGATGTCCAACTAGGAATAATGTCCAACACGCTATTCAGTGAATTCTTATCATATCACATTTTCTACGTTTATCTAGATACCATACTTTATATAGAATTTTCTACAGCTTTTATAAAATGTAGTGGTCTGAAGTAAAATCCAAACGCCTGCTTGGTATCTTTTCCCAGAAATTTTAGTAAAAATCTATTTACAACGCTTCTCAAAATCAATCTAAAAGCAACAAACAGGGCAGGTTTTATCGAAAAGCCTCCGAGAGGTCCTAAAAACACAGAGCGTGTTCGCAACAGGGAACAAGCACGCTAATCCTCCAAATAACTTGTCGACACAACCGCTCTATATGTGTCGTGTGACCATGGTTTAGAAGCATTTTGGGACATGTATTTTGTCACATGGATTAGATTGGCACAGGACAGGGTTGAGTGGCATAACATGAAAAAAATAATAATAATATTTGGGGTTCATACTCCAACAGAACAGGTTACCCTACTTACACTGTCAGATTAAAATCACAATTTATAGGTTGTGTGGCGAAACTAAAAGCCAGAACGAGCGACGAGTAGAGTTGGGTGAAGGAGGCCTATGCCTAGCAGTGGGATGTAGGGGGTTTGTTTTTTGTATCCTTAGAATTTTAATAAAAAGCATGTTACGTATAACGCCCTAAAGTTGCGGAGTAAGAGGTCATGACGTCATTTTTGGGTACAATTCGTACTTTATATAGGTACCTCGTCTCGCTCCAAAAATTTATATTATTGATTGACCTAATAAGTATTTATGACAAAGTATTTACATCATCTAACTATTTTGTATTATGCCGCTATGCAAGGGTAGCGAAAATAAAAATTGTCACGAAAATGAAGAAAAATAAAATCGGCGTTATAATATATATATGGTTTTATGTAAGTCCTACCGAAATATATCGGCGTTATTTCTTCCTACCATCATCATTGGTTCAGCAGCAGCATTATCTCTTGATAACGCTGCCCTTAACCAGTACACCCAGGATTTCACAATGATGTAAAGTTCTAGGTGCACTACACCAACGCTTCTTACTCAAGAGTCGTAAGATGTATGATCTACATATGATGGCACTGTTGGGGTCAACTAGCAGCCCACTTGCAAAGGAAGTCTACCCCCGGTAATACTAATGTTTAAAAGATAAAAACGTACAATTGATGGTCACTGTACCCGCGACTAAGTTTCAATTAAGCCCCCCCTAGTCGGGCCGCCTAAGCCCACATTCTAACGCGAGCCTCTAGCGAATAGATTACAGGATTTGGCGCAATTGTATAGGTGCCTGAGTTTGATTGAAAGCGCCCTTTGTGACGCCGACGAGGTTTAAACTTCTTACACTTTGATATAATTGTTGTATTACGGTTGAATGTACTAGAATGTGTATGTGAGAAAAGCTTCTATGGGTTGACGTCATAGCTTTTCATATTAGATCTATGAATAAAGCTATTAACTTAGGTTTGTTTTTGGAACGAAGTTCCTTATTGCGCGTTGTGAAAGGGGGCTAGACGGAAAAAATTCTTACGAAAAGTTGTCACGACACTTTTTGCTATAGTAAGCTATTGTAATCTGTGCGGCGTGCGCATGTTTCTCTGTCTGTCTCTCTCTCTCTCTCTCTCTTATAGAAAGCAAGCCAGATATTTTCATTAATCGAAAGGAACTTCGTTCCATCCGATCCGGGTGTCCCTTGACACCTCTCAAGTTTTTTTTTAATATTATTTAATAACATCCAACAAAGGTTTTAAAAATAATCTAAATTAATAGATCTATATAGATATTGCGATTAGCTATAAGACCGCCAATTGTTACACTGTTTACATTACAAATTGAATTTAGTTCAAAGTTCTTGTAAGTTGTACCAATAAATTGTTATAATCTTTCTTTCTTTCTTTTCTTTCTTTCTTAATCTAATCTATAAAATGAAAGAGTAACTGACTGGTCTATAAATCAACGCACAACCAAAACCGCTAAAAGGAACGAATTGAAATTTGACATGAAGATCCGCTGAGAAAGGATTAACCTTGCTGGCAAAGCTATTGGATAACCTACAAGTCAAAATAGAACCTTAAAGATTTACTAGAACTTAAAAGAGTTACGAGTAGATTACCTAAAAGTACAGAATCGTCATGCGTGTGTGGTTTTAGTCTAAGTCTGACATTCTCATTGTGCGTCAAAAACAAGATTTACTTATAACAAGTCTAGATCCTAGACTTACCAGGAGTGAACGTGGGTAGTCCATTATAGGAGGTCCGTTGAATAAACCACTCTCAGGTCCGAGGCTGGACTCAAGCCGGTTTTTGTCCTGAAAATGTCAGATTGGGTGTCGTGTTGGGTCTATTCAGAAGAACGAGAATATAATATTATTATCTTATGGAAACCAATATTTTCTAGGAAATGACAATTAGTTCTATACATACATAACACATTCTTTTTTAAATTAAACAAACCAGAAGATTAAAAATAATAGCAAAAAATTTAGCTCACCCAATAATTTGCACTTATTGCTATGCGCATTAATGTGCATAATATCTGTCTGAGGCTATGCGTGGAATTAGGCTTCTTTTTTAAAGCGTTCTTATCCACTATGTCATTAACTATTGATTGACGACGTTCAAAACATTAAACACAAAATTAAAAGATTGTTTTAAAATATAGTCCAGTCAGAACTAATTCAAGGGAAACGTTGTGGAATTTTATTTTCTACCCACTATTACATCAACAAGAAGTGGCCTAAACAAGATATACTAAAATATATTTCTTTTTATCGTTTCTTTATCGTTCCTCTAAATAGTCCCGGCTCAGGGAAGTCCCTTAATAGGATTTTGATATTGTGTCCGGACGTCAACAGTCGAATTGAATCACATTATGTGCTGTGAAAAGCTATTGTGAAAAATCTTATTGTTGTCGGTATTAAATATTGACCAGAGGAAATATTTTTAAGTCGCTTTTTATGGGACCTTTTGTAACATTTTTATGGGGGAATTATTTTCAATTAAATTTTATGTCGTTTTCTTTCGAGTTTTTTTAAACAACGAAGTAAGAAGACGAGCAAGACGCTCTCCTGATGGTAAGAGATAACGCTGCCCGTAATTAGTACAGTGCTACCCAGTGCACTGCGTCAACGCTTCTTACTTGAGAGTCATAAGATGCTAAGACTTTTCAGCCCAGTAATTTCACTAGAAGTAGGGGAAGTAGGGCTAGTAGTAGTTTCTGAAGATTACGATGTATTTAAAAGTTGTGGCACATTCAAGTATTAATCAGAAAATAACAGTGCCAGAGTTACCTAGGTATTAATTATAATTTTACAACGTCAAGAATTATAAAATGTTAGAGAAGATAACAAATCTTATAATTAATAAACAATATTCAAAATGGATACTTCAACACATTAAAACGTTTGAGGTAGAGACATTGGGTTCTTGGGGTCCGGGAGCTCGCCTCATTTTCCAAAAGTTATCTGAGTAAGCACTCGCCAAGCGGCGAGAGCGCTAGGCGACGCGACGTGTGACCAAAATGCTGGGGTATATTTGGCCCAACGTATAAGTATTGCCATTTAACGTGGCAATGATGCCATCATTCTGGGCACTCTGCTATCTGACAGTGGTTTGGAGCACTTAAATTTTCTGTAGATCGACTAGCGGCCGATCTGTGGTTAATAAAAGTGTCCTTTACTGTTGTAGTAGCTGTAGTATTGTTATTTTGTTTTTCTCAATGAAGGAATTTGACACATAACTTGTAAAATCTCCATAGCCCAATTATTATTTTTCTGGCCACCTTCCTTTTCCTATCTATCCTAAATAAAGCTAATTGAAATTACGTATTTCCCAAAACATTGCTATCAGGTTACAAGAAGCCAATACATTTCTGCTTAAAGTTTTCACAAAACTCAGCAGAATTCGATATTGCTTTTGTTTTGTTGATTCCCAATTGTATAGTGAAATGAAACTTCTGGGATTACGAGTGGAAGATTTAGTTACCTGTTACTCGAGCCTTGTTTATGCTTCTCAATGTTTTGGATTTCAAGAGAAGTTCGTTTGAACATTTCGCTTTTTACAAGCTTTTATTTACTTTTACTTGTCTAATGTATGTCTGTCTGTCACTTCCTGGTTTCCGATTGAGTTGAAATTTTTTGTGCATGTGCTGATGGACATGGAGCTGATCTGATGATGGAGCTGGAAAGTTGCCATAGGAACTCTGTAATTAAACGACGCAACCCCATCGAGTTTGGGCTCATTTGATTTATCTTGACGAGTACTTTATGGTGCTAGATAGTCATAATATTAAAGCTTGTTTTTGGAAAGTTTTTTTTTTTAATTTCACTTATTTTATATGCAAAGAAGTAAGAAGACGAGCAAGACGCTGTCTTAATATTAATAGATAACTCTGCCCACAATCAGTACAATGCCACCCGGGATTTGACAGATTCTTCAGCGCAATAATTTCACTAGCTACCGTGCCCTTCAAACGAAGCACAGTAATGTTTGCACATCACTGGTCAGGCGGTAGAATAACTTGGGGGTACCCACCTAGACGACCTCCTGCAAGAAGTCTACCCCCGGCAAAAGAAAAGAAAAAAGAAAGAGGAATATAAGAATGAGTTTTTTTTTACACATACCCTTATACACGAACTTTGTACCTTAAATATAAACAATCGTTTCTTATTATTACTACTTACTTTATTATTACTTCTTACTGTAAGAATGAGTTAGAAACTCATATTATAAGGATTGCTGAGTGTACTTGAATTCAAAATCCTGATGAAGGACATCGTAATTGTCCGAAACCCAGGGTCGAGCCTAGATTCAACCATTATATCCGTGAGTTTTTAGTCGTTTGTTTACATAGTAATATCAATTGTAACATTAAAATTGGTTGTGGTACCCGCAGGTGTTCGTACTTAGTACGCTGTAAACAACTTCAGAGATCAGCGTTAGATCTGGCGACGGGCCAGACACGTGACAAGGATTATTCTGGAACTTCACAGTTTAGGAATGAACCTGAATCGAAGCTATTCCGTTCCAGAACAAGCTTGGTTCTGTAATAAGGTTCAAATAGTACAGTCGCAATATATGAACGTCATTTGCACTTAGGATGGTCTTTTTGAGAACCATAAAAGATATTATTATGAATGAATCTTGGACGACATGTTTGATACCCGTATTTTTGGTGAGTCCTGTACAAATTACCGAAAACTACCTATTTATTTATCCCGAAAAACTTTTACTTTTATTATTTTTTCTCGAATGAATTATTGATCAATTAAAGTTTGACCATTTAGTCGAGTCCTCGCCCTTGGCTCTGCTCTACTCGATCTCGAATTCGAAAAAATATGGTGCCTATTCAACCATTTTTCTAAACTAAACATACACTTATTCTTGAAGAAGGTTTAGCTGAGGGCAAGGACATGACTAAAATACATGTGTAAGCCACAATTCTAGAGATGACTATAGTATAGTACTATGCAGTTTACACTGCATAGTGCTAAGATCGAAAATTGATATCGATGTTGAATAGAAATATCTTCAATACCGTTTCGACATCGTGTAGAAGTTCTATAATATTCTCCGCAAGCGTCCTGTGCCAACTGGTGTAATTTTGACAAGTTTAAAATTTGTCTCCTTGTGTCTTTGAACACGCTTCGAAATAAAACTCTTAATTTAGTTCTCGAATTTGCATTTTACATGAAAACTTGGACTTGATAATTAGATCAGATGTATTTTTAATATAAATTTTATTTTAGTTGTGTTTTATCGTATACAGCATCAGATTTTTTTTATCACAAAAAGAGCCCATTATTGCAGTATTGTGTAGGCGCAAATAATAATAAACCAAAATAAAGTTAATCTTGATATTATTATTTTCTAACCTAATGCTTCTTTAGATATTTCCACGTACCTACTCGTTATTCGTAATAGGCGTTCTTAAAAAGATGGGGTGGGGTTATTCCCACTCTCTACAGGGTGCCAGCGACTCTCGAGTAAGAAACGAAGGTCGCCGGAAAATCGCAATTAAGTCGTAACGTCGCGGCGATGTCGTGAAAAATTACTTTCGCCCAAGTTACAGTTCGGTGTAACATCACTCCGGAACATCCATTTTTCACGCATTTAGGGCTTACAATATGTTTGATTGCAATAATCATTCGTTTCCTAAACACAGATGTTAGCGACGGAACTCTTATTAACTTGCCTTCCGTAGGGTGGACGAGGAAACAATTATTGACCTTATTTCATCTGATTCTCTTTCTGTTTATTAGGGGTGACGATGAATAGAAAACACATATTATTATATATTATATTTACTCAGTCATTTAGTTAGTTTAGACTCTTGAGTAAGAAACGTTGATGTAGTAGCACCAATGAGGTTTAAGGTCTTTGAGTAGCACCTAGAATTTCATATCATTGCGAAATCTTAGGTAGCACTGTACTGATTATGGGCAGCGTTATCTTTTACCATCAGGAGAGCGTCTTGCTCGTCTTCTTTCTTCATTGAATAAAAAAAGTAAGTCATTTATAGCCATTAGACTCGTCATGAAAAATAATTATTTAAGTTTATTTCAGACATAAAATCCAGAAAAAATGTCATTCTGTGGAAATCTGTGGATTATATAATAATTAAATCAATAATATTAGTGTTCTGTGTGAGTAAGGGAAGAGACGAGGAATTCAATAGATACAACATTATAATTGTTTTTCATTTGGTAAAATTGTCCAAATTACAGTTTTAGCATACGACCTCTACATTTTTGCAATTTTGTGTTACTTTAAATCCTAAAGCTTTTTCATAAAAATAACAGAATTAAGAAATCTCATTTGACCTTTTGAGTGAGCTTTTCTGTATCAATATTGTTATCAAAAAGCAATTTTCCGAGAAAATTTCAAAAACAAAATCGTTATTACAATAAACAGGCAGCAAATAACCAGTTTTTGCACTTTATTGCAAAAAAATGTACACATTTTTATTAACCCCCAAAAATGTGAATGTACTGGTACTACTACTAATGTGACTAGTTAGTTTGATATTTAGGTAATTTACACCTTATAAAATTACAAAACGTAGTAGATAAAAGAA
This sequence comes from Hemithea aestivaria, assembly GCA_947507615.1. Classification (NCBI taxonomy): domain Eukaryota; kingdom Metazoa; phylum Arthropoda; class Insecta; order Lepidoptera; family Geometridae; genus Hemithea; species Hemithea aestivaria. The sequence goes on along the minus strand of OX382336.1, from coordinate 15,436,234 downwards.
CTTATAAAATATATTTTTTTATAGATGCTTCTCAAATTTAATCGAACTATTTCGCATCGCTGAACAACATATCAGGACTAGGAGCACGGTCATAATTCTTTATTATACCTACTCTTAAGCGACACGGTTTTGTCGAGTAAGTAGTAAGTACCTAGCTATTGAACCTACCATCGACGCTATCCTGATGGTAGCGAGTTTTGTGGAAGACGAATGTGACATTTCGACAACGTGTGACGGGGTATTCGGTAATGCTAAGAACATTACATGAACGACTGGAAGATTTAGGTTTCCGTAAATCTTTAATGAGCGCGTTAGTCTTTGAATTCACAGTAATTATGACATCTATCTATTTTGTAGAGTATGACGGGGGCTCTAGGTGAGACTCACACTAGATCGGAAGGTGTGGCGTGAACATGAGGAGGTCTATTATACCCAGCAGTGGGTGGATATGTGCTGAGTGGATAGATAGATAAATATATGACATCTGGGTTACATTTCGTGGCTGTAAGTGTACTCGTGTCGATCCTATGTCACGGCGGGTCGCGGGAGTGACAGAGGGGGATTCTGCAAACTTTTTGATTAATTACATTTCGCTCACCGTAGAAATATTGCCGCATACCGGCCAGGTGAAAGTTATGCGGCCAATATAGACTTTGTTATGTTTAGAATGGATTTAAATAAAAAAATATATAAATTTTAAAATAAATAATATTACAAAATATTTGCTATGGAGCGGGCTATGCTCGGTGTCTCTCTGAAGGATCGCATCAGAAATGAGGTTATCCGACAGAGAACCAGAAATACCGACATTGCAAAAAGGATTATCAAACTGAAGTGGCAATGGGCTGGTCACATTTGCCGTAGAACCGATAACCGTTGGGGTAGACGAGTTCTCGAATGGAGACCGCGTCTCGGTAAACGTAGTGTAGGGCGCCCATGGGCGAGATGGGGCGATGATATTCGGAGGGTCGCTGGGGGTGGGAGAAGAAAGACGGAGGACCGAGTTGAGTGGCGTGCCATGGGGGAGGCCCATGTCCAGCAGTTGACAAACATAGGCTGATGATGATGATGAATATTACAAAAAAAAAATTACAAGTGATTGATAAGAAAGAATTTTGAGCCATCGACGAGCAGTCAGTGTGGGTTAATACTAAGCGCAAACTAGAGCGGACTGCACTGCATCGGATCGCATAAAAAAATCGCTGCGTACATTTTATCTGAAGTGACGTATACTGCAAGTGGATAATGCCGCTCTAGAGTGCGTTGGTTCATTTTGTATGTTCAAAAATGATGCATGGGATTTTTTATTACGCATTGCGTTATGGTGCGATAAACTCGTAGTTTATGCTTAGCTTAAGACTCTCTGTATCTTAAGTCTCAGGAAGAACAGTAATGCGCAGGCGGGTTCTCTCAAGTGACACAAAGTAGGTAATTTACCATTTTGCAATAAAGAAAATGATGAGAAAAAGAATGAAAGTCGTAAAAATCCTCACCTGACTTTACAGATCACAAATAAACTGAACAAAATGGTCACGCGTACAGATCATCACGCTTCGCACACAAAATTCATATTTTATTCGACTTTATCGTTTCCCAAACCTTCTCGAAAGGATTTTACGTTCACATGATCAAAAATCAAAGGCAGATAGTGCTACGAATGTTCCGTATACTTTAATTCACAGTTTACTCGATATTATTTTCGAACTATTAAATATTTATATAATAAATCAAAACAACGAAATAATTAAACTTCTCTTACTTCTTAATCTTAACTTCTTAATTTTTAACCCCCGACGCAAAAACGACGGGGTGTTATAAGTTTGACGTGTCTGTCTGTCTGTCTGTCTGTCTGTCTGTCTGTCTGTCTGTCTGTCTGTCTGTGTGTGTGTGTGTGTGTGTGTGTATGTGTCTGTCTGTGGCATCGTAGCGTCCAAACGGATGAACGGATTTTGATTTAGTTTTTTTTGTTTGAAAGTAGAGTTAGTCGAGAGTGTTCTTAGCCATGTTTGGTGAAAATCGGTCCAAGATGGCCGCCGCTACAAAATGGCGGATTACTTTTTTCTTCCACGACCCCCTCAATATGGGTATCAAATGAAAGGGCTTAACGAGTAGATTACAGTCCCCTATTTAAAATTTAAAATCCAAGATGGCCGCCATACAAAAAATGGTGAAATACGTATTGCGTTGGGGGTTTTTTAAATTTTTAATTTAATTCACTTGTAAACTTCTTACAAACTATTTCCGACCGAGTACAATCACCACTTTACTTATTCTCAGAGTTACCATTATAATAAATGGAGAGACAAAAACTTTCACTACTGTTTTATTTTTTTAGTCTATGCTGTCCCACTGCTGGGCAAAGACCTCCCCAAAGCCTTCCATGTATCTCTTTCTTGCGCCACCTCAGCCCAGCTGGTCTGGTAAGAGTCTAAGTCGTCTCTCCATCTTCTTCAAGGTCGGCCTCGGCGGCGCCGACTTTCCTATGGTGTCCATTCTGTGATGATCTCACTTCTGTTATATATTTTAATTTGTAGACAAATTACTACATTACACTAATTACCTAATAGGTACATCAATTTAGCAAAACATTAATTATCAAAAAAAAGTGAATCAAAAGTCGATAAAATATTCGGGGTACTATGATCTCCTGCGAGAGTTTACACGCGAGTTGGGCGTACTACAGGTGCATCATTCCTTTTTCTAGTGGATCCATCCACTAGATTTCTAAGCCCAAGTCTGTAGGTTATAAACTCTATGGCAAGGTGGAGACTTCAAGTTTATTACTTGACGTGTTTGAAATACCGCTTTTATTGTATGGGGGGTAGGAAGGCGGTATTTTTTAAATATTTCGTGGAACCTGTCGCGAACAAGAACCTTCGTGAGGAAAATTGGAAATTAAAAATTGCGTTACGATTTGTTCCAATTTCGTTATGTTTAATTTTTTAAATCTAAGTTTGTTGAAAATTGGCAAAATATAATATTACCTATTTTTGTTAATAAATAAGTTAAAGCACTAAGTTATCCTAGCAAACAGATAAAACATTGCCTGAAAAACATGTAGGCTTCGGCGTGGGTACTACCACAGATAAAAGAATACGTACTACCAACCTATAAAAACTGTATAGCCACGCGGTACTTCCTGTGTTCTGGCATGATGTTCGGTGAAGCCAGATACGGATTTACCCACCTTTTAGTTTAAGACTGTTGGATGGTCCTCGGCAGCATCATTGCTCAAGAGAGCTTGAAGTCAAATCTATATCGAAAAAAAATAAAAAAATTTAACAATTTGTCGGTTCCGTTATCTAAATGTATAAACGGAAACAGTGACTGATTGACTGACTGACTGATCTATTAACGCACAGCCTAAAGCACTGAACGAATTGGTTTGAAATTTGGAACATAGATAAGTTTTATGACGTAGACTTGCGCTAAGGCAACGTACCAGCGGTACCCCTGGTATTGCAGGTATCCATAGGCGACGGTAGCCACTCACCATCAGGTGGGCCGTCTGCTTGTTTGTCACCTATTACATTAAAAAAAAATAATAATAAAGGATTTTGCCATTCGGGCAAAGCTGCAAGCATAAGCTAGTATCACATTAAAGGTAGTAGGTGAGTGCTTAAATTATATCCCTATTAGTCATTAAATACTTTCGCTCAAACATATATCGTAACGTACATAGAAATTACAATGACAAATACGATTCCGAAGGTACATATTAAAAAAGCCCTTCGTCCAAGTGACCCCTAGTGGTAAAATTACCCTAATAGCAGGGTAAAGGGCCCTATTAGTGACCATTCCAAGTGCGGGACATCGATTAGACTACGATCCTGCCATCAAACGGAATGCCTTGTCGAATATTACGTAGATCTATGATGTGGGAAAGGGTTTAAGATTTTATGCCAAGTTTTGGTGAAAAAATTGTTTGTGATTTTTCTTTGTAAGTTTATACTTTTTTACAAGCTTTAATTTACTTTCACCTGCCTGTTGTCTGTCTGTCTGTAATCAAATCTTACAAGAATTTTGCATGCGTGTATGAATCGGATGACAATGCAATATTATTATGACATGGGGCTGATCTGATGATAGAGCTAGAAGGTGGCCATAGGAACTCCATAATAAAACGACGCAACCCCATCGAATTTGATTCGTCTTAACGAGTACTTTGGTTCTGGATAGTTAACAATAAAAGTTTATATAATAAAGCGACTTGACGCGACATTTCACGTCATTCAATTCAATTCAATCTGTTTATTTCAACCAAAGTACATAAGTCATATGGGAAACATAGGATTATATAAGTTCAATATCAAAAATAATTTCTCATACATATTTGACAAATCGGTCTTCGCTTCGATTCCCTTACGGATAAATGAATAGTCCTGCTCCTGAGTCCCTGTTCGGATATTGTGCTGAATTGCTCATATACCTAGGCTTCATTATAAGGAATTTTATAAGTATTTTAAGGGTAATATATCACTTCCAGTTAATTTCGAAATACGGACAAACTTATTTCCATTATAATACAATTAAAATGTAATTTTAAGGCTGTAACCCACGATGGGTTTAATTAAATTCACCTTCGTTAATTCTGAGGTATGTGGGGGATAAAATGTACCTGTTTTAACTGCTCTTCAAATAACATAAATGGGGGCTGGAACTCACAGGGTTTTCAAAAAATTAAGCTCGGACGATACGATGGGTTTATTTTTATGTAAAGAAGTTAGAAGACGAGCAGGACGCTCTCCTGATCTTAAGAGATAACGCTGTCCAATAATCAGTACAGTGCTTCCCAGGATTTTACAATAATGTAAAATTCTAGGGGCACTGCACCAACGCTTCTCACTCAGAAGTCGTTAAGACTCTTTAGCCTAGTAATTTCACTAGCTACAGTGCCCCTCTTCCGTATAATCACAGTTTGTTTGCACATCACTGCTCAGGCGGTAGAATAACAGGCTTTTTAATTGACGATATTATATTTTTATATACTTTTTAATGGGCGATAGAGTCTTAAAATAAATAAGTTTGTAAAAATTTACTTGCAAAAGTCCTCTACAGTCCCATTTGAATAAATGCTTTAGATTTTGGATTTTTTTATAAGAAGTAAGAAAACGAGCAAGGCGCTCTCTTAGTGACAAGAGATAATGCCCATAATCAGGACAGTGCCAACTAGGATTTCACATTGATGTGTGTGACTTTGACACAACTGCCTAATTCTAAAAATATCGATAAATCCACGTTAGAAGTTATAAAACACCATCCATTCAAAACTCAGTACATCCTCCAGATAAGACTCGTAATCTGGCAGATTGATGACAGCGATTTAGCACCGCTCTCAGCTCAGATTAAATGAAATCTCTCCGTGCTGCCCTACTTACTTAGTTGGCTTTATCTCAGTTTTATTTACTTTGCGACGATTGCCGCCGAACTTTTTACTTTAGGCGATGACCGTTTTAGGACTTAATAAAACGTCTAAGAGTAGGTGGACTAAAAAGAGTGCTTCCGTATTACGTCCGGCCCCAAGCCATGAAATGACGCTCCGGCAAAACGACATGACTGGGACATAGTATTATAAATCATAGGTGAGTCGTCCATTTAGTATTTCATTATGTACATACATATAATCACGCCTGAGGGCCTATTGGCTATAGTCAAATGACATTTAAAACACTAGAATCCATAGACAAAATTGCGTAGGTACATTACTTGATTAAACCTCCTCATTAATATGAGAAAAATAAAAAACGCAGCGATGAACATTGAAGTTGGCATCAATCGTAGTGGGTGAGAATTAGCCAATAGGCCCTCTGGTTCCCAATAGGGTAGGCAGAGATTTTTTCCTCCACTTGGTACAATCCTGACACATCTCTTTCGCTTTCTCAACTTTCAACACATTCTTCATACACGCTCGCCTGTTCTTTAACAGAACATCACATTTTTACATCTGAACCAATTCAGATAAAACTCGGAATCGACACCGGTGCCGTAGAATCGTATTATTATTATAATGCGAAAGTTTGTGAGAATGTATGGATGTACCTACATATGTTTGTTACTGTTTCACGCCTAAACAGGAGGACCGATTTAGCTGTAATTTGAACGAAATATATCGTATTAGCGAGAGAAAAATTCTTCGTTCCGCGAAAAATACGGGAAGCTATAGAAATAAGTCGTCGGCCGAATTTTAATAGAGACGGTGGTTGGTTGCTACCGCAGGCGTGGAAACCCGTGCTACACACGGAATATACCGCTACGAGCCAGGATATTCGGGCTGACGATGTGGTGAGTGCAGTGTGTACGAGTATGTGCCCACAACTTCAGCCGCCGCGAGAAGTGACGGCCTCTCCCTCCCCGCGACCCGTAGAGCAGTCAGCGCGCGCGCTGCGAGCGGCGGCGCGCAGTGCTAAGCGGGGCGCGGACGCCGGCGCGTAACCGCAGCGACTCCCTGAAGAAGATCCTCGTACAGGATCGAAACGGTCGGCACGCAGCCGAAGTAAATACAAGTGAGTTTAAGCCGTTTATTTACAACTAGCTGACCCGCGCGCACTTCGTAGCGCGTGACAGTAAATTATTCATATATTAATGAATTTGATACAGACCATTTAATTCGATTTCCAATTCCACGGAAAAGAGGGATTCAATTTACGGGTTTTCTGCGACTTAATGGGCGTAGAATTAGTAAAGGCTGGCAAACCTTGCCAATATGTAACTACGATCGAATCACCTACTATTCAAAATGTCTATTGGACGTTTCGCCTACGTTCATAATAACTATTGGTTGAAATCAATATTGGACGATTCGCCTACGGTTAACTCAGCTACGGTCGATTGAGCTATGGTTGATTAAACTATTGGACGATTTGCCTATTTTTGACCGAACTAACGGACCGTTCACGTATTTTTAGACCACGTTTCCGGCTGCTAGTCAGGTATGACAGCTAAAAAATACTTGTTTATAGTACAGAATTCAGAAACGTGTTGTTTTTATTATGCCACTTTGCCATGATGAGGTAGATGAAAGAAGATGCCAAAATGCCTGAAGATGCCATGACACAGGATAAATAATTCAGTAATAAGAAAAATATCTGGCGCTTCGCCGGCCGCTGCCGCGGCACGCTCGCTTCGCTCGCTCGGCTCGCGCATTGTGGTCACTGTTCAAACCTAACCTAACCAACAGATTTCGGTTTGCCCTGAATACTGTACTAAAAACACGCGTAGCAAAGAATTTATAAACGTAGGTGAGTCGTCCATAGTTGAATTAACCAATACATCAAATGAACATTGGCCGAATCGCCCATTAGTTCACATGCCCATAGTTTAATCAACCGCAGGCGAGTTGCACTGTAAGCGAGTCGTCCAATATGTGAAATGAACTTATGCGAATCGACCGTAGTTATATCGACCGTAGTTGAAACGACCGTAGGTATTATGAAACGTAACCCGTCCATGCGGGCAAAGCCATGAGAATAAGCTAGTGACTGATGTATCTGTATAACGTACAGCCTCAACCGCTAGATGGATTGGGTTGAAATTTGGAACATAGAAAGGTTTCATGACGTAGACCACTGCTAAGAAAGGATTTTGCCGTGCGGGCAAAGCCGCGAGCATAAGCTAGTAAATAATATTATGAAACATTTTTTGTGAATAATACTTAGATTTCAGAGACGTCCTGGGATAAGTCCCAGAACTATCGTTATACCTATACCACAGTACAAATTAGAACGGCAATAAATTACCACTTACACATATAGTACATCAAGATTAAATACAGTAAACAAAAATATATCAAATTATCATTTAAATCAGAAAAACTAATAAAAATACGGAATAATAACAGCTTGATTCCGTACAGTTACTCTTGACTTTTTTCCGCGTCATTTAATGGTGATCTCTTTACCGTGGGTAGACTTCCTCTGCAGGAGATCGGCTAGTACCCCAACAGTGTCAGTTATTCTGCCGCCTGAACAGTGATGTGCAGACATTACTGTGCTTCGGTAGGAGGGCACTGTGGCTAGTGAAATTACTGGGCTGAAGAATCTTAACATTTTATGACTCAGCAGTGCACCCAGAATTTAACCTTCGTTAAATCCCAGCGTTATCTCTTACCATCAGGAGAGCATCTTGCTCATCTTCTTACATCGTTGTATAAAAAAAACTAAAATGAATATTTCTGAAATGAAACTATCATATACCTACGTACTCAAACTATTTATTATAATATATCTATCAAATTTCACCTTTCAGCTCCATCATCAGACTTCAGATCACTTCCATGTCATAAAATTATTGCATTGTCATCCTATTCCCGGTATGCAAAATTTCTGCTCAATCGGGAACTGTGACTGATAGGTAGAGTGCTTTTCACAAAAGGAGTTCTTTTTGCGGGGCGCCACTATCGCAAATTTTAAAAGTTAGCATATTAAATAACTTTAGAATCTTCGATGTATCCTTCTGCAATCTTGTTACACTTCTAGCCACCATGGCGTTTAAGAACTGTAATATCAGCGCCTGAGTCAGCTAAGAGTGTTGCTGACGTCCGCCTCAGGCAATGCCCAGTGTAAAGATGGGAGTCCGGAAGCTGAAGAAATTTAGCAATCGTTTTTGGCATATCACCGATTTTATTGATGCCTATGGGCTGTTTTTTACTTTTTCCATTATCATAATGTAAGAAAAATCTTGAAGTTTTTGTATTAGCGGGTCGTAATGCCATATACTTGTCCACCACATTCACATATTCTTCACTAATGACGAATGATCTGTCGATTTTAGTCTTTGTATTCAATAATTTTACTAATATTAATTTGTCCGAATGCTTTTCAACGTCGTTTACCTTAAGATTCAACAATTCATTTGAGCGGCACGCACCATTTATGCCAATAATTAATACAACCTGTAAAAAATAACAATAATTTAGTTTACTTATTTTTAGATAGGTACAGTTAGATAGGTTTTCTTTGAAATAAATTAGCTTTTGTATCAATTTACTTACTTTTAAAGCGAGGTATTTACTGTCTGGTGCTTCATTCAGAAATTTTTCTATTTCAAGGTCACGTTTCGTTTTCAAGACAGCTTTTATCATAGAAAAAATGCTCCATAATGTACTGGATTTTCTTGTTTTAGATAGTTCCATGAAATATGATAGATCACGGTCTCGGAATATGTTTTTGCATTTTTTGAGAGGCGCCAATTATTGAAGGATTCGTACGCCTTTACATATTTCACTTTAGATTTTTCAGGCAAATAGCTGAACTCGGCATTCGAAACTTGTTCTTTCAACTTTTTTTTCGTAAGACAACTACCTTCATCACTGGGGTCACTCATTTCTTTGTAATTAAACAGACTATTAGATCACAAATAGAAATTTGCAAAAGTTTACAACTTAAATTGAAAATATTTAGTTGAATCTTTACCAAGAGGTTTAGAACCAAATGGAAAATGTGTTGTGAACACCACTGTCGCAAGAAAAATGACAACTATAAGTGCCATCTCACTTACCTCATACAAAAGAGAGAGACAAAGATGGCATTTATCGATGACGTCACAACGCATTCTCCATTTGACTGTAAACTCTAAACTTCTACATCCCGCCATTTTGTATTTTTTTATTTTTATTAAAAGAGTTGCGTTCGAAATTTGTGTGTGTGACATATTTATGAAAAACAAATTGTAATAATATTTAAAAAAAAAAAAACTCACTTACGACTTATTATTCTATAATAGTATATTTTATTGAGTATTTTATTTAAAATATTATTGAAAAAATACAATTTATAAAGTTAAAATTCAATAAATAACATTAAAAATTATGTGCATCTCAGTTAAATAAAAATTGTACACAAATAAGTTTCAGAACACACCAACTTTTTCATAGCCAATAAAATTGTGTTCGAAATTCAAATCACTTTGCCTCTCTACTCTCTAGAGAGCAAAAACGGCTTTTGCTCACTGAAATCGATGACCAAAGACACTATTTTCGTGCGAGAGTGGTGAAAAATTATTTATGGCATGAAGTCCAGAATTTATCGAAAAAACCGGTCAAGTACGAGTAGGACTCGAGCACCGAGGGTTCCGTACAAACCTACGGGTTTCTCCGGAACCCTAAGGAAAAGTGGGTATAATATTATATAGGTATACTGTGGGTTTTGATTCCCTTGCGAGAACTTGCGTGTTTGAAAATATGCGGCTAAAATTGCTGCTTCTTTTGATTGCGTTGACATAGATGTTTGATTTTTTTACAGCTAAAAGTTATTATAGAGCTGAGTATTTGGTATGAATTTCAATTTAATACCTGTACGCGTTCTTGAGGAAAGGGATAGTAAATACAAAATTATTAAAAATCTTTTTTTATATGATGTAACTAAAAATTTACAGCTTTCGCAATTTTTCCTGTGCCTGTGATTTAAGACGTTGCTACGTACCAAATTTCAAGATTCTGAGTTAACGGCAAGTACCCTGTAGGTTTTGATTTCTTTGAGAGTAGTCGCGAGTTAAAAAATACGGCTAAAATTGCTGTTTCTTTTGAATGCGTTGAGATAGAGGTTTGATTTTATTACATTTTAAAGGTATAACAGACCTTAGTATTTGATATGAATTTCAGTTTAATACCTGCACGTGTTCATGAGAAATAAGGTAGTAAGTATGAAATTATTAAAAATATTTTTTTTTATGATATAACTAAAAATGTACAATTTTCGCAATTTTTCCTTTATCTGTGCTCTAAGGAGTTGCTTTGTGCCAAATTTCAAGATTCTAAAATGACGGGAAGTACCCTGTAGGTTTTGATTTTTTGAGAATAGTTGCGAGTTTAAAATTGCGACTAAAATTGCTGTTTCTTTTGAATGCGTTGACATAGAGGTTTGATTTTATTACAGTTTAAAGGTATTATAGACTTTAGTATTTGATATGAATTTCAATTTAATACGTTTACGCGTTCATGAGAAAAAGGGTAGTAGGTATAAAATTATTCAAAATATTTTTTTCATATGATGCAAATAAAAATTTATGGTTTTCGCAATTTTTCCTTTATCTGTGCTCTAAGTAGTTACTTCGTGCCAAATTTCAAGATTCTGAGTTTACGGGAAGTGCCCCGTAGGTTTTGATTTATTTGGTAATGTCGAAAAATTGCTGATATTTGCGACATATTCGACTATATCTTTTTATTGCGTTGGTCTAGAAGTTTGAAATTTTCACAGCTCTAAGAAGCAATGGACCTTAGTATTTCCTATAAATTTCAGCTTGTTACCTCCACACGTTCCTGAGAAAAAGGGTCTTGACAGACAGACAGACAGACAGACAGACAGACGGACGGACAACAAAGTGATCCTATAAGGGTTCCGTTTTTTCCTTTTGAGGTACGGAACCCTAAAAATGTAATTTAGTTCCGCAAAATTCCGCGGGACCTCATTCGTGAGAAGGACTCTACCACTGAGGTGTATACCTAAAATCATAGGCGGATCCAGGATTTGGTTTGGGGGGGGGGGGGGGGGGGCAAGGTGCAGACGGGCAAAAATATTATAATTTTTATTACGAAAAGTGTATGTTTAGCTCGCTCTGAGCGGTTAGGAAGTTTAAACATCCATTACAATAAGTGCGCGAGCAGCTAGCTGCGAGCGCCGAAAAAAAAATTTTATTTCAGAAATATGTGCGAAATTCGTAACTCTACAATGCTTCTGGGGGTACCTTGGCCCCCTGCCCCCCCCCCCCCCTAAAGCTTAAACATCCTTTATAATATGTGCGCGAGCAGCTTGCTTAATGACTCGGGGGGGGGGGGCGGCTTGGCCCCTTGCCCCCCCTCCCTAAATCCGCCTATGATTATCTGTAACACAGATAAAAGGTTCTTTATTAATCATTGCAAAATTTTACTAACATTATAAACGTGACAGTTTGTGTCTGGATGTATGCCTAAATGGGTGTGAACAGATTTTATGTCTGTGTGTCTCCGGATAACCAGTGATTTTTACAAAAGATCCCCCTAGATGGAGCGCCACAATCGCGTGATTTTAAGTTAAAATATCTACAGATTTTTAACAATTCATAATTTCTCATATTTAATTTCTCAATTAAATAGGTACATAATATTTAATTAATCTAACAAATAAAAAATATATAATAAATGAAGTATTCACAGTAATTATAAATCTATTATTTAGTTCCGCTAGGTTACGCGGGACTTCTTTTCTAAAACTGTTTGCAGAATAAACGATATTTCTTTTTCTTAGGACATTAGTTCCATTATTTTCCGTGGCGCTAGCTTGTATGAAAAATAATTTACTTTTACAATGAACTGTAAATGAATTTTTCTATTTATCTTCAGATGATTTTACATGTTTTAGAAATTAAAAATAAGCAGCAAAAAGATATTTATTACTGATATTTACACGCATCATGCGCACATTAGATTATTTTCCGCTGGCGCTGATTCATTTGAGAAATAAGTTACATTTACTAATTTAAATGAATTCTAATTTGTTTGGCTACTATATAGCATCAAAGTACTCGTCAAGACGAATCAAATGAGCCCAAACTCGATGGGGTTTTTTCTTTTAATCACGGAGTTCCTATGGCCACCTTCCAGCTCCGTTTCGGACCCTGGTTACTATATAGTATCAAAGTACTCGTCAAGACGAATCAAATGAGCCCAAACTCGATGAGGTTTTGTCTTTTGATTACGCGGTTCCTATGACTACCTTTCTTGTTTATTAGCATTTTATATGCGAATCTTTAGATTGATATAACTCTTTTATTTATGAACCGATTTGACTAAAACCAAGACTAAGGTTCAAGTAGAGAAAACTGCAACGTATTAGTGAAAATTTTATTCAAATCGGTGGTGTTGTTTAACCACACCAGTGACACAAACTATTTACAAATTTAGCCCAAATTAAACTAAAGGTCAACCACAAGTTTACAGGAACACCAATAGATGGCGTCTGTAGCGTTTTTGGCACTATTTTTTTTTGAATTGAATTTACTTTATATTCTATTACTTTTATTTCGAATTTTTGATGTAAATTAGGGGCGATGTGTCTGATATAAATGATTATTATTTATTTTATTATTTTATTTTACGTTTCCCTAGGAAAAATTGACAAAATGTTTTACGAATTAGATCGCGCAAGCGACTTTTTCGCGTCGTTTTGTTCATATGCGTATTTTCACAGTTTACCTTAGTAAAGGATCACAATGAATGGGGAAAAATTTCCATTCTTATTATATGTATGGATATGGATGATGAAATAAAATAATTTGGTACAGAGATAGCTTAGACTCTATAATAACATAGCTACTCGACTCTGGGCGCAGCTAGTAATACATAAGAACGCTAATTTTCAGTGCGCATTAGCACTGGGGACTAGTATGTTAAAAATATCTAGGAATATATATATATATATATATATATATATATATATATATATATATATATATATATATATATACAAATAACTGGAAATAACCAGTTATATCTGGTAATAACCGGATACAGTGGCGGTTGTAAAGCTCCTTCATAGCGAATAGATCGTAAAGAACGCCGGATGGTGGCTATGGCCACAGAGCAATCACTTTAGATGGGCCACTTCAAATATGGGGAGTATCTGTAAAATATGGTATTGTTGTTTTTTGTTATTGTTTTAACAATGTTCAGTTCAGCAGTTTAGGCGTGAAATAGTTATAAACAAATTTGTAATAAACGGCATAAACTCACTTGTATTTACTTCGGCTTCGTGCCGACTGTTTCGATCCTGTACCGAGGATCTTCTTCAGGGAGTAGCTGCGGTTACGCGCCGGCGTCCGCGCCCCGCTTATTTATTTATGCCGTTTATTTAAAATCAAAAAATCCAATCCGTTTATCTAAATACTCACGAAAAAAATCGGTTTATCTAAATACTCACGAATCGTTTAGGGTAAAAATAGTTATAAACAACCATATATCCGTAAAAACTTTCGCGTAAATTTTTTTTTTAATCGATGGAGTATCTTACAATAACTTGGGGGACTACACTTTAAAAGTTACCTAATCTAATACCACAAGGGCTCCTGGTAGGCTTCGGCCATGGCTAGTTAGCTCCCACTTGATAAATCTGTGTCGCCATCGGTCATTGTGACCGTCGTCCGACATCATGTTCAATGAAGCCAGGGAGGGGTTTATCCCGCCTTCTAGGTATAGTCTGCTAACTGCTATCACCTACGGCCGCATCGTCGCTTAACATCACGCGAGATCATGTCAAAAACTAACCTATAAATCCTATATATACCTATATATATAAAGGTAAAGAGTGACTGATTGACTTACTGATCTATCAACGCACTGCCTAAGCCGCTAGACGGATTGGGTTGAACTTTGGAACACAGATTGGACTGACATTTGGACACGCAAAATTGTGTCTACGTCATAAAACCTATCTGTGTTCCAAATTTCAGTCCAATCCGTCTAGCGGTTTAGGCAGTGCGTTGATAGATCAGTCAGTCAATCAGTTTATAAAAACATGAAAAAGGCGGTAGAGGAATTGCTATTCTCAAAATGTTACTCTGTGGCATTTCCTAGCCTGTAGGCTTTACCCCAGGCTTGAATAAGAAAGGGTAGTTTTACAACGCACGGGGGAAAACTTTACGTGTTAGGGGTGAATTCCACCCCTATTTGGGGTTGTAGGCACTGATGGCCACTACCGAATGGACTCACGTTGAGAATTTTCAGCTTTTCAAGTGTTTGAAGTTGTCTGGTACGAATTCATGGTGGAAATGTAGTTTTTGCAGGAAAAAAATACGTTTTTACTATTTAGTATTCTGTAGCTAAAATTTGTAGTTCTAATATTCGCATTAGCTGTTTTCTTTTTTTGGATCCGCTATCTGAAGAAAATGTTAAGAAAATGTAATGGAAAAGATGACATTTAAGGAAAAGATGTGAAATTTAAAAATGGTTCATGTCTATGGGAAGTTTACTAAAATAAATTTCGGTTTATTATTTAATAATTTGTAATCCTTGCTATATAATATTATGTGTAAGTAAAAGTTTATTCGTGGTTAGTGCCACCATCATTAATACTTCAAAGCTAAATTTTAAAGTGTTTGAAACGAATCGGTTCATAGAAAATGAAATAGTAGATATATTACAATCATATCGTACGCTGCCTTAGATCCAAATAAAATCTCTGAATCCGTCATGACGGTATCCGTACAATTACTAAATACTACAATAATAGGTACAAATAAAACTTAAAATCTAATACTATATCGGTCCGTTATTGGCTCTTCATTAAGTCGGTTTTACCATTGAAAAGTTTTTACGACTACGCCGGAACGTCATTTGATGGATTCGGATCGGATTCAGTTCAGGCGTGAATCGGTTATAGTGCGGAAGCAGTCTTACTTGACTTTTACTAAAATTATAATAATAATTATATTGTCGTAGACAAATATCCTAAATCAATGATTATAGAGTTCACGAAAGGAGTCCTTTTTGCGGGGCGCCACTATCGCAAATTGTAAAAGTTTAAATGTCTATAACATTTTAACTTCTCATAATTAATTTTTTAAAGTAAATAGGTATTTATTTTATATAACAAATAAAAAATATTCAGGATACAAAGTCCAGTAATCATTGAAAAATTAAATTTACTAAATTCCGTGGACCCTCTTTCGTGAAAAGGACTCTACATTCTTCGCTCTCAATAAAAAATCCGTATAAAAAAATATGCCGACGTTGAAAAATAAACAAAATGGCTGCCATATTTTTATCACCTGGCAATACCGAACATCTGCCTTCACGATTAACTGCGACAATGAAATGTGTGAAATGTTTTTCGGTTATTTCGTTTTTATTTCGCTGAAACGGTTCTCGCTTATCGTAATTCTGTCTCAATAACATTTTTTGTGTAGATTTTCTCATTTCTTTGAGTTTTACGAGTATTAACATTATTATGTGGACCTCTTTTGTACTTTTTGCACTGATTAATGCGATACGTTTTAACTGTTTTTTTTAGAATAAGGACAAAGAAACGATCGTGTCCAATTAAATTATATACTTAAGAAATTGGTCCTGGGCCTAAATTCTGCACAAAAAAGAGACAACAGCGCAGCAAAACGAAAGCAAAAAATAACCTATAAAACACATTTTTATTTTCAAAAACGCCACTTTGAGGCGACCAAAATATGCTAAATAAAAAAATTGAAGTTGCATTTGATTTTGTACTGGTATCGTGAGAATTTTCAAGATTTAAAAAAAAATTGAAATTTGACAGCGGACGTTAGCAAAACGAGAAGCGATTTTGGACCGGAATAACCCCGCTGATTTGCCGGTGTCACCGATAATAATAATTACCATTAGGCAAAAAATCTGAATTAAGTAAGTACCTATTTAAACCAACCTATACACCTAACCTATTTAATTTGTAGGTAAAAACCTAATAAATAGTTTGTCTGGGTTAGTATGTAGGTAATAGGTACAATAACGAACTTATAAAATTTTCACTTTTACCTTGTTCATCATGTTTTTGCCTAGAGGGATTAAAATTTTTATTGCAGGTGTATGAAATTTAAATTAATTAAAAAGTATTAAGAACTCTCTATATTTTTGTATGTAATGTATATTTTACTTAATTGTATTTTGTACAATATGAAATGCCGTTTAATTATGTTTTTTTTTTCATGCTTTTTGTTAGAAAGCTTTTCTTAACTTTGCCACATTTTTCAACCGTTTATTACACGATCAAGTAAAAAAAGTTTTCTTACTAATAATTTTAAATTTCGATTTATATTAGGTTGCTTTACATATACACTATCAACATCTCATTAAATACACGAGAAACTTTGTTATAAAACAATGCAGACGCGATACAAAGCCCAATTACTGTACGCAACACGTAGGAGCAGAGTTCATTCATGCAAGAGCTTGTTAGACGCCCGTCTGCAAGGTGTTAAGGTGATATTCCCTTAATGCAACTTGTCGCACGTCAATGCGACTTGTCGCACGTTAATGCAACTTGGCACATTTCAATAAAAGAAGAAGGAAAGAAAAATATCACACTCTAACTAGAAGATGGGATAATTCGTGCTCTGGCTTAACTGAATATTGTGCCGAAATATTTCTTGCAGAACGAAAGAAACACGTGCCTTTCCCAAGCTCTATAATATAAAATTCAACGTTTCCCGCAGTTTTTCTATCTGCACTCTGCAAAATTAAGAACAATTCGTCCAAATTCTTCGCAATCGACGATTTCAATTTCGTATCGGCCTTAATACCATTATATTATTTAGTAGTTCATGGAGGTGATAAACCATTAAGAAGGACGCTACGTGAATGACTTCTTATAAACATAAAAGATCTGTTATAATAATGCCTACCTTATAAATCTTCAAGGCGCGAATAAACCTACCACCAGTAAAAGTATCTACTTCGGCTTCGAGCGTGGCTAGTCAAAATCATTTCCCTACGACATGTATTCATTGAATGACATAGTATTCCAGGTAGGAAGGAGTTCCACCCAGCCAGCTTGTCCAACAGTACGTCGGCATTGACCGACACTTTATCGCATCACAACTCGTGTTGTAGATGTCTATGGGCTGTATGTGTGTCGTTACCTAACATAAAAGAATGCTTCCTAGGCAAGTCTGTAAACATCCTATAACGCAAATGCAACTTGTACTATACATGCCCAAAACCGGGGGTCGACTTCCTTTGCAGGAGGTCGACTAGGTGGGTACCCCAACAGTGCCAGTTATTCTACCGCCTAAGCAGTGATGTGCAAATATTACTGTGCTCCGGTAGGAGGGCACTGTAGCTAGTGAAATTACTGGGCTAAAGAGTCTTTACATATTATGACTCTTGAGTAAGAAGCGTTGGTGCAGTGCTCCTATAATTTCACATCATTGTGAAATCCTAAGTAGCACTGTACTGATTATGGCTCTTAACATCAGGAGAGCGTCTTGCTCATCTTCTACTTCATCACATAAAAACGCAACTGTGCCTATTCAGCATTAAAATAATCCGGAAGTAGCCGTAGTTACACCGCACCTTAACTCAGGACACACGCGGGGCGAGCACCTGCGCGGGGAGCGCGCCAGACGTCAGCTATCGATTATTCGAGAGCGGACTCGCCGAGACCCGGGAATGCGTTTCCTTAACAAACAATCCCACTCACATTACCAACCTTATCACGACGCAATAAGGTCCAATTTCCCATAACACAACCAATAAATCACTTGTGCTCATCCATGTATCCGTAATGACGTGTCAATCTGTCAATTTTACAACTTAAATACTTCAACATAAAGTTCAAAATCGCATATAGTGGTCGTGAAATCAATTTGCGTGTATGAAATTTTTGAAGGGAAATGATTTTGAGAATATTATTAGAGGGAATTAGGGGTCGTGAAATGTTTTTGTTTTTTTAATGTTTGTGTCTAGGCATTTGCTGAAGTGGATAATTTGGAAGTTCAAGAGGATGTCTGGAAGGGCTTAATTTGATGAGATACGGTGCTACGCCGTAGCTTGCTACGAGACTCATTTTGGATGTTTTTTTGTCTTTTATTTATTAACTAGCTGACCCGCGCGCACTTCGTAGCGCGTGACAGTAAATTATTCATATATTAATGAATTTGATACAGACCATTTAATTCGATTTCCAATTCCACGGAAAAGAGGGATTCAATTTACGGGTTTTCTGCGACTTAATGGGCGTAGAATTAGTAAAGGCTGGCAAACCTTGCCAATATGTAACTACGATCGAATCACCTACTATTCAAAATGTCTATTGGACGTTTCGCCTACGTTCATAATAACTATTGGTTGAAATCAATATTGGACGATTCGCCTACGGTTAACTCAGCTACGGTCGATTGAGCTATGGTTGATTAAACTATTGGACGATTTGCCTATTTTTGACCGAACTAACGGACCGTTCACGTATTTTTAGACCACGTTTCCGGCTGCTAGTCAGGTATGACAGCTAAAAAATACTTGTTTATAGTACAGAATTCAGAAACGTGTTGTTTTTATTATGCCACTTTGCCATGATGAGGTAGATGAAAGAAGATGCCAAAATGCCTGAAGATGCCATGACACAGGATAAATAATTCAGTAATAAGAAAAATATCTGGCGCTTCGCCGGCCGCTGCCGCGGCACGCTCGCTTCGCTCGCTCGGCTCGCGCATTGTGGTCACTGTTCAAACCTAACCTAACCAACAGATTTCGGTTTGCCCTGAATACTGTACTAAAAACACGCGTAGCAAAGAATTTATAAACGTAGGTGAGTCGTCCATAGTTGAATTAACCAATACATCAAATGAACATTGGCCGAATCGCCCATTAGTTCACATGCCCATAGTTTAATCAACCGCAGGCGAGTTGCACTGTAAGCGAGTCGTCCAATATGTGAAATGAACTTATGCGAATCGACCGTAGTTATATCGACCGTAGTTGAAACGACCGTAGGTATTATGAAACGTAACCCGTCCATGCGGGCAAAGCCATGAGAATAAGCTAGTGACTGATGTATCTGTATAACGTACAGCCTCAACCGCTAGATGGATTGGGTTGAAATTTGGAACATAGAAAGGTTTCATGACGTAGACCACTGCTAAGAAAGGATTTTGCCGTGCGGGCAAAGCCGCGAGCATAAGCTAGTAAATAATATTATGAAACATTTTTTGTGAATAATACTTAGATTTCAGAGACGTCCTGGGATAAGTCCCAGAACTATCGTTATACCTATACCACAGTACAAATTAGAACGGCAATAAATTACCACTTACACATATAGTACATCAAGATTAAATACAGTAAACAAAAATATATCAAATTATCATTTAAATCAGAAAAACTAATAAAAATACGGAATAATAACAGCTTGATTCCGTACAGTTACTCTTGACTTTTTTCCGCGTCATTTAATGGTGATCTCTTTACCGTGGGTAGACTTCCTCTGCAGGAGATCGGCTAGTACCCCAACAGTGTCAGTTATTCTGCCGCCTGAACAGTGATGTGCAGACATTACTGTGCTTCGGTAGGAGGGCACTGTGGCTAGTGAAATTACTGGGCTGAAGAATCTTAACATTTTATGACTCAGCAGTGCACCCAGAATTTAACCTTCGTTAAATCCCAGCGTTATCTCTTACCATCAGGAGAGCATCTTGCTCATCTTCTTACATCGTTGTATAAAAAAAACTAAAATGAATATTTCTGAAATGAAACTATCATATACCTACGTACTCAAACTATTTATTATAATATATCTATCAAATTTCACCTTTCAGCTCCATCATCAGACTTCAGATCACTTCCATGTCATAAAATTATTGCATTGTCATCCTATTCCCGGTATGCAAAATTTCTGCTCAATCGGGAACTGTGACTGATAGGTAGAGTGCTTTTCACAAAAGGAGTTCTTTTTGCGGGGCGCCACTATCGCAAATTTTAAAAGTTAGCATATTAAATAACTTTAGAATCTTCGATGTATCCTTCTGCAATCTTGTTACACTTCTAGCCACCATGGCGTTTAAGAACTGTAATATCAGCGCCTGAGTCAGCTAAGAGTGTTGCTGACGTCCGCCTCAGGCAATGCCCAGTGTAAAGATGGGAGTCCGGAAGCTGAAGAAATTTAGCAATCGTTTTTGGCATATCACCGATTTTATTGATGCCTATGGGCTGTTTTTTACTTTTTCCATTATCATAATGTAAGAAAAATCTTGAAGTTTTTGTATTAGCGGGTCGTAATGCCATATACTTGTCCACCACATTCACATATTCTTCACTAATGACGAATGATCTGTCGATTTTAGTCTTTGTATTCAATAATTTTACTAATATTAATTTGTCCGAATGCTTTTCAACGTCGTTTACCTTAAGATTCAACAATTCATTTGAGCGGCACGCACCATTTATGCCAATAATTAATACAACCTGTAAAAAATAACAATAATTTAGTTTACTTATTTTTAGATAGGTACAGTTAGATAGGTTTTCTTTGAAATAAATTAGCTTTTGTATCAATTTACTTACTTTTAAAGCGAGGTATTTACTGTCTGGTGCTTCATTCAGAAATTTTTCTATTTCAAGGTCACGTTTCGTTTTCAAGACAGCTTTTATCATAGAAAAAATGCTCCATAATGTACTGGATTTTCTTGTTTTAGATAGTTCCATGAAATATGATAGATCACGGTCTCGGAATATGTTTTTGCATTTTTTGAGAGGCGCCAATTATTGAAGGATTCGTACGCCTTTACATATTTCACTTTAGATTTTTCAGGCAAATAGCTGAACTCGGCATTCGAAACTTGTTCTTTCAACTTTTTTTTCGTAAGACAACTACCTTCATCACTGGGGTCACTCATTTCTTTGTAATTAAACAGACTATTAGATCACAAATAGAAATTTGCAAAAGTTTACAACTTAAATTGAAAATATTTAGTTGAATCTTTACCAAGAGGTTTAGAACCAAATGGAAAATGTGTTGTGAACACCACTGTCGCAAGAAAAATGACAACTATAAGTGCCATCTCACTTACCTCATACAAAAGAGAGAGACAAAGATGGCATTTATCGATGACGTCACAACGCATTCTCCATTTGACTGTAAACTCTAAACTTCTACATCCCGCCATTTTGTATTTTTTTATTTTTATTAAAAGAGTTGCGTTCGAAATTTGTGTGTGTGACATATTTATGAAAAACAAATTGTAATAATATTTAAAAAAAAAAAAACTCACTTACGACTTATTATTCTATAATAGTATATTTTATTGAGTATTTTATTTAAAATATTATTGAAAAAATACAATTTATAAAGTTAAAATTCAATAAATAACATTAAAAATTATGTGCATCTCAGTTAAATAAAAATTGTACACAAATAAGTTTCAGAACACACCAACTTTTTCATAGCCAATAAAATTGTGTTCGAAATTCAAATCACTTTGCCTCTCTACTCTCTAGAGAGCAAAAACGGCTTTTGCTCACTGAAATCGATGACCAAAGACACTATTTTCGTGCGAGAGTGGTGAAAAATTATTTATGGCATGAAGTCCAGAATTTATCGAAAAAACCGGTCAAGTACGAGTAGGACTCGAGCACCGAGGGTTCCGTACAAACCTACGGGTTTCTCCGGAACCCTAAGGAAAAGTGGGTATAATATTATATAGGTATACTGTGGGTTTTGATTCCCTTGCGAGAACTTGCGTGTTTGAAAATATGCGGCTAAAATTGCTGCTTCTTTTGATTGCGTTGACATAGATGTTTGATTTTTTTACAGCTAAAAGTTATTATAGAGCTGAGTATTTGGTATGAATTTCAATTTAATACCTGTACGCGTTCTTGAGGAAAGGGATAGTAAATACAAAATTATTAAAAATCTTTTTTTATATGATGTAACTAAAAATTTACAGCTTTCGCAATTTTTCCTGTGCCTGTGATTTAAGACGTTGCTACGTACCAAATTTCAAGATTCTGAGTTAACGGCAAGTACCCTGTAGGTTTTGATTTCTTTGAGAGTAGTCGCGAGTTAAAAAATACGGCTAAAATTGCTGTTTCTTTTGAATGCGTTGAGATAGAGGTTTGATTTTATTACATTTTAAAGGTATAACAGACCTTAGTATTTGATATGAATTTCAGTTTAATACCTGCACGTGTTCATGAGAAATAAGGTAGTAAGTATGAAATTATTAAAAATATTTTTTTTTATGATATAACTAAAAATGTACAATTTTCGCAATTTTTCCTTTATCTGTGCTCTAAGGAGTTGCTTTGTGCCAAATTTCAAGATTCTAAAATGACGGGAAGTACCCTGTAGGTTTTGATTTTTTGAGAATAGTTGCGAGTTTAAAATTGCGACTAAAATTGCTGTTTCTTTTGAATGCGTTGACATAGAGGTTTGATTTTATTACAGTTTAAAGGTATTATAGACTTTAGTATTTGATATGAATTTCAATTTAATACGTTTACGCGTTCATGAGAAAAAGGGTAGTAGGTATAAAATTATTCAAAATATTTTTTTCATATGATGCAAATAAAAATTTATGGTTTTCGCAATTTTTCCTTTATCTGTGCTCTAAGTAGTTACTTCGTGCCAAATTTCAAGATTCTGAGTTTACGGGAAGTGCCCCGTAGGTTTTGATTTATTTGGTAATGTCGAAAAATTGCTGATATTTGCGACATATTCGACTATATCTTTTTATTGCGTTGGTCTAGAAGTTTGAAATTTTCACAGCTCTAAGAAGCAATGGACCTTAGTATTTCCTATAAATTTCAGCTTGTTACCTCCACACGTTCCTGAGAAAAAGGGTCTTGACAGACAGACAGACAGACAGACAGACAGACGGACGGACAACAAAGTGATCCTATAAGGGTTCCGTTTTTTCCTTTTGAGGTACGGAACCCTAAAAATGTAATTTAGTTCCGCAAAATTCCGCGGGACCTCATTCGTGAGAAGGACTCTACCACTGAGGTGTATACCTAAAATCATAGGCGGATCCAGGATTTGGTTTGGGGGGGGGGGGGGGGGGGCAAGGTGCAGACGGGCAAAAATATTATAATTTTTATTACGAAAAGTGTATGTTTAGCTCGCTCTGAGCGGTTAGGAAGTTTAAACATCCATTACAATAAGTGCGCGAGCAGCTAGCTGCGAGCGCCGAAAAAAAAATTTTATTTCAGAAATATGTGCGAAATTCGTAACTCTACAATGCTTCTGGGGGTACCTTGGCCCCCTGCCCCCCCCCCCCCCTAAAGCTTAAACATCCTTTATAATATGTGCGCGAGCAGCTTGCTTAATGACTCGGGGGGGGGGGGCGGCTTGGCCCCTTGCCCCCCCTCCCTAAATCCGCCTATGATTATCTGTAACACAGATAAAAGGTTCTTTATTAATCATTGCAAAATTTTACTAACATTATAAACGTGACAGTTTGTGTCTGGATGTATGCCTAAATGGGTGTGAACAGATTTTATGTCTGTGTGTCTCCGGATAACCAGTGATTTTTACAAAAGATCCCCCTAGATGGAGCGCCACAATCGCGTGATTTTAAGTTAAAATATCTACAGATTTTTAACAATTCATAATTTCTCATATTTAATTTCTCAATTAAATAGGTACATAATATTTAATTAATCTAACAAATAAAAAATATATAATAAATGAAGTATTCACAGTAATTATAAATCTATTATTTAGTTCCGCTAGGTTACGCGGGACTTCTTTTCTAAAACTGTTTGCAGAATAAACGATATTTCTTTTTCTTAGGACATTAGTTCCATTATTTTCCGTGGCGCTAGCTTGTATGAAAAATAATTTACTTTTACAATGAACTGTAAATGAATTTTTCTATTTATCTTCAGATGATTTTACATGTTTTAGAAATTAAAAATAAGCAGCAAAAAGATATTTATTACTGATATTTACACGCATCATGCGCACATTAGATTATTTTCCGCTGGCGCTGATTCATTTGAGAAATAAGTTACATTTACTAATTTAAATGAATTCTAATTTGTTTGGCTACTATATAGCATCAAAGTACTCGTCAAGACGAATCAAATGAGCCCAAACTCGATGGGGTTTTTTCTTTTAATCACGGAGTTCCTATGGCCACCTTCCAGCTCCGTTTCGGACCCTGGTTACTATATAGTATCAAAGTACTCGTCAAGACGAATCAAATGAGCCCAAACTCGATGAGGTTTTGTCTTTTGATTACGCGGTTCCTATGACTACCTTTCTTGTTTATTAGCATTTTATATGCGAATCTTTAGATTGATATAACTCTTTTATTTATGAACCGATTTGACTAAAACCAAGACTAAGGTTCAAGTAGAGAAAACTGCAACGTATTAGTGAAAATTTTATTCAAATCGGTGGTGTTGTTTAACCACACCAGTGACACAAACTATTTACAAATTTAGCCCAAATTAAACTAAAGGTCAACCACAAGTTTACAGGAACACCAATAGATGGCGTCTGTAGCGTTTTTGGCACTATTTTTTTTTGAATTGAATTTACTTTATATTCTATTACTTTTATTTCGAATTTTTGATGTAAATTAGGGGCGATGTGTCTGATATAAATGATTATTATTTATTTTATTATTTTATTTTACGTTTCCCTAGGAAAAATTGACAAAATGTTTTACGAATTAGATCGCGCAAGCGACTTTTTCGCGTCGTTTTGTTCATATGCGTATTTTCACAGTTTACCTTAGTAAAGGATCACAATGAATGGGGAAAAATTTCCATTCTTATTATATGTATGGATGTTGCTTGCAATTTCATTGACAATGTTATACTTAGTAATATTAAAAGCTCTTATATCTTTAAACACACTGCTGGAATCTGTTACTAAGGCAAGATCTTAATACTGCAAACTACGTATAGAGAATACTGAAAAATGTAACTGTAACAAAATTCCTACTCACTATTTATATTCAATTTTCTTTTCTGATTTTTCTGATAGGTTATAGAGTTATAGAGATTGATACATAGGTGTTATACGAAATACTCACTTTATTATTTTTATATTAAATACAGACAATCAGACGATTAATGATGAGTGGATATCATCATCTATTGACGAATGCATTAGGTACTTAATAATAATAATTATAATGACTAGGGCTTATACTCCAACAGAACAGGTTACCCTTCGTACACTGTCAAAGTCAAATCACAATTTATAGGTTGTGTGACCAACCTATTCAGGTCGCCGAGATTACTACAGGGCCTGCAACATGACCTCACAACTCACAACTGCCTCCTACATATCTTATACATGGGAACAGCCGGGAACCACAGTTTTACGTGCCTTCCGGAACACGATAGCGTCCAGGCAAAAACTTTACCACACTGAGATTTGAACCCAGGACCTCTGGCTTACAAGCCGGACCAACGACCATTGGGCCACGGACGCTACGTTGATTGATGTATTGGCGACACGGCGTCGTGCTTTTCCGACGCAATGTCGGTCGTCTTAAAAGTCCTATAATTTTATTTTTCATTCCAATTTTAAAACCGAAATGCTCTTATTTATCCCAATGAAGAAACGCAGTCTCCAATAAGCCGAGCGGGTCCTGAGCGGGTCTGAGCGGCAACTTAATGAAGCCACCTATTACAAAGGGCTCAGGGCGGATTACAGTAATTTCTCCGCCGAGCCTGGCCCTGCTTGAAGGTCTTAGCGCTTATGTAACGCGAGCATCGCCATTTATAAAGGAACTGAAAATGTAGGTGTATTGCGTTTTTCGGCTGCTGTTTTTGTCTGTGACTGTACTTTTTTCAACGATTCGAATGCATTCTTAATGTAAATGTTTTGTTTTTTACTTTTCAATAGGGCTACGGGCTCCGATGTACAAAACGGCTAAATTTTCCCATTTTTTTGTATACCAGACTTAATAAGCGTTTGACCGCAATCTCACCTGCTGGTAAGTGACGATGTAGTCTAAGTTGTAGCACGCTTGTTCAATAAGATCCTATTCACTTTTGATTTGAACAACCCCACGTTTCAGGACATTTCGAGTTTTTCACATGAATATGACTAACATGTGACAGTGGGTAACTTGACTTGGATATTGCAGACTAGACAAGCGCTTGTGGTTAAAGCTAAAAAAGTATACTGAGGGATGAAAGTCGTCGTCGTTTTTCCACAACGACTGTTATCCGACTAACCCAGTACATACGCACGGGCACGCTTGTCTAACTACTTTGTGTCGCTGTTTTAAAGTCAAGTTCTCTATACCTTGATATAAAGGTGCTTCATAATTTTTTCAGCACCTTCCAGTAATCAACTTGAATTATTAAACTTAACTTGACTATCAACTTTACTTTTGTGGCTTTATCTTTACATTGTAACCAGTGTTACCAGTGCCAATCTTCAAAAGTAACCTCGTCAAGTTCAAAAAGTAACGTAAATTGTAACGCTTTTTAAAATTTTTATATTATTGTGTTATTTTCATAATATCATATTTTTTCATAAATACCATAAATAACTCAATTTCAATATACGCTAACTTATTCATACATTTTAGTATCTAATTATTTCTTAATTTTTCAGTTTATTACAATAAGAACTTATTAAATCTTGCTACTAAACCAGATCTCTGCTCTACCAACTTAACTATTATAATTTATCATTGCAAGTAAAATTCTCTCATATTTCGTTAGTTTTAAAATTATAAGTAACGTGAAAGTAACTTATATCTAAACAAGTAACGCAAAAGTAACGTGAAGGGTCAAAAAGTAATTTAAAATGTTACAAAAGTAACGTTCTGGCAACGCTGATTGTAAAAGCATTCTTTCCATTTTTCACACGAATCTTTAGAATACAATTTTTGAAAAGGTGGAATTTAAAACAATGGGTGAAGATAACGTTTTGAAATGGGTGTTCCTGTCATATTATTATAAAAAACCAGGTGTGTTCATTGGACCGCATAGTCGAGATAAAAATGGGACTTCTATTTTCATGAAAAAAATATTAATCTGAATCCTTTGTGTTTCGAATGAAAAGGAATTTATATAATTTGTTGATGAAAAATACATTATCATAGTAATTTGAGAAGGTAGGTATGATAATATAATTATTGTTGTAATTTTCAACCCCTTTAAATAAAGTCGTACCTACCTATTAGGAATAATCTCTACATAGTATAAAATAAAGTTTCTTCCCTCGTCTGTCTATCCCTATGTGTATGTTTATAGCTTTAAATTTACGCAACGGATTTTGATGCGGTTCTCATTAATAGATAGAATTATTCAAGAGCAAGGTTTATATGTATAATACATGCATAATATACAATTTTTAAAACTATCGTGAGTGCTCTCCATAACTAAAAACAAAAACGGCACAACTCACGTTTAATACTGTCGAGAATATCTCGACCACGGTTTCGGACAATTACGATGTCCTTCATCAGGAGATCACGCCTGCAGTAACCGGCGCTCACTCCTGATGAAGGACATCGTAATTGTCCGAAACCGTGGTCGAGATATTCTCGACAGTATTAGACGTGAGTTGTGCCGTTTTTGTTTTTAGTTATGCATAATATAGGAGAAAAACACTGATAATTTTCTATTAATCGCGACGATGTGTAGGGTCCACTAGCAATTAATAACATTATAGATACTTTGTTCTAAGTAGGTACATTACATTGTACTAATATTAAATTAAATCATCATCATAGACCCTAGAACATAGGTGGATTTAGGGGGGGGGCAGGGGCCCAAGTCCCCCCCCCCCCAGAAGCATTGTAGAGATACGAATTTTGCACATATTTCATAGTCAAGATTATAATTTTATTCTCGGCGCTCGCAGCAAGCTGCTCGCGCACTTATTATTAAGGATATTTGAACTTTCTAACTGTTCAGAGCGAGCTAAACACACACTTTTCGTAGTAAAAATTATAATATTTTTGCCCGTCTGCACCTTGGCCCCCCCCCAGAACCAAATCCTGGATCCGCCAGTGCCCTAGAATAACACATATAATAAGTATTATACCATCTACTGAAATAAGCTTGGAATAAAATGGACTTACTTTTCTGCTCGTGAAATCGATAATAATAATAATAATTTACTTACCTAACAATAATATCAATAATGCTGTTTCTAACCAATATAGTAGTATAGTAGTATAGTGCATGAGTAAAACCTCATAAAAAGAATTAAAGGCTTGAAAGGTTTTTTATGTTTATTACCTCATCATACCAATAATACTGGACCAAACTTTCATACAAAATAAGTAGGTAAGCTAGAAGACATTTTTCACATCAGTAGATATCTACGTATCTAAGTTACTTTTCATAAAAAAACCGTAGGGCATAACGAGTAACGAGACAACAAAGCTTGTACGGAATTTTCTAATAAAATGTTAGAAATTTTCAACAAACCTTTTCAATATTATAAAACTTATTTTTCAAATTATGTCCAGAGTCCAGAACCCTTCCAATAAAACAACGATGGAATTCTTTTAAAATAGATTCATGAAAAATATTGCGAATAACTTCGGAAATATTCAATAAGTTAACTCTTCAAACGATTTTTATTGAAAAATACAGGGATTGTGTGGATTTGTATTTTTTATTAAGTTGGTATCCGAGGTTAAGTTCCGCACTTAATTTGCATATTTTGTGTCTCCCATTGACTTTAGGAACATTTTGTTTGAACAAGTGAATTAAATTAAAAATTTAAAAAACCCCCAACGCAATACGTAATTCACAATTTTTTTGATGGCGGCCATCTTGGATTTTAAATTTTATATAGTGGGCTGTATTCTACTCGTTAAGCCCTTTCATTTGATACCCATATTGAGGGGGTCGTGGAAGAAAAAAATAATCCGCCATTTTGTAGCGGCGGCCATCTTGGACCGATTTCCAACAAACATAGCTAAGAACACTCTCGACTAACTCTACTTTCAAACAAAAAAAACTAAATCAAAATCCGTTCATCCGTTTGGGAGCTACGATGCCACAGACACATACACACACACAGACAGACAGACAGACAGACAGACAGACAGACAGACAGACACGTCAAACTTATAACACCCCGTCGTTTTTGCGTCGGGGGTTAAAAAAAACAGGTGCAATTTTAAAATAGTTGAACTCGAAAAAATGTAAACTGAATGGAACGGCTGGTATATTATACAAACACCATTGTAACTATTAGAGTTGTTAAAATCTATAATATTATTACAATTAATTATTATAAACAAGGAGTTTAATTTCCTGTAAAAAGTGGGCATTGGCCTTTCAACCAATTTTTTAAATAGCGCCATCTAGCGGTTATACCATACACTAGCTGTAACATCTAATTCTAAGCTTAGCAAGTGTCATTAAAGTTCACAAGTTTATCGCTAGATGGCGCAAAAATAAAAAATAAACAACAAAAAAATGTAGAATAATAATTTTAATTAATTATTCCGGCATTATGCTTACACTTGGCAAAATTAATAAGCAATTAATTTTAAAATACATTTTGTAAACTTAAGTCATGCGTTATAAAGCATTGTATTTGTGAAAGTGACAAATGACAGAAGTGCATACGAAATGACGAAAGTGTGGATTCCTTTGTACTTTGTATTCAAAGTTTGTTTGACCTGAGAATTGACATAAAATCATGTGGGATTGAGCCTGATATGAATATAAATGTAAAATTAAAAAAAAATGGTACTTAACTAGACTGCGCTTAGTCGCTTTACCTGCCAGAAAAAATATAATACTTAACTTCAGCAGCAAGTAAAGAAACTTATAAGTGAAATTTTAAAAAAACCATTTTAAAACCCGCTTTTATTATTTTATTATTACCATCTAGTCTAGCACTAAAGTAGATCTCTCGTAACTCGTCAAGACGAATCAAATGAGCCCAAACTCGATGTGGTTGCGTCAAAAGTTGCGTTTAATTACGGAGTTCCTATGGCCACCTTTCAGCTCCATCATCAGATCAGCTCCATGTCATAATAATAAGTATTGCATTGTCATCCCATTTTTACATGCATGCAAAATTTCAGCTTAATCAGAAGCCGGGAAGTGGATAAAATTAAATTTGCAAGATTTGATTACAGACAGACAGACAGACATAAGTACAGCAGACAGGTGAAAGTAAATAAAAGCTTGTTAAAAAAAAATAGCACTCCGGGAGTGCCGGCAGAAGTGAAAACTTCAATATTAACGTTGTGTTTAATTATAAGTATAAAAATACTATCATTTATGAGGTAGAATACAATGTTTATTTATTGCGCTATCGTACACAAATATGACAATTTATATGTTGTTATTTATAATATTATATCGTTATTTATATATAACATTAAATTTTATCTCTCAGAAAAAACCAACTTCCATTCATAATTTCGACGACTTTTACACCATCGTTATTATCAGAATCATCATCGCAAATTTTTACAACTGATACAATTGGTTTATGATAACTTAAGTAAGAAACAAACAGTTTTGATTCGAACCTATTTAAGTGTCTAATAAAAAAAATATAAAATATAAATATAAAATATAAAAAAAAAATATCGGGCGCGCGCTTGTCTAAGCCCCCTGTGCCGCCTAAACAGAGCAGCACACTCAGGCACGGTAGAAAGAGTGGGAGATACTAGTTCCTCTCCCTTCCCCTCGATCTTACGCTTTTTCGATCAGCATCACGTGACCCTGACGCGAGTTTG
Source organism: Hemithea aestivaria (assembly GCA_947507615.1). Classification (NCBI taxonomy): domain Eukaryota; kingdom Metazoa; phylum Arthropoda; class Insecta; order Lepidoptera; family Geometridae; genus Hemithea; species Hemithea aestivaria. Next base: position 15,405,109 of record OX382336.1, on the reverse strand, counting down.
AAAGTTTTTACCCATACGAAAAAGTGCTCAGCGCCGCTAAAGAAGTTTTCACTTCAAAAATAGACTGTGTTTCTTCTTCTGTGTTCCGGACGGTCTCTGGGAGTGGTTGGAGGAGAAAGACGGAGGACCGATTTGAGTGGCAGGAGAAACTGGAGAACGTGGGGCTGAAGATCAGCCGGACCAAATCAGAACACATGTTTTGCGATTTTGGCGGTCTCTCCAGTTTCACCCCGATTGCCTTAGATGGTGTATCCCTGCCAGTCTGCTCCGATTTTAAGTACCTCGGCTCTGTCCTACAAAACGATGGCGACATCGACCGCGATATTGCAAGCCGAATAAACGCTGGCTGGATGAAGTGGCGACAGGTCTCAGGAACAACTTGCGACCCGCGAATGCCCCTTAGATTGAAGGGAAAAATATACAAGACGGTAATAAGACCTGTCGTATTGTATGGATCGGAGTGCTGGGCTACGAAAGTTGCGGATGAAAGGAGAGTGCATGCAACGGAGATGAGAATGTTGAGGTGGATGTGTGGAGTGACAAGAATGGACAAAATCAGAAATGAGTATGTGAGGGGAAGCCTGAAAGTTGCACCAGTGACAGAGAAATTAAAAAGTGGAAGATTGTCCTGGTATGGACATGTTATGCGGAGGGACGAAAATCATGTTACCAAAAAGTCCATGAATATGGTGATAGGTGGAAATCCGGGAAGGGGGCGCCCGAAAAAGGTTTGGATGAACTGTGTGGAAGAGGATATGCGTGCTAGGGGAGTGGATGCAGATATGACGGATGATAGAGCAGAATGGAGGAGAAATACGTGTTGTGCCGACGCGACCCTACCTAGTGTGGGATAAGGGCAGGAAGAAGAAGATACAAATCTAATCTATAGTAGCTGATAGACTGGGAAAAATAAAACTTTTCAGTGAGAGAAACCGCAGGACAGAACTAGCTACCACTACCACTATCCATATCAAATCTTTACCCATAAATCCACGTCCTATCAAAATCAGCACAAGTGAATTAAATTAAAAATTTAAAAAAACCCCCAACGCAATACGTAATTCACCATTTTTTGATGGCGGCCATCTTGGATTTTAAATTTTAAATAGTGGGCTGTATTCTACTCGTTAAGCCCTTTCATTTGATACCCATATTGAGGGGGTCGTGGAAGAAAAAAGTAATCCGCCATTTTGTAGCGGCGGCCATCTTGGACCGATTTTCACCAAACATGGCTAAGAACACTCTCGACTAACTCTACTTTCAAACAAAAAAAACTAAATCAAAATCCGTTCATCCGTTTGGACGCTACGATGCCACAGACAGACACATACACACACACACACACACACACACACACACAGACAGACAGACAGACAGACAGACAGACAGACAGACACGTCAAACTTATAACACCCCGTCGTTTTTGCGTCGGGGGTTAAAAACAAAGGTTTTCTTTACTTTTACTCACAAACCACCACAATAACACCTAACTAATTTATTCCCTATTTTTTATACCATAAAGTCTAATTTTCAATATAAAATTGCTTCGTATTGAATAGCTTTAGCTGATATTTCAAAGGAAAAACTTCAAGGAAATATAAGTCTTATGTTTTTAGCACTAAGGATCAGTTTCCTATAGTAAAGTAATCGTATAGGATAGTTTGACTGACATCTCAAAGCATTGCTTCGCGAATGCCGAAGCGGATCAGACGTTATTTATTTTGTGACAATTTTCCAATGTATTAATATTGGTGATTTTTGTGAATAATATTTTTTTAACACTTCTGTTACTGGATTTTTCGTTTAAATAAATTGTGAGTATACCTTATTTCATATAATAATATTTTTAATATTATGTTGTTTAAAAATAAATATAATAAATATTATTATTCGTTTAGGTTTATAAAAAAAGGTTTTTTCTTCCTTAGTTGGAAAATCTCAAAATTTGAATTTATTTATTTTTTATTTTATTTTATTTTTATTTAAAGGTACACAAAACAGAGTACAATCCTGAATTTATTTACTTTCACCTGTCTGTTGTCTGTCTGTCTGTCTGTTTGTGATCAAATCTTGCAAGTTTAATTTGACCCACTTCCCGGTATCCGATTGAGCTGAAATTTTTCATACATGTATAAATCGGATTACAATGCAATATTATTATGACATTGAGCTGATCTGATGATGGAGCTGGAAGGTAGCCATAGGAACTCCGTTATTAAACGACGCGACGCAACCCCATCGAGTTTGGGCTCATTTGATTCGTCTTGACGAGTAGGTATACCTACTTTGGTGCTGGATAATGATAATAATAAAAGCTTGTTATATTTTTTTTTAAATTTCTCTTTTATTTATTTATTTATTATACAAAATTATAATATTATACTAAATTTAGTATAGTGTGTACCCACAGATCAGAAAAATATAATAATATTTTATTATTAGGTACACACTTAATATAGCAACTGCCCCTAGCAAATAAGCATATCTACCTATAGCCCGCCTGATGGTAAAGCGGTTACCACCGTCATCACCGCCAATACTTGTTAAAATAATAATAATAATTGGGGTTTATACTCCAACAGAACAGGTTACCCTACTTACACTGTCAGAGTCAAATCACAAATTATAGGTCGTGTGGCCAACCTATATGTTGCAGTTTCAGGTCGCCGAGATTCCTACAAGGCCTGTAACATGACCTAACGACTGCCTCCTACATATCTTATAGGAAACAGCCGGGACCCACAGTTTAACGTGGCTTCCGAAACACGGTAGCATCCAAGCGAAAATCTTTGCCACACTGAGATTTGAACGCAGGACTCTCTCTCCGACTTCTAAGCCGGAGGTATGACCACTGGGCCACGGACGCTACATGCTTGTTACTAAGGTATTGCCAAACCCTTCAAGACAAATAAGACCTCTGAATAGCCTAAATATTATAATAATTATAGTCTGTTATCACTGCCTTGTAAAACCCCCAGCGTGGGGTGATGCTGCGTAACGTAATTTTCCTGGGATAAATAAAAAAGAAAAAAAAAGTGCTATTAGCCTAGAATTCCACAATGATGTGAAATTCTGGGTGCATCATAGGTACAGTCAACTACAAAGAGACGTATCCATGTTAGGCTTACAAAATTTGCCACAATCATCGGCCACAATGAACTAACTACCCTTGGTTCGTGACATTTCTAGTAGCAATCAAACTTTATATTATCATTTATCATCGACTCGTTTAATAAGCAACAATGATGTATCCCACTGCTTTTCCTTAGGTGATACATAATAATGGCATTTAAAATGGATCGAATATAGTATAAGATTTGGTGGATACTGAAAATGTCACGAAGTAAGGGTAAATAATTTTTGCATACTAAAAGTTCCTTCATTTTGTAAGACTAACATGGATACATCTCTTTATAGTTGACTGTACATCCTGTTTAGAATTCTGTCAATACAAAAAAGTATTTTTTCATAATAAACACAAAAATAAAGCATGCATTAAGTAAACCAGGACGTTTAACTATGGCGGAGTAATTGTTAGTTCAAATTGCAGCCATTACGAGATTGCGATCGAAACGCACTCGTTTGAAACTGAATTAAAATATATTCTAGGAAAAGGCTTGTTTATATTTATTTTATGACATTAAAGTAATAGAAAATGTATCTAGAAGATCCAATAATTAAGATCAATTGGAAATTGACACAAGAAAAAGTTGTTGTCCATTAAAAGATTAAATTATAAATTACTAGCTGCGCCCAGCGGTTTTACCCGCAGTACTTGTGTAGCCTATTATGTGTTATTCTAGGGTCTAAGCTATCTGTGTACAAAATTTCAGCTCAATCGGTCCACCGGTTTACGCGTGAATGAGTAACAAACATCCTGACATCCATTCTTACAAACTTTCACGTTTATAATTATTAGTGAAATTTTAAAATATTGTACATTTATTTTATTCTTTGTAAATTGGATGGAAAAACGTGGTGAGCGATATAATACACTAAAGTTGCTTTGTCGTGACGTCACTGGTCTAACTTTGATACACATTTTGTACTGGATAGTGACGTAGAGTGTCCCCATCCAAAACCAATTAAGATTGGCGGTCTTATCATTAATATTGAATCTATTCCAGACGACCAAGAACTCAAGAATCTTTACTCGCATTTCGCATATTACTGATTACTAATATTATAAACGTGAAAGTTTGTAAGAATGGATGTTTGGATGTCTGGATGTGTTTGTTACTTTTTCACGCCTAAACGGGTGGACCGATTGAGCTGAAATTTGGTATACAGATAGCTTAGACCCTAGAATAACAAAACCGCTGGGCGCAGCTAGTATAATAATATATCTTTGTGTAAGCCTTCGTATCTTCGACCAGCGAAGTAAAGAAAGTTGCAGTCTTATTGATTCTAAATCACAAACATTTACTTGTTTGAAAAGAAAATAAAAGAAACAATGGCGAAATTTGCATTAATTAGAAATCTAGTATAGACTAGATGTTAGCTCTTCATTGGTCTGATTTGTTTAAAATGAGACAAAATTCAAGTGACAGTGAAAAAAACCGGTTGACAATATTATTCACCTACATTTTACGTGTTTAATATGTATTAAATTTACATGAATTAGTGCTAAAATATGTTTGTAGACGCAAGTAATGTTTTACGATCAATATAATGAATTACTTCCAAAATTTCTACAAACTTTTTGGACTTTAGAAAGTTGCCTTAAACGTACCCTTTTCCTTCTTTTAAATACTTCCGAACGATTTAAATAAGTATTCAATAAATTGTAATGGAGATAAGAAATTAAAATAAGCAATTTGGAATAAGAAATTTGTGAGGAAATCATTTTTCGAGTTGAAGTGGCTATGGGCTTGTCACATTTGCTGCAGAACCGATAACCGCTGTGATCAACGAGTTGTGAAGTGAATTCCATGTCTTGGCAAACATAGTGACCTGGTCAAAGTGTGATTAAGCTATGTCCGAAAGAACGTTGAAAAATTTGATTATGTTCCATAAAAAAATCTGAACTAATTTCGTATGGGAATTCGATTTTATTTCATCATCTTCAGCCCTCGTTCGTTAATAGCTGGAGATAGGCTTCTTAGCACGGCAACAAAATCTGTCCTTTGTTTTCTTTCACCGAACCACTTAAATATTGTCGTCCCATCAGAGGGCCTATTGGCTAATTCCCACCCACTACGATTGATAACAACTTCAATGTACATTGCTGCATTTGTTATTTTACTTATATTAATGAGGAGGTTTAAGCAAGTAATAGCAAACAGGACGATTAACTGGCCCATTGTCTCTTCAGCTTTGAAATTGCTGTTTTGGTTGGAAATTGGCAATAAACGGTCATTTATTTATTTAAATTTATTTTACCTAAATCCAAATTTTCTTTGAAGTGGTTCAATTTTTCAGCCTTAAATTTTCCTTTAAAACATAAGTTGTTTTTCCCTTTTTCCATGTATTCGATAAAATCATCGATACCAAGCGGGCTTCGACCCTTATCTACCTGATATCTAACGTAATGAGTGTTCTTGCTCTACAACTGAACTAATAACACCGACTACTGTTAAAAGGTAGATAACGCACTCCGTAGACAATACTGAAGCATGAGGTATTAAGTGTGCACTTCAGTAAGTGCCCCTCATGCTTCAGTTCGGTGTCTCTCTGAAGGATCGCATCAGAAATTAGGTGATCCGACAGACAACCAGAGTTACCGACATAGCAGAAAGGATTAGCAAACTGAAGTGGCAATGGGCTGGTGAATTTAGAGCGGAATTCAAAATAAATATTTAATAATAAATAATACCTAATAATTATTATTGTAATAGATTTCCGCAAAGAAACGCCAAATTCCATTAACTTTACACTTACATTTTTCGGGAGCTCATAACAAGAATCAATAAATGTTTCGCTAGTTTTGATATTTTTTTAATGTTTGTGTAATAAAAGCAATTTCCATAAACTTTTTGAAGATCTAGGTATATATTGAGATCTTCTAGATATTTTTTCAGATTACATATAACTGAAAACTGTTTTTCTATTTAACAACCTACAGATATTATGTTATATTATATAATATTATGGTTCATTACTCTTAGTATACTCACATCGTAAAATTAAAATTACAAACGTCAAACCGAGTTTTTTTTTTGCAACTTGTATTAGACATAATATGTATAATGAATCATTATTCATAACACAACATTTGTGCTAATAACCTTTACTTAATTTTTTAAAGATAATAGATACACGATAATAGATGTTTTTCAAATTTTTACTTAACTTTTTTTTATAAATAGTATGTTTTTCCTATTTTAGGAAAAACATCAAATACTTTTATTAATATAAAAGTTTTAACATTTTTTTAATAACTAAACTTTGAACGTTTGAAGTTTTAAGGTAAGCAAACGTACATTTATTTGGTTGTTGTGCGGTGTCTCTATTAATTACAGTTGTATCTACCTAATATTATTTAATATGGTACGAGATAATAGGAGAAAATGTATAGAAAATGGATACTATTATATGCACGGTATTAAAATTAATACCTCCGTCGAACCGTAATACGAAGATTTTCATTAAAAATCATGATACTGGCGTTTTAGGACTTTCGCTTTAATAATATGAAACTTCATTGTTTCAAGCACTTGTTAGTTTTAATAAGAATGTAGCTTTAAGACCTTGTGTTATTAACTGACTTCAAAAAAGGACCGGTTTACAAATCGTCACAATATTTTTTGTATTATCCGACTACTCAAATACGCCTCAGAAACATAATTTGGATATTTTTCGTTTCAAGGAATTTTTAGGTCAATCTTTTCTCCGTTTTTCGAAGTTTTAAATTACTGAGCTAAACTAACTAGTAAAAAAAAATAAAAACCGGTCAAGTACGAGTAGGACTCGAGCACCGAGGGTTCCGTACAAACCTACGGGTTTCTACGGAACCCTAAGGAAAAGTGGGTATAATATTATATACTGTAGGTTTTGATTCCCTTGCGAGTACTTGCGAGTTTGAAAATATGCGGCTAAAATTGCTATTTCTTTTGATTGCGTTGACATATGTAGATGTTTGATTTTTTTACAGCTTAAAGTTATGGGTCGTTCTCCAAGGCCCACGAAAGTTTGGTCACACGGTCTTTATTCCTAAACTATCAAACATATAGCAATGAGACAAATTTTATGTCATTCTTTATTTATATGGCTATACGATTTTAACACTAAATAAATAAAATTACTTTCAATGACTTTGTAAAAAAATATTTAATGTTGAAATCGGGAGCAAAATGGGTGTTCTCCGCATGTCACACTCTCTTCGCACTCGCGGAAATCCTCGGTAACTTTTACATTTAATTCATAAGCATATAAATATATACACCAAATTAATCGTATTTTAACTGTGCATCATAATGCCAAAGAACATTTATTATATATCTTCATTTACAATAGTTAGGAGCCATTATGTCTCGGTCACACGATTTTGCTAGTTTCGCAAAAGCACAACATTTCGGCATATATCTTCCAAGACCACTGACTTATCGCTACAAGTTTAACTGCCTAGTAATTTCAGTAGTGTCTCCGTGTTAATGGGAAAGACAGATTACGTCTATCGCCTTTTTTAAAAAAAATATGCGGAAAATAAACTTTGAATATTTTCGAGTACCCTCGCTCAAGAAACTTTCATGGGCATATTTTGAAAGATTTATGCTTATAATTTTCCAGCGCATTTTGAATAATTGTATTAGATAGATCTTCGAAATTGTTGTGAAGTAGTTTGTTTGTTAGTTTACCGATAACTTTACCCGTAAAACTCAAAATTGTAGAATTATCATAACTTTCGTGGCATAACATTCGTGGGATTTTCTCCACGAAAATTACATTTTGCACCATTTTTTCTCCTATTTGTGTTTTTCTCCTATTAGTTTCTACTCAGAAGATAAGGTCTCCAAATACATCTTCATTAATTTATTCTAGTCCAGGGTAAGCCTGAACAAATCATCTGTCTTCTTCGTACCGGTCCTGAGACTTTATTCATCATAATCGTTTGATTTCCTCAGAGAGAACTAATACTATGGGATTGTGACCGTAGGACCACAAGTGGGATACCGCCGTACCCACTTTGTCTGAAATGAACACCAAGATAGCCTCAGTCAGTAAACGCCTCGCTAAAAAGAGCTATCAAAGATGTCAGGAATTCCGTAGAAGCACCGCCGAAAACACTATTAAATTATGTTCCCCTCACTGTTGCTGGGCGAATCCAGCCAAAAAATAGAGGACAAGCTCAAAAAAATAAGATATGACGGCACAAATTATAGACAAAACAACACCACAAGTAAAATTCCCTTCGAAAACACCACAAACGCAATCTGCAGTCAATCTAACTCTAAACCTAGAACCAATACATGCCTTGAAATGTCATCTGACACCTCCACGCTCTTGACACACCCTCTTTTCAGTTACCAGTCACTCTTGACAGTTACACTCAGAACTCCCCAAACGAACCCTTATTATTTCATCTTCTGACCCTCCATCGACCAATCATCATCATCCAGTCCTCGAAAAGGTACCAATACCGGGGCCCGTGTGGACAGGTGGAAAAGTGGTTCTCAGCTGCGCCTCAAGACAAGATCTCACAAAAGTGAGAATACTGATCGACCTTCAAGTCATTAAAGCGAAGAGTAAAAATTCTTTGACGTGCATAAAATGTCTTAAACAGCCAAACAGATATAGTAGAAATACTGAAAATGCAGCACAAACACCTGCTGCATGGTATCGACATGGCTAAACATACAATAAGGGCCAGGTTTATAAAAAGGGCCAGAAACAACCTGGAGTGCCACCCTGTCTTGGAATTTTCACGTCTGGCAGCAGCTGACAGAAGCAGGAAAAATCCATCTAGGAATCCAAAGGATTTGTTCCCTTGTCACATACGGTCAGTATGCAAGGCATAGAAGTGATGGGACTACAATGTAAGATCAAGGATTTTATACTGCTAACGGCACCAAGGTAAAAAGCAGGTCAGTCATCGCCCTCAGCGTCACAGACACAGCTCTTAGTGGACTGCGCCTTTTCCAAGCCAACCTACAGCTCTCTAAAAACACCACGATCGAGCTTCTTGTATTGGCACAAGTGAAAGACATTTCCATTGTACTCGTCAAGGAACCCTACGTAGAGAAGACAGGAGAGTTGAGCTAAGATCAGGGCACCAAAGTCATCCAGTGCTCTTTGAGCCGCCAAAAACCAGTGAAAGCGGCGATCGGTGCGACGAGCGGTGTATTCGCAGACAAGCTGGAGGTCCTTCATGAACCACAGCTTGTAACCGAGAACATTGCAGCCGTCTTTATTAAAGCTGGCCAGGCAAACTTCTAATAGTAATAGTGTAAGCTTTGAGGACGACAAAAACATTTACCCATATCACCGGACGACATTTTCTTTCCTGCACGCCTTGATGTGCAAACTGGAAGTTTGTCTAACATGTTGCATGAAAACAATCCATGTCATGCCGAAAGGCAATTTCGAAGCTGAGGGTAGTCCGAGAGCAAAGTGCTGTTCTTTAAAAAAGCTGATTACAGCACAGCCTATTGAAGAACTACAGACCCATCTCGCTTCTGAGCCATGTTTAAAAAGCTGTTTTCGAGGGTCATCACGAATCGTCTTGAACACAGACTTGATTAGTTCCAGTCCAGAGGCCGGTCTATATTTAAATAATCAAATCTGTGCCTCTCTGTCTATGTATGTGTGTCTGTGCTTATTCCGGAGAACAAGCTTGTTTTCGAAGAAGCTAATAGCTTACTTGGGATATTATGGTACTATGGAACCATAGCTCGTATACGCTGTGCTACGGCAAGCTAAACAAAAGACCGAAGACTAAATCTTGATATTATGCTTAGCGTTTCTGGTGACAATAAGAAAGTCTTTGATACGGTGGAAACACGGGTGGTACACTAGTCGCTCTATACGAATTCAAGTGATTGTATAATAATGTCAATATATCATTGCGAATATAGGAGCACAGCACGAAGGCGATTTCATCATCAATTTCAATAATGGCGTAAAATAGGAAGACGTTATGTCTCCGAAACCGTTTACGGCCGTAATGGAAGACGCCTGTTAGCTCCTGGAATTGCAAGAACTTGGCATCCATAATCCATATCAACGATGCATACACTCACCTTTGGTTTGCCGACATCGTAGTATTGGCAAAGTCGATGGAGAAACTCAGCATGACGATTGATAATCCTCAACCGAGTTTCACAACGAGTGGCTTAAAAATGAACATGGACAAGACGAAACTTAAGCAATGTTATGCCCACCCCAGTATTCATTGGAGGATCGGAACTTGAAGTTATTGGCTCAGCTACCTAGGACCAGTAGTCCTATTAGGTAGGTCAATGTTCGAGAAAGAGGTCAACCACCGAACCCTTCTCTGTTGGGCAGCATTCAGGTTACAACGGAATGTCTTTTCGTCTAATATACCTCAGAGCCTCAAGACAAACAATCAATGTCTCCAATCAATGTGTGTTACCAATGCAAGACAAAAGTCTACAGTTACCAGTCAACAATTTTAGAAAATAATGGTGATCATCCAGCTTGCCTACACTGACAATGAATCACATCTGCACTACACATCCATCTAATATTATCAATTTATTCTGTGTGTGTGCTACTTTCAAGTTTCAAGCAATTTGTAAATTCCCTATGCTTCTTCCGCATACAGTCGTCCTAGAAATCCAAATTCCTCTTAGTTTAATGATTATAATATTGTCTTTATAATTCAATGATAAACATTATTTGTATTATAAAATGTATCATACTTGCATGTAGGTATCATAAATGAATAGGTAACTCAGATTTTTTGTTCTATAGACTTGATTCCACAAAATTCAAGAAAACTTGGCTATGAAACTATATATTTTGGTTAAAAGATAGGAATAATGAGTGAAAAATACGGTCATAATTTTCGTGGTATCTTTCATAACTTTCGTGGGCACCAAAATTTCAAATTTTAATATTTCAGTATTTTATGCACCGATTTACATAAAAATGAAATCGAACAAATATCTTTCAGGCATCTTTTGCATGAGTTTTTTAATTTAGGAATAACACAAAATAAATTTCTCGCCACGAAAGTTACGCGGAGAAATGTTTTTGGAGAAGTACCCTTATTATAAAGCTGAGTATTTGATATGAAATTTAATTTAATACCTGTACGCTTTCTTGAGGAAAGGGGTAGTAAATACAAAATTATTAAAAATATTTTTTATATGATGTAACTAAAAATTTACAGTTTTCGCAATTTTTCCTGTGCCTATGATTTAAGACGTTGCTGCATATCAAATTTCAAGATTCTGAGTTAACGGCAAGTATCCTGTAGGTTTTGATTCCCTTGAGAGCAGTCGCGAGTTTAAAAATACGGCTAAAATTGCTGTTTCTTTTGAATGCGTTGAGACAGAGGTTTGATTTTATTTCAGTTTAAAGGTATTACAGACCTTAGTATTTGATATGAATTTCAGTTTAATACCTGCACGCGTTCATGAGAAATAAGGTAGTAAGTATGAAATTATTAAAAATATTTTTTTATAATATGATGTAACTAAAAATTTACAGTTTTCGCAATTTTTCTTTTATCTGTGCTCTAAGGAGTTGCTTTGTACCAAATTTCAAGATTCTAAGTTTACGGGATCTACCCTGTAGGTTTTGATTTTTTGAGAGTAGTTGCGAGTTTAAAATTGCGACTAAAATTGCTGTTTCTTTTGAATGCGTTGACATAGACGTTTGATTTTATTACAATTTAAAGGTATTATAGATCTTAGTATTTGATATGAATTTCAGTTTAATACCTGCACGCGTTCATGAGAAATAAGGTAGCAAGTATGAAATTATCAAAAATATTTTTTTATATGATGTAACTAAAAATGTACAATTTTCGTAATTTTTCTTTTATCTGTGCTCTAAGGAGTTGCTTCGTGCCAAATTTCAAGATTCTAAGATCACGGGAAGTACCCTGTAGGTTTTGATTTTTTGAGAGTAGTTGCGAGTTTAAAATTGCGACTAAAATTGCTGTTTCTTTTGAATGCGTTGACATAGAGGTTTGATTTTATTACAGTTTAAAGGTATTATAGACTTGAGTATTTGATATGAATTTCAATTTAATATGTTTACGCGTTCATGAGAAAAGGGGTAGTAGGTATAAAATTATTCAAAATATTTTTTCATATGATGCAAATAAAAATTTATAGTTTTCGCAATTTTCCCTTTATTTGTGCTCTAAGGAGTTGCTTCGTGCCAAATTTCAAGATTCTGAGTTCAGGGGAAGTGCCCCTTAGGTTTTGATTTATTTGGTAATGTCGAAAATTTGCTGAAATTTGCGACATATTCGACTATATCTTTTGATTGCGTTGGCCTAGAAGTTTTAAATTTTCACAGTTCTAACAAGCAATGGACCTTAGTATTTCCTATAAATTTCAGCTTGTCACCTTTACGCGTTCCTGAGAAAAAGGGTCTTGACAGACAGACGGACGGACGGACGGACGGACAGACGGACGGACGGACGGACAACAAAGTGATCCTATAAGGGTTCCGTTTTTTCCTTTTGAGGTACGGAACCCTAACAATATTATATCTGAGGAATATTTAAAAAAACCGGTCAAGTACGAGTAGTACTCGAGCACCGAGGGTTCCGTACAGACCTACGGGTTTCTACGGAACCCTAAGGAAAAGTGGGTATCGGGTTAAAGATCTCTTTATTTCTCATAAAGAATACACTATTCACTTACATGAGAAAATATTTTCTTAAATATGTAAAAATTTGAGGGCTTAAAGTGCTAATTATATCTAATTATATATTATAAACTTATAACAAAAAACTTACAAATTTTACAAGTCATTGTGTTCAAATTTAGAAAAATTTAAAGAGGCATTATAGTTACTTTAATGAAACTTAAATGAAGGTAGACAGAGAAAAAGATTGTTGTTGACAATTTTTGAGCGACACGAGCGCGTCCATCGCACCGAGTGCAGCGTACATAGATTGAGTAAGCAACTGAGCTCAGTTGGATGTGGCATTGTGCACTCGTAGACTTAAAATTATAATTAATATTTAACATTGTGTTAAGATAAGCTTAATTTACAATTTTGGAATGAACTTAATTTATTTCGTATCTACCAAATAATTAGGTTTTTTGATTTAAGATATCATAATATTCTAATACATAATTTCAGTATCTCTATGTTTTTACGTTTTACATTTTATTCGTATTAAGGCATAGTATAAATCATTACCACTATCCACTATTGTTTTACCACTGTACATAAAAATAATATAATTTTAAAATCACTAGTTAACCATATCAATTGACTTATCCAAAAAAGAAAATTATAACTCCACGGCTATGCACTGGGTCTATCGAAACAAAGCAAACCAGTTTGAAGTTTAGAAGTTGCGTCGAGTAAGCGCAACTGGAAGTGGCATTGGAGTATATAGGTATATTTATTTTTTATTAACTTTTATTACTTATCTATGATTATATGTGATACATATATTTTTGGTTTTATATTATTATTTTCAATAATGGTAAGTTTTTATTATATTATAGTATGTAGTTATATATAATATCTATATACACATGTACCTATATATTTAACGCTATTTTGTATTATATTTTCCATTATATAGTGTTTCAGTACTTTTTTGAATGAAAACTTTGATTTTATCTGTTTTATGTCCTTGGGTAGCTTGTTGTATAGTTGGGCACCTTCGTACATAATATTCTTTATTCCGTATTTGGTTCGTGGTGTATGTAGTTTGATGTCATTAGCATTTCTTAGTTTGATTTTTTGAAATTGTTGTTTTTTTGTAAATGTTATTTGAATATCTATATCTTTGGTTAGAATTTTACGGACTAATATGCAAGTATTGTATATGTATGTTTGGTTTATATTTAATATTTTTGTTCTTTTATATAGTTCAGCAGTAGGAGTAAGGTAGTCATAATTAAAAAGTCGTTTTACTAATTTATTTTGTGCAATTTGTAGTAGATTTAGATTTATTTTAGCAGCATTGCCCCATACCTCCGCTAAGTAATCGATGTGAGGTTTGACAAGAGAATTATAGACGTTGAAGCGCACTTGGCGCGGAAGGCATCTCACCACTCCGCGTAGTATTCCTGTAAGTGAACTTAGTTTAGATTTAATCTTGAGCAGGTGAGGTTTCCACGTCAAATGGCTATCTAAGATTAGACCTAGGTATTTCTCTTGATATACTCTGTTTATTAAAACGTTATTAATGGTTAAAGGAGGGAATTTTGGTATATTTTTATTTATTGCTTTGAAAATAATATAGTTAGTTTTAGTGATGTTGATGGTAAGTAAATTTTCCTGAAACCATTTATTTAGTTTATCTAAGTCATGTTGCGCATCAGCTACGATTTTTTCTATTGACTCGCCAAAGTAGAATAAGCTCGTGTCATCCGCATATAGCGTCACATCACCTTTTAATTCAAGTTTGTATATGTCGTTTATGTACGACAAAAATAGGAGTGGTCCCAATATAGAGCCTTGTGGCACTCCATAGGTTATGATATTTGTGTTACTTTTAGTTTGATCTATAGCAACTACTTGTTGACGGTTAGTTAAGTAAGAGTTAAGAATTTGGAGTGCAGTACCAGTAATACCGATGTTATTTAGTTTATTAAGTAGCAGTTTATGACTTACGGTGTCAAAAGCTTTCCTCAAATCTATGAAAACACCAAGAGCTATTTGTTTCTTGTCAATACTAAGCTTTATTTTGGTGATAATATCTACTGAAGCGGTAAGTGTATTCGATTTAGGCCTAAAACCATACTGTTTTTCATATAGAAAGTTTATTGAACTGAAGAAAGCTTCGAGTCGATTATAAATCACTCTTTCAAAAATTTTAGACATTACTGGTAAGACAGATATAGGACGATAATTGCCAGGGTCTATCTTACTACCCGATTTAAATATAGGTGTTACTTTGGCTTTTTTGAGACTATTTGGGAAGTTTCCACTTTCTAAACTCTCATTAATGCAATTTGTTAGTTCTTCACATATGAAATGCTGTATACATTTTATTGATTTTGTGTTAATACCATCTATGCCTGGGCTAGTGTTAGTTTTTAAGTTTTGAATGATTTTAGTCACTTCATTAGTAGTTGTTAAGGGCATTTTGTCTAACTTTATATCTGAACTTCCAGTTGGGCTTACCATTGCATCCAAGATTTGGTTACCTGCGTGTGAGTTTATAATTTTCTCAGCTAAATTTGCGCCAATATTTGAAAAGAATGAATTGAAGGTTTCACATATTTCCTTAGGGTCGCTTGTTACACTACCATCAGCGGTTTGTAGTTTGCTTGGGAATGTTTTTTCTGTTGCTTTGTTCAACGATAGGCTGTTTATAAGTGACCACATTTTCTTCGGTTTCTTTTTACAGTTATCAAACAGTTTTAAATAGTATTCACTTTTAGTATTTTGTATATTCTCTGAGACTTCGTTACGTTTTTTGATAAATTGTTCTTCTTTTAATTTGTCTTTCCGGTTATTTTTGTGTTCCATCCATAATAGATTCCTTTCATTTATGTCGTTGATTATAGTTTTGTTTACCCAGTCCTGTCTTGGTGGGTTTAAATATTTAGTCTTTGTTACTTTACATGTGTCTATAATATCTATCAGTCGTTTTTCCAGTTCTTCGTATATATTGTTGTCTATATTATTATCCATGTCTATTTTTACAGAGTATTCCAGTTTTTTGTAATCAATTGCTTGATAGGATATTCTTTGTACAGTATTAAGTTCTTGTTTTTTAATTTCAAAAAATATCTGCTTGTGATCTGACATTGGTGTGTTAATAATGGTGATGGTAAAGTCCAGGTTATTTAGGTTTGAGCAAACATGGTCCAAGATTGCTTTTGTTGTGTTTGTTTCCCTAGTACAATAGTCAGTGTGTATTTTGTTTATAGCTTGATAACCAGTTTCTTGAAGTAATTCATTATAGAGTGTAGTAGCCCGTTCAGATTTCAACAAGTCTATATTATAATCGCCAAAAGTCACTCCTCTTTTCCTATTATGAAGTTGGGTTGAGTAGACGTCCATAAATTCATCAAGATTTGTCGGTTTCGGCTGTCTGTAAATAGCTCCTATATCCAGTCCAAGTTTCTCTATGTGAACCCATAGATAGTGATTGTCGTTAATACATTGACTTTCTATGAGGTTATGTTTAATACTATTACTGACGAATATAGATACTCCGCCACCTCTCGAATGTTGTCTAAAGTTGAAATAATGGGTATATCCGGGTATTTGCATTCTGTGTCCTTCCTCTTCTGATTTTATCCATGTTTCAGTGAGTATGATTACATGCAGAATAACTCGGAAGGCGTTTATCACGCATTTTAATTCATCTAATTTCCCCGGTTTTACAATGCTTCGCACGTTCGCATAAAGAAACTTTATTGATTTTGTATTGGTCTTTACGTCATCGTAACTGTCAGCCAATCGGTGTATTGTATTTTCATTGCTTGTGTTATTATCTAGGGACTCTTTTACTGTTGATGCAAATTGTTGTCGTTTTTTGATGGAGTGGTTATAATTTTCGGGGTACCTTTTATATATTTTATTGTCAAATTATATTCACCATTTTGAGTTCGCCGGGATAACTCAATTTTTAGATCTTTGAGAAATTGTTGTTGTTGATGCGTTTGATCTGAATAAATTTTGAGATCTTTATTGTCGAAACACGTTTTGGTTTGATTGCGCAAGATTGTCTTTGCGATTTCCTGTGATTTGTAACATACCCTGATTGGTCTGCATTTCTGGGGATTATACTTCCCTAATCGCAAAGTTTTCTCAGGCTCTGGACAATCAGTATAGGTCTGCCTGGTGATGTTGGTAACTTCCTTTTTGTCTTGTTCCATTCTTGCTTCACGGTTTGAAGATTGCGGCTCAGGAATACCTCTGATGATAATGTTTTTACTTCTGATCTCACGTTTGTTAATTTCAGTTATTATTTCTTCCTGAGTTTCATTTGAATATTATATACTGTGGGTTTTGATTCCCTTGCGAGTACTTGCGAGTTTGAAAATATGCGGCTAAAATTGCTGTTTCTTTTGATTGCGTTGACATAGATGTTTGATTTTTTTACAGCTTAAAGTCATTATTAAGCTAAGTATTTGGTATGAATTTCAATTTATATATAATACGCGTTCTTGAGGAAAGGGATAGTAAATACAAAATTATTAAAAATATTTTTTTATATGATGTAACTAAAAATTTACAGTTTTCGCAATTTTTCCTGTGCCTGTGATTTAAGACGTTGCTGCGTACCAAATTTCAAGATTCTGAGTTAACGGCAAGTACCCTGTAGGTTTTGATTTTTTGAGAGTATTTGCGTGTTTAAAATTGCGACTAAAGTTGCTGTTTCTTTTGAATGCGTTGACATAGAGGTTTGATTTTATTACAGTTTAAAGGTATTATAGACTTGAGTATTTGATATGAATTTCAATTTAATACGTCTACGCGTTCATGAGAAAAAGGGTAGTAGGTATAAAATTATTCAAAATATTTTTTTCATATGATGGAAATAAAAATTTATGGTTTTCGCAATTTTTACTTTATCTGTGCTCTAAGGAGTTACTTCGTGCCAAATTTCAAGATTCTGAGTTCACGGGAAGTGCCCTGTAGGTTTTGATTTATTTGGTAATGTCGAAAATTTGCTGAAATTTGCGACATATTCGACTATCTCTTTTGATTGCGTTGGCCTAGAAGTTTGAAATTTTCACAGCTCTAAGAGGCAATGGACCTTAGTATTTCCTATAAATTTCAGCTTGTTACCTCCACGCGTCCTTGAGAAAAAGGGTCTTGACAGACAGACAGACAGACAGACAGACAGACGGACGGACGGACGGACGGACAACCAAGTGATCCTATAAGGGTTCCGTTTTTTCCTTTTGAGGTACGGAACCCTAAAAAGACAATACCTATGAGTTTCTTGCTCGTTCTTCTCATAGAGTGTTGCTTTCCGAACCCTGGTAGAATCATAAAATAGAACAAAATAATTCGAACATTAACTTGCAATAAATGTGCTTCATTGTAACGTATTTGAACAAATGAATCTTGATTGATTGATTGGGTATTGTTGTATCGTTCTCCGATCACCAGATACTTATAGAAAACTCATAGACATTCAAAGTAGATGCAGTTCCCATAGGCAATGCATTTTCATTGTGCATGAACGTGCCCTATTGTGATCCTTAGAAAGTTGCCATAACCGGCCGGCAACCGCGCATAAATTCTGATAAATTTGAATAACCCACTTTTGTAATGATTGTGAAGCTGTAGTGTGATAAGAGTACCTAACACTTAAACTATCGAGTGATAGAGGCAAAACTGTAACGTATAGGTTAGCTACACAAACAATAATAATTGTCATTTGACTCTAAGTAGAGTTACCAGCACCCCAATATTTATTTTTAGGTTTTTTGGATTAACAATATGCGGCAAGAACTTCGATGAAATAAATATAGAGGTACCCTAAAATATATGGTTCTCTTAGGCTCTCTCAAACCGAAGGACAAGAAGAGCAAATTATCTGCATGATATTAAACATCATAATAATATTATTATTTATTATTGTACATATACCACACAGTGTTTTAAAGTTCAAAATTCCTCACTGAACTGCACTCCTACATTTATATGTCGGACAACATTGATATGTTCAACAACTGATGTTGTTGAATATCATCAAACCTAGTTATTTCGATGGTAACATTGCCCTTCGATCAAGAACCAATAATAAATGCCTGCACATTGCACATAATGTCTAATTGACCCTTCTAGTCATATCGAAAAAAAAATGGCGTCTTATCGATCATATTATCTTTAAATTGTATTCTAAACACTGTTCCTTGAAAAAAGTTGAGTCGAGGGCGAAGACACGACTAAAGCATTAAGACATTTGAACATTTTGGTGAGGGTATTTGGACTGTTAAGGGTTGAAAATGATGACGTTAAACGAGCTCAAAATTCCGTGGGAAATCAGACAATTCGTGATGTCTAAATAAAACAAAGCCATAAGCACCTCCGAGTTTTACTCTTGTTAATACTTTCTTGTGTGTTTATAATCGTTCTGAATACATCGGGGACGGTTTACGCACGACTTGTGTGGAATTAAGGTTAAGAACATCAGAGAGATTGTTGCGAATGTCTCGTAGTTTGTCAAAACAGAAAGCGACTAGGTACCTTGTGTTAGGAAGTGGATGGATTTGATTTATTTTTTTTTAAGACAAAAGAATAAAAATAGACTTTCTAGCTCGTGTAAGACCTTGCCCATTTCGTGGATGGATTTCAACAATGCTGGACTATTTCCACCTATTAGGCCGCTTGGTGGTAACTGACCATAATTATTTCATCATTAAAAATATTGAATAACCCAACCACAACAAGAAGAAGGAAAATATAAAGCCTTCAAATTTTGGCAACGATTCGTCTGCCACAATAAGTTATTTTGAATTGGGGTTTATATTATAAACTCCTGATTACACGACAACTAACACTGCAAGAGTCAAATCATAGTAATTTATATAAGTTGTGTAAACTATATCTTAAATTTCAAGACTTAGTATTGAAGGCCTAGGTTACATTGCAACTGTGATAGGCCAACGTATCGTATCGTTCAACATAAAACGCGTCTTGTACATCTTATTTCCATCATGATCAACGTTTAATATTGATATTAAACTACTGATTGTGCATTCTTGCGTGTCGTATTGCTTCATTTCTTGGTAATTATAACAGGGAATTTAACGTGATTCCAATATTCCTAGCATCTTAATTAAGACTATATTAGAACCATTACTTTTCAAGTTAATACTCCAACAGAACGGTTTTCTTTACTTTCACTTCTATCAGGACTATAATAATATTTTATTTGTTAAGAATCTTTAGCCCAGTAATTTCACTAGCTACAGTGCCCTCCTACCGGAGCACACCCACCTAGACGACCTCCTGCAAAGGAAGTCTACCCCCGGTAAAACCGGTTTTGAGAGGTACCATCGGATAAATTATGTATTTCGTTTTACTCTATTTCACAAAACAAATACCGTGTTCTAAATTCATATCTAGACCATATAGGCACAAGTATTTGCTACAGTGTTACCAAGTAGATACCAGAAACATACGGACCATTCGATCCTAGTTAAGATAAATCCTTACTTTCCCAAGCTTGTTTATCAGCGGCTGCAGACTAACTGTTCTTCAAACGATCCATTGTCTACATCGATAGATTCACATATTTTTCCAACAATGCTGTATTATTTATCCATCTAAGGTGTTTACTCCATGTACGACAGAAGCTGTATAAAACGTAGTGAAATTAAAAGAAAAACAGAAAAAATATTAACTGCAATTTCAATTTCAATGAGTCTTACATGCGCGTTTACGTTTATATTTATATCTTGGTAGCTATTTAACCGTAATGAAACTTAAAAGCTGTGTCCTAATTTAGACTAATAATAATAAATGTATCTAATTTTTCAGTCACCCACTACTGGGCACTGGGTATAGGCCTCTTCATTGTCAAGCTACAATTTCCTAAAATGTGCCAGTTTCTTTTAGTTCGTTCTGACATGATAATAATATAGTTTGAGTCTGCCAAGAGATCTTTGTCCTTGCTTTGATTAAAATGTAAGTCAATAAGAAAGATTCCTAAAATCTGATCAATAATAAATAGTTTTAAAGAAATTTATGATCAAACAAGTAGGTACGGTACCTACTTGTATTAAGTATAATGTTATTATTATCATCTAAGTTTGCGTTTATATTTCGTAACATTACATAGTATTTTGTTGTTTTTTAGGTATTAGGTAAATACATTAACAACGTCTATAATTATAATTTCTTTTCCCAATAATTTCGCAAAATTAAAGAAATTTCAAGAAGATTGCGCGTTTAAGTAATTCCTAACACATTATTGCAATTTCTCACACTTACCAAGTGAAGAATGACAGAAAGTAAAATTGCTACACACGTTTTTCTTGGTAACATTAATTTTTACTTAGCTGTTTGTAAAACTGTAATAATAATGTTTTATGTCCTTACAAGAACATTTATTGTGACAAACAAAAATGGAAAAAAATTATAATGGTTTACCTTCCCAGGTTTCTGTATTCAAAATCCTGTCTGGGTTAGTTACAACGACTATACCAATAAATTATATTCTGCTGCAATTCGCTCAGTTGAGTTGGAAGGTCAAGGTGACAAGGGAAATTACAGGGCTAAGCAGAATAACGAGCGCAGGTTAGTATTTCATAGGGCTTTATACTAGTTTAGTACCTAGGTAACACTGTGATTGTGAGGACAGGCGTTATCACTTAACATCGGTCATGCGTCGGCCTCGTCTCCTTCATCGTCTTCCATACAAAAAAAACTTGTATACTTTCAACAACAGGCATTTAAATATTATATAAATAGGTGGAGGCGTTTAAACTATGCAATGTAGGTACATGATATTTTATTACTTTGGCGGACAATAAAACATGTCATATCCTTGTTATAGATTCGCAAATTCACACCTATCACACGTTTTTAGTAGGTATTTATTAAAAATATTAATTAAAGTAGGTAAGATACAAGGAAGGTTGGTAACACTATGACTCTACCTGATCTGGCTTTAGCATTAAAAACTAATGATTTAAGAGTAAATATTTGGCAATATATAGTTAGGAAACTGTAAAGAAAGTGAAAACAAAGATATTACATTCATCTCTCCTATTTACGCATCTCCTTAGGTACATCTAGTCTTATGTTTAGTTCTAAGTTTTATATACTGTAACGTAAATGTATAACTATAATAAAACTGCTTTTACATAATTTGAACCTAAGAAAGTAAATCTAAACTTTTATTTCCTTTTTTCCAGCTCATAAGACACATCAACACTTCGAAAAAACGCAAAAGGAAACATTGACATCCGTCATCAGTCCACACCTTTCTACACTTGTAAATGATGTAATTCATAACTGGCCATAAGCTACAAGACTAGAGAAGCAACTTGATTAAATTCTGAAGATACGCAGATACAATTGGCATGAGAACAGATAATGATAGGGCTTATGATAATTGAATCAAGTATTATGTAAGACTAATGAGAATTTTCGTTGGCGCAATACGATACTTGATGGTCACGATTTAGATGAAGATATAAAACTAAATTGAGATCGATGAAATCGATAACAATTGAAATTGAAAACAGATGAACCACCTTCTTTGAAGAACGGAAAACATAGATAAAGATATATTGATGAATAAAAAGCAATGAAATTTAATTGATAAAGGGAACCTATTGTTTAATTTCCTTGTGAATATTTAAATTTACAACAACAGCTTACAAACCGAAAAAGAAAATCTGTTTCCAATCACTGCCTACTGCCACACCCATGTCGTTATCTCTATGAATTGCAATGAAATTATATGTCGAGCCCAATATTAAATTGCTTGGAGAAACACAAACTAGAAGAGGACATTTCAAAAAATATATCAGTGGCGATTTTCTAACTGTACATCATTGAGAATAATAACACTTGGCACCTTATCGAACCGAGGGAACGTAATAACGACACATCATAAAGAAATGTTGAGTAATCAACCATCAAATGGCTATTGGCTGTAATCATCAGCTATATGGCCGTTGAAAAGAAAGCAAAAGTCATCCTCGATGCTACACTAACTGATGATAACAAAACAACTGCTACAATCAAAGAAATATGAACACACGAATGTAACTCTAAACTTGAAGACCATAAAGTTGAAATTAGATTTGTTGCTGAATCAAGCGGTAAAATTTGTGCGGTAACCTTTGCAAAGGTTAGACAAAAAAATGGTAATGGAGACATTATGATTTGATGAAAAAAATGCTTTTACTGAACGGTGTGACGGAATACGTTACGGCATAAAGGAAAGTGGTGCGAATGCAGATGGACTGGATTGGATCGAGGCGTTTGAAGATGGAGAGCCGGTGGTGGGACGAATGAAGACTCCTGGTGAGTAGCTTAATTAATATTATCTTAGAAATTGAGGTGATAAATGTAATCTAACTGCGCAAATTTTACTCTATTACACTATTTAACTATGCGCGTCGCGCGTGTGCAACTTTTACCTATGTTTGCTAATTATACCAATAGTAATTTGGAATTGTTGTCAGGTATAAGTGAGTATTACTTTTTTTTGTTGACTTTCCTTAATGCATTACCATAATGTTTTGGTTCCTGATCTTGCTCTGACATTAGGGTGCTTTTAAGATAGTGATCATAATAATATCAAAGTTTCGGCTTGATGAAGGTTTTTAGTCTTGTATGTCAATTTATGGTGAACTCTCTATAAGCCGACCTAAATTAAGTAAACATGCTGAAATCCCGTAATCGATTCTGGGAATTTTAAAGATAATACTTATAGAAATCCTTATGCACTAGTTTGATTCGTTTAAAACTGCTTTAGTTTCTTCTATTTTTTTACAGTAAGCTATGATTCAGAATTTTAGGTCTAAATTCACGATGAAACAGTTTTATAGCTTGAAATAAAGCTCATTTTATGCTTATTTTAAGATATCGCTTTCTTTAGACGATTTCTAAGGTTGTTTTTAAAAATAAACCCGTTGACAAAAAGGGCTGGCAGCAAAAACTTTAACAACCAAAGCCCTTTAAATCAGATTTCGTTTAGAATAAAACAAATAATGGTTCCGCTACTTTTAACCAGAATAAGCTGATTAGGATTTTGTTGGTGAATAAATGAACATAAAATACGAAAAAAATGTGGGATGAAATGATGAAGCCAGGAAGGGATTCATCCCACCTGGATCTTCTCCATCCTGGTTTAGTCTGCTACCATATTTGGCCGGATCGTCACGTGCCACGCGAGATCGTAGTCAAAGGCTAACCTATATTAATCTAAAACAAAGATAGGTAAATCTGGTTATACATCTGGGCTGGAGTCTTTACATCTTATGATTCTCCAGTAAGAAGCGTTGGCGCAGTGCACCCAGAATTACCTTTGTAAAATCCTGGGTAGCACTAATTATGGGCAGCGTTATCTCTTACCATCAGGAGAGCGTCTTGCTCGTCTTCTTACTTCGTTGTATAAAAAAAATCTATTACTCACGCTATTGTATTCTCATATTCATTTTGTGAGTGGATTTTAGGGTCCATGTTGTACTTTCTTCTTTCTTTACCTACGTGTAACAAATTAATTTCTGAACATAGTTATGCCGTGCTTTGTTTACATGTGCTCTTGCAGTACAAACCTCTCATTGATTTTAATAAAATTAATAATAGCCGGGTACAGACTGGATGGGGCAACTTCTATGCATTCTCGCTAGCAAGGTACGATGAACATACGAGTCTCGTGCTCAAAGATATTTAAAGCTAGGACAGTCAAGGAAAAGAAAGAAAAGAAAGAAAGAAAGAAAAAAGTTTATTTACAATAACACACGCACTTATAGGTTATAATTACTTATATGTATGGCAAATATTCAATAAAGTAGGTACTTATGCTATTGTAAAATGGTAATCTGCTCAGCATAATGTAGGTGGACAACCTACGCTGATCTTCCGCAGATCCCAATGCAGTGACGTCCAGGCAGGCCCGACACCAGGTACTTAAATAATAACAAATTATATGACAATATCAAGTAACATGAAAGTAATAAAAAGAGCAAATAAACTAAAAGTCTAAATTATAAAGATCATCACATGTATATTTTCATATATGATATAGAGGTATATAAAACAATATATATATATATATAGATAAAATAACAATATTATGTATGTATACATTAATATGAAAAATAAATAAAAGTATGAAATATATAATTTCTATTAGGTAGCCTAGCTATAACAGTAGGTACAGAGTCTTAATCAAGTTATATAGCACTAGTCTCTAGTCTTAGGTTTTCCTGAGCTTTTTGATGAAGAAACAAAAAGTTTTTTAATTTAAGTCTAAAAGAATAAAGACTTTGCAGGTTCCTTATTGGCGAGGGAATATTATTCCAGCACTTGGAAAAAGCTATATTTTCCTTAACGATACAAGTTTACAAACTAAACATGGTGGTTCGACTTTTCCACGTTTTGACCCACATCTTCACCGTGACTTTCAGCTTCTAATCCCATAGATTATTTACCCATAACTTTGAACTCTAAGCTAAAGGCATAAAGCTCATAATCCTGTGGCATTACGATGATATCTGATGGCGTATGTCACGAGTCACGAATTAAGGTACAATCACTTTTGTTAGAAAATCTTAATGAGAAACAGGTGTGGAGTTCGTCCAGATTAGAATGTATGTTGTTTTGGTGAATATTGGGAACATTTTACATGGTGGTAAAGTGCATTTTAAAATTAGACAGATATGATATAATTTTATGAATGAGTTTCTTGTTTTCTTCTCTGAGCGTTGGGGTGCATTTCTACTCATGCGGCAGAATAATTTTGATCAATCAGGTGTTTAGGATAAAACACTTTTTTGACATCTCCATCCCAAATTCCAGCGTTGGATTGGTCAAATGATCTAGTCTGCATGACCTTTATCAGAGGTTTCTATAGGGTTAGATAATGTCTGGCCTCAAAATTAAGTAGATATTTTTCTAATAACTTATCAATGGCTCCGTTTAAAATAATAATATTATTATTTTCGCATTTAAAATAACTATGGTTTGACTTGCATAAATAAGCCTAACTGAGTATTTAAAAATTTAATAAAATATTAACAAAGTGAGAGGGTGTCGGTGATAAACCCGTCAAAATCAGGTTTAACAGCTTTGGCCAAAACTCCGTCATGATTAACCACATTTGAAAGGATAGTGGCGGAGAAATTACTGGGATTATGGAGAAACTTCACCGATTATTGTAAAAAAGCCAGATACCGCGCAACAAAAAATTAGTGAAGCTCAGTTCAAGTGCTGAGGTAAACTTTTTGGCATTTACTATGCCAAAATATTGTGTATTTTGTATTATTTCGCTCGCATTCACACCAAAGTACGTACTTACCTACTGCCTACGCCTCACTATGTCACTATGATTAATGTTGCCATAATTGTAGACCTATATCTTCAAGGGTCATAAAATTATACTTACCTTGACAGCTTTGCATGATTTTGCATCGAAATCATAAAAATATAAAGTTATGAACATCGAGATGTTATGAATCAAATATTAAGGCACACCATGTGGATTCAACCCGAGTTAAAGCTCGTTACGGTTGGAACCTGGGCCTGTACTATTAATTCGCACCTCTCGAGGAAGAAAGAATTAACCCTAATTGTGACTTTTTATTTTTATTGCTTAATAAAATCAAGAAAAATCTGATACATTATTGTCAATTTTTTTCATAAATTTATCTCAAAAATAAGGAAATTATTTAAAAAAAACTAAACTTGTACGACACTGGAATCAAATATAATTACCCCATAAAACTGTAGTTAATTACTTTTGCGACCACACTATTTACTAGTTTTCCATGTAAATAACATCATAAATACACTTACGTCAATATTGTACGAACATTTTTACAAATATCTTTACATAACTACAGATAACTCCTTTTTAAAGAAATTTTCGTAAATAAATCGTCGTGCAATTACAGTTACCACATTCTTCTACGAAACATTTATCAGCCTTTATCACTTTAAGTACTAGTTACTCACTTCTTTCACGAAACTTTAGTCAGAATTAAAATAAATAAGTCTAATTGCTTACATTTTTTATTAAGAAATTGTTGTATAAAGATTGGTTTTTACGTTTTTGGAGTCCAGCAGCACACGTATCTGTGTAGCCAGTTATGTAAACTGGGTATCGCTACGCAAAACTCTAAACGCAGATCATAGTTACTCATTCTGCCTTGCTTCAGCTTGAAATTTGGAGAATAGCGGGATTCAAGGCAAATGATGAGCTAACCAGTCATGAAAGAAAGTCTCGGCATGCAAGATCATACCCGATAGGATCCTTAAGAGAACCCAACGGACATCCTCGGAGGGTTCGAGTGACCTCGCAATTCTCACTCTAGTTTCTCTCGGTTGACGTAGTATAAGTTTTGATTTCTTATGACCTGTAGCTGAAGATCTCGTTCCACTTCAGTTTCTGTGTACCGTGTCACTCTATAAATCTCTAAATGATTAAGAGAACGGTTTCACAGATTCAGAAATCCCTTTCTCTAAAAGTGCGCCTCTCCAACATTCAACGTCTGCACTCAAATTTACCACTACCACCACTACTTTGAATCTGAAAACCCCGCTCTCTTGTTCTTCATCGAGACGTAAATACAAGATTTGCCGTCAGATGTGTATTTGTCAGATTAACCGGAGGCTCACTTGAAAACAAATTCAAGCCACATGTGTGGGATGTATTTACGCCCGTGATGAACTCGACAGTTTATATGACTCTCTTTTTACGGAATCATAGCGTCTGAATACTTCTGGCCTCCTTCAATGTTTGTTATACCTATATATCTGATAATAATTAATCAGAAGTTCATAGAACGCAGTGGAATCATGTGAATATGCGTCCAGCCGGAATACCTGCGATAGTGTTAAAGACATGTGCACCAGGGCTAATTCCGATTTTGACTAGCCTTCAGCATAATACGCCAACGTGCAGCCTGTTGCCATAAAAAGGCAGTTGTGCTGGCCCTTCCAACCACTGGCATATCTCAGTCACGTTCATGAAATAGAGCATCAATCTCGACGAATGATCTCCTGTGTGCTCAACAATTCGGGTTTTGTCGTGGTAAATCTACTGTTGATCTGTTTTGCATATCACTCACTTCTTGGGTAAGCAGATAACATCTAGCGATAGAGCCAATAGAGACGGAAAGAAAAAATGACGACGGAGGTGCGATAAAGAGAAGTTATTTACTGTTAAAAGAATTTTATTTAATGAAACTTCTCCTTTCCGAAATGTGTTTGTCGATAGCTAATCAC
The DNA here is from genome assembly GCA_947507615.1 of Hemithea aestivaria. Lineage (NCBI taxonomy): Eukaryota > Metazoa > Arthropoda > Insecta > Lepidoptera > Geometridae > Hemithea > Hemithea aestivaria. Next base: position 15,377,122 of record OX382336.1, on the reverse strand, counting down.
TTTCAGATATTGGGAATTCCTCTTATTTTTGCCTTTCTTCTGTGATTACATCAAGTCTAAGACTTAATTGACTGTCAGGAAGTTGGATATTTTGGCAAAGGTGCAACATTACTTCACCCGGGACATTTGCTTATCCCTATCATAAAGCCGATCGTATATTTATTTAATATTGTTTTCGTCTTTGGGATGATACTGCCAAATACCAGCTTCAGGTTCTGGAGTTGATTCAGGGGAGCGCCAAAAGGCTCGTGAGTGACCAAACGCTAGTGCATTCTAAGAGTTTTGAACACTGTAGAAGAGTCATCCCTTCTAATCGTTTTATTAAGATTCGTTTCGGAGAGTAGCGCAGGAATTACACAAACTAATCCTATCCCGCTAGTTCCCGCCGTTCATTAAGCCCGTTTCAACTTCGGAAGTCACGGCTTCCAGCAATACGGTATCCATACCTAGTGGCGCAATATCTGATCGTATTTGAAACACTGTTGTAGCAGTCATTCCGATTTCCTTGAGTCATAGACTTTGTTTTTACTCAAGCAATGTTTGAAATTGGTTTAATCATCATGAGTCATACTTCATAAATGAAAAACAATGTTATAATTTAATAAAAAGACATAATTATGACACTTCTCCTGTCATAATACTATACTTAATCATTGTATACAAATGTATGAGTGGATGAATGTTTCTGATTTATTTGCGCCAAAACGGCTAAGTGGATCTAGATGAAATTTTGCACAGATATACAATATATCCTGAAATATTACTTAGTTTACTTTTAAAGCTGTAAAACTACTCAACATTGATGGTATTAAATTTATTACGAAACCTTTATGATTTTTGGTATAGTACAACAAAAGCTACCTTAAAATACACAATCAGTAATATTTACAAGATCTTTCTACGAAATTTAAATAAGTTAAAAGTTTTACTCATAAATCCCTTATACTGGAGTCATTTAAAGGCTGTTTTTTATTTTGTTATTTCTTTTGTACTAAGAAACGACAAATATTTTACAAAATAAATGATTGGAATAACGTAATATGTCAACATACGCGAAAACTGTCTGTGATTTTTTCGTTTAAAAAAGCGCTTACTCGAAATACATTATTTATCTGAATATATTTTTCGAAGAAAAAGGATGCAATTTATTTTACGCAAAAAGACTGAGACAAAGTTTTCGTAGAAAAACGTCGTAAATCATACTTACGCGTGGAGTTTGTGACGCCACCACACGCTCAGAAAGTCGTATCTGCAGTTATGTCAGCATTATAGTTTCCGTTCCATGTTAATAAAGCAGTATTTCTGTTAACTACATAAATTAATTAATATGTGTCGCTGAAAAATAGCGTAAAGCTATTTTTTAAGATTTACTCCATGACGATTTATTAAATTGCAAATTGAAATATATAGGCCAATCGAGGTTAATTTTTGCTATTTTTTGCTATATACTAAATTATTCTCAGATTGCCGATGATTTTTTAAATCAGTTTTTTGTTGCTCCTGTAAAGTTGGTGTTTTTCAGTTACGACTTTCTTCCTCGGGGGGTGCGAATTGTTCTGTGGCTGAGTATTTCTATGCAGTTTAGTTTCGCTACCGAACGCGATAGAGTTAGGTTTTTATAGGGGGTTTATTTTGGCGTACAATTACCTGCCGTTTTTTCAAAATTTCAATAAAATATTACAGCAAGCGACTCGTAGCTTTTGACATGAATTCAATTTTGAATCGTGAATGACCCCTCTGGTCGTCAAAGAGGCGAGTGCATTTTCCTCATCTGAACACAAACTTAAAATTCATCATTAAATCGTCCACCACTATGGTGCGTGCCTCTTTGATTTCATAATAACTTTACCTTAAGCCCTTGGTAGGTAATCCAACTCGCGGATATTATCCGTTTTAATCATAAAATTCGCACTTCAATCAGATTTTATACCTAGCAGTTTACTTATTACTTCCACCTTTCTCACTTTCTTCACAATATAATTTATTTTGGGTAAGTGCCCATTAATAATTTTAATATTATGAAGGCTGCGCTAATTGATTTTGTATGTAAGTATTTTTACAAATAAACGTGTTAAATAAATTTAATTTTGAACTAAAAATAATGTTATTAAAATTTTGTTGCGTAATTACTCAGGTAGGTGATCCCTATAGCCCAGTCAATGAGTGCCCAAAAAGGGTGTGTGGATCGAAAAGTCGAAAGTAGAAAAACTAACTTAGGGACTTTGTTTGGACTAGTTAGGAGATAAACATACTAAAAGTCCCCACCCCTCCGAGGTGAGCCCGAGGGGGGGGAGGCCGAAGAAGGTCCCATTTTTAGGTTTTTTGCTTATATGTCAAAAACTGTGCGTTGTACGATATTTTGTTGTACTACATTATTAAACCTCATAACATTTTCTACAACTTCGGCCTTGCCACTTTTCATCTATCTCCAATCGTTGGCCAGCTATGAGCTTCCAAACATGGTCTATTTTGAAGACGCTTAAATTAGTTTTCCATACAAAGTCGGTAAAAAATCTTACAAATAAAATTTGACCAACTTCTGGTTGTCGTATCATAATGAAACTTTGCAAATGTCTAGAAATCTGATGACAGTTTAATAATCTGGTACCACTGAGCTGATCTGATGATGGAGCCAGGAGGTGTCTAATGAAACTCTTCAATGGCTATTAGTAAACCCATCGAGTTTAGGCACATTACATTCGAATCGACTTTTAGTATGTTTATCTCCTAACTAGTCCAAACAAAGTCCCTAAGTTAGTTTTTCTGCTTTCGACTTTTCGATCCACATTTCTTCTTTTACTGGACTACTATAGGATATCAACTTGGGTTTATTATTTTATGCTTTTCAGTTTTTTCGACAGTTTAATTTTTTGCTAAGAAGTTAATTTTTATACATTATGACAAAAATTATATAGCGCGTGGTATTATTAAAAACCGTGGTCTTCGTCGGTTATTTTTTTACATAGAGAAAATACCTATCCACTTTTATTAGGTTTATGCCCTTTGGATATCAACGCCATCTATTGACATACTGCTGAACTAACTTTTACTTGACTCTGATAATGTCATTGATAGTAAGAGAGGTGGTCGTAGTTTTGTAAAAACCGCACAGATGGCGCTTTTACAAGCTTTTATCTCATTCGACGTTCCTTGTGAACAATGTGTGTATGATGTATCATAGTATGTTTAATAAAATGATTAATTTTAATAACTAGTAGTTCGCCTCGAACTGGGACCTCGCAGACCCAATTTCATTGAAAATGTTAAAACCTTAGATTTTAGGTACCTACCTATACATAAAGGTAAAAATATAGTGTAACCAACTAAGTGTATACATTTATAGAAACTTTAACTTTAATATTCGTAAGTTAGTACCTAGTGCAGACAGATGAATGAAATGTGGCTGAGGTCCGCACCAACATCCTCATAGATTGTAGCTCTTGTATAGGAAAAAGTTGCCAACCACTGCATTAGAAGAATCGAAATGGTTTCTGGCAGATTTTTTTAACGTTTTTAATGAGGAAAAATATAACCATAAGATTGATATCACTAATAATAACTACTCGTAACATCACATCTCCCTGAAAAAAATATCTAGTTTTGCTGATGTTTTACAACAAACCAATAACGCGACTTTTAGACTATACCTACCTCTTATTGATATATTGTAGCAAATTCCAACATTTTTGTCGTAGCTTAGCGTAGTTACTTTGATCTAATCTGTAATATCTAATTATATGCCATTCAAACGAACAACTATTTCATTTAATTATAATTCATATTTAAAATAAAACCTAACAAGCGCAAATTGGACTTGCCGCCTTTTTTCGTTCAAAAAAAGTCAGCATAAAGTTGAGGTCACCCATCAAAATATGTACGCGCATAATATTACTTCACTTCGCTGATTACTTTACATAAAGCCATTTTTTGAACATAATAATAATTATTATGAATTAATTACATGTACGGATTAGTCTTCAAATTTGCCCTGAACTTAAAATAAGTATATTTGTATTCAAAATCTGCCAAACTTCATAAACGGCAACTACCCTATGAATTTCCATATATTCGGAGGGTCGCAGTGTACGTTTTTGGAGCATAAAAGAAAAAAAACGAGTGGTAGCGTCTTAAAATAGATCTAAATAATTGTAAAATTTACTTATAAAAGGGGAGCAATGTAACCTTGAATAAAAAAATTGAGTGAGATTTAATGAAAAGTATATTATTACTTATCATTAAGGTAAATATTATATTATATGGAAAGTACCTACTACAAAACATACCAAAATTATCACAAAATTCAAGACAAATAATACTAAACTCTCAGATGCTTGAATATTACTATAGCTATTATTATATGAACTTGAAAATAGGTAAATTAAGTGCATACTTCCACCGGTAGGATTTATTAATATCAAACTTAATATTTCAAATACATAAATAATATCTATGAACCTATCCTGCACCCTGCGGTCATTTAAATTCATATTGTGAATATGTCAGTTCTCATGTAAATACATGATAAACATCGTAATTTAATAATCTCTATAGCTCTACAACCCTTGCAGCGATTTAGCTCATATTTGGACTTGAGGATTATTTTAGTTTGTACTACTTGTTTGCAAAGTTCTATCAAGATTGGATTAACGGTAACGATGTAATCAAGCAATCTCTATAACTCTAGAACCTTTTAATCGATTTGGCTCATGTTCGAACTTAAAAATTCTATTGTTTCATACTACGTGTTTGCTAAGTTTCATAAAGATTGGACTATCCCTTTTCAAGTTATCGCGTAACAAACATACATACAAACATACAGTTTTGATAATATATTTATGTCGGTTATAAAAAATGTCTATATATGAGAAAAAAAATTATCAGCGCACCAGTTTTGAAATTATCGGCAGACCTATCGTAAAGACTTTAAGTTACCTATACTCTGCAACCCTGTAGCCTTATTGGGAATTTTTTTTCACTAATATTATCCGATTGACCTACTTAACTTGTGTGAAAAATTTCATTTAATATGGATTAACCGTTTTTGAGTAAATGTCTTTCAAACTTAATCACCAGAGGTCAACCGTTAAACTGGTCGATACGCAGGCTTTTCGCGGCTCTCGAATCTAAGACCTCGCTTCGCTCGGTCGATAATATTGTTTTAGCAAAAACCAGTCAAAATCAAACTGAAAATGATTTATTAAAAAGGCTACATGGAGCACTTTTGTTCAAGTCAAATTTTCAATTATTTAAAGACTCTATTATTTAAGGACTCTACCTCGTTTGAAAAGTTTGAGTCTCTATGAAAAGAACGACCAAGAAAAGGAGATATTTAAATTTTTAAAATACTTTTTAAATTTTTAAAATACATTTTAAATTGTGCAACGAGTATTATTCAAAGTAAATAATATTATATTTTTATATTTATTAAATAATTTCTTCTAAGATTCATCACATTAATAATAAAATAAATGTGGAAGTTTGGATGTATTTTGTGTATTAATGTCTGTTTCTGGCTAATAGGCTTGAGCTAAAATTTGGTAGGTACTTAAGTAGCTTAGATTCAGGAATTACAGATATTATTCTATTTTCAGCGGGTAAAACCGCTGAACACAGTTTATTATAAATTTGTTCAAACTACATAATAAAAAAAATATATCGTATGAATTTACGTATACATTATGATATTTTTATAATAAACCTATCTACTAATTAAAAATTCAATGCTACAATTGTATGAATAGCTTATTAGTACACAATGCCAGTGTAAGATTACCTTCATACCTATGATTTAAATAGAATTATATTAGTTTAACATCTTGTTTTAAAAGTTTTTAAAAGGCGCTGTCAGCCTAAAAAACCATTAATGTTATGATTGATACAATCTAGTTATTAAGCGCTGGCTTGTATTAGCTTTAGATGATAAATTAAATAAAGAAATCCAAAAATCAAATCAATTAAAAATTAATATTACGTAATAAATAATTTTGTGAAACAGATGGTAGAATGACCAAATCGAAGGGCTTATTTCCATTTTGTTTGAAAAAAATATATAATTGAATTAAAAAAATAATATATTAGTAGTTTGTTTATTTTGGCACATTATCCTAAGCTGTATATGATAAAATTCACCTGTTTTCCTCTACACATAGTAGGAATAGTATGTCAGGTGCTTTAACTCAAGTGGTTTACATCAGTCCAGTTACTCGCTCATGATTGAGAGTGCATTGTTAGTGGGCATACCCACGATTGGCAAGTTAATTTGTCAAAAATGAAACATTAATGATAAACTCGATGATTAAGTACTTGGTAAAAATATTATGTTGTAAATCTAAATATATAAAATAGGAAAGCGTGACTTTTTGACCTATAAACGCACGCCCCAAACCGCTTAACGGAATGAGTTGAAATTTGGAACACAAATAGGTTTTATTATGTAAAGCTCCGCTAAGACAGGATTTTTGCACACGGGCAAAGCCACATGAGCATGAGCTAGTATTATAATAAATGAATAAAATTTAAATGCAATGTTTAAGTCAAAATACCAACAAGTTTTAAGTCAAAATATTAACAGTAGCCTACTAAGTCGTCATTGTTGTAAAAGATAAAAATAAACATTAAGTTTATTCAGTAAATCCTATTGCCTTAGTTAATTTTAATTACGCAATTAAGTGTTTGAGTGTATGTGAGTGTGTGTGAGTGCGTATGTGTTTATGAAAACAGATACATATACATAAATCATTATTGAAACATCACATTATCCTAATACAAAATTTAAAATGTTGATACTGACAATGTTTAAAAGGACTAGTACATTGGTTATAATTGGGAGGCAACCTCTGCCTGGAATACCTCTAAATAGGTATAGCCAGTAATCGGTATGAATTAAATTAGCAGTCTACACGAAAATTGTTATCCGGATCCAGTAACTGTCAAATGGTAAGTCTACTTGAACGGTGCTAACTGGATCCAGTAACTCTCCCGCTGTAAACCGGCCCTAACCTGAGAACAACTAAGGAAGTGGCACACAGTCCCGTTAGCGACGCACTTCTTCAGTCGGTCGGTATATGTTATAGAGATCGCGCGTTAACGCGGCTCGAGTGGAGTGTTGCTTACGTACTAACGGTAAGTTGATTTCATTAACTATAGTTATTATTTCTAATTAAAAAATTGTTTTATAGTTAGGTAATGTGAATAAGTTTAAAAATTAAAATATTTATTATTATTAGTAAAAAAATTAGAAATATTGTTTTTAATTTATGTATAAAAAAATCAACATTAGATAGATCGATAGATAACCCTTTATTGGAACACAATAAGAGACAAAGTACAAAAACAACTTATAAACTAAAACAATACAAAAGCTTTGTGTTACAATTGGCGGTCTTATCGCTAATAGCGATCTCTTCCAGACAACCGTGCAGGGAGAGGAGAAAAGTTGAAATTCACATGGGTTAGGTGGTGTGTTCAAATTAATACTTTTTTAATATAATATTCATAACATACATATAATATTATAAACATTAAAATTATTAAGATATTTTTTCAAAATCTGTTTACGGGATCAATCATCGAACTATTGGAATAAATAGTAATTAGCATAAATAATATTAATGAGAATCAATAATTATAATTGATTGAATTGAATTATAATAATCAATAAATTAATTATGGTTAGTAAAAATAATTGTAATAAATTAATTATTATTATACACATATTTACCTCTATTATTTTCAGGTCAAATCTTTTTATTTAATTAGTTCAGTTTTACTTTTTTTTCTAATATGTTTATTATAATTTAGTGCATCTACTAATTTATAATTAGCCTAAATTGATTTAAAAACTTGAAATGTATTGATGTGATCTATTCTTTACAGAAATAAACTAAATAATACCCAATTTTCAAGATCAATCACCATCAAGATTAATTTACTACACTACTATCTATATTAATATTATAAACGTAAAAGTTTGTAAGAATGGATGGATGTCTGGATGTATGTTTGTTACTCTTTCACGCCTAAACGGGTGGTCCGGTTGATCTGAAATTTGGTATAGAGATAGCCTTAGACCCTGGAATAATATATAGGCTACAGAACAGCGGGTAAAACAGCTGGGCGCAGCTAGTTTTCTATAAATCTGAATTCTATATTGTAAAGGGTTACGTATCATAATACCTACAGTCGTTTCAACTACAGTCGATATAACTACGATCGATTCGCCTATATGTTCATTACACATATTGGACGACTCGCTTACGGTCGTAGGCGAGTCGTCCAATAGTGATTTCGACCAATAGTTATTATGAACGTAGGCGAAACGTCCAATAGTCATTTTAAACAGTAGGCGATTCGACCGTAGTTATATCAACCGTAGTTGAAACGACCGTAGGTATTATGATACGTAACCATTGTAAAGCTATGCAAATAATAAATTTAATTTGCCTCTAAGCAGTTTAACAAAACCTCAATTTTAATTTAGGTACTTGGGTGGTTAAAATTATCATAATCCTATTACAGCAATTTTATGCATCAAATCACAAACTTGCATACTCAATGCTGCAACTTCATTTTAATACCAAATTACATTACTTACTTAAATTCACAGTCACAAAAAAAAACTAGTAAATAATCCCTACGAGTTTCTTGCCTGTTCTTTTCAAAGAGGTAGGTACTAGTTATTAGTTATAAGTATAGGTATAATAATTGTTATTTTCTTTTGACCATAATAAAGGGTATTCATATCTTATCTTAATTTCCAAATTGGCGGTAGAGTCTTAAAATAACATAAAATTAATAACTTTGTGAAAAATTACTCGCAAACATGCTCCATTGCAGCCCCTTTTTATTGAGTTCTAAATTAAATCTATCTTAACAAAAAATAATCGATTCTTCCTCAAAAAGAAGTAAAAGGTGAATCGGAAAAAATGCATTTTACTACATGCACCACACGTACACGCACTTGCTAAATTCCTCACATTTTAGTAGAGAAAGGAAACACTGTGACACATCGATAAAAATCTAATAAAAATACCTATAAACATAACAACGGTACATTTCAATTCTCATTGTACTTATCTCAATATCCTACTGATATTATAAAAGCGAAACTTTGTAAGAATATAATATTATTGTACATAATATTTTGTATACAATTGACGAGTTTGCTTATTACTTATTACTCTTTCACGTCTAAACGGGCGGACCGATTGAACTGAAATTTGGTATAGACCCCCGAATTTTTTGGTAGAGATTCTCAAATAACATATAGGCTAAGGTACCCACAGCGGGCGCAGCTAGTAAACCAATAATTTCTCATCTCACTAATATACGAAATTATGCTAGTGTACCTAATTTACATATTTATTGTACCTTTACATCTTCACATGATCTGATTTACAAGTATACTAGCTGTAAAATCGCTAGGAACTTGTAGTATGAAAGTTTGAAAATTGTACACCTAAGTGAGAAAAATAAGTTCAAAATTGGTACGGATGAATCAAACTTAACTCAATCGTAGTTGTTATAAATTAATAATAATCTAGAGAGATCTACATATATTGAAGTTTATTATTATTCTTTCTGATACTAAAAATAAATATTTTTTTGTACATTTAGTGTGGATAAGTTTACTAAAATACTTTATGATACTACATACCTCTATATTAAACAAATTTGTTGGTTTGAAGAATACAGTTCGATGACATAATTTAATCGAAGTTTGTTTGCAAGTATTTTTTACCGCAATGAAAAGTAAGACGTCACTAAAATAACGTTAGACATCGAAAGTGTTTGTCACTTAAAGTTTGTTCAAATATTTGTACACATTGTTTAGCACAATGCTTTGGACAAACTTCATGCTTGCTGGTTTAGTAGTACATTCTTTAATTTGATATGAGGAAAAAAATAGGCATAGTTTTAAGATAGATTTTATGTTTTTAATTGAAGCACCACAGCGAATGAGCAACGTCTTAATATTATTAAATTGAAATAAGGGCGAGCTAAGAATTAGAATAGAATAATACTTTATTACATACCAGATAATCACAAAGAAATTTACTTAGCTAGATATCTACAAAAAGCACGATAGTCGTAATTTTTGTTGTTAAAAAATACACTCAATTGTTTGATGAACAAGACAAACGTCTTTTTAAACACATAATTTAGAAAAAAATGCAGGCCTAGAATAGAATAAGAAGGGACGAGCTCTACATCAATCAAAATAGCAAAACAATCATGCTTTCAATTTTCAGTAGAACATAATAGCGTACTTGTGAACCACCGATAACCGAGGGTGTTCTAGAGTGGAGACCGCGTCTCGGCAAACGTAGTGTAGGGCGTCCTTGGGCGAGATGGGACGATGATATACGGAAGGTCGCTGGGAGCGGTTGGAGAAGAAAGACGGAGGACCGAGTTGAGTGGCGTGCCATGGGGAGGCCTATGTCCAGCAGTGGACGAACGTAGGCTGATGATGATGATGATGATAATAGCTTAACTGAGAGCCTTTGCCCAGCAGTTTACAAAAATGCCATTTCATAATGATTATAATTAATAATTAATTAAAGAAAACCGATGTTGACAAAACAATATTCTTCTAATAAGGCACTATTAAAATCTGATTAACATAAAAATTAATGTGAGAATCAACCTAAAAACTGCTCACCTAAAATCATCATAATGATCAACAAAATTACCATTAATACATATATTTATATCTCATAACATAAACAAACTGGTTAACAAACTTGTGAAAGTTCCTACGTCATTCCTTGTGGGCAGTGTAAAGTTACGAATATTAAGGCCACTTTCGCCCCTGGAAGGGCACTTTCTTTGGTACTAAGTACTAATAAATTAGGACTTTATTTTATTGTTGATTGTAAAGTTCACCCTCCCTATTTACGATGGTCATAATATTACACGACATACCTAATAAATTAGTCCAGTAAAAGAAGAAATGTGGATCGAAAAGTCGAAAGCAGAAAAACTAACTTAGTAACTTTGTTTGGACTAGTTAGGAGATAAACATACTAAAAGTCCCCACCCCTCCGAGGTGAGCCCGAGGGGGGGGAGGCCGAAGAAGGTCCCATTTTTAGGTTTTTTGCTTATATGTAAAAAACTGTGCATTGTACGATATTTTGTTGTACTACATTATTAAACCTCATAAAATTTTCTACAACTTCGGCCTTGACACTTTTTATCTATCTCCAATCGTTGTCCAGCTATGAGCTTCCAAACATGGTCTATTTTGAAGACGCTTAAATTAGTTTTCCATACAAAGTCGGTAAAAAAATCTTACAAATAAAATTTGACCAACTTTTGGTTGTCGTATCATAATGAAACTTTGCAAATGTCTAGAAATCTGATGACAGTTTAATAATCTGGTACCACTGAGCTGATCTGATGATGGAGCCAGGAGGTGTCTACTGAAACTCTTCAATGGCTATCAGTAAAACCGGCGAGTTTAGGCTCATTACATTCGGATTGATGAGACGTAGGCACCTCCTGGTCCATTATCAGACCCTCGACAGCAAGTGTTATGAAAAAGTCTCATCGATTCGAATGTAATGTGCCCAAACTCGACGGGTTTACTAATAGCCATTGAAGAGTTTCAGTAGACACCTCCTGGCTCCATCATCAGATCAGCTCAGTGGTACCAGATTATTAAACAGTCATCAGATTTCTAGACATTTGCAAAGTTTCATTATGATACGACAACCAAAAGTTGGTCAAATTTTATTTGTAAGATTTTTTTACCGACTTTGTATGGAAAACTAATTTAAGCGTCTTCAAAATAGACCATGTTTGGAAGCTCATAGCTGGACAACGATTGGAGATAGATAAAAAGTGTCAAGGCCGAAGTTGTAGAAAATTTTATGAGGTTTAATAATGTAGTACAACAAAATATCGTTCAATGCACAGTTTTTTACATATAAGCAAAAAACCTAAAAATGGGACCTTCTTCGGCCTCCCCCCCCTCGGGCTCACCTCGGAGGGGTGGGGACTTTTAGTATGTTTATCTCCTAACTAGTCCAAACAAAGTTACTAAGTTAGTTTTTCTGCTTTCGACTTTTCGATCCACATACCCTTTTTGAGCACTCATTGACTGGGCTAAATATATTTTATTGATTGAAATAATCTGATTTTAAATTATTAATTGTTCTCTATGTTATATATAGGTAGGTGAGAATTTAATTATGCTTAATTATAATAAAGTCAGATTTAATATCACTACAAATTTTAGATAACAGGGGTTTTCTTAGTATTATTAAGTATTTTAATATCATTTTTATGATGAAAAAGAAACAAGTTTTGATACCTAATAATTAAGACTAGAATTGGATGAAGTTAGAAAATGTTCAATATTACAAATTAATATTAATTTTTATATATCGCCTCGTCGACCAAGCGCTCAGATAAATTTTGGAAAATGCGGTGAGCTCCCGGACCCGAAGGACCCAAAATCTCTACCCCAAACGGCTCAAAAATGTAACCGCTATCGAGGTGACGAACTGCTGGAGTATATTTGGCCCAACGTATAAGTATTGCCATTCAACGTGGCAATGCTGCCAGCATTCTAGGCACTCTGCCATCTGACAGTGGTTTGTAGCACTTGGATTTTCTGTAGATCGGCTTGTGGCCGATCTGTGGTTAATAAAAGTGCTCTTTACTGCTGTAGTAGCTGTAGTATTGTTAGTTTATTTTTCTAAATAAAGGCATTTGCCACAAAAAAATTACGAGTATATCACCTCCTCCATTTTGTAGCCTGAAATCACCACTTAACCATAAAACCTGTGCATTTAAAATTAATCTGTTTCTATGTCAGTATTTAAATGCATAGCAGTATTTACATTAATTGTGTGATTTTGTATAAGTCTATATCCATTATTTTTATAATGCTTTCATTCAAAAGGAGCTCAAAGGAAAATCCCATACATTGTTTTCACTAAAGATGGCCCAGATTTACAAATAAAGGCTGTCCATTGAAAGGTTAGTCGGCTGATGAACTAAAATAAAAGCCTTCAGTATGGGCAAGTGTGTCGATGTTAAGATAACGGTACTCTTTAGTTCTACACAATAATATTATTATGATGGTGATAGACTTCGACCGTGGCTAGTTTTTTTAACAAGCATTTATTTACCTGTCCGTTGTCTGTCTGTCTGTGATCAAATCTTGCAGGTTTAATTTGACCCACTTCCCGGTTTCCGATAGAGCTGAAATTTTGAATACATGTTTAAAACGGATGACAATGCAATATGAAGCAAAAAGTGGTTCATTTCAATTTGACTATGACGATTTTTTTATAAGCTTTTATTTACTTTCACCTGTCTGTTGTCTGTCTGTCTGTCGGTAATCAAATCTTGCAAGTTTAATTTGATCCACTTCCCGGTTTCTGATTGACCTGAAATTTTGAATGCATGAGTAAATCGGACAATGCAATATTATTAGGACATAGAGCTGATCTGATGATGGAGCTGGAAGGTGTCATAGGAACTTCGTAATTAAAGAACGCAACCCATCGAGTTTGGGCTCATTTGATTCGTCTTGACGAGTACGTTGATGGTACATTGATACCGGGGGTAGACTTCCTTTGCAGGAGGTCGTCTAGGTGGGTACCCCAACAGTGCCAGTTATTCTACCGCCTGAGCAGTAGTGTGCAAATATTACTGTGCTTCGGTAGGAGGGCACTGTAGCTAGTGAAATTACTGGGCTAAAGAGTATTAACATCTTATGACTCTTGAGTAAGAAGCGTTGGTGTAGTGCATTTAGAATTGCACATCATTGTGAAATTCTGGGTAGCACTGTACTGATTTTGGGCAGCGTTATCTCTTAACATCAGGAGAGCGTCTTGCTCGTCTGCTTACTTCTCCACATAAAAAAAAACGTTCATGGTAATTATTTAAAACCACGCAACAGATTTGGATGCGGTTTTTAAACAGATCAAGAAGACTATGTCTATTTGTATAAAACATGCATAATTTTTGGGAAACATAATTTTCTGTTAAGAGCTACGAAGTGCGCGCGGGTCCACTAGTCTTACTAATATTATAAACGTGAAAGTTTGTAAGAATGGATGTCTGGATGTCAGGATGTTTGTTACTGTTTCACACCTAAACGGGTGGACCGATTGAGCTGAAATTTTGTATAGAGATAGCTTAGACCCTGGAATAACACATAGGCTACATAAGTAATGCGGGTAAAACCGCTGGGCGTAGCTAGTTATGTATAAACAAAAGTGTGTCGATCGTATATAAGGCAACGGTACTTAGTTCTAGACAATAATATGACATGGATTCGATTTAATCTTTCAGTTTCATTCGTGACTGTAATTTCGATGACTATACGCTTCGTTCTGATAATGGGTTACTGGATCAATCGGTTAGAATCATCTTTATTAGTGAACACGCACGCACTTTGTAGCGACTAACAGAAAAACAGCAGTTTTTCTCTTTTATACAATGAAGCAAAAAGACGAGCAAGACGCTCTCCTGATGGTAAGAGATAACGCTGCCCATAATTAATTAGTACAGTGCTACCCAGTGCACTGCGCCAACGGTTCTTACTTGAGAGTCATAAGATGTTAAGACTCTTCAGCCCAGTCATTTCACTAGCTACAGTGCCCTCCTACTGAAGCACAGTAATGTTTGCACATCACTGCTCAGGCGATAGAATAACTGGCACTGTTGGGGTACCCACCTAGTCGACCTCCTGTAAAGGAAGTCTACCAGTCACTTCCATATTATGCTTGTATATTAAACCTTTCTCTTGAATCACTCTATCTACTTGACCGCATCAAAGTACGTTGCGTAGTTTTAACGACCTAAGCATACATAGGGACAGACAGCAATACAGACAAAGGAAAGCGACTTTATACCATGCAGTGATTTATAAAGACTCGGTTATTGTCATAGTTATTATACTCAACAAAATAGTTTTACCTTGTATCTTTTTAGTTAACCTATTATTCCATATATGGTCACACTTGACTGTGTTTGTGAGCCCATTTTCTATAGATGCACTCCCAGACAGACTCCGATAAGGGGCATCCACATCCATAACATTTTAAATGAAAAGTTCAAAATGGTCTCTACGCGTTGAACTCTTTTGTCTCCGTGTACGACCATAACAAGTGATATTAAAAAAAACTTTTAAAACAAGTTTTTATTATTATTACCATCCAGCACCAAAGTACTCGCCAAGCCGAATCAAATGAGTCCAAACTTGATGGGGTAGCGTCGTTTAATCACGGAGTTCCTATGCCCCCCTTACGTCATCAGTTCAGCTTGATATACTCGTAATTATATTGCATTGTCATCCGACTTATACATGCATGCAAAATTTCAGCTCAATCGGAAACCGGGAAGTGGATCAAATTAAACTTGTAAGATTTAAAAAACAGACAGACAACGTACAGTGAAAGTAAAAAAAAAACTTGTAAAAAGGTCCGGGTATAGCCCGTGTTTAAAAGCGACGTAATGACTGAATATTGAAATAGAAATTGGACATTATAGTTTTAAAATAATTCCTGACTTAAATATACTTTTGAAATAGGTTATCTTATGTCAGAATCAAAATAAAGTGGCTAAATTATACTTTTGTCACTAATGTCTGACAAGTCAAACACTAACTATTAATTTAAAAAAATGATACGAGAAGTCACTTACGACACTATCAGAACATGTTACCAAATATATACCTTATGTAGTTAGTAGTAAATGCTACAGTTGCGTCACAAAACGGAATGATATCAAGCATAAAGTCACATAAAGTGGAAAGTGTTTCCGTTTGATGAACCAACGGTGTTGCACACAAATTGTCATGCGTTCAAAGGTGGTTGTTATGGGGTCTGTGGTCGCTTTGTTAATATGAATGTGTGAGGTTTTATTACGTCATAAGATAAATTGTTTTGTGTGGCTGTAAAAGGTTAATGATATAGACAAAGCGGAAGTATTTTGTTCTCACAAAATAATACAAAAAAAGGATTTTGTAAGAATTTAGTAAGATAGTTGAATATAAATTATATTAATTAATCGGTCGAAAACATAACCAGTCATTATTATTACAAAATAACTCTGTTTGTTATCTCTTGACGTTTACACAACTGAACCGATTTAGATGAAATTTGGAATAGAGATAGTTCAAGTATTGTGAAAGAACATAGTTTTTATCAGGATAAAATTGTTTTATCGTGGGTAACCGCACGAAGAGATTTTTCAAATAATTATCATAATGTAGAGGTACAGTTAAAGTTTGAAGCTAACATTTTAAGTAAAGATTTTTATTTATGACATTAAGTAGAAGACGAGCAAGACGCTCTCGTGATGTTAAGAGATAACGCTGCCCATAATCAGTACAGTGCTACTTAGGATTTTACAATGATGTGAAATTCTAGGAGCACTGCACCAACGCTTCTTAGTTAAAGAGTCATAAGATGTTAAGACTCTTTAGCCCAGTAATTTTACTAGCAACGGTGCCCTCCTACCGATGCACAGCAATGTTTGCACATCACTGCTCAGGCGGTAGAATAACTAGCACTGTTGGGGTACCCACCTAGATGACCTCCTGCAAAGGAAGTCTACCCCCGGAAAACCCCCGGTATTAATTAATATTAAGTGCAAATTCCGCTCTAATCTAACAATGGATAAAAGTTAAAGTCCTTCGTACCTAAGACCTCGTTGGAAAGTAGCAAGTGTCCAGTAAAAACAAGCACACGTATAGGAATGGGAACGAATGCCGATGCGCACGCGCAGTACTCAGTTATATCATTAACATAATAATCGTGCAGCAGGTGTGATGGGCTGTAGCGAAAATTAAATAATTAGGTGACTATAATTAATTTATTAACACTGGGGACACAATATACCTCTATTTAAATATACACTACACTGGGAAGTACCTACTGTGTTTAATATTACAAGCTTTTATTTACTTTCGCCTGTCTGCTGTCTGTCTGTCTGTCTGTCGGTCTGTCTGTTTGTAATCAAATCTTGCAACTTGCAAGTTTAATTTGTTCCACTTCCCGGTTTCTGATTGAGCTGATATTTTGCATGCATGTCTAAATCGGATAACAATGCAATATTATTATGACATGGAGCTGATCTGATGATAGAGCTTGAAGGTGGCCATAGGAACTCCGTAATTAAACGACGCAATCCCATCGAGTTCGGGCTCATTTGATTCGTCATGACGAGTAGTAGATGGTAATAATAATAAAAGCTTGTTTTCTTTTTTTTTATTTCACTCGTTGCTTACCACTACACAATCTGATTCATTCTAAGAACAAAATAAACCATTTAATATAACTTGGGCTTTTAAGGCTGACTGAAGATATGACGAGTGATAGAGTAAAGTAGATGACATCAGGAGAGCGTCTTGCTCGTCTTCTACTTCATCACATAAAAAAAAAAGAATTAGAAATATTGTTCCGACCTTGTAGGATAAAAAATTTTTAAAGAAGATAATAGTTTTCTCTCAACCGCCAATTGATTCACCTTTTGGTTTTAAATTTTGTGTTTGTAAAATATCTTATTATGGAAATCAAAAAAGAGTTTCTTATCTTATTTTTCTATGTAAGAATTTCTTAGCAGACTACGATATCTACCGATTATATTTTAAAAAGTGATTAGGTATGACAGGGAATGCGATGAGACGGTGGATAAATTTATGTTTTGGATCAGCCAATACCTTAAAGATGGATACAATCATTATTAAAATAGTGACTCAACCGCTCGACCGTTCTGACAAATTATATCTGCCACCCATCCACCTCCTGATCCAAGGAGTGTCACTGGCCACTTCATTGCCAGTATTAATTCAAAATAAGGTTGTATTAAAAGTAGAACTCATCAATATCCTCCGCGCCGACAGGTAGGTACGCTAATTCTTCAAGTTTTTACCGCAACAGTACCTGCCTTGGACGGAGCCAACGGCCCATAATAAATAATAAGTAGTTGAATGTTACGGTCATAGCAAATACTATCATAATGTGCAGTTGTAGGAACAGGAAGGAGAACTTGTCTAGCCAGGTTTTATGTAAAAGATTTAAACTGCTTTTGGTGTTATATAGGTACTCGAAAACCAAACCACTTCTATAGATACTTTAATATAGAAAGAAAGATAATTATTTATTGAGCACAGAAACACAGGCACAAGAATATCTTTTTGTATACATAGGTATAACTGTAGTGTCACAATTCACCATAAAATAAATATATTCTATTGTACGACCTATTGCGTGTGGAGACGCATCCCGTGCCATCGTGCAGCTCTGCCCAATTGGGAGAGAGCTCAGCTAATGTTGTAGTCAAAATTAATTGTTTACAACGCTGATTTTCAGCTCTCCCCCTGTGGTGACGAAACTAAGGTAATTGAGTACATATTACAATATAGTTTCGCAGGACATATAATTATTATTAAATTCATAAAAATAGTCAACTTCATCAAACTCAGTAAGAAAGACTACCTCTACCTCTATATTGTAATTATTACGTCACAGTTTTAGAATAAAATACAAAACAAAAAAAATTTCAACAAATAATATCGTGGTGTTACTTTACTGTACTATAGTAAATATTTCTTCAAAATGTTATTAACGATTAATAATTTAATGACTTATTAACATCAGAAAATTCTCTAGGTACAAAAATAATAATACGTTACATAATTCTTATAATTGTGTATATCACGAGTATTTGCATCGCATGGGATGTTTGATGGCAAAAAGATAGTCTTACATTGCCAAGACTATCTTTTGCTGAATAATTAAATAATAATAAATACCAATAAATAAACAAATCAAACATAAAACTATTATACCTTAATAAACAATTTTATTATCCACTTAGAATTAATGTATAATCAAGTGTTAAACAGTAATCTTCCTTTCTATCGCCTACTTTAAAACCTGGTCGCGATTCACAAAGAATTCGGTCGCGGACTGCATTCTGATCACTAATTTCATATTTTGTACTAAATTTAACCGGTTTGGTTATAAAATTAACTTACTTGTTCCTGTATTTTCAATAATGTACCGTTTTCTCTTTAATAACAATGTTATATAAAAGTATGTCTGAATCAAACAGAGAAAGTAGATAGATATTGGAAAGAAAAATGAATCTCGTTGCTCTTTCACGCCTAAACGGGTAGACCGATTGAGCTGTTATTTGGTATAGGGATAGATTAGACCCTGGAACAACACAGGCTATAATATAGTACAGCGGGTAAAACCGCTGGGTGCAGCAGGTATACTCATAAAATACTGAAACATGTTTTCTCAATATAAAATTATTAATGTACATACTAAAAATATGTTAAAACTGTTTCTACAAATGTAAGTTAAGGTAAACAATCTAAAAAAACGAATAAACAATCGAACGAACAAAATGTAAGTTAAGGTAAACAATCGAAAAATCGAATAAACAATCGAATTCAAAAATTCAGAAACTTTACTCAGGTCAGTAAAAAACAAGTCACAAGGTATAGGTACCTAATATTCTTTATTACTAGACAACGTTAACTTCACAGTCAACATAAAAATACTCGAAGGACCAAAAGGAAAGTTCGAAAGCCCTCTAAATAAATGTTTACCACGAATAATCCTACAAATCATCCCAAAAAGACGTCATTGTAACGGAACCTACAAACCCAAAAAGCCTGTTCCGAACGAGGTCAGCAATGCCATACATAAATAAAAAATGCTGGCGGTCACGGCCGCTTGGTCATTCACCTTCCGCCTCATAGCTGCAGAAACATAGCTCATTGACGTTTTAGTAGGGGATATCCAATTGATTCCGCTATGTAGTCATCGATGTATGCAAAACTCTCCGAGATTTCTGATCATTAGGATTCGAAAGTGCATTTTATGTCCTGTTCGAGATTCGTGTCAAGCTATATTTGTATGATAAATTATGACACACTTTTGCCGCACTATGTTATATTTTAATAAACGTTCTAGAATCTAGGGAAAGTCTTTTTGATGTTATCTTTATAATCTTACTATGATTATAATTAAAATAAATAATATTTTTGTAAGTATGTCGTGTATAACACAAAATTTTAAATTCTAAATGTTAACGTCCTCACAAGTAAGTGAAAGTTACTTTAAACAAAGAAAGTGTTTGTCATCCGCAAAATATGCTTAAAATTAGTCATAATAATATTATGTTTCATGAAACCACAAACCACAAGTTCTTTAAAAACATTAACAAATGTACAAAAGAAAAATAAATATTAACCAACCAACCTCTCAATATTTACATTTACATAACCAATTATTTTTTACGAAAGCTCTTGATTCGAATTAAAAGGAATACTAGATTATAAGGTTTTTAAAACTAGACTGCAAAATATTTTGATGAAGGGGTGTTTTTATGATGTAAATGAATATATGACATGCAATAATTTGAATGATTTTAATTGTTGACATTTGTTTTTTAATTATTTTTATTTTAATTGTGTTTTTCTATTGTGTAATTTATTTAATTTAATTTCTTATTTTATTATTAATATTGTGTAATTTATTTAATTTAATTTCTTATTTTATTGTTATTTTTGTTTTTAATTTCACATACAATGTAATATTGTTTTTGAATAAATGAATTGAATTGAATTGATTATACAATTTTCATTCCTTATGCGTCTACACGTCTCTACAACTGCCCGTTACCCATTAGGTCACGTTATTTTTCCTGTGTCCTGTAATTAGTATAATCAGTCAATATTATTATAACAGTTTCTCACTAACGGGGCCTTTTCATAACGGTAGTAAATCATATTTATTTTCAAAAATCTAATTGTACTTTATTTCTTTCCAGGTACGCGTTCACCATGACGAGGCGAAAAAGTGTTAGTTTGAAATGGACTTTAGTTTTATTAGTAGTTGTAGTGTGTCCGTATGTTCATACAAGGCCTCAAGATGCAAGTGTTATAGAAATAACTACAGAGAATATAAGGTATAGATATAATAGAAATCTAAGGCGTAATACTGTACAATCTTTAGTCATTAGACCTGTAAGCAATGTAAGTTCACTAAATTTTGATCATAATTTAACTCAATCGTTTTATGTAAGTTCAAATGTTAATACTGGTTCTGATAGAAATGCTCGTTTAATTAAAAGCATAGTTATTAAAGATATGTCAAAGAATAAATTGAACACTAATCAGAAAGCTAGACCCATTGCTAATACAAAACCTAAAGTAACGGCTAGGCCATCCAACAAAATTAAAAGTAATATTAATCGTCAATCAAGTAACCATAACCACAGAGTACCGTTAATTAACCCCACAATAAGAAAACCAGCTATCAGAAAAGTGTTGACGAAATGGAAAGATGAAACTAAATATGAAGATTTAAATTTTTCATCTGAAACAAAATCTTCTGAAGAATCTGAGCCTTCAACTTTGAATAGTTATAACTTTGAGGAATATACTAGTACTGAAACTATAGATGATCATGTAAGCAAAAAACCCGACTCCAAATATTTTACAGCTGTTTACAAACCACAGAATGAATATTCTGAGGAAACTCATGTTTACTCAACTAATGTCCAAATCATGGACAGATATCCTTCTCAATCGACGTATATGTATACAAAACGGCCAAGTCCTACGCCAGAAATCACAAATGTAGGTTATCCAAAACCGTGGCAAAGCCCGAGGCCAGTTTATAAACCGACGACTCAAAAACCGGTTCAGGTGACAAGACCGTTAAATTTCAACTCAATTTCGAATTATCCCAGTGAATATGAGGTCTCTACCTTTCAACCTACATCTGCCTACACAGATAGAATCGTTATTCGACCGGAAGAATATAGCGCGTCAAATGATGAATGCCCAACCATATATTTAACGTTAAACAATACCTTTCAAGGCCAAGCTAAAGAGGCTTGCCCTGATTTGAACATAGCTGTAAACACTAATGTTATAAGTCAAAATAATGTTATTGAAACCGAGGAAGACGAAGAAGATGAGGATGATGGTTTATTCCCCAATGGTTTTGGAATACCGTTGGCTGACGATTCTTCACAAGATTTTTCTGGAAACGATTATTTTGAATCTAATGAGAATCAGCCACAGGGTGAAAGTGCCTCGGTAGAGGGCACGGAGTTATCGAACTATAATGCTGCTAATGCGATTCAGAGCGAAAGTGGTGAACCGGGAAGTTCATTTTCTCCCTCCTCCCCTATATCAGCAATTAGTAAACCAGGACGTCCTGATAAAGAAGACGACGATATTTTTAGTTTTTCGTCCTTAGTAGAATTCTTTAGACCAGCAATGAATGCTTTAGGGTGGCTAACAAGCATTAATCCTTTAGCCATTGGACTTTTCCCCTTATTCATTATACCCATTGCCTTTCTTTTTGCCGGATCAGGATTAGCAGCATTATTTTCCCCATTTTTCTTACCTCTGGGTAGAGAAGCTCCTAAAGTTATTCACGTTTATAGACCGCACTGGCATTGGGATGATAATATTAAAACGTGGCATTTACACTCTTTCCCCGATAGGGATTGGAAGCCATCTTCTAGGAGCACCGTAGAAGAAGAACAGAAATCAGAAAAACTAACAATATTTCAGAAATTTAAGAAATGGATTCTATATACTACTAAATTTCTGAGAGAAAGAAATAAGAGTAGGATATCGACTTCCGACAATAGTCGAAAAAATAAAAGGAAGAAAAGAGAAGTTTGGTCAATAAGGGTAAAATAATATTAAATTGATACTATTTTCAAAATAAAGATAATATCGTAGTATTCCCATTGAACTAAAACATGGGACTTTTAGAAAGACGAGTGATTAAAGTAGTGTTGCAATCGGATTGTGCCGGTATGCGTAAGCGGTAGTAACCACTTTTGGGTCGGTTCTCTGCTATTCTATAGCTCAAAATACATAGATAAATAATAAAAACGGCTCAAATACACCTAAGCGATACTAAAAGTGAATAAATTATGCACTGTCTTCGTCGGCATATTATTAGTGCCCACTAAAATGTCTTCTTTATTATTCGACTTGGTATATTATATTGCTATAATATTATTAATGTATATCTGTGCCCAGTGTCTTTACCCGCTAGAAAGTAGTATTCATTGTATTCTAGGGTCTACCAATACTACAAACTACAAATTTCAGCTTACTAAAACCATTCAAGCGTGAAAGCATTGATAAAAACATCGAAATCATATTCCAGGTGCTTCGTCTGTATTGTAAAATAAAAAATAAACAATTAAGTCAGGCAATATTGAAATGTACAAATATTTTAAGCTTTATAATAATTATTATAATTAATTGATAAGTATTACCTGACCGCTGGGCAAAGATCTCTACAGAATGGGTACACAGAGAAAAGCGACGCCTTCAAGGCCGGCCTAGGAAACGATGGCGAGACTATTTGGACGCGCACCAGATCTGGTGGACCGAGGTGGTGCAGGAAAGAGATAAAATGGAAGGATTTGGTCTTTGCCCAGCAGTGGGAAAGTATAGACTAAACAAAAAAAAATGATTATGACTTCCGAACGCAATTGTTAAGTAGGTAGTATTAGTGTAATAAATAAATGTTGGCTTAGATTTTAAGTAATTCGATACATATTTACGAAATATTTATTTAGAGGTATATTGTAATTATTTTGATTTAAACTAGGTATATTTATTTATTTTATTTTTAAGGACATAATATAAGTTGATTGATTCATATTATTATTATTGTAAATTGTATAACTACTAACACTAACTTATTTAACAATGAAAAATGTACTTATGGTGTAATTTCCTTTTTTATTCAAACAATTAACCAAGACATTATTGTACAAGTGTTTTTTTTATAAAAAATAAATTTAACGAAAATATAATTTATTGTTTTTGTTGTGTCAGACATTATTATATTAATAAAATTAAGCTGTGATTTAGATTTTAGGCCTTGAGCTTGTCGTAAGAAGTGTTAACAAAATTGCAAGACATGAACTACAATCACGCTTCTTTTTGTAAACAATAATAGGTATCTGTAACAATAAAAAAGTTGTTGAAGATAGTTTAAGTTAATATTTTATTAGTTAAGCCAGTTCAGTTTTAAAATATGATATTATGATCGTGATATTTTGAATATTCTGATATAAAAACTTACAAATTTCATTAAAAGCATTAAATTAATATAACATTTTATCTCCTTTCAGTGTGACGCGTGTGAGTCCAATCAATGAAGAAGCAAAAACAACCGTAGTCCAGTCACCAGCTCCATCTACCGTTACTCCTGAATCATCAAGAGATGTCAAAGCTAAAGTTCCAATCCGAGAATCAATCAAAATGGTTGCTAACCAGTTATTAGAGAAACCTAATGTAACTGAAGAACCGATAGTGATTGATTCAAGAGTACCGCCTAAAGTGAAAACTCAGCAAAAACATAAAATTAAAACTAGGCATGAAGACAGCTCGGAAACGGAGAATGCTCATCCTGGTGAAGCGATTCCTGTACCAACGGAAGAAATTGAAAGTATCGTTGCTGAAAATGAATCGACCACCTCCAATGAAGGTATTTCTACCTGGGTACTGGTTAGCAGTCCTAATAGCAAAGATAACGCTACAGTGTCAACGGAACCTACCAAAACTGAAGATAACAAGAAACAAAAACCAGCTGTGCCTAAAAATAAAAACAAAAAACCGCAAAATAATAAGGCGGCTGCCAAGCGTCCTGTTTCCGCCAGTACAAGTAAACCTGAACTAGTTGCAGGAGGTTCGGCGATCAATGAGAATGTTTATAACAAAATTAAAGACACTGTTTTAACTAACGTGCAGAAAAATAAGAATCCTTCTACTCAACGTCCTACAAAAGTTACTTCAACTACAACTGAGAGTAGTACTAAAAAGGAAACTACAAAACCACCTTCTAAAGCAAGTCAGACAACTGTAGCAAAAACAACAAAACCTAAAAAGAAGAACAAGAACAAACAAAAAGTTAGCACCACTACTCCGGAACCATTTGTAGAAGATTCGGCTATGTTACCGATGGAAGCTAAAGAACCAGAAATTGAGC
Source organism: Hemithea aestivaria (assembly GCA_947507615.1). Lineage (NCBI taxonomy): Eukaryota > Metazoa > Arthropoda > Insecta > Lepidoptera > Geometridae > Hemithea > Hemithea aestivaria. Next base: position 15,352,109 of record OX382336.1, on the reverse strand, counting down.
TTGAAGTCAGCACACCACCTATTACAACAAAGAAACCCAAACGCAAATCCACTAAAAAGAAGCACAAGAAGCGCAAGCCTAAGCCTGAAGCAGAGACTAGTATCAGTGAAATAAAAACTAGCAGTAATAAGACCAAATCTGTAAAGGCGGGGAAGAAACCACAAGCTGCTCAAGGTGCGATCACTTCACAGTTATACAACTATTTTTCAAGAGAAGTGATGCCTTCTGTTGGTGTCGGGGTATTAGGACTAGCAAGTATCGTTGGAATTGCGAGTTACTTTTTATATCCATTCTCCACTCCAGTTCGTAGAAATTTCGAAGTAGACAAAAGAGATGATCTATACAAAAATAACGCTGAAGACTATGCAAATGATGGCAACGGTCAAGCCGAAGAAGACATGCTTGGAACAGTACTAGCTGGAATGCCAACTCATGCTAAAAATAAACTTAACCCATATGCTGGACAAACTGCTTACATAAACCGATACCCGGTAAAGAAAGAACAAGACTTGAGATATCGACACGTGGCAACCAAATACGAACCAAATTATAATACCCGTTACCCGCAACAAAAGACTGGAATAGCTCACGCTGCTGTTTATCCCAAGCCTGTAAATTATAGTCCACACTATGAGACCAGACATGCTTACACGACGGAAGGAAAATTCAATTTCGATAAGCTACCTACTTCTTATGCACCTTATCCAGTAGTAGAACCAATATACGCTGCACCACAAACTGCTCCCTCGTCTTCAGACGTATCATATGGAAATGATGGAAATTCTGTTGTATATGGAGTAAAACCATCATCAGAGTCTGACTTTAAACCAGTTTACCCTTTTGAAGGACAATTTTATAGTGAAACTACGAATAGTCCTGCTACTTTTGCACCAACTTCATTATATTTGGGATCAAATAGCGAAGCAGAAGAAAAGATGTACGATGAAACGTCAAGCTCAAGTGCTGAAGATGATGAAAGTAAATTCGTGGTAGGAAATGTACCCAAAGAATTGTCAGAAAATGCTACACCGGCTGTAGTTCCTGAACATGGTCCACGTAAGCTGAATAGGAGGAAGCGAAGCGCAGCTAAACGTAGCATATCCAGCTCTCTCGAAGAAATTTTAAGATTGGAGAAGGAAAACAAAGATGTATTCATTAGTAATGAGATAAGCGATTCTTATGTAGTCCCTTTAAAGAAATTAGCGTCGATGACAGAATCCATACCGATCATTGATGGTTTACCAACTCCCGCAAAACCTCAAGAAGTATTCACCGTTTATGCATCATCAGTTGAACCAACTAAAGTAATGGAAGAATCCACTACGCCTAAAAACGAAATTATTGAAAGTGTATCAACTGCTCCTATTGAGGATGACCGAAAAGCGTCGACAACAGCTGAGACGGAACCAGAAGTGACTACGAAAACTTTTAAAGTATACGAAGTATTTTCAACACCAGATAGTACAGTAAGCCCAATCGTGAAAGCTGTGACTACTCAGCCTGAGACAACAACGCAATTTAGAAGCGCTATGACAGAGACAACAACAGAATTAAGGTCGGAGACTACATCGACTATGCCTCCGTCTCCGTCCCCGATTACAGAACCAAGAGACCCTTTGCCTTCGACGTTAAGGCCTACTTCAATATTCGAAACGATCACCTATCCGCCTTTAAACGAATCTGGAGGCATAATATCCTTCTTCAACAGATTGTTAGATTTTAAGAAAAGGTTAGGTACAAGCATTTTAATGAGCTTCACAGACTTCATGGAGAAAACTTTAAAAGGCTGATAATTTTATTAAAAAACTTTAAAAATTAAGCTCATAAAAATTTAGATCCCTATCGTATTCATTTGCATTTTCTGATACTCACCGATTGCATTTTTTCATTTCTTATTATGTAAGATTTACTCTCAATTATTTTTAAGCTTTTATTTAAGTACAGGGATAATTTAAAGATTTGAGGATTTTTTTATATTATGTTTTTGAGCTTTTTATATCTTCAGAATGTTTTCCTCGAATTTATAGATTAATCTGAGGGAAGCCTACTGAATTTATATTGTGATAGACTATTGTATGTATTATTATCTAAGTATTATAATTATTAATTTAAATCATTGGAATATCATTTTCACAACATATTATTGTTATGTAAGAAAATATACCTACCTAAAAATAATCGTTTATTAATAGTAGGAAAAATACTTTCCTTTGAAATACTATTTTAATTGTTAATTTTTAATAGTTTTGATACATGCAGGTATTATGAATAAAATAAACGTTATATAAATAATTATAATTATATAAGCAAAAGGTAGGTATAAGGTATCTTAAAAGCATTTTATATTATTTTTATGAAAAATTACTGTTTTGTAAAAAATACCCAATTTTCAAATAACATCTATTGTTTTATTTACCTCTTTATTAAATGAATCCGATATATTATTAAGCGCTAACTAGTCTAGGTCCAGTGGTTCTGCCGCGGATGAGTGCTTCGGCGTACCCGCTGCCCCGGCATTACAAGTAGTAATATTACCTTTGGTTTCCCAAGTTTTTTATTGGGAGTTCCACATACCGCCCCGCGCCCCCCGGCGTGGAGTGATGATGCGTAACGCATTTTTCCTGGGTCATAAAAAAAGGTCCCTTCCCCTGGCCCCTGGTTCAAGAAAACTTCCAGTCCAAAAAATATAGGTAAGTACCTAATTGTTTTAGTTTTACGTTAACTGCTAAATAGTGCTATTAGCTAGTATTATACGTTTTCAGTGGATTTGTGAAAAAATTGTTTTGATTTTGAATTACACATAACAATAAATGTCTTCATAATTAATTATTATAATTTGCCAGATAGAAAAAATACATGGATACCTCAGCTATTTAAAAAACTTATAATAGTTCTAGATTTTAAACGAATACCTAATAATTATTATTTATAGTGTTCCGGATATTATTATTTTTTTATATTGTTATTTTGGTAATCATTTTTTTGTCATGTTTTTATTTTCTTTTTATGTGAAGAAGTACGAAGACGAGCAAGACGCTCTGCTGATGTTAAGAGATTACGCTTTTTAGTCATAATAAGATGTTAAGACTCTTTAGCCCAGTAATTTTACTAATTACAGTACCCTCCTACCGAAGCACAGTAATGTTTGCACATCACTGCTCAGGTGGTAGAATAACTGGCACTGTTGGGGTACCCAACTAGACGACCTCCTGCAAAGGAAGTCTACCCCCGGTTACGTAGTAAGTAATAGTTTCTATTCTTTGCCCCGGTGAAGTCAATATTTTTAATTTGATTTTAATGTTGATTAATGAAAACATAATATTTTAAATTTTTACTTCATTTTGTAACATTTAAATTGTAAAAAAAAAACTAATAACTTTTTGAAATTATCGTATAACTTGAATAAGCGCCATCTAGACGTGGCAGTCGGTACTAACTGCAGGTCAACATCGCTGCCGTGCAAAACTTGTTTTAGTTCTATAGTTATTTGCAAGATGGCGCTATTATAAATTTCCAATACATGTATGACTACTTAGTATAATAATATTAATTAATTGTAATTATTAATAATCTATCCACACTTATAGGTACTTAAATGTGAAGCTCCTAAATACTAAGCTTGCTATATTGACATTGATAATAACAGTGTGGTCTGAGATTAGATGTTTACACTGAATAATAATTGAGTTCGGTGGTTTGACTCGTGGTTGCAATAATAACAAGAATTAGGCGATACCACAACAGATTATGGTGTTAGAGATAGGTTTATAGATGATCGATTATAATCTATTTATATAAAACCTTTATTGTACATCGAATAATTTATAAAACAAACAATATTATTCAACATTAAGTAAATTTTGATATTTTTAATACTAACTATTAAAACTTACAATAATTGGCGGTTTTATCGCTAATAGCGATCTCTAGGTACTTACATAATAATTGAAAACCAGAGGTCCTGTAGGTTATCGCGCACTGGTGTCTATCTTTATTCACCAACAAAATAAATAAATGTTGAAGAATATGGTTTCAACCGTTTCAACCATGAATTTTCTAGGAAAACTATAGTGGCTAAGATATCTTCATTAGTTTTAAATATATCGTTGATGAAAAGGCTGTTAATATTGTATTGCCAGTAACAAGAACTAACATTGCCCGTAGCCCAACTAGCGCTTGGCCTATTTATTTGATTTAGGGTTGTCGAGGAAGATAGAACAAGGTTGTTTTGGTGTGACCGTTACTCATCACAGCTGTTAATGGGATTCCTACATTCTAGCTTCCCTATTTAAAACTACAACACGCCACAGAGCTTAATACCTCAAAACAGAGTGACCAAAGACAATAAACGTTGAAGCCATGGGTCGACAGTCCGCCCCTTAATAAACATTCGCTGCCCTTCATAATACCTTAACCTTTAGCCACCAAACGTCACTGCAGGGATGCCAAAGGGTTAATACTGCCCTCCGTGACAGCTATAAAGATGGCCCAAAGAAAATATAGGCTTTGGTAAGGATAAATACTGGAGCCGTAATACTCATTCGACCCTGTTTTGGCGTTGTATCTTAGATTTTCGTGTTTCTGTTCACTTTCTTTTGGAATATTCGAAGCGGAACATTTATTTCTTACCAGTGGACCCGCGCGCACTTCGTAACGCCTTTATCTTGAATCACGCTATCTTTAAAAAAAACACAAAAATCCCTAAAGTATATAACTACTGGGTATAGTTTACCTACTATAATAGTAGTAGTTAACTATAGTCAACTATCCCCGGTCTCCCCTAATGGGACAGTTGTTTTCTTAGTAGTTTTCATAGGATCTCTGAGAATAATAATAAACATAGCTTTTATTAAAATTTGGCTACGAATAATTAATTCGTAGGTATTTACCAAGTTTTGGCGATTCAAAACAGGTGCAAAATAATATAAAATACTTACCTCCGCCTCGCTACATAAAGGATTAGGCACTTCCAAAACAAAAGCTCTGTATTCAAATCCGACCAAAATGATTTTCTAGTTCGGAACAATAGACTTTAATTTATGCTGTGGTTGAATTTTGTGCACAACATTTTAGAATCCGCGAATAAAGTTGGAGACAGTACCTAAGCTTCCTAAGATGACACGAATTTTAAGACAAATAGGCCAAGCGCTAGTTAGGCTATGCGCACTGTGCACGTGTGGGCGTCATTAGTTAGGTAAGTAGGTACTAACACACCTCACAGCATAAAAATGTTTAAACTACGAGTATTAACTAAGTTTTGTTGTTCCTATTATGCTGAAAAAAAATATTTTTCTTTTTTTTTTTCATTTTTCAATGTAGGCTTCCGTAGTACTGCCAAATCGAATATTAATTAACAGCCTTAACTTGCATCAACGTTATCTTTAAAACTAATAAAGATATCTAAACCGCTGTGGTTTTCCTAGAAAGTTCATGGTAGAAACCATTTTAATGATTTTTTCTTCAGATTTTTAAAGCTAGTAGTGCATAGGTATTTACTTTACAAAAAAGTTTTCAAACTTGGATATCTTTCAAAAGGAACGCTAAATCGAAAAAGTTCCTTAGCAACCCATCCTTCATTTTAGAAATACCTATTCAACGATAGGCACATGATGGGGTCAGACAGAAAACAAAAATTCATCCCCATCTTACTTATATGGGAGGTACCCTAAATAAATTAATTCAAAATTATTTTTTATTACCGTTCTCTTACTCTTATCATTACCCTCTGTGTATCTCTTATAATAATTAAGCCGGGTCTCCAGTGCATGATTTGGTCTACACTCTACACAATCAACAAAAACATCGCAACATTTTTCACAAAACATTGTCTAACTACACTTTTTGTTTGGTCCATCAATGTTTTTGCTTTCCATACCTACCCGATTGAAAACACGTGCAACATAACTCAAAAAAAAAACTCAAAATTCATTTATTCAAATAGGCTACAATGGAGCACTTTTGCAAGTCAATTTTACATTTTATTTTAATATTCTACCGCTCATTCGCAAGGCACCTCTATGAGAAGAATGAGCAAGAAACTCATAGGGATTGCTTTTTTTAAATATGTGTTTACAATTATTATCTTGGTTACATAATTTATTTACAGGTGGTTGCAGAGGTTTCCTGGCATCTTTGTCTTCTATGTATTGGCTAATTTTATAATAGGCTTTTTTTTGTAATATGTCTTTAACACGGGTTTTGAACATAATAATAATTAATAATATATTTTTGATGACACATTGCCACCTGTCGTGACGTCCGAAGATGTTTAGGGCTTAGCTCGTGTAATACCTGTGCACACTCTCCGAAATACATCTTATAGAGAACCGATAGTCAGGCGACCCTTCTGCAGTATTCAAGGCTTTGAAATCCAGATTCAAAAACGTATAGTCATCCATTTTTAGTCCACCTCTCAATCGACCCCAACATCTGAAATTGGTATTTTACTTGGTTTGACTTTTTTGGTTTAGGAGCATTGTTTTGTTGAGCGAGCAAACGCAGCGTGTGTCCGCTTTGCGTTGAAAGAAAGTGTGTATGTGTGTAATTTTTTTTTTATTTAGTAAATACTCTCCCACTGCTGAGCAAAGACCTCCCCAAGTCACCTCAGGCTCGTCGGCTTGGTAAGAGCCGAGGTCATCCCTCCACATCTTTCTGGGCAAGCCTAAACGACGGCGTCTTAAAAAGAAGAAGAATTTACTTTCTATGTGGTATCAATAAAGAGTTTCTTATCTTATCGTCTTTCGGGTCCCATTCTCTGTTAAAGATAAAATTCAAAAAAAAAAAAAAAAAAGTTAAATTATTTTAATTTAATTAGACTGAGGCTTATAGGTTTAGTGGTCAATGGAACCAATCGTATTAAAAAAACGTGAACTTAATTCTCTCGTTATTTGTATTACGTAGGTACATTTTTCCATGATCATAAAATCTAACCAAAAGCCATAATCACTGCTCCCTCATCCTACAACTTTCACTATTGCTCCCTTGTCAAAGTAACATTCCACATAAACATAATGTCATTCTAAAGAATGTGATACAAAGTTTAATGTGACAGGGTTGTATTTAAGGACACAATTCGTTATTAATTAAACCAGGGTTAATGTAGTGTGGCCACGGCAGTACAAAGGACGCAAATGTGAGCGCTCATTCGTGACACGTTTTTGGATAAATATTAATGGCGTAGACGCGGAATTACTGTTGTAGCAGTAGGGGCATTTTACCTTGACATGAATTAATTTAAGCTTAGTACTCAGTACCAGAGTCCAAATGAACTCAACGTGGAAGATGCCGAAGATTGAGCAAAGTGGAGAGATAAAGTAGGAAACGAAGTAACCAAGCGTATTGCTTCATCGTTTTTAATGAGAACTGGTCGCATTTGAAACACTTTGCCGCCATCCGTGTTTCCCGAGCGACAAATTGGGTACCTTCAATCTTCAAGGCACTAGTAATTCGGTACCTTTTTAGGCATCTTACCTAATCCATCCTCGACCGCATTTTCACTTTCCATCAGGTGGGATGTGGTCAAATGTAGGCCTATTTAGTATAAAAAAGGAAAGTGGACTCTAGCTATTAGTCGGGATATACGCTAAGAAGAAGACGCAGTATCAGAGTCCTCACAGACGGTCACCGATGCGATGGACGGACGAAATAAAATTCCTTACCGGCATGCCAGTGGCTGAGGCCATGAGCTCAATGACGAATAGAAAAACATGGCAGAGTGTAATTCGAAGAGTGATGGCAAATCCTGCAGACTAGACACGACCTTCATTTAGTGAAGAAAACGACTAAGAACGATCAGGATTGTCTCAAATATAATAAGAGTTGGTGCAGTGCACCTACAATTTGACAAGGCTGTGGAAACGCCGAAGCGCCCGTCCGTTGCTGGCTACTTTTTTGCTATGAACGAGCCCTTTCTAACAGTGAAGCTAGTACATGAAACAAAAATTACTCTACAATATTATTTAGTAAAGTTGTTTTACTGTCCATATTTATAAGATGCTTCAGTGATTTAGTTCTGGGTGTTATGAGCATTCTAATGAGCACAATTTGATTGTAACAATTTGTTACTCTAATTGACACGAGTTGCAATTTTCCAACGAGTTTACTTTAGAATATTTTATTCCGCAGTTTAAAAAGACTTTAGTCATCTGATTATTTTAATTTCACGAGATAATATTGCGGTTTAGTGAATGTGTGCCGGAAAAGGAATCTTTACAAAGTAAAAAAAAAATTTTGTGGTTAGTCCGTAATTTAAATAATTATGTAGCATACAAAAATTAACGCTAAGTTTTAATATTTTTTTGTCAACATCCATAATGTTATACATTCATGTACTCTTGCTAGTTCTTTCTCGTCGTTTCACCTTCCAACGTCGCTGAAGATGACAATGAAACATCCGTAGCTTTACATTCGCACTCGTAATTTAAATGTCATTATTGAAACGGTAGGTCATAAATAACACAAAAATAAATTAAAAAAAAACCAAGCACCATTATTCGAGAGCCACATAAAGGCAGGAAATTAACCAATGGTGCGAAAGAACCAATAACCCAAACACATGGCATAAATCAAGTAAACAAGTACCAGGGCAACATGAAAACGAAGGGATGCAGGGACACAATGACGGGCATTATTATAGTTTGTTTCTATTATATTTGCAATGGATAAACTCATAACTCCGATATTTATAAAAAACTTACTGCTTGTAGCTTTTGCATTTTTTTATTCTAGAGTCTAAAATATCTCTATACCAAATTTCAGCTGAATCAGTCCACCCGTTTAGGCGTGAAGAAGTAACAAACACACACACTCAAACACTCAAACTTTTAATTGGACCGATAATATTAAAATTAATGGACCAGGGCATCATAAAAACGAAGGCACAGTAAAGAAGAGTATATTTTAATTGACCTCAAAAGGGAGGTTATACATTATACATTCGATATGTTTATAACATTATTGGAACTGATAGATATTTACATAGGATATTCCTGTAAGACTAAATAAGTTAGAATACAAAAATTTATATAAATAAGTTGGTGATTTCTAATTTTATTTCTGTTCTCGTATTTCCCCAAAACTGCTGGTTGGGTTTTTGATATTCTTTTTTTGGCATACATTTAAGACCAACTCAGAGTAGGTGCAGTGCAAGTTTTATCTAAATCAGTTTTGTAGTTCATCATGACATGAAGTCAAACGTGAGTCTCTCCCTTGGAGTCTCTTCAGTCGGTTATTTTTTTTAAATTTCATTTAAATTGAAAAATATTGATTTTATTCTGTAAGGAAGCATACTACTTGTATACTTAAAATTTAACCACGTTGCGGTACAGTTCATTTAATCAACAAATTATGTGTCAAAAAGTCGTTTAGCTCCCCATGGGTAAGCCTATTGGATCGGAAAAGGTAGAGGGGCCAATAAAATGTAATGGGAATGTTATCGGGAACTCGAGCCAAGGTTAACGGGTCAGGATACCTTGGAATAGACCTGCTGATCTATTTAAAGCCATCTTGCTTCCTGCTCTTAAGATAAGGCGATGCAGAATTTATCTCTTGCTAATTTCTGCTCTCCTGGTATGTGTTCGTCGCAGTAAAACCCTGAAGTGAGTCTACTTTTAAGTTTAGCCGGCTTATCTTAGGTTTAGCCATTCGCTGTTGATTAATCTCAGGTGTATCCAATTGGTATGAAAACACATGTTTTCAATAAAGATTTTAGGGCAATACGATATCAGTTGGTCAAAGTTTGCGTGAACCGATTGAGTGAAATGAGCGTGCTGCGGCATCAGCTGGCGATTTTTGTTGCAAAGTTTACAATTCGCCATTTAGGAATACTCGATGCAATTATTTTTCAATGAAAAAAATTAAAATTTTCTCCAGGTTGCAAACTGACACTGAACTGAACAATGACTGACACCTAAGATTACCCGGCTCTAACCTAGGTGTTGCCATACTTCGGGCTTTAGCCGCACGTATATAAGGCTAATAATAATGCGTAAATGAGCGTGTGCGTATGGCGTAATAAGAGCTATTACAGCTCATAATACAGGGAATAAGAAGTCCAGGAAAAAGAAGAGCATCTTGGCTTAAAAATCAAGAGCACCCGTTCCCTATTTAGAGGTTCTGTGTCGAGGGTTCAAATTGCCATGATGATCGCCAACTTTCGTTAGAAGATGGCACCCAAAGAGGATATAAGGCTAAATTTGTCTTATTTTTTTTTTCACCAAGCTTGATAAACAGTGAGTAATTAAATAAAAATTCACACTGTACAGAAAAGAGCAATAGTAATATTTGATTAGGTTGGCGGTTAATCGTGACAAAGGGTGATATGACTCGTGTATAATAGGGTAACAGCAAGGGTTGTCAGTTGTTATTTATGACGAAGATGTTTATTAACTCGTCACCCTCCGGCTTATGGTGTAATAGAAATGCCGCAAACGTAATAATACTAGAGCTGGTGAAATTAGCTTTGCGTGAGATTTTGATTCCCGTGATTTTTTTGTTGTATTTCCACAAATTATTGTGACTCGAATCTTACTAATATTATAAAAACGTGAAAGTTTGTGAGAATGTATGGATGTGTGTATGTCTGGATGTATGTTTGTTACTCTTTCACGCCTAAACAGGTGGACCGATAAAGCTAAAATCTTGTATAGAGATAGCTTATACCCTGGGCCCTGGAATAACACATAGCATATAGGTACAGCGGGTAAACCGCTGGGATCAGCTAGTTTCTTCATAATAATAATATGCTAATGCTAAAAATCTTCTTAGTTCTTAAAAAAATAATTATCTCTATTAACATCTACTTTTAAAATCATCATCACTAGCCTTTACATCTATGAAAGATGATTCAAGCAGCGTCCGTAATTATGGTTCGGCACTTTTAAAATAAATAATAGCAAACATTAACAGTTGAAAAAATTTGAAAATTTCATTAATTACAAAATCATTCAAGTTAAACAGCAACTTTCAAGACCAGGTTAATTAGGAGCTTTTCATGAAAAAGACAATACACAATTCCCTTGTCTCCATTCAGAGTAATAAAAGCTTAAACGACTGCCGTAACTTTGGCGTTTACGCCCTTTTATAATCGTAAAGGTACAATGATCGTCAAAAGCTATTAAAGTACAGTTGTGGACACAATGGTCAATTTTGTATTGAAGATACCGTTTAGGCGTTTATTCGCACCCTTTTTGTTTCAATTGTATCGTTTTGAATGTCGAATGGCTTAATTTTATTTTTATTTGAAAACACTGAGGGCTAATCTGACTGGTTATGTAGACCACGAGATCAGCAGGGGTATTCACTTATCCGTTATGGAACCGAACCGAAGACCGCTTTGACAAAAATTTATGACGTATTACGTCGTATCGACGTCAATACGTCGTACGTCATTTCATAAATTTTTGACAATTCGGTCTTCCCTGACTGATAAGTGATAATCCCCGCGGAAGTCATCGGTGTGAATCCTATTAATATGTGGCATTTACAGCTTTATACGTGGTTTGGAAAGTCACGTTAAATCAGCTCCTAGGCCATCTGGGTTAAAATTTTACCGTTTGACAAACATTTCCCATGGAAGTTATTGTGTTTTTGAAGGCACTAAAAACTCCGGGCCTCTGCTGTTTCCTCTTAGTTAATATTATATAGAAGGCAATAATAATAAGGTCATTTTGCAGGCTTTGTAGTCTTGGTGACCTGAAACTGTAACATAAAGGTTGGCCATACCACTTATAATTGTGATTTTACTTTGACAGTGTGTCTTTGTGTATAACCTGTTCTGTAGGAGTACCTATAAACCCCCACCTAAGATCATTATTTACACCAAAGCAAAAAAGTATCAATAAATATGTAATACTAGCTGCGCCCAGCGGTTTTACCCGCTTTTCTATAGCCTATGTGTCATTCTAGGGTCTAAGCTATCTGTATACTAAATTTCAACTCAATCGGTCCACCCGTTTAGGCGTGAAAGAGTAACAAACACACATCCAGACATCCATTCTTACAAATTTTCACGTTTATAATATTAGAAAGATTAATAGTTCCCATTTAAAACCCAGCTCACGTTCAATAAAACAAATTGAAAATAAATTCAGTAAGTCTCAATAAAATGGAATTTATTTCTCTTCTGAGACCGGTGACATACATCTGCCTAATCAGCGTGTTTCAGAGTCAAATCGTACCTCGTAAAAACTCGACTGTTCAAAGAATACTAATGCCAATGTCAACGAATATGGGATATTGATGATTTCTACGTGGATGCTGCCTTAGTCTACGAAAAACAGAGTTTTCTATATTATGATATATATGTATTTTAAAATAATATGAGTAGGTTTCCATAAAAAGCTTCGAAACTAATATTCTCCCGCCTTCTAGGTTTAGTCTGCTGCCATTTACGGCCGCAGCGTAGCTAAATATCACTCGATCTCGAATCTCACTGCAGGGCAAAGACTTCCCTTTCCTCCTTCCATTTCTCACTTGCAAAGGCCAATGCATGGCTTGGTTTGTCAATTGGGACAAAATGAGTCCAGTTTGTCCCATCATCTCCGGTACTCATTATCATTAAACTTTATATTTAACTAGCTGCGCCCATCGGATTTACCCGCTGTATTGTAACCTATGTCCTATTCCAGGGTCTAAGCTATCTCTATACAAAATTTCAGATCAATCGGTCCACCCGTTTAGGCGTGAAAGAGTAACAATCCAGACATCCATTCTTACAAATTTTCACGTTTATATTAGTAAGATGTATTAAAAAGCGCTTCGAGTATTTCAAGAGATACTTTTTTCATTAGAAACTTGTTTCAATCAACATTTCAAGAAACTAGTTCCCTATTTCCCATCCACATCTGCCCAGCTTTAATTAAATAGAAGAGTTTTAACCCTGACAGTCTGTGATCGGTCTCAGCCTAGAGGGGCAATTTGGGAGCTTCTTACGGACATGTCAACTTAGACAAGGGTATGCTTTGACTCGTGCTTATCAAACGGATTGGCCGCACTTTGGCCGTAATGTAGGTTTTGGACTTTCTGGAACTTTTTAAAGGATGTATTAGGGTTTTATGATTGGAAATGGAAATTGAAACTACCACTACAACTACCCTACCATATCCTTCAATACTTAAAAGCGTATATATCGAGTGACGCTCACTCGCTGGCACTATTTGTCAATTATTGAAGTATAAATTAATAGAATAATTTTTTTGAAAATTCCTTAGCCCTCCATAATATAATTGCACACATTTTAAGAGTATTTTCAGTTTGATATATTTAAAATGTGCAATAATATTATGGAGGGCTGGTCTTAAGGAATTTTCAAAAATATATTATATGAATTGATATTTCAAAATTTGTCAAATAGTGCGAGCGAGAGAGCGTCACTCGATGTCTCTCTCTTAACTTCTTTCTTACTAATATTATAATACGTGAAAGTTTGTGAGAATGGATGTTTGTTACTCTTTCACGCCTAAACGGGTGGACCAATTGAGCTGAAATTTGGTAAATTCAATTCATTTATTAATTGCAAGAAATATGTGTATATGTACATAACTAGATATTCACTGAAATATGATTGGCTCAACATATACTGCACGCAATTTTTATAATTACAATTTTAATTCATTATAGATTAATAATACAAAATTAAAAACACAAGATAAATAAATGTAAAAAAATTCAAAATGTCAAAACTAAATAAGATGTCAAAAAAAAAAAAGATTATTACATAAAATACAAAATTGAAAAGGTAAAATGTCAAAATATAAATAATAGATATAAACACTTAACAAAATAAAATACTGAAAATGGTAGAGAAACAGCTTAGACCCTGGAATAATACATAGTATATGGTTGACTCCTAAGTGAAGTTTTAAGAACTTATTCGTCTTGGAGTTGAATCTATTAAGTTTATATCTTCCAAACCAGCTGTTTAGGCTGTGCGCAAATTCAACTTTTTCAGATAAAAATAAAATGAGCTCGGTTCTATATTAAAAGAAAAAATCTCGCAAGATTGAAGATTAACTGCGCGGAAAAAATGCTGAAGTTAATTAACAAAAATAGCATCCATCCCTCCAAACTCTGGATATAAATATTCTTTATGTTTTAATATATTCTGTAAATAAATTAACCATGTAAATAAGTAGATTTGCGAACACTCGTAAACCTTCAAGGGTCGAAAAGTTTGGGGTTTTTAAACGGTTTTCCTTCGAGTTTTGGTTCAATTTAAGGGCACGATAATTTAGAGGAAGTTAAAATAGGAACATGATTTAGTAATTTTATGACAGGGGTCTGTATTTATTATTATTTATAAGTATGTTAAGGAGATAATTACGAGGCAGTTGTTAGGTCACGTTAAAGGACTAAAAGATCTAACGTGAGTTAACCATAATGATATTTTATGAAGATTAATTTTGAAAAAAGTTTTTAGGGATTAATTTGACTTGTTTATTTGGGGACTTCTCCTCACATAGTCCAGTCACATTAGACATCAACCTAAGGGTCCTACTGTCCTTATTGCTAAGCGATCTCTTCCGGAAAACCTAATTTTTGGTATTCTTAGAATAATAATTATTGTTGTTATTGAAATAACGCATTGCGTCGTTAATTAAAAATACGGGTCAAAAATCATTGCTTTTCTTTATTGTCCTTTTTTAACCCCCGACGCAAAAACGACGGGGTGTTATAAGTTTGACGTGTCTGTCTGTCTGCCTGTGTGTGTGTCTGTCTGTGGCATCGTAGCTCCCAAATGGATGAACGGATTTTATTTTTTTGTTTTTTTTTTTTTGAAAGAAGAGTTAGTTGACAATTATTACTATATACCTCTAGAATAGTAAATCAGGCGCGTGAAGCATCATGAAGGCCCAAAAAATCCAAACATTTACGCAGCTCGGTGTTTGTTAGCCTAAGAAATCAGTTTCATATAAATTAATTGTCATCCCCAGTAATTTCACTAAATACTGTGCCTAGTGTACGCAAGCCTTTAAAATAAGGTAGATGATGTACATTTATGGGTAAAAAAACGAAACTCTCTTTCTTATAGCGTAGGTACGGCTGATTAACCCTTAGCTACTCGTCGGTAAAAATGCCTCGTTAACTCGAAATTAAACCTCGCTTCGTGGACCACAATATTTTGCTAACGTATTCTGTTTCGCTACTACATCTTTCCCTTATTTTTTTTTTTTTTATATTTCATATATATTTTATTTTGAAGAAAAACATAAATTAAAATACCTTAAAAACTAATCTATCGTCTAAAACTTAAAAATACTCAGAAATCATTTTATTATCTAAAACTAAATTATAAAAACTAAACTAAAACTAAACTAAATCTAAAAAGGGCCCCCGCGGCATCGTGCCCAAAACGCTGGCAGCATTACCTCTCTGGATAGAAATACTGATGCGCTGTCCGAGGTAGCTGCTTTCCCTTATTTAGATTAAGCTTTATTGAAACATCACAAAATAGACATTTTTCAAAATTCATTATAGGTTAGGCGACGATGCGGCCGTAGATAGATAAATAATACTTTATTGTACACCACACAAAAGAAATACATTACAAGCAGGGACTTATTCACTACAAAAAATAAATGTACAAGCGGCGGTCTTATCGCTTAAAAGCGATTTCTTCCAGACAACCAATGAATGGAGAGAATTTATAGAAAGGTAAACACGGTGGCGCAATACTGTTCTCTTTTAAGTAATAATATTATTAGTGGGGGTGGTTATGGTACCTAGCAAACTAAACACGCATCAAAGACTTTTAAGAGTTAAAGCTGATGTCGTACAACCCAACCAAATGAGAACCTTTCTTTGAACTCAGGCCTATTAAAGGCGGTCGGTGAAATCTTGCTAGCTCAGAGCTCTCTGTTTACCAATGTAATGACAAAAGGCCTTATCAGAACCAAAATAAAAACGACATCAAACACTAAACACGCATTCAATTTTACATCCCGCCCCTTAACAGAGATCCGTATGTCCGACGAATAAAAACCCTCGTAACTGCGGGTCCCGCATAATTTTCCTGTATTCTTTGTAAATTTACGGAGACATTTGCAAGTCTGATTTCGACACTAGCCACTGACATTTTCTGCACAAATTGGGAACAGATTCGTTAAATCCGAGATGTTTTCGTTTTATTGAGAATAGATTTGGTTAAAATATTGCTTACGTTGACTTGAATAAACTCAAGACTCGACTTTGATGAAGAGACTTTTCCGATGAATTATGGACGAGTCCGTCTTTAAAGTTTACAAGAATAAATGAAAAAGATTTCCACGTAGAATATAGGTATATTAGGTCCCCAAATGCAAAGCAATTCATTTGAGACCTACATTGAACATGGCCTAGATTTAAAGCAGATGTCACGTCCGAGTGACAAGGGTCTGATCTCTAACGTTATTTACAGAAACCTGGCCGAGGGAAAGCGGAGATTTTTAGCCCTAGGTTACTCATTCAAAGACAAAACAATTCGCGCAACTTCGAAATGATTTCGTCAGGTAAATTAATTTCATGAATATTAACTTAATCTTTATCGAGCCTGTGGCTTTTTGCAAATCTATACTTCGCCACAAACGGAGCCGTTTGTCTTCCTTTCTTATCTTTCTCCACCAGGATGTGACTTCAAGCTTCAATTTACCATCTTTAGTACACTAAACTCCTACCTTATACACACAACGTTAGAGATGAAATTTGCTTGAACAAACTGCAGTGAAAACTTTGCATGTCTACACCAAATCAGATATCTTTGCTAGAACTTTATGTGTGATGATATAAAGGCGATATTCCATTGTTTGATAGAAATTTAAGGTTGTTGCCGGCAAGTGGCTGCAAGTTGACGGATGACGACACTCCGGAGCTCTTACTCTCCTTGTTTTCTTGGACCCTTAACTCGATTTAGGTAAATGAAAGCCGTGACTCGAGTCATCTGTTAGGGGGGCAGAGATAGACCGATTAAGCTGAAGATAAGCGTCGATATATCGATAGTTAAGCTGTTTATACACAACGGGTTATGTGTAGCTAGAGCGAGGATTTTCAGGATTTAGTACTTTGCTAGGAGTGGAGAATGCAACAATTTGTGCAGTTTTGTTGATAAGAGTTGTTAAGCCACTGTAGTCATGACGAAAGGAAGGTTAATAGATTGTTTTTTAGTATAATTTGTGTTAATATAGTCTCATCTTAATATCGAATAAGAAATTGTTATCGCAACTTGTTTGGGGCAAAGAAAAGGTCCTAATGTTTTCGTAGAAAAGTATTGAAGGTTGTTTGTCATGTAGAATAGAATAGAATAGAAGTACTCTTTATTGTGGACCAACATATATTTACAATAATATATTTCATGTAATATTTTAACTACAACGATTTTGGAATGTAGTATCTCTGCATGTTATAATACATATGTAGTAAGTAACTTAAGCTGACGGCACTAAAGTTAGTAAAGCTAGTAACATTAATTATTGAGATCTCAACCACGGTTTGTGACAGTTTTGTTGCCCTTCATCGAGAGTTCACGATTGCAGTACTCGTGGTTCATCAAAGTTGTCAATATTGTAAAAGTATGTGCACAAAGTGATGATAGTTCCTGAAACACCAACACAACAGACGACCCGTCTCATGGTAAGCGTTTACCATCGCCCATAAACTTGCTACAAGTAGTGTTGCCGACGAGGCAATGATCTCTCTTAAATCGCATCAAAATTTGTCCGATTTCGCACAATTTGCTGCAAAATCGCCGATCAATAAAACGCCTCAAGTTCCAGGCGCCTATTCCAAATTCCAGAATAATAAAGTCAATAAAAAGTTTCACTTAAGCAAGGACATTCCGCTAACAATGTAGCCTCGGCTTAAAGGGATCGTATTGGTCGGAGTTAATCGGACGGAAATAAAAGTTTCAACCAACTTTCGTCCGCTTTCAGATGTCACTGTGTTTGTCCCGTTTCTGGGTCGGTGTTCGGGTAAGATGCTCTTTTTATACACCATTGAAATTATCTATCTTTTAGGTATAAAAAGTTTTGTTCAGTTGATGCCACACACAGGCGGGAAAGCGGTCGCGGTGCGGGACGAAATTTTTGTAATGTTCATAGATTTAAAGAAATAGGAAGATGCGGCGCTGACGTTTCCAACATGGTCCACTTTAAATAGGCACATGGACCTAATAGAAGAGCGGAAATTAGTGCCCTGGCACAATTTTACTTCGGCGCGAGTTGGCGCGGCATCTGACTTTCCCAATCCGATAGGCCCAAGTTTATCATAGCATGTTTTATTATGGCGTGTGTTCCCATTTTCTGTTAATCTAATGTTTTATATTATTATAATGTTTGAATTTGTACTAAGCCTGTCAAGTGGACGCAAGCTGGAAAAAAATGATGATCGCTCCCGCACCGCGACCGTTTTTCGCGTCTGTCTGTCGTCAGCTTAATAGCGTATTTTTTGTGTGATCAATGGCATATACAGTAAATTCACACTCCATACAACACTATGCTGAGTTGGGTCCGATTCATGACACGCATTGTTAATGTTATGTGTTATTTCCCCATGATAGTTGAATGTACAACATAATGTATAATGTACATGTCGTGGCTAAAGCACAAAGCT
The DNA here is from genome assembly GCA_947507615.1 of Hemithea aestivaria. Classification (NCBI taxonomy): domain Eukaryota; kingdom Metazoa; phylum Arthropoda; class Insecta; order Lepidoptera; family Geometridae; genus Hemithea; species Hemithea aestivaria. The sequence continues at coordinate 15,333,530 of OX382336.1, read as the reverse complement.
AAACCTGGGTTTAGCCGGCTATCTTATGTGTACCGGCTACACATTCTATGTCTTATATACTCTTAGTTGGTTTACAAAATTTTTGTAAACAAAGACTTCTTACAAGCTTTTATTTCTTTCATGTCTGTCTGTCTGTAATCAAATCTTGTTAAATTTGATCCACTTCCCGGTTTCTGATTGAGCTGAAATTTTGTATGCATGTATAAATCGGACGACAATGCAATATTATTATGACATAGAGCTGGAAGGTGGCCATAGGAACTCCGTAATTAAACGACGCAACCCCATCGAGTTAGAGCTGATTTTATTTGTCTTGACGAGTACTTTGAGGCTAGATGGTAATAATAATAAAAGCTTGTTTTTTAAAAGTATTTTTAAGCTAATTAAAGGAATTAGGCGTTACTTTGCGGAAATCAATTACAAATATTATTAGCTACTATTTAATATTTTGTGTTAATTCCGCTCTAAGTATGTGAGTCTTTCTAAGTTTTAAGACATGGCGAGGAATTCAAACGATACCAAAATAGTATTTAGTATTAATTCCACCACCGAGTGCACCACCCGCCCTCCCGCATATGCATGTATTAAGGGTTATAACTAATTGTTAGTGTTAGTTATGATGTGGTTAGTGTTAGTTGTGTGTTCTAGCTACGTATCGTGTAACCACATATGCGGGAGGGCGGGTGGTGCACTCGGTGGTGGAATTAATACTAAATACTATTTTGGTATCGTTTGAATTCCTCGCCATCTTTTAAAACTTAATTAGACTCACATACTTAGAGCGGAATTAACAATAAATATTAAATTATAGCTAATAATTATAGTATTTTTTAAAATTACACTTGTTTTTATTATAAAGTTCAGAAGACCGATATCAGCTAATGGAGTGAGCAAAGCATGCGTGCTGTGGTTGTATTGAAAATTCCTTAAGACCAGCCCTGCATAATATTATTGCACACATTTTAAAAGTGTTTTCAGTTTGAAATATTTAAAAAATGGCAAGGAAAGCAATGTTGAATTTTTTTTTTCAAAAATTCTCGTCATTCCATTTTTTAATATATCAAACTGAAAACATTTTAAAATGGGAATTACCAATGAAATAATTTTATGAATTTATATATAAAAATTTGTCAAATATTGCGAGCGAGAGAGCGTCACTCGATATATTACGCTCTTAACCACGATTGTGAAAAGTTTTCTATCTTCAATTTAGTTTTAAACAATCTTTGTTCTTTCAAAAGCAATTTTGCAATAGTCACTTTATTAACATTTTAAAAACTCATAAAAATATCACCAATCCAATATGTACTTCAGTTTTTTAATACAAGCCTCATTCAAGTTTGATATAGAAATTGAACAAGTTTAATAAAAAAAAACTACACATTTTATTAGAGAAAGCCCCAAAGGACACCTTTTCGGGCAAATTCATAAGAAATTCAATATATTTTCGTCATGTGCTGCGAAATAGACATGCCGCATAATATTGCTCATGCACTGAAAATAGAATTTGCTTTAACTCTACTTATTTGATCTCGATTTAGCTTCGACAATTTAGACGAGAATATTCGCAGATCAATTTAACATAAAATATTATTAAATGCTCAGGATTATATTATTCATGCCATTTTTTTTACCGGGGGTAGACTTCCTTTGCAGGATGTCGTCTAATTGGGTACCCCAACAGTGCCAGTTATTCTACCGCCTGAGCAGTAATGTGCAAACATTACTGTGCTCCGGTAGGAGGGCACTGTAGCTAGCGAAATTACTGGGCTAAAGAGTCTTAACATCTTATGACTCTTGAGTAAGAAGCGTTGGTGCAGTGCTCCTAGAATTTCACATCATTGTGAAATCCTAGGTTACACTGTACTGATTATGGGCAGCCGTTATCTCTTAACATCAGGAGAGCGTCTTGCTCGTCTTCTACTTCATCACATAAAAAAAAAATGCCATTTTTAATAAATTTTTTTTAAATGAATATTTATTATTATCACACTAATCAAACTTTTGTGAGTGTGTGTGTTCGTTACTTCTTCACGCCTAAATGGGTGGACCGATTGAGCTAAGATTTGGTATAGAGATAGATAATATCTTAGATTCTGGAATAACACATAGGCTACGGTACAGTGAATAAATCCGCTGAGCGCAAGTAGGGTTTAATAAATAAAATATGAGTAAGAGAATTTGTTTAGGCGCTGATTTATCTACGGGGTAGTTCTTAACTTGTCGCTATATAGTGTACCTTGTAGGTACACTCACGGTCAAAATTCAACTGGAAGTGGGAAAAACATTTTTTTTTTTTTTGTTAACGCCGGGAAAAAATGCGTTACGCATACCCTCCCATCGGGGGTATGGGAGGGTTATGTGGGACTCCCCGTGCAGGGCAGCTGCACGGGTATACCCACTAAAACAACCCGGCGGCACTCCCGCATCGTCTTTGGGACGGAGGCCTGGGAATCGGCAGAGCCTTGCATCCAGTCCCATGGTAAACTCTAGTCTCTTTTAGTTATGTGCTGATTTCTCCCATTGCTATACTGGGGGGTTAGACAAGCGCAAATCGTTTGTCGCTATCTCTAAAAAAATGTACTGAGATGACAGTTGCAATGGAAAAGCAAACGATAACGACTGTCATCTCAGTACATTTTTTTATCGATAGCGACAGACGATTTGCGCTTGTCTAGGGCCCCATCTGGTAGGCTAAGCCGTAGCTAGTTACCACTGGACAAAACCATATCGCCAAGCGGTCACTAAGACCGTGTTCCGGCATGATGTTCAATCTTTAGTGAAGCCAGGGATTTATCCCGCCTTCTAGGTTTAGTCTACTACCATTTACGACCACATCGTCACTTAACATTACGCGAGATCGTGGTCAAAGGCATCTATCAAAATATATAAATGATCAAACTTATAACACCCCGTCGTTTTTGCGTCGGGGGTTAAAAATAGAAGAAGATAATATAAAAGAAAGAGTGACTGTGAAAAATACAAGTGAGTTTTTGCCGTTAATTTACAATTATGAATCTAAATACTCACGAATCGTTTAGTGTAACAAGTGAAATTTAAAAAATACTTTTTAAAAACAAGCTTTAATTATTGTTATCATCTTGCATCATAAAGTACTCGTCAAGACGAATCAAATGAGCCCAAACTCGATGGGGTTGCGTTGTTTTATGACGGAGTTCCTATGGCCACCTTCCAGCTCCATCATCAGATCAGCTCGATGTCATAAAAATATTGCATTGTCATCCGATTTACACACGCATGCAAATTTTCAGCTCAATTGGAAACCGGGAAGTGGGTCAAATTAAACTTGCAAGATTTGATTACAGACAGACAGACAGACAGACAGACAGACAACAGACAGGTGAAAGTAATATAAAGCTTGTAAAAAGAGTGACTGATTGAATGACTGATCTATCCATGCACAACCTAAACCGCTAGACGGATTGGGTTGAAATTTGGAACGCAGATAGGTTTGATGTAGACTTCCGCTAATATTTTTTACAAGCTTTATATTACTTTCACCTGTCTGTTGTCTGTCTGTCTGTCTGTCTGTCTGTCTGTCTGTCTGTAATCAAATCTTGCAAGTTTGATTTGACCCACTTCCCGGTTTCCAATTGAGCTGAAAATTTGCATGCGTGTGTAAATCGGATGACAATGCAATATTTTTATGACATGGAGCTGATCTGATGATGGAGCTGGAAGGTGGCTATAGGAACTCTGTCATTAAACAACGCAACCCCATCGAGTTTGGGCTCATTTGATTCGTCTTGACGAGTACTATATGATGCAAGATGGTAATGATAAATAAAGCTTGTTTTTAAAAAGTATTTTTAAAATTTCACTTGTTTTCGCCGGATTTCGCCTTGCGGGCAAAGCCGCGAGCATAAGCTAGTATAGAAGCCGCGAGCATAAGCTAGCTAGATTATAAAGAAAAGTTCTATAACGATAAGGTTCTAAAACACTCCCACATTAAGCGACCAAATCAAGAATAGACTACTACAAAAGCACGTCACATAATCACTTTGTCACATATTAGATTACTTGAAAAGTTGGTGCAAATAAATTACTTATATCACAACATTTTGCCACAGCAATTTGGACTTAGTACTAATTGATTTACGGGACAAATCCTAGTGATTTGATCGTTGTAAACTGGCGCTACTAATTCTGCTACCGTTTTATTTATGCTACTACAAAACTTACAAACAAGGTAATTATAACCTTATAGCGATAGTTTTAAGGGTTATTATTCCGTATGAGAAGCGCAAGTTATGTTTGTGGTAGTATTAACTCTATGTGGGTTCGAGAACGGTTCGGAAACCCAATTTGCATGTAAATTCATCGAAGTCAGTCCGGATTAACTTTAGAATAGGAATGATTCAATATACCTAAGATTTGGGAATATTATCAAAGAATTCAAAATCAACTTGGGACTCAAAGGAGAATGATCTTGAAGATCGAGAATGTACTGACAATTCCTTTACTGCAGGTATCCATAGGCGGCCGATCACCATATTATATGGATAGCTATTATAGATATAGCTTTTACCGTAAGGTAGACTTCTTTTGCAGGAACAAACAAACAAAGGTTGACAAAGTAGGTAGGTACCCACACTGCCCGCACCAAGCGTTTTGCTTCGTCGTTCTTAATGAGAACTGGTCGCGTTTGGAACACTTTGCCGTCATCCGTGTTTCCCGAGCGGTACAACTTGGGTATCTTCAAGGCACGAGTGAATAGGTACCTTTCTAGGCATCTTACGTGATCCATCGTCGACCGCATTTTCACTTTCCATCAGGTGGGATGTGGTCAAACGTAGGCCTATCTCGTATAAAAAAAAAGGTACCCCTAAAAAATAGGCACAATCTTAGTTTTAGTGAATTTAAGTAAAATTTAAATTACCTATTAGCCTATTATGTGATAAGCTAAATTGTATTATAAATAGAGAACAACAAAAATAATATTTATTGTTCTCTAAATCATATAAAAAGCTTTATTATCTATGTATATTATAGTTATATTATTATGTTTATGCTTATTTCCCTAATTCGTTGGTTTATGCCTAAAAATCTCAAGGGCAGATGTATTCGTATTAAATAGTTTTAATAAACATGAAATGCTATAAAATGTAATACATCTTCTATACAGTCTAGCCAAGTACTTTTTATATTCGGGTCAGGCTATTAACGAAACTCATACATACGCAAAACGTATAAATAAAACATCACAAAATTACGAAAGCTGGTCCAATATTACTGTACTTATGGATGAGGATAAAGAATTAGGTACAGGCATTGATTTACAACTAAGACGTTGAGAAGTTGATATTACCCTGAAATTACCAAAGGAAAAGAGAAGTAATTTGGTACTAAGCCAAACTTTTTTTAAAATCTGTTTAATTAACTAAATTTAATATTATGAAAATACGTTAAATAAGTACTATACACACTTTTAATACTATTTACTTTCTTTTGTGGTATCAATAAAGTGATATAAATAACACTATTTATCTTTGTCCTATCTTTGAAATCAACTTGACGTTGATATTTAATTAATATCCAGCTGAAAAGATTTTGATTAAAACTTGTACTGGGTTGTCGATTTAGGTACATTTCTTACCCAAATCAGTTACTACGGACACCAAAGTGTAGTTGGTTTCAATTCATTTTTATTTCGGACTAGCTGCGCCCAGCGGTTTTACCCGCTGTATAGTACAGTAGCCTAAATATGTTATTTAAGGGTCTAAGCTATCTTTATACGAAATTTCAGCTCAATCGCTCCACCCGTTTAGACGTGAAGGAGTAACAAACATACACACAAAATTTCGCCTTTGCAATATTAGTGTGAAGTATCAAAACAAGTCTAAGTCTAGAAACACAACATCATTGGATAAAGGTATGCCTTAATACATAATAATACGGATAATCTAGGTATATAATGGAAATATATAGCATAATAGGGTTTAGTGAGTTAGGGAGGTCGCGGCTTTATGTTTTTCTCGTATATTGTACTTTCCCTTCTTAAGGCGTGTTCATACATATTAAAATAGGTGAGTAAAAATGTTGGTGAAAGTCCATAATATTTGATACCTATTCTAGTAAATATTTATAGGAAGATAATGGTGACATAGAAATTGTCTAAATTTCAAGGAAACGGGCGATTTGATATGATTTTTTTATAATATATCTTAGGTTTTTTTTTTATGTAATAGGTGACAAACAAGCAGACGGCCCACCTGATGGTGAGTGGCTACCGTTGCCTATGGATACCTGCAATACCAGGGGTACCGCTGGTACGTTGCCTACCTTTCAAGACTCTATTCTATATTAGGTTTATGGTCATTTTGTCATACGATGTAAAAGAAAAGATTAAACAATCACGAAAATTAAAAATAGTTGGATCAATTTGATAACTACTTACCTTATTTGAATACGTTTTTATACTTTTTTTCATGACATAATTTCATCTTTGTAAATAAACGGCATAAACTCACTTGTATTTACTTCGGCTTCGTGCCGACCGTTTCGACGCCGCACGCCGGCGCGTAACCGCAGCTACTCCCTGAAGAAGATCCTCGTAGAGGATCGAAACGGTCGGAACAAAGGCGAAGTAAATACAAGTGAGTTTATGCCGTTTATTTACGAAAACGAATCTAATAAATATTCACGATTTGTTTAGTGTAAAATGACATTATTTATTATATTTTTACAAATAAATAATTTAAAATTTCGCCATTTTATCTCCGCCTTAACAAAATCCCCTTATAAAAAGACCCTTCCAGTTATTATTAGGTAGGTGTTACTGCATATTGAATAAGCTATTCTATTGACACTCGCGCCCTTCACCTTTGCGGCGAGGGGTGATCATATTTTTATTAATATTTGCTCTTTCCCAATATGTATATGAAATGTAAATAGTTGTTGTTTTCGTTGGTTTGATTTGTTGATTTTAACATTATGGTATAACTAGCTGCGTCTTAATATTACACGATGATAAGTAGCCTATCTGTAAATTTAGGATCTTAGCTATCTACATATTATATGCGTAAATTTTAGCTTAATAAGTTAAGGCGTGAGTAAGTAATAAACACACATACAAATACACATATCCATACTTTGGTATTATATGAGGCTTTCAAAGATATATACAAAAATCATAGAAATGGTAGTAGATTGAAGGGGCACCGACCTTTGAATCAACGCTGCCTCGAGCAGCAGACGCAGTCCAGCACGGCAGTTCTGCAAATTGGCCAACCACTGCACTCCAAGAATACATATCCAAATATTTATAAAACAATTTCGTCATGGACAAGAGTGGTTTCAAAAGACATATCACACGCGCGCGAAGTCGTAGAATTCGGTAGGTTTGAGAACGGTGTATGACACAGAATCTCTGCACTAATCGACACACACACACACACACTCTCTCTCGAGGGTGTTCGTAGAAAATCGAGAGCAAACACAACGTGCTTCCAGCTCAGCACCGTTTTATGTACTGCGCTTCTAACAAAATGCAGTATTTTAAGATATTGTTAGAGAATTTTTTTAAACTACCCTCCGTTATAATTGCAAAGATCGAACGATAACCCTACTAGCGCCTCAGAATTTTGATATTTGACTAATCATTGGTCGCACGCGTTTTTGAAATGTTAGTTTATCTATAAACGTACACATATATTATGCTAGATTTATAGTTAAGGGTGTTCTTTACCTCTAAGAGCCTATTTCTTGTCGCGCACTGGTGACTATTACCATAAATCGACAAAAATGAAATGTCCTTAGAGCCATACACAAGTTATAGGTTATCTACTATGCTTAACAAGTACAAAAACTACGTTGTTTAGAGGGTCCAAAGCGATAGTTTGTCCGCCTGTCAGACGTTGTTTGTATAGGACGTCAAACGAAGCCGCAAATCAGATGACAGAGCTGATTCGGCCTTTTAGCCTGATCTATTTGATAAACAGTGTCAAAATAGTGAAAGATTTACAGATGGTTTTGTTTTTATTTTACTTTAATGCTAGGGATTTAAAGTTAACCCTGTATAAGTCAAGTGTCAAGTTGTAGAAAAGTGTTCGGTCTTTGTAATTCACAATAGAGGGCAGTTATGAAAACTGGTCCACCAACATATTAAATTACTGCGTGTTGCCGTAAGCGCAGTCAGTGCGTGTGTAAATCGGAACCGAGCCGGAGGTGCGTTGTCTTCGCTCTTAATTTCTTCGAACACCCTCAACTCTGAGGCCAGAGTTTTGGCACACTTCTAGATTTGAGCCCTAGGAAGAAACCTAGAGGTTGCCAACCAAACTACCAAATTCAATTACCCTTTTAAATGAGATTTGATACTTCACGCTTACATAATTTAGAGTGTTGAATCAGCTTTAAAATGGACTTTAAAATAAACAAATACAAAAAATCCGACTTTGCGAAATCCGTCCTTAAAATCGCATGAGCGAACCCAGGCTTAACCATTCCTTTTGAATTTCAAAGGCTCCTCGGCATAAATTTATGTCTGCTGAATAGGCAATATTAGTATTGATTAGTGCCTGGTTACTAATGAAGGAAGTAATATTTTGGGAAGGTTTTGCATAACTGAAATAGAAGTGTAGACTAAACAATGAATTTCGAACTGATATTATTTTAATGTGTGAATTCGAGCAAAGTGTTCATCTCACTTCTGACTTACTCGTATATTATAAATGTGAAAATTTGAATTTGATTAGGTACTTATTTTATGTTAGAACTAGCACATGCCCGCGGGTTTGCCCGCGTGGCTAAATCCTTTCTTAGTGGAGTTCTACGTCGTAAAACCTATCTGTATTCTAAATTTCAACCCAATCGGTTAAGCGGCACGCATTGATAGATCAGTCAGTCACTCTTTCCTTTTATATATTCAGAAGAGTGTGGGATTTAGCGTTCTTACCTATTCCTGTTTTGGACATGTGTAATGTAATTAAGTTTTAACTCTATTTTATAAACTTTAGGCCTCAATAAATATTATTTTTTGTACTCGTATTAAATTGCGTTCACAAACTTCGGACGATCTTAGTGGAGACTTTACTCTTTTTGGACATGGTCGAAGACATTTTAAGATAAGAATCACAGCATTAGGGTTTAATATTCAAAAGAGTGCCAGCGAAACCTTATAATTAATAATTACCATAATGTTAAGCATCTGTGAATTAATTTCGTATTATGGTTCACACCCTAGGCTAGTAAATGCCCAATAACAGTGTACGGATGGACATATCCAAAATTTTCAAGCTTTATGACTGGTCAAATTCTATCCAGCTCCACGTCTGTAGAACCTTAACGTATTATAATAATACTAGATACAACATAATAAAATTATTTAAAAAAAATTGTGGCCACTGCCGGAGGTACCTACGTAATTTAAAATCAAAAGGATAAAGTAACCGCAGCTACTCCCTGAAGAAGATCCTCGAACAGGATCGAAACGGTCGGCATGAAGCCGAAGTAAATACAAGTGAGTTTATGCCTTTTATTTACAAAAAATAATCTAAATACTCACGAATTGTTTAGTGTAAAAAGGGATAAAGGTATATATTTTATATGAATAGACAATAAACAATGTTGCTTAATCCAATTTTTTATAATATTTTGTATTTGTAATTCACTGTATGAGGAGGAACCACGGATTTCAGAATATACATAGGTGTTAGCGCATTTGTTAAAAATGACTATTTTGAATGACCTATTTCCGTTCCTATTTTAAGTGAATTGAATTATTGCTCATAAGAAGCAATAATTCAAGGAATAACAATTATCAGTTAATTAATTGATGAAAATGATAATAAAAATAGTCTTGAGAATTTAGGAATATTGTAACCATTTTATGGTGTTAATAAGATTGTAATTGATTACGAGTCCACCTCGCACTCTGCGAGTCTTTCTCAAGTTTGCAACCTAAAAGTTATTAACACTCAAGTTAAGTTCGAGCCGAGGTTTATCGGCGAGAAACATTATTGAATGTGATTGTAAAATAGTTTTAGGTATTTAGAAATAATGAAGTGATTTTATTATTGAAATAAGATTGTGTAAAATACTAAATTGACTATGGGTTGACTGAAGTCTTCCTCAAGGTCGCAATGTGAAAGTTGTTTACAATAACCGAGTTAATGTTAAGAGGGTAAGCCCTCACAATTGTTACTTTTCTGGTGGCATCGGTAGAGTGAAGAGCTCTAATAAAAGTGTTACTGCATCTCAACTGGTATTATCATTTTATAAGAACCTCCATGGCGGACAGAAGTCTCAGACACCACATCAAATTAACCAACGACAGAGAACCATTCTCCGACAACAGAGCTGGCATTTAACATCAGAAGACGAGGAAACAATACCCACAATAACGCCCAACACAAGATTTTCTCCGGCCGTATCTACAATGAAGTGCCGAAATCCAACCATCGAGATGTTCGCCTCGAGCAACAAAATGAAGAATTTTCACCATTCGACAAGTGAAAGAAACGCTTCTGCAATAAGATTAGCGTTTACCCTCAAATGGGAATCGAAAATTTGCTGAGATTTACTTCGCTGAATTTGATCCTGACAATCATAAGATGACGATGGAAGAATGCAATGATGCAATTTGTATAGCTAACCAGAAGTCAACAATGAGCAATGAGTGTTGTGTACCAGAGTTCAGAATACGTGCGCGGGAGTCGTGAGATTTCCGGTGCATCACGTGTCCAAAATCCTTCGAGTATCGAGTAACTGAGAGAAAATTAAGGTATGCAAAAAGAATATGTTTTCAGTGTTCATAATTTTAACTCAAAAAGCAATAATAATAATCTTCAAGATTTGTAGTGCTTGCTCTGATACCTTTAAATTTACGTGTTCAAAGTTAAAATGTGCAACATTAATTAATCCCATTAATTATAAAGTGATTTAAAAGCTGATTTGACCAGTTGGAGTGAAAGTTACAATCTTCATGCTAAAGAGCTTCAAATGTTATTGGCTGAGAACATAATTTTGATAATCGCTTAATTACTACTGGCTATTATTGACAACTTTGTATGATGTCTAGTGAGTTGCTTATTATGCTTATGCTAAAATTTGTTTTATAATTGCATTTCAACTATTATTATTGAAAATTATGAACAGTGTACAAAGCCAAGCTAATGATCACATTGAGAGTAATCCATAATTAGCACGTTTAGCGCGTTTTACACGCTAGTATTATAATAAAATACAATAGGTACTGAATAACTGAACACCAATGAGTAAAAAAAAAAAATCATTTCTTGCATAGTAATTTTATTGACTGGTCACCTGTGAAAGAAAACATGCCTTGACGTGTAGAAATGCAAATACGCCTTTTCTGTCCGCTCCTAAACTGCTTTCAGAGAATCCTGATAACGAACGTTCGCCCTGGACGAGTTCAAACCTGATGTGCCTGCCACGAGCCAGCACACGCCGTGGATGCAGTGTGGTCAACGCGCCTGCCATGCGACTTGACCCAGATCTAATGTATTAAGAGATCCCTATGTGGTATCGTAACAAAAACTGTAATGTAGATATAAAGCTCATATTTAGAGCTCATAATATTTTTGCCAGTCATAACAGATTGTGTACCTACCTACTTAATTTAAATTTACTGTAGTTTTCCATGTGTCGATATCAAATATTTGCTGAAATATTTAAATTGTTATTGGCAGAATGACCGAACGAACTTTAATTGCAGTAATTGATCAGATAACATTGAATACTCTAAAAGATGACCGTGTTAGCTATTGAATTCTTTTAATAAAAAGTACAATATCGCTGACGGTATTGACAAAAGAACACAGCAAAGTGTCACAAAAGAACACAACAAAGTGTCAACTTAGAAGAACTTGATAGTATCAAAGAGTCACAAAAGAACACAGCAAAGTGTCAACATAAAATAACTTAATATTTTAAAATTTTAAAGTAATCAAACATTTAAAGAACACTTCAAAGTGCCAACATTTAAGAACCAAATTATGGTCACAAGTTTTCAAAGTTCATAAGATGTCAAAAGATCACAAAAGTGTGGCACATTATTTGTCAAATTTACTGTTTTAGTAATTTTCTTAGTGTATTACGAGTTCAATTGTGAGCTGAGTCTTCGACAAAGATAACGCGCCCAGAGCACGTGCGCTTTTGCAGAATGGCCGTGTTAGCGCATTTGTTAAAAATGACTATTTTGAATGACCTATTTCCGTTCCTATTTTAAGTGAATTGAATTATTGCTCATAAGAAGCAATAATTCAAGGAATAACAATTATCAGTTAATTAATTGATGAAAATGATAATAAAAATAGTCTTGAGAATTTAGGAATATTGTAACCATTTTATGGTGTTAATAAGATTGTAATTGATTACGAGTCCACCTCGCACTCTGCGAGTCTTTCTCAAGTTTGCAACCTAAAAGTTATTAACACTCAAGTTAAGTTCGAGCCGAGGTTTATCGGCGAGAAACATTATTGAATGTGATTGTAAAATAGTTTTAGGTATTTAGAAATAATGAAGTGATTTTATTATTGAAATAAGATTGTGTAAAATACTAAATTGACTATGGGTTGACTGAAGTCTTCCTCAAGGTCGCAATGTGAAAGTTGTTTACAATAACCGAGTTAATGTTAAGAGGGTAAGCCCTCACAATTGTTACTTTTCTGGTGGCATCGGTAGAGTGAAGAGCTCTAATAAAAGTGTTACTGCATCTCAACTGGTATTATCATTTTATAAGAACCTCCATGGCGGACAGAAGTCTCAGACACCACATCAAATTAACCAACGACAGAGAACCATTCTCCAACACCAGAGTTGGCATCTAACATTGGTACTACTTTACTGTACTGTGAGAGGAACCCTTTTTAAGAGCTAACTGGCACTTGACCAATTTATTTCATCTCCCAAAAATATTTTTACTTACAAATTCAGCTGAAAACCATCAAATATTTTTACGTACAATCCAATAAAGGCATTAAAGGCGTTTTTTGCGTGAAGGGTTATAATCCAAAGCTATATCTTTTATTATTGGTTCAGCTCGATTTGCTGAGCAAACATCGACTGTAAGTTATGATCTGAATAACTTATTCCGATGGTAATTTCGTCGTAAATGATACGACATGATAATAATAATAGAGCACTTAAATATAAGCCTTATAACTATTATGATAAGGATGGATAAAAATATTTATTGATAGTATTTTGAGATATAAAATTATTTGGTATATTTAAGTATTGATATCAAATACACAATATTTTTAATTCATTATAGATGTAAGTTTGCCTTTGACATAAGCCACGATCTCGCCTTTTCAATAGGTAGCAGTAGCTGGTACCCGATCAAAACTAGAAGGCGGGATAAAGCTCACCCTGGCTTCTCTGTACATCGTGAATACAGTTATAATGACTGTTGAGCGACAGTTTTGATAGATGGACATACATTTTTATAAGTCAATGTAACAAGGTATACACATTATTATCAGGAACTCGATGAAAGGCATTATTCTTGCCCATATTAATATTATCAGGCAAAGTGCCATTTAGTTTTTAATACAAATACATCGGTGACCGTCCGCGAGGTCTCTTAATTTTTTTCTTATAGAATACTAGCTGCGCCCAACGGTTTTTCCCGCTGTTCTATAGTCTATGTGTTATTCCAGGATCTAAGCTACCGAATTTCAGCTCAATCGGTCCACCCGTTTAGGCGTGAAAGAGTAACAAACATACATCCAGACATCCATTCTTACAAACTTTCACGTTTATAATATTAGTAAGATAGGTTAGCAACGTTTTTTACCGTGTCAGGATAATTTGGGATAGTATTTAGATAGGATTTGATAACTCAGTGCACTAATTAAGTTTGGCCGGTCATAGATTTATGAATAAATAGTTGCGTAGTACTTTTCAGTTTCAGCAATAATTGCTCAGTCTAGAAAGTACCTAAAACTTTTTAAATCCTACTTATATTATAAACGTGAAAGTTTGTAAGAATGTATGGATGTATGGATGTTTGGATGTATGTTTGTTACTCTTCCACGCGTAAATCAGTGGACTAATTGAGCTAAAATTTGGTATTGCTTAGACCCTTTTTATTTTGTTTACGCTGAGTTAAAACGCATGGCATAACATGTAGGCTACACAGCGCATGCTGTACAGTGGGTAAAACCGCTGGATGCAGTTAGTTATTATTAATTTTTTTATACAACGAAGTAAGAAGACGACTAAGACGCTCTCCTGATGGTAAGAGATAACGCTGCTCATAATTAGCACAGTGCTACCCAGTGCACTGCGCCAACGCTTCTTACTTAAGAGTCATAAGATGTTTAGACTCTTCAGCCCAGTAATTTCACTAGCTACAGTGCCCTCCTACCGAAGCACAGTAATGTTTGCACATCACTGCTCAGGCGGTAGAATAACTGGCACTGTTGGGGTACCAACCTAGTCGACCTCCTGCAAAGGAAGTATACCCCCGGTCTATTATATATTTGAAAGTCATTAATAAGTTACAACTAATCACTAATATCGGTGAGCATCAAAGAGCCACAAACATTGGCCCCCAATACAAACATTTGATCACTCCGCAAACATTTGCGCACTCTTGTTCGAGCGTATTTATGTTTCTGTTCAGATATTCTGTTTGGTGCATCTAAACATTTGTTTGTATTCATTTTAATTAATTAGAAGACATAATATAGAGCTGGTTAAGAGTTTGCTTTACCTCTAAGAGTTAATTACATATTGAGCAATGGTATCACTGTAAACTATTGAGTTAAGATAGTGGCCGCGGACGAGTGCTTCGGCGTACCCGCGGCCCCGCCAATATGGCGTTCCGTAGGAACACCCCCAGGTTTTTTAGTGGCTATCCCCGCCACGCCCATCTTCCGCAGGGGAGTCCCACATTCCACTCTGCGCCCCCCGGCGCTGGGTGACGATGCGTAACGCATTTATTCTGGAAAAAAAAGGTAAAGAGATGGTGTAGTGCTACAACAAGACACATAAATAAAGTGTACTTCACCAATAGAGGCTGTTAGACAAGTGTTAATGGACACTATCTTAGATATTATAATTTTGTAGAAAAATATGTTAGAGTTAAACTACTTATTAGCCTAAAAAGGCTAGATTGTAATACGATAACAGATCCTCATAGTGATATATTAATTTAAAAAAAAAGTCAAGGGAAAAATCCCAAATAAGACAAAATAATAAAATAGCAAAAATATAAAATGATAGAAAAGCGAATATATTATTGTAATTGACGACAGGTTTATCTGAGGTGCCTGCAAAAGTTCTAACTAGAGCCTCAGAAATTTGATTCTTGATAAACCGAAATTGGTCACGCATTTTAGGAATAGATGAATATACGAGTATAATGTTAAATCTTTGCTATAAGACTAATATAAAATGTAGGTACTTATAATATTGTTGTTTTTGTATTGTATGTAATGTACTTAGTCACAAGTTATAGAATAGACTTAAAACTACAAAACGCGACATTATCTGTAAGAGCTATGTTTTGTAAGCAACAAAAAGTATTATTAACTTTTTTGTTTAAAAATTCGACACTTTGCGCGAACATTTTCACCAAGTGGGGTTAACCTGTAAGGGTGACACAGGAAATTAGGAAATAAATATTATCGTACATTCTGCCCTTTCAAAAGCAAACCGATTTTCCAAAAAGATCAGATATATTCAAATGGCAACATGTAAACATGAAGAGAAATCTCAAACGGAACACTCTCGCAAATAACACACGAAATAGATTCCACTTACAGGGTGAAATCTCATAAAAACCCTATAAAACATTGTTCGATTCTGACACTATTGCTTCAATGCTGTACGCGCAGTAGAATGCAGTTGCAAAGCTGTAATGTACAATAATTCGTTTGGTAGAAATCATCGATGTTAAATTAAAATAAATATTACCGTCCAACTAATGGGAAAAAATGTCCTACTAGTTACAGACTGCAAATAAATAATCCACCAGTTCAATGAATTACATACGATGACCAAATTCATGACAGCATACTCGTATTAGCGATTTTCTACTAAAACAACCGCAGCGAGCAGTAGCTGCTGTCGCAGCTCTACTTTTATTGTCAGTCAGTCACTCTTTCCTTTTATATACAGATTTAGATAACTAAAAGAAACTATTTAAGGGTTAATTTTGAATTCGAAATAGCGTTTTTATAGGAATGTGAATGTATGTATGCTCGTTGTTCTTCACTTAAAGACCACTGAAACAATTGTAATGAAACTAGGTATGCAGATATCTAATATCAGGCCACTTTGAAGAAAATTTATGGGCTACTCTTTGTATTGTTTTTCATACTAAAAAGAGCTAGTAGGTAGGTAATATGTAAAAATAGAGATAGGAGATTTCTCATTATGAAATTCTCCAATAATTATTGCTAAAGGTTATGTACTGCTTACTCCATCCACTGTGCTGTATGTAGGAACGAATGAAACGATTCGGAAAAATAATTTCCTTTCCAAGAAACGGCGATGTTCAAGTAAAGCGCCAGATGTCAACGTGACGATCGAAAATAAACTTTATTTTAACGACATAAAGTATATAATATTATTTATTGTACTTTGCTTAAGTGTTACGACTCTAGAGATTTTGTAATTATCTCTTTGGATAATTAACGCGATTTAATTCGGTAATCATTTAATTTAGGAGCTATTACGTTTTCTTTGAGTTTTATAATTCACATTAAAATCCGTATTTATAATAGGAAAGCGTGACTGAGTGACAGACCTTTCAACGTAGAGGTCAAACCGCTGAACGAATTTGGTACACATATAAGTTTTTATGACTGAGACATCCCACTAAGAAAGGATCCCTTTACGGGAGGAAACTTACCATTTAAAATAAAAAAAAAACAAATCAGGCTTATTGTGTTTCCGTGATCCTCGAGGTATCGATGATCAAACAAAAAAAAAGAATATAATAATAAATTTTCTATTTTTTAAATCAGTTATAAAATATCAATAGAATTTCGATGCCCTTGATTTTCACTCTTAGATGAGACTCGATTTCTGATAATATGACAAATCGTTTCCACAAACTCTCTTAACTGTTAACTTGGACGATTTTTAACGTCGAGATTATGAGGTCCTCCAGGAGTTCACTTTAAGAGTTTCAAAGAATAAATAGGAAGAAGAACGGCCATAATATGTTACGAAATGAAATGTCAATAACAGTTATTGCATCTAGCAGAGTTCAGAGACCTTCGTTTTACAAAAATTGTATGACAGCTGTTTAAAAAAGAGAAAAACGACAGACATCATTCATCGCATTACGAACAGAGTTAATGTGGAAAACTGTTGTCATACCTTTACTTTTTTGCGTTAGCAGAAAAATTTGGTGCTTAGCTAGAGCAGGGAATGGATTGGCCCTCTGTAGTTTTTAACGTTATTTATTTAAAATTACAAAATGTAAACTTACAGGCTAGCAAATACGCTTACAATTTTAGATTAAACAATATAATCTTACTTAAAAGCTCAATGGGGTCAACATGGATGTCGGTATTTTGGAACACGATGAGAAAAGAGTAAAACTGACTGACCTTGCTGTGGGCGCATGGCTGGCATACCGGGTGCGTAACCTACTTGAGAATGACAGCAGATGATGCTAACGATTTAGCAGTGATTAGCACAAGGCTCACAGCCATTTATAAGGCTAATTTATATGACGACCGATCTGATTTCAATACATAATCTGCGAAGTCTTTAATAAAAATTGACTTTGACAACGCGTAGACGCATACCTATTCTGAACGAAGTGAGATAAAACCACCACCGTAACGTCAGAAGTTGGATTGGCTAAGTTGTTTAATTTGGGCCAGATTTTATAAGGTTTACGGAATAATTCCGCCGTTTTCGAAGTAATGAGAGTGCTTACGGTTTCCTCTATAAGGTCTTTCTTCGAATAGAGATGTTGATAAAGAAAAAAACGATTTTGTCCGTCAATAATTTTATAAAATTTAGATAGATATTTTTTTGATTACAAAAAAAAAATATTAAAATTTATAACTTTTTTGTAAGGTTTCGTGTGTGAATGCGAAAAATGCGAAGCGAAGCAGCGGGAAAAAAATTACCAATACATTCAGTGTGGTGTCAAAAATTTTAAGCACAGTGATTGGTCAATATATTCCTCACTCGGTTTGCGTTAATTAAAATGCTCCCTAAGGGACTGCGCAGACGGCACACTTTTTGTACGATCGAGTCTGCGGCGTACAAAAAGTCTGCATGGCGCGCAAAAAGTCTGTTGCGGATTTTTCACAGACTCAACGCACACGACGCACATCTTCGATCATTCTGTCGGCAGAGCTGTAGGGACGTAGATAGGCCCGGATTTAGCCAAAATGCCGCCCTGGGCAGTGAGAAAATGCCGCCCCCCTCCGCCGAAATATTATTTATAAACGCTCATCGGCTAGACATTTTGCTAAGAAATTTGTTGTCGAGTTCTTTCATATTATACGTATGAATATTTATAAAAAAAATATACATCTAACTACGAAAGCTGTGTGTATAGCTTGCTTTGAAAAAGAGAAATTATAATTGAGAAATTTTATAATGCTAACTACAATAAGACCGCTGATTGTGAATTGTGACACATAGATTATAATACCGGCTTTTTATGTTTAAGTTTATTTTTCAATGTTTCAATAAAGTGTTTTATCTACCTATCTACCTGTCTACGACAGGTGTGCGTAAGACTCGCTTGGAGTGGCAAGAAAATTATAATATTATGTTGACGACTGCGAGCAGCTTGCTGCGAGCCAGAAAATTTTGTATATTTGACTACACAACAGTGGGCGCATACTTCACCCTGAGTGCCAAAATCGCTGTGAGCACCGAGAAAATATTGTTTTTGTGACTATATAAACAATGGATGCATAGTTTGCTCCGAGTGTTAAAATAAAAAAAAAATATTATTCAAAGCGCGAGAAGTTAGCTGCGAGCACCAAGAAAATTTTGTATATCTGACTGCAAAAAGTGAGTGCGTAGTTCGTTTTGAGTGCCAAAAATAAAAAAAAGAAGGCGAGCAACTAGCTGCAAGTGCCGAGAAAAGTCTTGCTACGAAAAGTGGACGGATAGTGGATAGCTCGTTTGGAGCAAAAATCTTGAGTTTGTGTGGCCAGTATTCCAGACTTCTTATTATGAGCGCAAAAAAAAATTATAATAATAACCAGCGTGATTGAGAATACAAATTTTAATTCAACATCGGATGTTTATGGATTGAATATTTTTTTCTCGTTTCGAAATTTGCCGCCCTCAGTAAATTTGCCGCCCCCTGAAAATTTGCCGCCCTGGGCACTCGCCCCGAATGCCCCTAGTGTAAATCCAGGGCTGGACGTAGACGCTATGGAAATCGTGCAGAGATCGCGAAGTATTATTTTGTACATGAAGTACAGAAAAAGAAGAAGAAAGAAGCGTTACGTCCACCACTAGCAAATACAGATTGCAGACTAAAGTGTGTGTCGTCTGCGTTAGCGCGCGTTGAAGCAAACGTTCTATTTTTTTCACACACTTTTTGTACGGAGCGGCGCGACGCGGCGCGATCCGGTCTGCCCGAATTACACGGATTATTTGTGTGCCGGACTTTTTGCGCGTCGTGTGCGTTACTGCATATAATTGCATAGGTTCTATTTTCACAGACTAAAAAGTGCGTCATGGATAGTCTGTCGTCTGCGCAGCCCCTAAATGATCGCATTGTTTCGTCCAGTGACGTCATAATATTTTTATTATTTAATAATATACCAAGCAATAAAAAAAAATAAACTAAGTTGCTGTAAATAAAATCTCAGCCATTTTTTGTGAAAGTCACAATAAAAAAATAATAATGTTGAAAATAACTATCAATTATTTTGTAACACAATCTTTTTTCCGTCAACATCCTTCTTCCTTAGTTTTGGGAATAATGAGTCCATAAGGTTACCCTTGTAAGGGCTCTCGTCGAATTCAGTAATGGTTGTGCAAATGGTGGAACTATTAACCGCTCACTGTTTTTTACGATGCGATGGTGTGGGATCCTGTTGATAAACTCGAGCTCTTTTCGACCACATCGGCCATCTACTCTGCGTGCTATGTGGCCTGCTCATTGTCACTTCAGCTTGGTAATCCGCTGGGATATGTCTGTGACCAAAAATTTTACCATACAACATCCTAAATCATAATCTAAATAATATTATTTATTTTTACTGACTGATCTATCAACAATCAAGCCAAGTTGCAATGGATTGAGATGAATTCTGAAACACAGATAGGTTTTATGACGGAGAATTCCACTAAGAAAGGATTTCTTTTAAGCTATTGCATAGCTTCTATCACGGACCTTGAGCGTGGGGACCGAATCCAGAAATTCCGTAACGAAAAAAACCTAACACCCCCCCACTCCGACCGGCACAGCGGTGATACTTTTTAGTTTTTCCATCTATAGATAAAAATGCTATGCAATAGCTTTACCGCGGCAGTCTCCGAGTGCCACACGTCTTTTTTTTTAAGTTTAGGTAGATAAGGAACCAAAATAAGTCAAATTCGTTCGTGGAAGACGTATTTACCAAAAAATAAGTCATATTTTATTTGAATTCCTCTCTCTCTGTGTTTTTTTTGATAATGTGTTATGCATTATACCGTGCATGGTTTGACTTCAGTGATATTTATAGCAGGTCGTATTTAATGTAAAATTCTCAAGAAAAACATGTTTCTTTGATACACCATAGCTTTTCCTCTGTGGCTCTGCTTGTCTTTCACAATATTATGCACAAAAGAAAATGCTTTAGTAATTTATTTTTTTCCTTACCTTGCAGAAAATTTTCTGAAAACACTGAAAAATAAACAAATAATTTCAAAATGGAAAAAGCAACATACTGAGTTTGCTGAAAAAAAAAATGAGCCAGCCTTGTAAGCCCAGTTGCTGGCACATGGACCGGCGGTAGACATCCTTTGCAGGAGGTCGTCTAGGTGGGTACCCCAACAGTGCCAGTTATTCTACCGCCTGAGCAGTGATGTGCAAACATTACTGTGCTCCAGTAGGAGGGCACTGTAGCTAGTGAAATTACTGGGAAGAGTATTAACATCTTATGTCTCTTGAGTAGGAAGCGTTGGTGCAGTGCTCCTAGAATTTCACATAATTGTGAAATCCTAGGTAACACTGTAATACTGATTATGGGCAGCCGTTATCTCTTAACATTAGGAGAGCGTCTTGCTCGTCTTCTACTTCAACACATAAAAAAAAAAACATGCATGTTTGCTCTCACATATTTTTATTGATTGTACAGTGCAATATTTACTTCAGTGTATGTAAATAATATAATGTATTATTGTGTAGTAGGTATCTGGGGGCACGGCAGTGCCCCCGCCAAGTCGAGCAAATAAAGCGGCACGGCCGTACCATCCTTTTCTGGAAGCAGTTCAGACCATTTTCGACCCCCTATAACTTCGTTGTGGAAAAAACTGGAAGCTTCAATTTTTAACAACCGAGTATGCATTGTATAAACACGATTTATTCCAAATTTCATTCAATTTGAAATAGTCGTTTAAAAATTATAACTAGTCAAAGTTTTGTAATTTTGTCACTCACTCACTCACTCACTCACTCACTCACTCACTCACTGACCGATCATCAAAAGTCTAAGGCACTTCTAGCAAACATAGAATGTTCAAACTTGGTAGATACTTAGAGTTTATTGTATAAACCATAAGAAAACTAAAAAAACATGCAATTTCGGTCTAGTTTTCGAGATACATAAACTGTATAAATAACTTTGTAATCCCGTATAAATTTATAGAATTACAAAGTTACATTTGCAGTCGACGGCAAAAATTGCATATAATCCCAATAATAATGCCATAATATATATGCCGTAATAATGTATAAAGCCAGGGAGGGATTATCCCGCCTTCTAGGTTTAGTCTGCTCCCATCTACGGGCGTCATCACTTAAGATCAGGCGATATCGTGGGCAAAGGCTAACCTATAACGAATAAAAAAAAACAAAAAGTAGTGAGATGCCACCAAAAACATAACTTGTAAAAAATACCAAGTCTCGCAACTGCAGTTCTTCTGCCGTAAAAACTTGTGAGATCCATGTACTACCAAGTCGGTAAAATCTTTTGTGTTTTAAATTAATAGATTGACTTGGCAATCGCACTATTATGTCGGTATATTACTTGAGAGATACATTGTTGTGTTTTCATGCGATGGCCAAGTCGATCTATTAATTTAAAACACAAAAGATTTTACCGACTTGGTAGTACATGGATCTCACAACTTTTTACGGCAGAAGAACTGCAGTTGCGAGACTTGGTATTTTTTACAAGTTATGTTTTTGGTGGCATATATATTACATAATCAAGCTTTTAGACACTTCAACAAAATAATATTAGACGTGAGTTTTGCCGTTCTGTTGTACCTATTAGAATTTTGTATTTGAATAAGTAACCTGAAAGGCTCATTGTGGGTGCTTCATTTTGTTTCATTAAACTTCTTTGCTTTTTTTACTTTCTAAACACGTAAACAAGCATCTCTATTTATAAAAGAATAATGGGAACAGATAGGAGTCATCGAAATCGTGCCATTATGCCTTAATTGAATGTTTTTCGAGGTTCAATTTAGGCTCTATTCAGACGCGATGAAAAAACCATTAAACAACAGTAGCTCGGTTTTGATTTTAGAACAATCAACGGGTATACACGAGCCGATATAACGGACAGTCGCGTAGCTGTTATTTTACTGTGACTCATTGAATATATGAAATGTTCTGTCAATGAAACATCTATTGACGAAAAGTTCTGTCGACGAAACTTCCATTGACGAAAAGTTCTGTCGATGAAACTTCCATTGAGGAAAAAGTCTGTCGGCGAAACTTCCATTGAGGAAAAAGTCTGTCGGAGAAATGGTCAAAAATGAAAAATCGTGTCGATGAACACTTCAGTGGCGAATCGGTTTTCGGAAAACCGTTGCCCATTCACGTTAACCTATGACCACGATCTTGCCTGTAAGTGATTATGTGGTCGAAAATGATAGCAGATTAAAACAAGAAGGCGAGAAAAAACCCTTTCTGGTTTCACTTTACATCATGCCTCATGCCAAAACACAGTCAACGACAGGAATTTATCCAGTGGGTAAATATAGCCACGGCCGAAGACACCATTCAGCGAGTGGAAAAACCGCACAATGCCTGTTGCGAATAGACTACCGATTGTTTACTGTAATTGTGTAAATGTTCAAATTCAAATTTATTAATTAACCTCATTTTTAGACAAATTTAATTTTTAATAATAATTTCTAAATTTGTACCTATTGTTTTGTGGACATATGGGCCGGGGTCCGAAATAAATGATTTTTATTTTATTTATTTAAATGTAATTATTTGGTTGTTTGGTATGAAATTAAGGAGTATTTCATTCTATTATATTCTATAGTCATTTATGCGGGACTAGGATTCGAACTTGGTTATCCAGAGTTCCAGCGAACTTTATAAGGTCGTCCGTCCACCTTGTAGGTGTACGTCCTACGCTTCGTTTGCTTGTCCATGGTCTCCACTCTGTGACCTGCCCATTGCCACTTCAGCTTGCTAATCCACTGGGGGCTCCTCGCCCCTTATAAAGGTCACCGTAAGACGCTGGATGCAGGTAGCTTCCAACCGGTATATATGGAGGTCCAAATGAGGCCTATGTTCAGCAGTGGATGTCCTGTGACTGAGATAATGATGATAATGAAATCCAGAATTACATCTACACGACAAATCGCCTCAGCCACGGCTTCAAAGAATGTAATTACAAGTCATCAATTAAGATAAGAAACTGTTTATTGATCCACATAATATAAAGTAAATTTTACAAACAAAAAAATAAAACTAAGGTAATATATTGGCGGTCTTATCGCTCAAAGCGATCTCTCCCAGACAACCGTGCAGGGAGAGGAAATATACAACACTGAAAGGACGGTGGTTTCACAAAAATTCAAAAGAAATATAGGTTAAATAATTATATTAACATGTAATAAAACAAATTGTAATACATTATGACATTGTACGTTACATGATACATGAAAATAAAATCAGCTCAGATTATGTGCATAATTTCAGTCCGTATATTTTAAGCGGCGCCCTGAGGCTCTGCTATGTCCTCTTTCATGTGCCATCGACTGGAAAAATGAATTATTCTTCCAATTTACCGAATAGCCTCTCCGATGAACCGAACCTATTTAGTTTATTCTCTATATTTATACCTATAATTCGTACAATCATCGATATAAATAAAAGGAAATGGTGACTGATTGATCAATTAACGCACAGCCCAAATCACTAAATCAGTTGAAATTTGGAATAAAGATAGATTCTATGACGCAATCTTCAATAAGAAAGGATCATTATCATCATCATCATCTCAGCCGAAGTACGTCCACTGCTAAACATAGGCCTTCCCTTTGGACTTTCATAATATGTACCGGTTGAAAGCGACCTGCATCCAGCGTCTTCTGGCGATTTTTATAACAGAACAGCAAACGCAGCATAGGACGTCCACCCACAAGGTGGACAGACGACTATTAGAAAGGATTATATACTTGCACACATACACATTCACACGCACGCACGCATAATTATGATCATTAAACACAACATATTTACAATAAGGTTAATACTTTACATTCTTTACATAGCATTGTATATCTTATCAAGGAATAAAGTAAAAGCTCAAAGTAAAAAATACGTCTTAAAAATATAAAATAATCTTAATTTAGATATCTTAAGTATTGTGTTATATTATGTAAACAGTGCTTTTGTTCTTGTTCAACTTCAATACAATAGATAGGTAACAACTTGTTTTCAATTACAATAACAATCTTCACAGCTAATAATATAATATACCACAGCTTTAAAATACGACTTACCATTCTGTCTGAGGTGGGGGCACTGGTGTCCTGCATTACAGGCTTTTAAACAAGTGAATTAAATTAAAAATTTAAAAAACCCCCAACGCAATACGTATTTCATCATTTTTTGTATGGCGACCATCTTGGATTTTAAATTTTATATAGTGGACTGTAATCTACTCGTTAAGCCCTTTCATTTGATACCCATATTGAGGGGGTCGTGGAAGAAAAAAGTAATCCGCCATTTTGTAGCGGTGGCCATCTTGGACCAATTTCCACCAAACATGTCTAAGAACACTCTCGACTAACTCTACTTTCAAACAAAAAAAACAAAATCAAAATCCGTTCATCCGTTTGGGAGCTACGATGCCACAGACAGACACATACACACACACACACACACACACACACACACACACACACACACACACACACACACACACACACACACACACACAGACAGACAGACAGACAGACAGACAGACAGACACGTCAAACTTATAACACCCCGTCGTTTTTGCGTCGGGGGTTAATAAGACCTACAGTAGGCACCAGTCTCTCACAATAGACAATGGGTTCACTACTTGTAAACTGCATTTTAATATTGTATTGTGAGAGGAAATAAAGAAAATTTCATTAATTTTATTATGCCACCTGGAAAGAGTGGTAAACATAAGCTAGTTATAGGTATGTCCAGTATAAAACCAAGCAATAAGACCGACTTCTATTATACATTCATTATTTTCTTTAAAACACCATGTGCAAAGATGTTACCACTCTGATTTTACCTTAATGATTAAAAGAAGAATTGCATTTTTGACAGCTCCGCACCAAAATGGTGGAAAATAGGGTTCCAGATATTAGTAAAAATGTGGTAAATTTTTATTTACCATAACAACTTTAAGAGAAGAATAATTATTTTAATTCATCAGCTTTGCATTAAAATCGTGGAAAATATAAGGGCCGCCACTGATATTTGTCAAAAGGTGGTAAATTTCAATTTGACTATGACGACTTTTTTGTACACACCTAAATTATACGAGTACATACCATCTATTTTTGACTTCATTTTCATGCTAAGAGGTTTACAACCATTAAATATAAACTGCGAACAGCTATATTACCATCCCGAGAGACCTCACAAACCGAAAATATTAAAAATTCATTACTCCTCTTCCTTTGTTAATCCAAGCAGCGTTCTTTAACGTTACCGCTTATTGAATTAATTTTATTCTGTTGATTGTAAATTGAAAATGGTCAAATCGGAATTGCAAATGCGAACGGCCGTATTCCGGAGGACAGTGGTGGTCTGATAATATATTGAGATAGATGCACTATTTACCGTTTACTTACTGACGTGTCGGAAGTAAGTGGAGCCATACTCTGATTACAACTTTGTATTTTAATTGACATCTCCACAGAAACACACAAATCTTTTCATGTTTAAATATATTTAAATATATTTATATACCACATAGAAAAAAAATCATAGATACAGATCACATGTAAGATAAAAAATTGTTACTGCGGGTTGTAGAGTTGTTGTGTATATTTGTTGTGTTGAGTTGTTTTAACTTGTAAAAAAAATCAAACTTAAAAAATTAATTCCATAGCAAAAATAGTAGTAAAAAAAGGAAAAGCAAAAAAAAGCATTATTAGTGGTGTGGTATAATAATTATTATTAGCTGGGATGATTTAAGAAATAAATTTATTAGAATTAAGAAACAATAACAAGTTTGACTAGGAGTTTGACTATAGATGGCGCCAGTTCGTCAATTTGTGACAGATTCGCGACAACCATTCGGTTTATCTGTCTGTGATGATAATGCATTTTACGAAACACCATTCGATTTTCGTATGATTACTGTCGGGTCGGCTGTTTAACGATGCTCGTGGGGAAATTCGTGTTATTACATTGTCAAGGGACAGTACAGCTGTGTTACTAGTGCGGGAAAAATTGCCCAGGTTTCAGGGGAAAATAGGCTGTTTTTGATGTTTTATATTTTTGGGATGTATTTTATTTTATCGGAATCACAAAACCGTTCCATAAAATATGTCAACAATCCACCATCTGGTATGTTGTAATTAATGATGTAATTTTGTTGTAACATCTTTACCCTTTAATTGCTGAACAGATTAAGCTGAAATTTAGAAGACACAGATAACTATTTATTGCACACAATTATTACAAGCAAAACAATAAACATTTCGTACATTTGATTTAAAAACTGTTACAATCATACACAGACACAGGCGACTTTTCAGCTGGTGAAAGAAAAAGTTTGAGCTATTCATTGATACACGCAGTCAATTAGTCAGTCAGGCTTTCTTTTAATATTTTAGAACATACTACATTTAAGGGAAGACTTAATCGGTAATGTTTTATTCAGTTTCTACAAGCTTTTATTTACTTTCACTTGTCCGTTGTCTGTCGGTCTGTCTGTCTGTTATCAAATCTTGCTAGTTAGATTTGATCCACTTTCCGGTTTCCGATTGAGCTGAAATTTTGCATGCATGTATAATTCGGATGATAATGCAATATTATGTATATATATGACATCGAACTGATCTGATGATGGAGCTGGGAGGTGGCCATAGGAACTTCGTAATTAAACGACGCAACCCCATCGAGTTTGGGCTCATTTGATTCGCCTTGACGAGTTCTTTATGATGCTAGATGGTAATAATAATAAAAGCTTGTTATTAAAAAGATTTATTAAATTTCACCTGTTAAATAATTAATCAGTAAATTTTATTTTGAAACAGGCAACACTGTTACAATATTGATTGATGCAGTTGAGTTCCAGTCATCACTACTTTTGTGACAATATTGTCGAACGATCTCGGACTGATTTCACATTTTGGACGTTGATTTATTATATTTTCTCGATTGAAGACATTGTGATTTTTCACTTACCTTTCTACATTTATAGATTACTAGCTGCGGCTTAATCCACAGTACTTATGTAGCCTATGTGTTATTCCAGTGTCTAAGCTATCTCTATACAAAATTTCAGCCGTTTAGGCGTGAAAGAGTAACACATACCCTGACATCCAGACATGCATTCTTACAAACTTTCACGTTTATACTAATAAGTAAGAATGATGGAATGATGGATGGTGGTGGTTTAACCAGATGTACTGTAGCCTATGTGTTATAGGGTCTAAGCTATATCTATAACAAATTTCAGCTCAATCGGTCTATCCGTTTAGGTGTGAAGAAATAACAAACATTCCCACTCACTCATAAACTTTCGCATTTATAATATGAGTGTGATGATATACTAAGACACTGAGATATTTACACTGTAATGTTTTCCGAATAAAAAAAAAATAAAAAAAATTATTAGTGCACTTTTGGTAAGTTTAGACGCAAATTCGCACGTTTAGACGCAAAAGTAGGGGGTACTGTAGCTAGTGAAATTACTGAGCTGAAAAGTCTTATTAAACATCTTATGACTCTCAAGTAAGAAACGTTGGCGCAGTGCACCCAGAATTTTACTTTGGTAAAATACTGGGTAGCACTGTAAGTAGGTACTAATTATAATGAGCAGCGTTATCGCTTACCATCAGGAGAGCGTCTTGTACATCTTCTTACTTCGTTGTATAAAAAAAATACAAAAAATAATCATTGTACTTTCACACCTAACCCATGTGAATTAAAATTGCTCTCCTCTCCTTGCACGATTGTCTGGAAGAGATCGCTATTAGCGATAAGACCGCCAATCGTAACACTTAGTTTTATATTATAGTTTTAAGTTGTTATTGTACATTTTTGTGTTTCAATAAAGAAATATCTATCTATCTACTTTGATTAGTAGAAATCAAGAATCATTAAAAGATCTTTCAAAGGCTTTAGAATAAGTGCGTCGGATTGTAGGTCAAGATTTGTTATTATACCAACGGAAAGATTGGCTTGTACAAGGGAGTAGCTATTCAGCGCCATCTTTATTCATTGCCTGAATGTTAATAAATCTCTGTGATTGTTGTTTCATTTCGTTTTTATTTGTTTAACCGACTTCAAAAACGTTGGTTTTACATATACACGTAGATACATGTAGATACATTTGTAGCGTCGGTGGGCCAGTGGTCGTTGGTCCGGCTTGTAAGTCGGAGGTCCTGGGTTCAAATCTCAGTGTGGCAAAGGTTAAAATATATTATAATTTCAGAGAGAGAGATTTGCATTTTTTTTCGGTCGGAACGAAGCCGAAGTAAATACAAGTAAGTTTATGCTGTTTATTTACAAATATGAACATTTCAGAGGATGTTGGTGGAATAGTAATGTTTAACTAATTTTTTTAAACTAACGATTGGACATTAATAGCTAATATTTAGTACAACTGGTAAGGATTCAAGTTTTTAAGATAAGGTATAAGAATACTCTTTATTCGAACCAAAATAATACAATTGGACTTAAAACTAGTATTGTATTAATGTATTTAAAACTAAGCAACAATTTAGTCCACAATGGGCGGCCTTATCGCTGTGAGCGATCTCTTCCAGGCAACCAACCTTTGTACGGAGCTATAATTGTCTGGTAGAGTAAGAGAAGAGTGGAATTTGGATAAGTAACTTATTTAGACTTATGTAGACATTGTTCAACTAGCTAGGTACTAAAACTTAAATTAGTTTAATTTTATAAGTAGTATTTAGTTTAATTTTGCAAGTTGATAATTTTCATGATGATTATACTATTTTGACGTAAAGTTTGGGCTGGCCTATTGCTCAATTTTTATTTTGACCTGTCTTTTGAAACCTGTTTTGATGAATGAAAAAATAATTAATCTGAAAATGAACTAAATATAAGCCACAAGTTATTTTCTTCTCTCATATAATTAATCCACTCGCGAGTTGCCTGTCAAGGAGAATTACCTAATTAGGATTTGTTCATGCGTCGAGACGCGCTTGCGAACCTAATTTCAGACTTTAAGTAAGGATCTACTTACAGAAAAACAAAACTTAGTTGAGCCGGGCGGCAGCTTGAAATTATTCTTTTAGCCAAAATATGTGGCTCATGTACCACAACTATACCGTTCAAGAGTATTGCAATAACAACTAAAAACTTTATCACTAAACTGAAGTAATTCAAAACCACACACCATGTGTGTAACCAAGAACACCATGGACATGGGCTTTTTCTTGAATACATAAGAAAAAGTTAATTACATAAAAAGTTCTAAATACGTACGTGAGAAAACCAAAGTAAGCTAAACGCTCACACTTCTTGAGCTGACTGAGCCGCATACTTGTCGTTTTTGACGGTTAATAATTAATCCAATGTTGAAATGACTTAGACGAATAAACACATTATTAATTCAAGACTACGTATAGTAGATTTTTTTTTCGCATAGAGAGTGTTAGGCTTTGTCTTGCTGTCAAATTAATGTCATCCCATACAAACGTACGGGATCAGTTTATTTAATATTCCAGTAAATTAATTTTTTATTTTTGTTTAATTTGATACTCCAGTAAGACAACGCATTATAATATAGCACGCTTCTAGTACGTGTGGTATGTATAACCTCATTCATACGCCATTTTCTCCAAAAATGTCTTAAATTCGCTCCCTACTTAGTTGATTAAACAAGTACTATTTCAGAATTAATTGTCTTGTTTTCTTTGTGTATTTGCAATTCAAACTTGCTTTCGCCAGACTGTCGAGGTATTCCTGACGGGTTTGATGGCTTGTGGATTTTCGTTTGGTTCTTTTACAAATAGTACACAGAAAATGTTTGTCTCTACAAATTTTCTACTAATATTATGAATGCAAAGCTTGGATGAGACTAAAGGTTTTTAATAATGTAAGTGACGTCTAAAGCAACGCACCATGACGTAGAGTAACAAAAACAGAGAACGACGTATAAGTTAATATTTTAGAAAACTGTTTGTGAATTATAAATGTACACATGTACAAATATGAAACTTATAACTTTTGAGTAAGAAGCGTTGGTGTAGTGCACCTAGAATTTCACTGAAATCTTAGGTAGCACTGTACTGATTATGGGCAGCGTTATCTCTTAACATCGGGAGAGCGTCTTGTTTGTCTTCGTACTTCTTCACATAATTTTTTTTTGAAATCGGTTAAGGCGTCTTTTAATAATGAATCTGTGAACATAAATAAAAAATATTCCTTATTCTGAACTCTCTTTTTTAAAGGACGATTGAAAAAATAAAAAAACTATTTCTGAATAATAATTATTATAATTAAATATGTTACTACTATGTTATTCTAACCTTTTAGAACTTAAAACTTAAAGGGATCAGCTTATCTCTCACAGGATCAAGGTCACTTTAGGGCACGGGTACACTTATAATTATTACATATCTTAAATACAATCTTCAGAGGGACACATTTGATTACGCGCGATAACAAAATGGAGGCGCCTTAGGCAAATACCTAACAAGCTACTAATATAATATACGAGAATAGGCTGCGTCGAGAGGTTTTACCCACCACATCCCCGTGCCCAACTCTTACGAGGCTGGTGTCATGGGTAGGGAATCTCACACATTCACTCACCACACTAAACTACACTCACTAAATGCCATATTTTAGCTTACATTCTGAAGATAATGAGATAGATAACATCTGTTAGACTTTAATTTAAATTTATTTGTTTTATGAAATATTTATGCATTTAGAACTTTTTGGAATAACTTTTATATAAATTCTCCGGAGGTGGGCGTTGATATCTGCGACACAGTTTTTAACTAATGCGGACATCATCGTCTCTGCAATGTTTTGTGAACCTTGTTATTTATTCTAAATAAAGATGATTTGGATTTTTGACATAGAATAGGATAGAATAGAATACTCTTTATTGCAACCAAAGAAAATTACAGTTTTACTTAATATTACCACTGAAATACAACACACACACAACACATAACACACGCACATAATATTATGTTTTTTTTATTCATTATAATATTTGTGAGCCTTTGACCACGATCTCGCGTGATGTTAGGCAACGGTGCGGCCGTAGATGGCAGCAGACTATACCTAGAGGGGGATAAATCCCTCCATACATAATGATGTATTATAATATTTTGCCACACTCTTCTGATGGTAAGAGATAACACTGCCCACTATGATGTTCTAGGTGCACTGCACTAACGCTTCTTAAGAGTCATATATATATAATCTGCGGGCCCTGAGGGCCTATTGGCTTATTCACACACAGTCGATTGATGACAACTTCAATGTACCTACATTGCTGTGTTTGTTATTTTACTCATATTAATGAGGAGGTTTAAACAAGTAATGTACGCAATTTTATCTAAAGATTCTAGTGATTTACATGTCGTTGGCGAAAGCCAATACGCCCTCTGTTATTTTTCTGTTATAGTTTGCTTGTGCCTGTAACGTAACAGAAATAAAACACAAGTACAGTTACTGGTTTGCAGTTCTAGTTCAGTTTATCTTTCTTTTTTGTAACGTAACACAAGAAAAGACACTTTATTATTATAAGACTGCATTGGGCTTCCTTATTTAACATCAGGCGACGTTCGAACTCGTCTCCTCCGCTTCCTTGCTAAAATAGATGTTCTATGTTTTCAAGTTTTCACAAGAAAAGAATAAAAACTACATGCATTCGCTTTAACATGAAAATGTAATAGATATGTACTCAACTACGTCAAGAGAAATAGTTTTCTGTCTAAAAGCTTTTGTATTCGCTTTAAAATTCAAAGAAACAGCACTATGCATAGCACGTGTCGTTCATATTTACTACATTTCTGACATCTGTTTAAAAAGTAAAACTTTCTAGAAGTGTTCTCGTATGCAAAAGGCTTCGAGTGTTCACCTACAATAAAGAGTAAGTCACCGATATTTAGAGATGTGCTGTTCATTTTATCGATTTATTTCTTCTTCTTACTTTTATCGAGAAAAACAAAGAAACCATACAACAGCGCTAAAGAATAGTTGTATTAACAACATATTATTATATTACAATTATACCTATATAACATAGATTTTTTTTTATGTGGAGAAGTAAGAAGACGAGCAAGACGCTCTCCTGATGTTAAAAGATAACGCTGCCCATAATCAGTACAGTGCTACCCAGAATTTCACAATTATGCGCAATTCTAGGTGCACTGCACCAACGCTTCTTACTCAAGAGTTTTTTACCCGGGGTAGACCTCCTTTGCAGGAGGTCGTCTAGGTGGGTACCCCAACAGTGCCAGTTATTCTACCGCCTGAGCAGTAATATGCAAACATTACTGTGCTTCGGTAGGAGGGCACTGTAGCTAGTGAAATTACTGGGCTAAAGAGTCTTAACAGCTTATATAACATAGATACATACAAATATAGATCACAGGCTAAGATACAAGTTTTAGTGTTGACTCATTCAGTGTATCCATTCGTTACACACAAGTCGAGCGAATCAGTTGCTTGATTGCATATTATAATATATCAGACATTGCCACCAAGTGTTTTGTAATCCAAAATCCTGAGTGGCAGTGCACTGCGCCTGTCACCCTGAAAGGTTAATGGACCTCATCATGCCAGTAATTTCGCTGGTAATGTCTGCACATTACTGCTTTGCGAATGAAATAACTAGCAATAGTAGTAGGTACTACTCCTGGCAGCATGGCGGAGTCTATCGACAAATGTATCGACATTTTCCCATCTCTACGGATATTTCTGCAAAGTGTCGGATTTGGGTTCGAACGTTGGATGTTACGACATGAATAAATGTGCCTTGAACGGTTTGCAGGTTGCAAGCCAAGTGTTAGCATTTAAGGGCGTATCCATTCGTTACACTAGCTTAATATTTCAACATATTCTTGACTAGAATCAGTGTGGTCTTTTAAGAAATGTGTGGAAAGAGATATTTCATGCATAATAAAAATAATAATATAGATTCGGGACTTCTTTGAAACTGAAGGTGACATAATAAATAGGAGATAGTTTAAAGTTATAAAACAATAATTGATATTTAAAGTGCAACAATTGCCGGCCTTAACAAAAATAGCTTTTTTTAAAAAAATATAAAAATAAAATATGAGACCACATCTCTTTTCTATTAAGAAAAAACTTAATAGAAAAGAGATGTGGGCTACAAGATCGTCCTCGATTTTTGAAAAATCAGCTCTACTTCGTACACATTTACGCGCGCATTGTCTAATTAAAGATGAGGGAGAGGTAACGTATTATAAAAATATTATAAAAAAAACCCAAGTCGTCTCCATTGAGAAATAATCCTAACAACGACAGTGCAGAGCAAGCAGAATGCAAAGAAAAGCATTGAATACGAACGTACTATTTTGTTGTCGGCCTGATAGCTTAGCACACTTGAGTCTGATCTGAGATAGGTGTGACTAGTTTTATTCTGCGGATGTCATAGTTAGGAGTTTCATAGGACGTCCACTGCTGAACATAGGCCTCCCCTTTGGACCTCCATACATACCGGTTGGAAGCGACCTGCATTTTGGGTCTTCCGGTGACCTTTATGAGGTTGTCTGTCCACCTTGTGGGACGTCCTACGCTGCGTTTGCTAGTCCGTGGCACTAACTTACTTTACCTACTTTATAAAAAGTGCATGATTACGCTGATCTATTACAGCCACTGTGTAAGATCGCTGTGCCGAATCTAGGTAGGTATTAGAATAGTTATTTAGAAGTCTAGCTCTGCACCGAATGTAGAAAAAAGTGTTCTCAAATTTAAATCACTAGTACCTGTAAGTAGCCTGCACACAAATAAATCGGTTTTTCTTAGTAAGCAACAATTTCGAGACAACTGGATTATTTAAGAGCGCTTAGTCCGCGGCACGCTCTCTCGCACGCACTATGGCATAAGAAGCAATTATGAAAAAAACAATCATAAAATCTCATCTTGTCATCTTATTTTAACATATATATCAAAATGATGACACATTGTGCAATAATATAGGTATATTGTGCTGCGACCCTCTTCAGGAATTTTCAAAAAGCTAATTCTATGAATTTATATTTCAAAATGTGTCAAATTATGCGAGCGAGAGAGCGTCCCGTGGACTAAGCGCTATTAATAATTAAATAATTAATTAAATATAATAATTAATGGTATTGTAATAATAACACTCAAGTAAGTACAATATACCTTATGTGACACCTGTACATGTCACCTAATAAATCCAATGTAAATAGATCAACCATTTATCACCTGATAAATCGTCAGATATAAGGGCAATTTGCTACTACATATATCCAAAGCCGTGGGTTTCTCTAAAGCCCTAGGCATCTCTAAATCAATACCTGTATACAGGCTGTAGTCTAAACGGCTTACATTTGCACCTTTTGATAATAGCATAGGGAATATTAAAAGAGAGGCCTTTAGTTTTCTAGATAACACTGCAGGTTGCAGTCGATGTTATACGTATAAAAATTGCCGAAAACCGAGAAAAGGAGGGAGTGGAGATCTTGGTTGTCTGAAAGAGATCGATATTAGCAATAAGACCGCCAATAATTGTAACACTTTTGATTAACTATGTAAATATACCGACTAAACTCACGAATAAAAGTCGAAGCTAGGCTCAACCCTGGGTTTCGGACTATTACGAAGTCCTTCATCAGGAGCTCACTTTTTATTGTAATATGCAATCTTTCAAGCCTATTTTACTGTTTTTATGGTGTGCAATAAAGTGTTTTCTATTCTATTCCTTTATACGACTTCTCTTACCATCAGGAGAGCGTCTTGCTCGTCTCCTTGCTTCGTTGTATTAAAGAAT
The DNA here is from genome assembly GCA_947507615.1 of Hemithea aestivaria. Classification (NCBI taxonomy): domain Eukaryota; kingdom Metazoa; phylum Arthropoda; class Insecta; order Lepidoptera; family Geometridae; genus Hemithea; species Hemithea aestivaria. Next base: position 15,297,951 of record OX382336.1, on the reverse strand, counting down.
TTTTCAATGCGAGCAACTCAGTTTGTTTACAAGCTTTTATTTACCCCCCCCCGCAGTTGACGGCCACTAGTAGGAAACTGTACGCTTCAGCTGGGTCACTTCGCAAACTGCGAAACTTTTTACCCACCTCCACTAAAATAGCGCTAGCACAGTCTCTCTTACTCCCCGTTCTTGATTATGCTGACGTCTGCTATCTTGATCTTAGGGAGGATCAGCTAAATAAACTTGAGCGTCTTCAAAATTTTTGTATCAGGTTCATATTTGGCCTTCGCAAATATGACCACGTTTCCGAATTTCGTACCAAGCTCAAGTGGCTTCCTATTCGCCTTCGCCGGAATACTCATATATTATCTTTACTTTACAGTGTTCTGTTCAATCCTTCCTCCCCGCGCTATCTTCGGGAACGTTTTGAGTTCCTTCATGCGACGCATTCGCGTTTACTGAGATCATCGGAGAACCTAGTTCTGGAATGTCCAGTACACAGCACCGGCTTCTATGGTGGATCCTTCACTGTGGAAGCTGTTCGCTTATGGAACAATCTTCCTGTGGAGATAAGACGTGCACCTTCACTTGCCACTTTCAAACTTCGTATCAAGGCTCACTTTCTCTCACTATAGTATATATTATGTTATGTATTTATAATATTTTATATATTATGTATATAATATTTTTGTATATATTTTTTGTATGTGTGTATTTTCGATATAATATATATTATGTTGTTGATACTATTATATGTATTATAAATATTATCTATGTAGTGCTTAAAATGTATTTAAGTAGATAAGTTATTGGTATGTATATATGTATCTACATGCCTAAATATATTGCAACCACCGTCGTCCTTATTTTATTTTCCTTCCCTGTTTGGTTGTCTGGAAGAGATCGCTTTTAGCGATAAGACCGCCAATTGTTACACTTTTATATTATAAATTGTTTTAGTTCTAAGTTTCTGTATCTGTTTCTGTTCTGTATGTTTCTGTGTTTATGTTTCTGTGGTGTCACAATAAAGTATTTTCTATTCTATTCTATTCTTTACTTTCACTTATCTGTTGTCTGTCTGTCTGTAATCAAATCTTGCAAGTTTAATCTGACCCACTTCCCGGTATGGCTACGTCGCAAAATGTCCCTTTCTCAAAATGTATTGAGCTGAAATTTTTCATGCATGTATAAATCGGATGACAATGCAATATTATTATGACATGGAGCTGATCTGATGATGAAGCAGGAAGGTGGCCATAGGAACTACGATAGTACGTTTTTTTAAATGTTTTTTTTTATTTATTTCACTTTGTTTTATATTACCTAAAGTAGTAATTTATAATTTATGGCATAAGTACTAAATTATAGATAGAATTTAGCTTTTATCAAGTGATAAACTTATTTAAATTACCTAAAGATATCACTCTGTAGTGTATATTAGTATCTAGGTTACTTATTAGTGGTAGTACGTAGAGTACACGGTTTCTAGGGTTTCAGCTCTGAGCCAAATTGTACAATATTAATTTGCACAAATGTAGCTTGTTAGGAAAGATTAATTATAGCCTGATAACGCTATTATACGCAATTATTAAACTTTGATCTGGGTTATTGGGTGAGGTGAAATGTACAATTATATAAAATAATATTTGTGTAATTAAAGTGGTTGGGGCAATGTGTCCAGGGAAATTAATTCTGTACCTACTGTGAATCAAAACAAAAAAATACAAAACCACAAAATAATATTCAAAAACTAAAGCTGACTAGCGTTTTCTTTTCTATGCTGAAGATTGTTTTACTATACTGATATATGTATTTTTTGCTGTTTTGCTAGTTAAATTACTGGGCAGAAGAGTCTTAGCGTCGTATGACTCTCAAGTAAGAAGCTTAATTACGGGCAGCGTTATTTCTTACCAGGAGAGCGTCTTGCTGCTCGTCTTCTTACTTCGTTGTATAGAAAAAAATAGTATCACTATATTATGTACTTATTTTGCATACCTAAAGTTATAGGAAATAATAAAAAGTACAACTCAAACTAAAAAAAACTAGAGGTAAACAGGTAAGGTATTTATTTATTTCTTTTTTCAGCACTGCACTAGGACTATTTCAATGCTTTTGTAGCATTTCCTAAAAGTTAACTTGTATGAAGGGAATGTGCAACAAATACTAATATTGATACCAGTACTAAAATACCAATAAAAATGTGTGTTTAAAAAAAAGAAGTAAAAGTTTTTAAAATAGTTTATCTTAAATAGATAGAGAGAAAACACTTTGTAGAAAGTAGAAATATAAAAAAAAATATGATAGAGTCACAACCTTTGCGTACCAGTGAAAAACTCTGTCTCACTAAAATTGGGTAAGTTTGTTAATCAGTAGCAAATGTTACTAGAACAACGCATACGGACCCTTAGGCCTTATAACCAAGCTAGTACAAATAAGGCTAACATGCTACATACTCCACCAATAATATAATAATAATTGTAATTTTTTTTTCGTAGATATATATTTTTTTCTTTTTTAATCGTGGCAAATACCTTTATTGAGAAAAACAATAAAATACTACAGCTACTACAGCAGTAAAGAACACTTTTATTAACCACAGATCGGCCACAAGCCGATCTACAGAAAATCCAAGTGCTCCAAACCACTGTCAGTTGGCAGAGTGCCCAGAATGCTGGCAGCATTGCCACGTTGAATGGCAATACTTAATTGTAAATTGACTCTAGTAGGTAGAGTATCACACTATTTAATATTTTAATGGCGATAGTTTGTGAGTGTGTATGTTTGTTCCTTCTTCACACCTAAATAGGTAAACCGATTGAGCTGAAATTTGGAATAAATAAATAAATAAATAGCTTAGACCCTTTTTTTTTTGACCCAGGAAAAATGCGTTACGCATCATCACCCCACGACGGAGGGCGCGGGGCGGTATGTGGGACTCCCCCGCCAAAGATGGGAGCGGCGGGGATACCCACTAAAAAACCTGGGGGTGTTCCTGCGGGACGCCATAATGCCGGGGCAGCGGGTACGCCGAAGCACTCATCCGCAGCTTAGACCCTGATATCATACCTGATATGATGCTCAGATAGCTTAGATCCTGGAATAACACATAGGCTACAGCAGTGGACGCAGCTAGTAATATCATAATTATTTAAATATTTATATATGGTACAAAGCCTCATAAACGGTCAAAGAACGCTTTCTATCCATAGAATTAAAGGCACAATAATAATAATTTTACTTTTAACAAATTCTGCTCATCTTAATCTAGTCCAGGTTTTTAAAGAAGAAAGAAAGGTATTACCTCAAAAATCCTTACAATTTTTAGGGCTTTATTTAAAGCTTTGCACAAAATAATCAGTTGTTTGTAAACCTGCCAAAAATATCCAAAGCATTAATATTTCAAGGAAAAATCGCAAAATCACCAATCAGCAATCAGATGCTCATTCATGCGAGAGCTGAACGGTTTTTGCTAAGATTTTTATAATCAAATACTGTGTAATCTTCCCATACAAAAACTTGAGTTAAAAGGTAAGCCTCTTGAGGTATCTTTTTTGATAACTTCGATTAAGGTTCAACTGGATTGGTACTAAAATTACTTGGTAAAGTTTACTTTGCTGGCGTCTTGGTGTGTTATTTCGTTTAAGTAAATTAGGTATCATTATTTAACTTGTAAAAGGACAAATAAAAAATAAACGATTAATTGCAGTTTTCTAACATATTTATATACCTTGATGAATTGATTATTATTCTCATTCATTTACTGAGTGCTATTTGCATTTTTTTTATTCCCACCATTTCAATTTTAGACTAGCCTGATCTCACACGGATAAATATGGTAGCAAACTAAACCTAGAAGATGCTTTTACTGAACATCGAACCAGAAGAATTAAACAAAACAAATACTCTAGTTTTCGTTTTTCTGAACTGGAAACCATCCAGGTTAAGAATTGTTTGGAATGCGATAGTCTTAACCCAGCTGTAGGAATTTTTGGCCAAAAATACCAAAATGTAATATAAACTGCTGCTCTATTTTCTTACTGTCATCGTCATCACATTTTTATATCATTTTGAAAATTATTATTGGTCAATTTACCGCATTACAATTTTTTTTGGTTATTAACCGCAGCTACTGAGCTAAGAAGATCCTCATACAGGATTGAAATGGTCGGCACGAAGCCGAAGTAAATAAAAGTGAGTTTTTTTTACAGAGATAAATATAAAGATCAATTTAGATTATAATCATTTCAGAAAATTCTCATCCAGTATTCATCAAATCCACGCTCTACTTAAAAATGAAGCCTGAAATTGCGTCTTTTTAAAGCGAACGCAATGATTTACGGAGCAATTCTAACGAAAGGCGATTTACGAGGGTTTTGGTTTGTTTGCCGCCTCCCCGATTTCCTGTACTTTTTTTGTGATAGAAAATTGATTTTACATACCCATAATGCTGTATATAAACAACATCGTGTATAAAAAATGTTATATTGCGAATACTGAGTCACAAGCGCAAAAAATTGTGGCTTCGTGGAATCGTGGAAGAACATGTAGCCAAGGAAAAAATATATATAATATCTAATAGTTTAGTCCGCGATTTGAATATTAAGATGCAACGCACTAAAGTCCGTCTGTCTCTATACGACATGTTCTCAATATCCCTTCCAACCAGGTTGTCTGTAAGAGATTGCTCTATGCGATAAGACCGCCGATTGTATACTTAGCTTTATGTGTATTGTATTGTACTTATTATGAAACAATTTCTTGTAACCTGGTTTGCAATAGAGTTATTGTACTGTAGTGTAAAGTACCTCATCGTAATGTCATTGGCCGAACTCTGGTACATTTTGTACCGGCAAGCTTTTTTTTTTTTATGTGATGAAGTAGAAGACGAGCAAGACGCTCTCCTGATGTTAAGAGATAACGCTGCCCATAATCAGTACAGTGCTACTTAGGATTTCACAATGATGTAAAATTCTAGGAGCACTGCACCAACGCTTCTTACTCAAGAGTCATAAGATGTTAAGACGCTTTACCCCAGTAATTTCAATAGCTACAGTGCCCTCCTACCAGAGCACAGTAATGTTTGCACATCACTGCTCAGGCGGTAGAATAACTGGCACTGTTGGGGTACCCACCTAGACGACCTCCTGCAAAGGAAGTCTACCCCCGGTTATAAACGTTATAATATCTCAGCCATTTTTTTTATTTAATTGACTACCCAAATAATACGTACCTATCTAATAAGACCGCCAATTGATACACTCTTGGTTTAATTTTTGTGTTTTTTTTATTTTTATTTATTTATTTAAAGAGCTTAATCACTATTTACAAACGATTATTACGCTCTGATAAATCTTCCTTAAAATAAATATGTAACACATAACGAAAAGTTACTAACTTAACAAAACACAATGATACGTTTGTTGCACTAAGATAACTGTAGTAGCATGCAAAATACAAATAATGAGAAACATTACAATACCTACAGGCTACGTATTGACGCTCCCTGAGGAGAACGCAAAATTAACTTTATATTAACTAAACCAATAAAGAGTTTCTCATCTAATCTTAATATTTATTTTATAATCTTCTTGACGGACAAACGTTTTTTTGGACACTACCATTTATACTTACCATTATATTATATTCTCAATCGTCCAACAGTTTTCCGTTGAACTACCTCAATAAAACGACGACATAAATTCTTCGACAAAACCCAACACTCTCACATAAATTCGTAGTTCAAAATATTCCAGTAAAATATCACCATTAAATTATAATAACATTTTAACAAGCCGTCAATAAAAACGACACAGAGTTTGACACGCGTCATATGAGCTCAGAAACGAACCCAACTTGCCGACAACTTTTAATAGGGACCCATCAAAGACGTCACGACGCCAAAAAAATAATTGTCGCTTTTCTACGAACATTTTCATGGGGAAATGTATGGAACATCAAGGGAAACACACGTTGGCTATTGATAGTCTATAAGTAGTAAGATTTATTGAGCTTATGGATACAATGTCAAATTATAAGATCTGTATGTTTTATAATTCATTATAGGTAAGCTTTACTGAACATCGTGAATGGCGATACGGTTTTGTCCAGTGGGTGGTGACTACCCACAGCCGAAGACTACCACCAATTTAAACATAGGTACACCTTACATAAAACATGTAATAAATAAAATATTTTTAAAATTCATTTGATGGGCATCAAGCATATTTATAGCGATCATACTCAATAATACTATACTGTCATTTATTATTATATTACTATTTATAATATATCCCTTTAACAGTTTAACCTGTTCTTAGGGCATGAAAAAACTCCAAATTTCAGATCAATCTGTTTCACCAGATTTGTGTTATTCCAGGTCGATCTGTCGTACCAAAAACTACTCTTCTTACTTAACGAACAAAACGCTTGCGCGATTTAACGACGTACAGTGCCATCTAGTTAAGGTAATAGAAATGTTTTTCACACAAATTTACTTATCTTACTTTCAAACATCGAAAAATACCTTTTAACTCGAGTTTGTATTTAGTTTTAAGCCCATTACACACGTCGCTATATAGCGCTATAAAGCATCTTATAGCGCGGCATAGCTTCAGTACAAATCGGCATCCGTCACACACGTAGCTATAAATGACATATAGCGCTATATCGCGCTATATTTTACAGTTGATGCGTAGAATCCGCCATTTTTCATTTTGACAAGGTGATAAAATGACTAAGCCGATTTGTATTACCGAGACAAAAAAAACAAACTCCTATTACCTACGTGATATATTAAACTAAATAGTAGCAAATGTTTAACCGCTGTGTAACAAATTAGAAAAAAATGTTTTTTATATGTATTAAATATTTTCTTGTGTTTGCAGGTCTTTTTGTTAGCATTACGAAACAAAGTAATATAATTTGTATTTTAAATTTCACCTCCTATTTACTTGTAATAGGAGCTCTTTTTATGCATAAGACCTTTGAATACCTTGCAGTAGACTTTCGCTTAACCGGCTAAGTCATGTTACAAAATGGCTACGCATTTTTTTTTATCTAGTTCATATGGGATTTGCCAAATTGTATGGTTTTACAGCAACATGTCTGTTGACAATGTCAATTTTGAGTCTTATACAGGATGTGTAAAAAAATCATGATTTTTTTCTCAAATTTTTAAAAAATACATACCAGGAGGTTGCAATGGTTTTTTTTTTTATAAAAGTGATTGTCAGTTAAATCTGTAATAATACAAACACATTGTTTCAAGGGTTTTGTAGGTACCTCTAAAGAGAAAAAAAAAAACAAACCATTATTTTATAGTTTGTCTAGACATTTTTACTAGGAAACTGAACGTTTGGAGTTCTTCTTGTCCTTGTCATATTGCCTATTACTGGGAGTCATGGCCCCTCCTTTGGAGGATTTGATATCTGATGATAGATCGCTATCTGGGTTGGTTGGATGCGATTTTCATAGCCAGGAGCCAAAAGACAACAGGACAACAGCAACTTCAAGGGTGGTGCGGATCTGATCTGACCAACGCATCGGACTACGACCTGAGTCCGCTTTCCTTTGATTTTCCGGATGACAATAAGCTTCTCTACCTATGCTATTTGGCCGATGTAGTCGAGAATCCTCTGATAAAGTCGGTCAAATCCAACATGAATTGATCTTATTTGATTAACGTAAGTCATACTTTTAGTAAACGATGTTAATTTAGAATAAAATTTTCTGGATTTTTTGACGAATTTTGAAACGTCATTTTTTTTTAAGTTTACCAGGAGCAGATTTGAAGGAAACCTAAATCTAGGAAAAAAAGAAACATCCTTTATGTAGAAAACATTGTCAAATTCATTTGTTTAAGTAGTGTTGGGGAATCATTGGAACTATATGCAATCAAAGTGATTGAATCTCCGTTCCTACTCCTGGTACTCCTGGTACCTACTTCCTAAAAATATTAACAAGGAAATAGCTTTTAAATGATGAAAACTGGTATGTACATTTAACGAGTGTGCATATATGAAAGTGCATAGGAAGGAGAAATAAAATAGACCCCGTTGTCGTGATTTTCTGTTTAGCAACAAAATCTCCAAAACCTGACGGTTGGTTAGTTTTGATTGGCTTATTTATAAAAAAAAAAACTCTTTTTTAAGACCAAACCACCTTAAAATCAAGAGAGAAGAGAGAAATAAAGCGAAAAATATATAAAGCGTTTTCTTTTAAGAATTCTCGGATGCTGCTTGCTAGCGCAAGCATAAACAATACAGACCAATTTCTCGGATATAAAGATGTACAGTACAAGTCCTGCACAGATGCAATAGATATAAATAGCATATAACCACATGAAATAAATACGTCTAGTGAAGCAAACGTACGAATGTGATTTGATTTCGAACAGGAGAAATGATTTGGATACGCAAACTCGATCACCTGCTCGCATTAAGACCCACTTTGAATTTCTTCCAGTTAGACTGCGTTCGTTTTCTGCTTAGATAGGATATGTGAGTCACTTTCATGCCTATGTACGTAAACACACATGCGCCTATGTACATGCAATAACGCTCATCCGAAATCCTGATAAAGTTTTACACAGTCACCGTAAAATAAATTGGTGGTAATATAAATAACATACATTAACATTTTATAGGTTTTGATATAAAAATATTCGACTTATACCCTATACTATTAATTATGTACAGAAAAGTAAGATAATAAGATTTCAGATTATTTCTCTTATTCATTTCGATTAGATAAAAATAAGTTGGTTAGTTTTATCACTAATTTATGACGATTTTTAAAAGCAGTTAATTATTGTATATATTAACACTTGTATTTCTTTTAAACAACGGTTTTCAACTTATATCATTCATCGCAGGAGGCACAAAGTGGAAATTGTGCATACACTTATTAGGTAAGTAAGACTGGTGATAATGCTATATTTTGGTAAAATTGAATTGATCCGATAATGAAGCCGTAAAGTAGCAACTGGAACTCCGTGAAGGTTATAGAACAGTTGAAGTATAGCTAACATATATTAAAAAACAATCTATAATACATTACATGAAAATAAGTATATAATAATTATTTTATGAGTAATTTTCACTTTACATTAATGAAACTTTAATAATTATCATTATTGTGTGGAATAAAAGAACAGATACCTAAACTATTAAAATACGTATTTATTCGTAATATATTATGTTAATAACATTTTTCCACACAAGTATATGGCAACTCCAAATTGCACTTGTCCGTTTTTATTTTTAAATATAATATTTTTTTTATATTCTTGTATTAATATACCTATTCTAAACGCTCTCAAAGAAATTGTTGACAAGTTATTCCAAATATTTGAGTACGTTTGTAAATATGAAAAAGTAATGTTAATAAAGTCACTTGATTTGATTTCAATGATCGACTCAAGATTCAATCACAAAGAATGAACTATTAAAAAATATAGTTCCGATCAGTAACCTGGCCATCACTTAAAATAATATAGCAAGGCATAGCGAGGTATAGCAAGGCCTTGCTATGCGATGCTATATGGTACCAGGAGTCATATAGCAAGGTATAGTATAGCGTCGTGTGTAATGGGCTTTAGATACTGAATCTACGAGATATTATAACTGACTTCAAAAAAGAGGTTAATTTGATATGTCGTACCTCTATGTAATTGTTTTGAAGCGGTACGGTGTTGAACAAGGGGTTATGTGGTGTGGATGGAAATCTTGACCACGGAGTTCGAAATCGACCAATGACTTTAATTAGTTATGTCCGGTTTTTCCACTCGCTATACTGGTAGGTGAACGCACAGCAAACCGATAAAATAGAAGCAACCTGTACCTACAAAAGGTAAACAAAAATAATTCCTAAATACTGATGACATTGGAGGGGTTTATCCCGCCTTCTAAGTATAGTTTGCTACTAACATAAAAAATAATTATGGTAAGTAAATAAATGAAGAAAAAAAAATGTCCATGTGTGTGGTCTATTATTATGTTGTCGATGGTAAAAATGAGCAGAGTAACTAAGCTCAGTGACGTGAGATCGAGTGACTGCCAAAAGTTTTCGTAAGCCCATTTGGGTAAATATATCAAAATGGCTTTTCATTTCCTTCGCTCTCTGAGTCTCTGCCGTTGACAGAAAAGGTTGGACCTCAAATTATTTCTTTATTCATTACTAGTGACCCGCGCGCACTTCGTAGCCCTTGACAGGAAATTGTTAGTGTTTCTCTGCCATATTATGCGTGTATTAGGTATAGGTACATATATAAAAAAACCACTCATCTATATAAAAAACCGCATTAAAATCCGTTGCATAGTTTTAAAGATCTATGCATACATAGGGAAAGACAGACACGAGAAGGGACTTTTTTATTCTAAAAAAGGCTGATTACTTGTTATGTCTTAATGTTATAGCAATCATCTAAATACATATATAAAAGGACAGAGTGAGTGACTGACTGATCGCACTGCCAAAACCGCTGAATACATTGGGTTGAAATTTGGCATATATAGATAGGTTTTAGGACGTAGAACTCCGCTTAGAAAAGGTTTTGCCACGCGGGTAAAGCCACGGGCATAAGCTAGTTGAAAAATATAATAATATTTTTACCTGAGCAAGTTTTTATTTTGCCGATAGCTTTTACTACAAATAAGCTTAACCTTTGTTAGTGTCAGATAACTTTCACCGATACTATATCGAATTTATTAGGCATTCTATTGGAAAAATCATACAATTACTAACTTTTACTACATTTTGAACTTTATTGTAAAGGCATAAAGTCGAATATTAAAGAGATTGGTTATAAGAGAATTGCAAAAAGTCCCTATCCCTTATTTATCAGGATTGACCGAAGAATTAATTAATGAGGCATCCGCAAAGGTCATTAGACGGGTCCTCAGGATCTTTCGGACCCTTTTGAAGGCAAGAATTTCACCCTTGAGGCCGATAAGGGCGATATAGGCTTCTTTAAGTTCGTTTTTAAGTAATTGACTATTAAAAGGTAGTAGAAACTTTTTTATTGCTGGTAATTTGTTTTATGTTGCATTTTGGGGAATTAATTTTTTGGTTGTTATTTAGGCAATTGCTTTCATACCCTATATAGACTTCTATGCACTAGTAAGTTAAGTAACAAGTGAGTTAATGCCGTTTATTTACAAAGATGAATTTTAAATACTCACGAATCGTTTAGTGTAAAAATAGTATTTCAGTAGTTAAAGTTCTTTTTACCGGGGGTAGACTTCTTTTGCAGGAGGTCGTCTAGCTGGGTACCCCAACAGTGTCAGTTATTCTACCGCCTGAGCAGTGATGTGCAAACATTACTGTGCTTCGGTAGGAGGGCACTGTAGCTAGTGAAATTACTGGGCTAATGAGTCTTAACATCTTATGACTCTTGAGTGAGAAGCGTTGGTGCAGTGCTCCTAGAATTTCACATCATTGTGAAATCCTAAGTAGCACTGTACTGATTATGGGCAGCCGTTATCTCTTAACATCAGGAGAGCGTCTTGCTCGTCTTCTACTTCATCACAAAAAAAAAGATATAATATTTTTTCAAATATATTATAGGTTAGCCTTTGACCATGGTCATAAACGTAGTATAGCAGATTATATCTATAAATCAGGATAAATTCCTTACTGTGTATCGTGCTGGATGCTTGGCGACACGGTTTTGTCCAGTGGGTGGTAATTAGCCACGGCCGAAGCCTACTACCTAGCGAATAGAAAAATCCGCACATAACTAATAATTGTAGTCATTGGATTTTAGGATTCAAACTTGGTGTATTTTTATTCAGAATCATGTTTTTGTGGTTTAGTGCAATAAATTAAAAAAAAAAATAAACATTTGCACCGCATAACCCTTCGGTCACCTCCGCTTCAAATCTTGATTTAAGAAACACTATAGATTAATTCCCGGAAAAGTCACTGGTCATCACTATTTAAAATGTTATTCTTAAATTATGTTTTTTTATGTTTTTTTTATGTGGTGAAGTAGAAGACGAGCAAGACGCTCTTCTGATGTTAAGAGATAACGGCTGCCCATAATCAGTACAGTGCTACTTAGGATTTCACAATTATGTGAAATTCTAGGAGCACTGCACCAACACTTCTTACTCAAGAGTTGTCATAAGATGTTAAGACTCTTTAGCCCAGTAATTTCACTAGCTACAGTGCCCTCCTACCGGAGCACAGCATGTAATATGAAACCTATTTAACAGAAACAAATAAATAGGAACTTGCTCTCAAAAACAAACTGTTGGGTCGGAAAGTCTTGTTCTTGGCATTGTCCCAACAAGCTATGATATACCAGATAAACTTTAATTGTACTAAAATGATATTATTTCAGATTTGTATGAATTAAGCTTTATGACACCTTAAAGTAGTCTTACTTCTTAATATTTTTCTTATTACTTAATATCTTACTTTAGATCTAGACGTGTGATATGCGGGATCTCTGTTTTTGACCGCATTTATTGTACTTTCCATCAGAGTAATATAGTAGCCTATCTAAATATACTTATACGTATAATACATGCATAATATAGCAGAGAAACACTGATAATTTTCTGTTAAGCGATACGAAGTGCGCGCGGTTCCACTATTAGGACATAAATAATTAATAGGAAAGGCCAGGTCAAAAGTACCAAGAACCTGCAAGCGTGCATGAAGAATGTGATGAAAGTTGCGGAAGCGAAAGAGGTGTTTCAGGATTGTACCAAGTAGAGGGAAAAAGTCTCTGCCTACTCCAACAGGAATAAGGCATGATTATAATAATAATTAATAATATTAATATAATTAATAATATTAATAAAATAATAATAATTAATAAAATAATATATCTTCTTATTCTTCTTAGCGTATATCCCGGCTAATAGTCAGGGTCCGCTTCCTACTTTTTTATCTCTACTTTGCTCGGTCTTTGGCATCTTCCATTTCCATTTCCGTTGAGTTCATTGGCTCTCATGTCGTCCCTCACGAGCGGCCTACCGCGAGGTCTTGCTCATGTAACAATAAGGTCTAAGCACCTGTTTCCTATATAGGTATACCCCACTGGTCTACGCAAGACATGACCATACCATCTCAGGCGACTCTCCTGGAGCTGATCCGTTACGTCACGTACGTAAAGGCTGCCACGGATGTGCTCGTTACGAATGCAATCTCGTTTCGGATATAATATTATGTACTTATGTAAAATAATAATGATACTATTATCATTCCACTATCATTAATCGAGTAGATAAACTAGTGAACTACAAAGATCAAGGGTCAAATTGCAATCGACTGCACATTTTATATCCTTCCTTAACATTGTTCCAACATGTTCCGCAAAGTTTTTAATTAGACTCCTAAACATCCCGGGAACGTCCGGGCGGAGTCGTGCCGAAATTTCCTATCAAACGGAACTTTTTAAAGCTTTTCTTGTGTACTTAATGCACAAGTTTACTGCCGGCAGATGGCGCTGTAACTGGGACCAACTGAGGCGGATTTGGAGACACTTTGACTGGAGGTTTTAGGTAGAAATAGGCTATTGATTTCGTTGCATTCTAACGGTGGGTTTGTAAGTGTGAGACCCTGTCTAGGTTAGTTACTATTTTGTTACACATTCTGCTGTTGAGTTGATGAAAGATAGATCGGTCTTCAGGTGTTTCCGATTCTCCATGAACGCACATAGTAACCAATGATCATCACTTTCATGCCAGGTCAGGTCAAGAGTACCAAGCGGAGAGCATGAATCCAAAATGTAATGAAATTTGAAGAAGCGAAAGAGCGTGAGTCGGGATCGTGCCAAATTAAAGGAGATATTTCTGCCTACACCAACAGGAATCATGCGTATCCATTACTTTCATGTCTAATTAGTGTTTGTCAAGGTCCAATCCTATCTCCAAACGTGGTCGTCCAAAACAAACCTGGCGGCAGACAATAACTGACGAAGCGAAGGCCATCGGAAAGACTTGGAACGAAATAAAACGAGAAACTTAAGACAGAAAGGGATGGAGATGCACTGTGGACGCCCTCTGCCCCAGCTAGGAGACATAGGACTATAAGTCAAGTCAAGGTCCTATATAATACGGTCAAATGACACAAAATATAGTTTTATTTTTCTGTGCGTAGCTATCTTTGTAACGAAGCAATATTGAAAAATTTAACAGCTTCTGTGTTAAGTACTCGTAGTCCGTACTGTAAACATACCGACTAAATTTATATACCGACGAAGCCGCGTGCATAAGCTAGTCAATCTTTATAGTTTAGGTTCAATAATTTTACATGGAGTAAATCTACACAGCTTCTATCTATGTAAAGAACCCCGCCTTGATGTAAACTATAACCCCGTTTTCGTGTGACTGCACTTTGTAAGAGCGGTTAGACGGTTGATGAACTAATGCTGTGAACATGAACTATGAACTAATCTGCTCTAGGTTTGGTGGATCTACTGCTTTATTAACTTAATATATATTTTTATTCATTTTAGGTTAGCCTTTGACTACTAACTCGCGTAATATTAAGCGGCGGTGCAGCCGTAGATGGTAGCAGATACCTAAACGGCGGGATAAAGCACTCCCTGGCTCACTTATCGTTGTAGTAGTGCTGACTGGTATCGCTTTACTGGTGGTAGGCTTCGACCGTGGTTAGTTAACCATTCACGGGAAAAACCGCGCCCAGTGGTCAATATTACCGTGCTCCGTGCATGTTGTTCAGTGAGGCCAGGATGGGATTTATCCCGCCTTCTACCGACGACCTCTGTGGCGCGGTGGGCTAATACCTGCCTGCAACGCAGAAGGTTGCGGGTTCGATTCCCGCATGGGACAAATGTTTGTGTGATCCACAGGTATTTGTTCCTAGTCTGGGTGGTTTTTCAATATCTATTATAAGTATGTATTTACAAAAGAAAAGTATATAAGTATTATATCCGTTATCCTAACCACCATATTACAAGCATTAAGTTGCTTAGTTTGGGGTTAGGTGGCGCTGTGTGAAACGTCCTGAAGTATTTATTTATTTTTATTTTATTTATTTATTCTAGGTTTAGTGTGATACCTTCGGCCTCATCATTGCTTTGGATTAGGCGAGATCGTAGTTGAAGACTAACCTATAAAAATGTAGAAGTACGAGCAGTAGGACATTTGAGATTTATTTGATTTAATATTTTAATTTTCTGGATAAGTGAATATAAAAAAGCTTTGTTTATTGTTGTAGTATTTTTGTTTTGTTTTTCTCTTTAAAATGTTTAACCAATTTCAAGCCCCCTTTCAATTGAAATCCGCTCAACCTTGTCCGTCAACAACAATCTGACGATGGACAGAAATCGGAAAGATGTAATGCGTAAGCTACCACAAAAAGAATTACGTCTATACCGAAACGTTATTTCACGGATTCAGATCGGATTGAAATCGGTCGCAGTGTGAAAGAGCTAAATGATGTACCCACTGAAAAGTATTCAATTTATGTGTGTAGTTCATATTCTAAACTGCCTACACTTTTAAGAATAGTACATAAACAAGTGAATTAAATTAAAAAATTTTAAAACCCCCAACGCAATACGTAATTCACCATTTTTTTGATGGCGGCCATCTTGGATTTTAAATTTTATATAGTGGGCTGTATTCTACTCGTTAAGCCCTTTCATTTGATACCCATATTGAGGGGGTCGTGGAAAAAAAAAATAACCCGCCATTTTGTAGCGGCGGCCATCTTGGACCGATTTCCACCAAACATGGCTAAGAACACTCTCGACTTACTCTACTTTTAAACAAAAAAAACTAAATCAAAATCCGTTCATCCGTTTGGGAGCTACGATGCCACAGACAGACACATACACACACACACACACACACAGACAGACAGACAGACAGACAGACAGACAGACAGACAGACAGACGGACAGACAGACAGACAGACAGACACGTCAAACTTATAACACCCCGTCGTTTTTGCGTCGGGGGTTAAAAATGCCATATTATACAAAGATTTAATATTATAAACAACACCTGTAATAAAAGTAAGTAATATACAAGTATACACTTAATACTATACAAATTAAATTTTAATACAATCGATTTAACCATTTAGGCGATACGAAGCAACAAACACCTTGTGTTATGACATACATTTCGCCTACAGCAATATTATCACCCCTACAAAAATACTTCTATACGATTAATTTGTATGTATTTTGTTTCGCGTTCCCAGCCACCGAAGCGAAGGGATGATCTTTCAGTCTTGAGCTAACCGTGGCACGGGGCGGTCGCGTCCAGCCGGTTAGAGCACGAATTCCGCGCGTGTTGGTGAAAAAAAAAAAACTATTTTAATTATACGTTCGTTTAATAATTGTACGCTCGTTGTTGTGATGTGCTTGGATGTTTGAGCTTTGGATTGGGCTGGTAAGTTGTATTTTTAATACTTGGAAAGGTTTATTATTTTATTTTTGTTCGTCAAGTACTCGAAGACGATAAACCGATTTATTTTTGTTTTAAAGAGTAGGATATGTACCTACCTATATTTAACCCTTTCAGGACCATAAGACTAGGAGAGGTAATGTTATGGTTATTTCTGTATAATATGATCTTTTTTATGTCTATAAAACATATTTTAAAGTCAAAAAGTAAAAACCTATTTTAGTTTTTTTGGAATTTTATGGTACATGGGTGTCCCTATGGTCGTCAACGGTAAATTTTATTCGAAATTATTTACAGTTTTGTTTCAAGGCTAGAGGAATATCTAGGATCTAAACACTTATTAAAAACGCAAATTTACTACCTAAAATCATTAATTTATAAGAAATGAGTCAAGGTACAGAATAAAACAATTCAATCGGTCGTATATTACAGGTGAACTTTGCATATTATACAGGTGTTGTTAGTGCGATTATCTTTTGGAACGTGCACAATACGCGCATCATTTTCTGTTTATCGTTTTTTCGATGGATTGTAATAGGGTAGATCGATTTATAGCATTGCATAATATGGTAGGTACTTACTCATTTTTTCAGGAAGCCACAGAGACTTGCCTGATCTACAAACAACCAATTAATCTATTCTGACCGTGCTTCTCTGTGTAAATGGTATATGCGTTGTTCACTGTTATATCAAAAAGGTCAAAGAATAGTCTTAGATAATCTATCTTCTTATTCTTATTTTAACTTTGACCTGCGATCAAGCTCGTGTGTTATATTTCCTTGATTCGTTAGACCAATGCCACTCATATTTTTATTGTAGTTTGATACGAAACATATTTAGTAAAAAATCGTACCTAATCGTACCATGGTAATCAACTGGAAGCTTGGCTGGTAGCCAGCTTCAATTATTGGTATGACATGATTGACCATCACTTGGTGCATTTTATGCAACCAATCTTACCCTCCAGTCTGGCTAAACAGCGACCCATGCACCCTGTCCTAACGGGACAGTAAGAGAAGCTTTGCACATGGGTACAATATACGGCTCTAACGGTGTAGGTACCGTTAATCACCCAGGTAGAAAGTTCACCCGAATTCACACGGATTTTTTATATGACACAATAATGCATTTTATGACTACTACTATTATCTTAAGGTTATCCTAAGAATCTATATCGTTTTACAGTTGGCTGTTTCTATTAATTACACGATATTTTTAAAGGTTTATGACTTTATTGAAATCAGTTTTTTTTCTTTTATTGATATTGCTTGGTAACTATTCGGTTTTTGAATAACTTCATAATATTTTGTTCATATCGTCGTCCGAAAAAAGTATCCCTTCACGACCATAGGGACAGTACTGTCCCTTTTTATTTATGACTTTATAGCTTTATGAGGATCAAATTATCTAATAGTGTAGTAATTTATATTAATATAACATTAACCAGGCTATAGTTTTTTCATGAAATTTATTTATGATTCTCACTTTAACATCTTGTGAATCTTGAGAAAACTTTTTCATTTTCGCACCAAAAGATATGTCATCTTTTATAGATTATAGACACAATATAGTTCTACTTTTATGGGGCTGCTAGCAATGAATGGTTAAAATGGACATTTAAATTTTAGAAAACAAAAAAATATTTGAAATTGACCAAGAATTTATTTAGATTTTTATTTTTTTGTGTTGGGTACACGGATGTCCCCATGGTCGTCAAAGGGTTAAAATTATCTTATAAAATAAATTCATCCTATAAAATATTTTACTAAAGCGTTTAGAGTACCTACTTATATTTTGATTTTTTTACAAAATTATGTTTGTACTCGTATATTTGACGAGTCGCTTCAACACAATAAATACAAAGTAATCGTGAATAACCCCCTGATTTAAAATAATTAGGTTTATTTAATAATAAAATCAGCATTATTGAAAAAATAAAAGACAACAATGGTTGTGATATCCTTAGATATAATAATTAAATTTAGGACTACTATCCAGGATTTCACAATGATGTTAAATTCTAGCTGCATAAGATGTTAAGATTCTTCAGCCCAGTAATTTCACTAGTCACAGTGCACTTCTACCAAAGCACAGTAATGTTTGCACATCACTACTCAGACGGTAGAATAACTGACACTGTTAGAGCACCCACCTAGTCGACCGCTAAAGGAAAAGGAATGAAGAAATGTAAAGCAAGTCTACCCGCGGTAAAAAAATCTTAAACCTCGATTACTTTGATATATTTTTAAAATTTGTTTTCATACTGGTGACGGTTACTTAAATTATTACACAATATGTAGTCTCCTATTAATTATATTCTCACGTAAGTGACTTTTTTATGTTTTTACTAGATTTTGCTCGCGGCTTTCCCCGCGTGGGAAAATCCTTTCTTAGCGGAGGTCTACGTAATAAAACCTATCTGTATTCCAAATTTCAACCGAATCCGTTCAGTGGTTTGGGCTATGCGTTGGTAGATCAGTCAGTCACTCACTCTTTCCTTTTGTATATTTAGATGAGACCAATTATAAATGACTAGCTTGTGCTCGTGGCTTTGCCCGCGTACAGAAATCCTTTCTTAGCGGAGGTCTACATCATAAAACCTATTTATGTTCCAAATTTTAACTCAATCTGTTCAGCGGTTTGGGCTATGCACTGATAGATCAGTCAGTCAGTCACTCTTTCCTTTTATAGAATAGAAAACTCTTTATTGTTCACACAAATACAATAATATAGCTTACAACTAAGATTACACAGAAATAAGTGTTACAATTGGCGGTCTTATCGCTAATAGCGATCTCTTCCAGACAACCAAGCAGGGAAAGGAAATACATAAAATAGAGCGACGGTGGTGGTGGGCGGTGGGCGGCGGTGGTTATATATTTAGATTAAAACCCATTTTTTCTAACCATTGATATAATATAACATAGAAGTGGTACTGCAGTGCGCCATCGTGTCATCTATCACATAGACGCAGGAAGATTTGTATGCGCCGCGAGAATTATTCAGTTCTATAGCGGTAACTGTGACGCATGGTTACTATGTGTTCGGTCGGTGATATACTTACTTTTAGGCCTTGGGATATTAGGAAAAAATATATTTTCAACTTACTTCTAAAAAGGAGAAAAATAATTCGATATCAATGTAGGTATGTATGAAACTAAGAAGAGCAAAAAAAACTTATAGAAATTTTCTTGGTACAATCTTGATAATTCCAACTTCATAAACTTACCAAATTTCATAACCGTATGTTTGTAGATGTACGAGTCTGTATTTTATATCGTTGCCACATTTCTCATAAACTATTGATCAGACTTTGACCGTATTAATATTTTATTTTATTGAATGACGTGTAGTCCTACTAACTAGGTGTAACTTTCAGCATAATTGGTTCATTGGTAAAATATATTATTTGATATTAGCTACCTATTGTAATATTATTTTAAATATTAATAACTTAATAATATTCCATTGTTTCTTATCAGGATCGTACTGAGTGGAGGGGAATAGAGATTATGCGTATTATGTGTAATAATATTCCGTTCTATTTCCAAAATTTCACCATCCGTTCCTATGTACGCTTAGTTACCTGCAAGGCTTCAAAGTTCACATAAACTCGCAATATACTAAGGTTTCTAGTTTCTACAATAGACGAGTGTCGAGTGCTGACAAGTAAGACGAGAAACATCTTTGATTAGACATCTGACTGGATACGTCACTGCCAGGCGATCCCCGCTGCTAAAAATACATTTTATTAAACTTTATAGTGGCCGTAGCATGACACACGGGATCCCAATGAAACTTCAAGAGTAGAACTGTCATTCCATACATTGTACTTTTGTGAATGTATGGGATGACAGTTGACTTGACAGCAAGACAAGTTTACGCAGCCTCTGTGCTTGAGGGGCTGGTGGTAAACTTCGGTCGTGATTTTTTACTACCACCTGGACAAAACCGTTTCACCAAGCGATGATTATGACCGTGTTCCGGCATTTTGTCTACCTTTTAGGTTTAGTCTAATGCCATGTACAGCTGCATTGTCGCTTAATATCACACGAGATTGTGGTCAAAGGCTATCCTATAATGAATAAAAAAAATTGATCGCAGGGCATACAACTGGTTATAACAATACAGGTTATCACTCTGTGTATGTACTTGTATGAGTATATTTTAAACCAATTTTGTCGGGTGCGTACGTAGTGACATTATCGAAAAGTCATTAGTGTGTTATCATTATTGGTGTGCGTTGCCTTTTCCCCCGCAGAAACTGGCATACTTTTCGCATAGAAATTAGGAATGGTTTCTGTTCCCGTGGTTAAATGTTCTAAGATGACCATCTTGAAACTCACATACAGAGTACCCTTTGCCACTTTAAACTAAATATTAGTTCAGGTTAATTAGTGCAAGGTAAGGAAGTGAGGATTCTTTGCAGAGTCTGTCTTGTGCAATTAAAGACGGAGACGAATTTCGTTTTCTGAAATTAGCACGTTTATTTTGAACAAGAATGCAAGTGAGACAAATTTTAGACCCCCAACGCAAAAAGAGGAGTGTCCGCGGGACCACTAGTTTACATAATATAATATTAATATACTCTATTAACCAATTTGCGGCGTAAAGCTGCAAAAAAATCATCCTAGTCGGCAAGCAGCGCGAACATGAGATCTTAAGTCCTATAAATAATTGGCATTCATTCAAATACCTATAAAAAGGCTGTAGGGAGATGAACTACGTGTACTAATGAAGATATCGTCTCATTAAAATGCTTCCTGGGTTTCAAAACGAATGAATTATTAATTGATGGTAATAACCCATGTCTGGATGATTTAATATTAAAAACTGGTTTTAATTACAATGGGAATAGTTAATATTGTCAGTAGAATTAATAATTTTAATATATTATATTTGATCGAAAGTTTGTTTCGGTTTTAGTTTCGACCATTTTTGACCGAAAAATACAGATTCGGTTTTAATTTACCAATTTTTTTATTAAGGTACCTACTCTGAAGAGTTTTATTAAAGAAGATCCATTTATATTTTTTAATTTTTTTAAATGGTAAATGACTTTAATAAAGTGTCTTTTGTCAAATTTTAAAAAAAATCCTTTTTGATTTATACAAAAATACTTTAATAAAATATTATTATGTTACATAAAACCTTATAATTCGTAAAAAAAAAACACAACTAAATTGCCCAGTGCGATAAGACGTCGATTATTTACCTAGAATTAAGATATCTAGCTCATTAAGCTTCTTTGCAGTTGTTTGGTATGCAATAAAGTATTATTCTATTCTTTTCTAAATTTTATTTTTATAAATGAAGAATTTTAATTTCAAAATTCGTCATTTCGTGCGAGCGGTTCACTTGTAGCCTAATATTAGCCTCTTCATCAGACCTAGCCCTATAATATTTTTACCCTTAATATTACCATCTAAATCTCAACTCTTCCGCAAAAATGTGTTTTTGGAGCGGTTGAATCTTAATTAGGAAGCGGGCTAATTCATCGTTTAAATTCCCGCAGTTTATGTTAATGTTAAGAGTTAAAATGGTTATATCCGAGATTAGAACCTAACTTCCTTTTGTTAAGCTTATCTCGTTTTCTTTGGTTTAAAAATTACATAAGAAGTTGGTACTTTAGGTATGTTAGCTTTATTATCACTAGCCTTTTACCTCAATGTAAAGTACTCTGTTATTGCCTGGAAACCTCTGCATAATAAACCAGCAGGTGCCCCTCAAACGCACAATAAGTTATTTTACCAGGGGTAGACTTCCTTTGCAGGAGGTCGTCTAGGTGGGTACCCCAACAGTGCCAGTTATTCTACCGCCTGAGCAGTGATGTGCAAACATCACTGTGCTCCGGTAGGAGGGCACTGTAGCTAGTGAAATTACTGGGCTAAAGAGTCTTAACATCGTATGACTCTTGAGTAAGAAGCGTTGGTGCAGTGCTCCTAGATTTTCACATAATTGTGAAATCCTAGGTAACACTGTACTGATTATGGGCAGCCGTTATCTCTTAACATCAGGAGAGCGTCTTGCTCGTCTTCTACTTCATCACATAAAAAAAAAAAAAAAAAAAATAAACATTGTAAACACATATTAAAAATATGCAATCCTCATGAGTTTCTTGCTCGTTCTTCTCATAGAGGTGCCTTGCGAACGAGCGGTAGAGTGTTAAAATAGAAAAATGTCAAATTGACTTGCAAAAGTGCTCCAATGTAGCCTATTTGAATAAATGAATTTTGAGTTTGAGTTTGAATTGCAAGCTTTTAAATAATTATTTTATTTACTTTTACCTGTCAGTTTTGCTGTCTGTCTATTGATGATGGTGCTGAAAGGTAGGCATAGGAACTTCGTAATTAAACAACGCAACCCCATCGAGTTGGGCTAATTTGATTCGTCTTGACGAGTACTTTAGTGCTGGATGGTAACATTAATACAAGCTAGTTTTTAATAATATTTCATTGTCATACGATTTATACATGCATGCAAAATTTCAGCTCTATCGGATACCGGGAAGTGGGTCAAATTAAACTTGCATAATTTGATTATAGACAGACAGACAACAGACAGGTGAAAGTAAATAAAAGCTTGTAAAAAAGTTAAGAATAGGGCAATGTTATCTCTACACATTGCTTTTGCAAGAATTAATAAAGTTGTAAAATAGATCTAAAATATTTTTAAATTCATTGAAAGAGAGTATAATGTTGTCACTTTTAAAAAATACGCAAGAATTGTTTAACTTCTAAAAACTTACAAAACTCTTGGAAAATTATACGCGTGCTATAAGATTTCAGGACTAATTCTACCCTTCCTCATTTCCAAACAAAAAAACACGAGAAATTTACCTAAACCCCGTCTTATTAAACCTACTTTGTCATCACAGCCTCTTTATTATTTATAAAAACTAACAAGTCTTGACTTTAACCGAGATTTATGGTTTTTAATTTCTTTTTCAGTGAAACTTGTTTCCCTTGGAGACAAGACTGACGGAATTGAATTTACTGCGTAAATTAACATTTTGCGGGTACTTTGAGATTGAAGTTAGCTGACACTTTTATATGATGTTGGTTACGCAGAAAAATAATATTACATTTTGATGAAATGATTTTGTTACCGAGAATTACGAGTATAATACAGGGATTAGTTTGGTTCATAGAAACGTTGTGGTGACACAACTACAAAACAAGGTAATAGATTGCCTAGTGCAATAAGACCGCCGATTGTTAACCTACTTCATAACATATTATAGTAATAAGTTCTTTTGTATATTTTTGGTTTGCAATAAAGCGTAATTCTATTCTATTCTATTCTAGATATGTTGCTAGCCATTATTAAATGTGATTGAACTTGTTGATTTTAAATGTGTGCACACGATATTATTATGATTGTGAGGCGGCTTGATACTTCACACAACACCCTACTTACACCGTCAAATCACGATCTTCTTCTCGAGTCGATTGGATATAAGATATATTATGAGAACCCTACAAATGCTTTGACCAATGCGTCGCCACTGCTATCACATTATCATTTCCCTCTAAGAGAGAGGGTTATTCTACCGCCTGAGCAGTCATGTGTAAACATTAATGCGCTTCGGTAGGAGGGCACTGTAGCTAGTGAAATTACTGGGCTAAAGATTCTTAACATCATATAACTCTTGAGTAAGAAGCGTTGGTGCAGTGCTCCTAGAATTTCACATCATTGTGAAATCTTAAGTAGCAGTACTGATAATTATGGGCAGCGTTATCTCTTAACATCAGGAGAGCGTCTTGCTTGTCATCTACTTCATCACATAAAAAAGGTCCTGCATGTGAAAACTGTCGGCTATTAATCTCAATTATCAATTACGTTACAAATGCGCTCGTCAATATAAAATAATCCTAACGACAGTCTCATATAATAGAATCCTATTTGAATAGCCGAAACACACTGTGGGTTTACCGTGTGGGTCCTGCCTTTCGTTAGTGCCTTCCTAAACATAGTATGGTGTAGGAAAAAGCTGCCACAAACTGAAATTTGATCTCATAGGGTATAGTCCGTAAGATGTAAGTTACGGATCACAAACGTAGGTACGTACGTACGATCATTGGGGTAAGGATGGTACCTAGTTTTACACTTTACCTGCTATACTTATAATATTACTCGTGTAGATGAACAAAACGGCGACGCGTGTCATATGAAGCAAGCCTGCAATGCATGATTTCAAAAGAAATCATTTTTCTTTTATGTAGCATGAAGCATGAAATTCGGCCGAACTCAATGAGGGGAAAAATTTTAATAGGACCAAATATTATAGAGGGAATGATCTCTAAAATTTAAAATAAATATATTAAAGTGATTTTTGAAAATTATTGTCAACGAGTCACGTCTTTCTTGATGCAGTTAATCGTATCCAATCAAATATTTGTGAATGGAGTTACGATACATAGAAAATGACACCATAAAAATACTTTTTTTTTTTTTTTTTTTTTCTAGTCTATACTGTCCCACTGCTGGGCAAAGACTATTATATAAAAATACTATTATCTATTACTATTTATATTATAAAAGAACGATTTTTTTTGGGATTCTATTTATAGAAGTCAAACTTTGGAATAATAATATGGTGTAATTACAACGTGTAAATACTTTTAAAAATGTTAAGAAAATGCAATCTTCAGCTTTACCGAGAGACATTTTCAAAAAGTAGCTGCACGTAAGGAAAAGTCTTAAATCGATTTAATATATTTTTAAAACCGAGTGAAAGGTTCTTGTAAGCCTTGCATTTCTTACTCACCCTAGCGTAAAAAAACTATTAAACTCCTTACATTACGTTTATAAGATTTGAAATCTACTTACAGCGTCTCCCTTTCCACACCCTCGTTAATAAAATAAAAGGGATTTTAGGGAAAGTCCCCTAAAGATTCCTTTATAAGGGCAGATTAGCAGAACGCGAGCTCTTGACATCTTGTGTGAATTTTTAGGGGACCATTCGTTCGGAAATTTCCAATTTGTCTGACAAATGCAGTTCGGGATATTAATTGACTTCGTTTGTAGTTTTGTGCGGCGCTGTAATGTCGGTATAAGCGCTGCGTTTCCAGCGACTGGAAAATGAAATTCGGTGTTTTGGAAATGAGTGATTGCGTTATATTGTGTACTTGTAGTGCTTGTATATTGAGAATTTTGTACCTATAGAATACTTACCATTGGACTAGGTACTGAAAATTAATTATCTTTTATTTATATCTAAACCTCGCTTTACTTCATGAACGTGTATGTGCATGTTATCAAATTGATTAAGTTTTTAACGCTGTTTAAATTCTTCTTTTTTTATAGTACAGAGTTTTCCGTAACGTAAATGTCAGTCACCATTAACTACTTAACTAAATAAGTACACAAAAGGATTAAAAAAGTAATGACATTTTTTTAAGATATCCTTTATGTTCGTAATAATACGTCACAGTTCAACGTTCATTCCTACCTCTGTCTATAAAATGACTAAATAAAAAATAGGGTCAAAAAACTGTAACGGAATGCTATAATATTAGATTAAAATCTGGTTGGGAAAACGTGTTCATTGTAATGTTACCTACCTTTCATTATGATAAATTAAGAGCTAAATTTTAATATTCCCACACAAAAAGCCTTTTCAAATAGAAAAAGGTTTGAATTTCGAATCATTTATTTCAGCTTTCTCTAAAAAATAGACTTTCATACGACCTGGGCTAAACTGAGTTTTAATTAAAGGTTAAATTTATCACGCTTAGTCAAATACTGATTTAACTTAAAATTTAACTTTTTTAACCCTTAAAATACGATTTTCTGGATGCTTTTGCTTCTTGGCACTAAGGCTGGGGGATAGTAAGAAAATTATTATTATATTCACTCCCCTAATATAATTATTATTTATAATCTGAATATCTGTCTCTATAAAATTGGGATTGTTTGAAAATTTACTTTTTGCTCATCGTTTATGTAGTTTATGGACTCAAACACATGTTATATAAACATTTGCTTACATTAACTTAAAATTATAATTATTCATAAATAATGCACGTCATTGAGATCGCTTTCTGCAGATAAATTGCCTAAAAAGCTGTCTACGACATAAACTCTTTGTTTCGTTTTTTTTGAGTACCTAAACGTTGGCTGATTCACTGTAACTTTTGACTAAGTATTTATTATTGATACCAAAAGCTTTTTTTTAGTTGAGTCAGTATTTTATTGAGAGTGCGATAAAGCTTAAAGAACTTGTTTCCAAAAGACTGCGGTTTTATTATCCTTTAGTAAATAATGTGAGATCAAAGATCGAATGAATGTGTCTAGATAGGTAGCTAGTTTAGTTTCATACAAACTATAGTAATAGTGGTAGACGTCACGCACCTTAGCTAAACTGAGGCTCGGCATAAATATTGATATGTAATTGCATTATAAAGAAATATTTACTTGCAAACATAGTCTAGTTGGTAAATACAATAAATACAGTATAATTTGGTGAGCTATTTGTCATACTACCTATCTATCACTATCTGGATCATAATCAATTGTAATTTATATATATATTCTTTGTATTGCATTTAGCAATCTATTATTATTCTTTAATAAAATTTCAATATTAATAACTGGAAAGACTTAACTAATGTTGTTTTTAGTAAGTTACTTGCAAATTATTATGCATGTTGTCTGTGCCTATAATTAGGGTGACATTTATCATGTTCCTATAAAGATTTATATTAGTCTAAGATTGCCACGATGTACACCCTGTTGGTACTCTACTTAAATAAATAAATACTAGTAATTAAAAAATCATACTAGTATATAATATACTTTTGTATAGTAAAATAAGTCGTCATGAAAGAGTTCATAGAATAATTAAATCTACAGCAGGCAATAATGGCAAAAATCAAAAGCAGGCAAAAATGTAATAATAGTGATATTCATTTGACCACATGAGGCATAAGAATCGGGCAGAGCGTCAACCATTAGGATGTGCATTTTACACTAACTGGCAAAATGTATTCTGTAGAGCTAGCTTCTCAGTGTTATTATTGTTTTACGCAAGCGAGCACGGTATGTGTATTTATTCCAATAGTCTGTGATTTCAGTTTTAAAATAAATTTACTTTTCTCTGATTCTATATCGAAAGTCATTGACTTTTGAATTAAATTCAGCCACCCAGTAAATAAGAAACTGATCGGCCGCGATTAACTTTCAAACGTAATTAAAGTTTATTAAAACCACAAAGTTCTTGTCACAGAGGGACTATCAGAATAGAGGAATATAGATAGAGTCTTAAAATAAAATTAATTACTTTGTAATCTTACAAAAGTGTATTTTGTATACTTTTTGGAATAAATGCTCGGCAGTCGCTCGCTCGTAGGTGTACCACTCTTTCTTTGTTCTCTGTTAGACGGAACTATAGCTAGTTTGGATACAAAATCTTATCGGAGAGCCGATCTAATTAATCATTTAATCAATCTGTGAGTTCCACGTACAGAAATCTATACTTAATCCAGACAAAATAAATGCAAACGTGAGTTTATTACTTTTTTTACGAGTAAAGCAATGAAATAGAATGCATTGATTACGAAGCTTCTGTCTAGCTAGACGAGTACCATACAGACGATTTGTTTTATCCGGCTATTTGCAAACATAGTTTATTTTTCGCATGTTCTCAACATTCCTTCAAACCTGGTTGTCTGTAAGAGATTGCTCTATGATGTAAGAATGCCGATTTTTTGCCTTTAGTTCAAGTTCAAGTTCTTTATTTCCATGTAGGCATACAAAATTAACTTATGTGCGTCAGTTACATTGATATTATAGACAAATTATTAATATTACAATTGTAATTTCAGCCAATAGGCTTTGTCAGCAATACTTTACTTAATAAAATATCAAGGAGCAATAAATCGATAATTGTCTGCGGTGACTTTAACACTGATATATTGGTAGAATCCTCAGATAAAATGAATTTAATTAGCCTCTTCAATTCCTTTGGCATGAAATACTTATTCTGTGAGCCTACAAGAGTAGCCGACAATTCCTCGACCTGTATCGATAATATTTTTACTAACTGTGAATGTAATAACTTAACGTTAACATCAGGTATTAGGTCCGATCATAGAGCACTCTCATTAGGATTTGAAACCAATCATACTAAAAGTAAGACTGTTATTGAGCATAGGCCGCTCACTAAGTATAGATTAGAAAAACTAAATACCAGCGTAGAGGTAAACCTAGCAAATACTAACCTCACCGCGGAGGACCCTAATATTAATTACGAAACCATGTTCTCAGTAATAAGTAAAGAATTCAAGGAGATATGTCCTAAGAGGAAATTACAGGGTAATGGTAAACTAGAGTTTGCCGACTGGGCCACAAAGGGAATAAGAAAAAGCCGAGATAATATGTACCAATTGTACAGCGATAAAGCCCATAATAATTCAGAGTCCTTTGTAGAATATGTTAGATGTTACTCAAAGACTTTCAAAGCCGTCTGCATCCAAGCTAAAGCCTTGATGATTAGAGATAGAATAAGCAAATCAACCAATAAAGTTAAGGCAGTTTGGAATACCATTAATAGAGAGACGGGTAAAAGTAAAACTAAGGATACAGAATATAAATTATTACAAAATAATCAATTAATATCAAGTTCTGAAGAAATTGCAAATATCTTTGCGGACTTCTTTTCTAACATCGCGTTAAATTCAACTAAGTCACTTGACTCTTCTCCCGACTTAGCAGTAACTTATCTAAAGGAAAATTTTAAACATGATATACCTGACTTTTCCTTTACACATGTATCGGCAAATTATGTTAGAAAAACGTATAAAAGCCTAAATGTAAAAGCCACTGAAGACCTCTGGGGCCTATCGGTTAAATTGGTAGAGTCGCTTATAGACACCCTTGCTCCTTACTTATCGGAATTGTTTAATTTGTGTATAGATAAAGGCACATTTCCGGACCTGATGAAAGTTAGCAAAGTCACCCCAATCTTTAAATCGGGATGCAAAACTGATCCCTCTAACTATAGGCCGATCTCGGTACTTCCTGTCTTGAGCAAAGTCTTTGAAAAAATGATGCTGCACCAACTGCTGTCTCACTTCAATCAATACAAAATATTACATAAAAGTCAGTATGGTTTCACCAAGAGTAGATCTACGACAGATGCAGGTAGTCACCTTATGACTCTGATCCTTCAGGCTTGGGAGAGTTCACAGGATGCTATTGGCGTATTCTGTGACCTTTCCAAAGCTTTTGATTGTGTGGATCATAGCACACTGCTGAGGAAGTTGGAGGTATACGGAATTCAGGGAAATGCCTTGAACTTGGTGGAATCTTACTTGTCAGACAGACAGCAGAAAGTGGATATTGGCGGTGTCATTTCATCAAGCCATCCTGTTAGAATAGGAGTGCCACAGGGGTCAATCCTTGGTCCATTCTTGTTTCTGGCATATATAAATGATCTCCCTTACATGGTTAAAGACCTAGCAGACATCGTTTTATTTGCCGATGATACCTCGCTAATATTTAAAGTGGATAGGAAAGATAGTGAGCTTATACATGTAAATAACGCGTTAATAGTAATATCTAAATGGTTTGCAGCTAACAATCTGTTATTGAATACGAAAAAGACTAAATGTCTGAAATTTTCATTACCTAACGTTAGGTACATAGAATCTAATATAGTTCTTGACGGTGAAATACTAAAGCTTGACAATGCAACTTTGTTCCTTGGCATGAATATAGATTCTAAGCTACAATGGGGTAATCATATTAATGTATTGTCAGGGAAATTGAGCTCTGCAGCATTTGCGGTGTATAAAATCAGGCAACTATCAGATGTAGCTACAGCGAGATTAGTTTACTTTGCATATTTCCATAGTTTAATGTCATACGGTATTTTACTGTGGGGGTCAGCAGCAGATATTGAGACTATTTTCATACTGCAAAAGCGTGCAATTCGTGCCATCTATGAGATGCGCCCAAGAGACTCTTTAAAGGAGCTCTTTAAAGAGATAAATATACTGACCCTACCATCTTTGTACATTTACGAAAATATTATGTATGTCAGAAAAAATTTAGATAAATTCAAGTTAAATAGTGACACTCATAGCTTTAATACTAGAAATAAGAATAAGTTAGCTGTACCTCGATTCAGATTGTCCAAAACGAGCCATAAATCATTTTTAGGGAATTGTGTACGTTTTTATAATAAAATCCCTGATGAAATAACGGGGCTCACAGAAGGTAAATTCAAAAGCCGTGTTAAAAACATATTACAAAAGAAAGCCTATTATAAAATTAGCCAATACATAGAAGACAAAGATGCCTGGAAACCTCTGCAACCACCTGTAAATAAATTATGTAACCAAGATAATAATTGTAAACACATATTTAAAAAAAGCAATCCCTATGAGTTTCTTGCTCATTCTTCTCATAGAGGTGCCTTGCGAATGAGCGGTAGAATATTAAAATAAAATGTAAAATTGACTTGCAAAAGT
Source organism: Hemithea aestivaria (assembly GCA_947507615.1). NCBI lineage: Eukaryota > Metazoa > Arthropoda > Insecta > Lepidoptera > Geometridae > Hemithea > Hemithea aestivaria. Next base: position 15,267,101 of record OX382336.1, on the reverse strand, counting down.
GCTCCATTGTAGCCTATTTGAATAAATGAATTTTGAGTTTGAGTTGAGTTTGAGTTTGATAAAATCTTGGATACAATAGTACGCTTTTCCATAAGTATTTTAAGTTTTTTTTTAAGTTTTGGTGTCCACTTATTACTATTTCCTGTAACCTGGTATACAATAAAGAGAACTTGTATATGTTGGTGTATTTAGTCAGAAAAAGATAATATTGTTATTTAAAAATTATATACTTAAATTTGATTTTTTAAAACCGTTAGTGTTCTCCGAAACTAAATTTTAATAAAACTGCAGAATTCACGTCTAATTATATTGTTGGGAATATGTATCTCTACCACTGTTTTGAACATTTGTTATGTCCTTTTGACTAGATCTAGTTCAGTGGATGTTGGGTACTGCAGACATGAACTCCTGATGAAGGACATCGTAGTCCATGATATTGTCTGCACTCGTCCCATTATCTTCTAATTCGCTCCAGTTACGGGTCAAATAGTTGAAATTTTTCTTATTTATAGGATTCAGAATTTTGCTGAATAAAAAAAATACTTTATTAAACAATTACATAAAAAATATCAGCTTTGTAATACAAATTCCGAAGCAATTTTCTTAAGACAAAGACATTTTTCTCTAAAACCAATTCCACGAAATCTATGTTCGAAATAAAGCTTGTTATCTCCATTGATATCTTTAGTCAAAGGGTTGCGTAAAGGTCGCCTCTCACCACCGACTTACGTAAGGCTAATTCTATTATATATTTACGAATACACGACCACCGCCTCTGGGGGCTATAAATAGCTTAACAATACAATACAATACTCCTTATTGAGAACAAGAGCTGACAGTATTAACTGAAAGCTAAATTGAACTAGTTCTTTGTCATTTATTATAAAAAAATATCTTGGCAATGTCGGATACCACTGGTGACCATTGTTTTGTTCAGTGGGTAGCGACTCAATTATTCAGAATCACATCTGTACCACATGACCCTTAAGTGAAACCGAAAGAATGTACTAGAAAATATTATTAAACCTTTTAGGCAGCCGTCCCACCACCGGCGAGAAAACCTATTGGCTATTTTCTCGCTCAAGAAACGTACAAAAGATATATATTCTGTGTAAACAAAAGAGATGCATAAACAAATAGTTGATCGCTGACTGTTTACACTATCGGCGCGGACTCGCTTTACTAATTTGTCGCTGAGCAACAAGAGCTATGATAGATAATACTCGCACAGCGATACTCGCCGACAGAACAACCAGCGGTCATTTCTTTACAGTCGTCTCACTCGCACACTCAGAACGACGCACTCGCTCCCCGCGGTGTATGATCACTAAAAAGTATAAATGAAAGTCGCTACCCATGTCTATCTGTCTGACCCTATGTATGCTTAAATCTCATTTTAATACAGTTTTTTTTAATAGAGTAATAATTCAAGACCAAGGTTTATATTAATAATATTATTTAATACATGCATAGTCATAGTATGGTAGAGAAACACTCATCATTTTCTGTTAGGCTCTACGAAGTCCACTAGAACTGCCATAAGAGTAACTTTAGAAGCAAGTATACACAACACTCCTTAAATTGACATTATCACGGAACGGACAGTCTCCATTAAATTAATTAACTAAGGCATAGTAAAAGGGACCCTATATTTATTTAGGGACGTAACCCTAGGGCCACCTTAACTGCCTAGGAGAGATGGCCTGCGGAGATGGCACGATAAAGTTTGGCCATCACAGAATGTTGTAATAAGGCAGATGTCGCGCATTAAAATCAGAATTGACAGCAAAGAAACCAATTGCGGTTCAATATAAACTTTTACGTCTTTTGGGTACTATGGAGCCTCGAAATGATTATTGATTATATTGGTTGTTTTTTTTAAGTTGCTGTTTTTATTGTGCGTATTTTAATCAGAAAGTGTCTGTGAGAATTATTTTTGATCGCTTGAAAAATCTTTTTTGTAGGAAAAAATCATAAACTATACAATGCCAGTACCTTCTACCATAAAACAGCGTCGCACTCGTGACCACATAAAACGTATGACATTTATCGGCGATCGCACACAAATAGTTTTTAATTCGAACAGTACCTATAGTTTAACCGTATTAATCTCTGCGTATTAACCGCTGGTGAGGCAATAGCTGGAGCTTTGCTAGCTCAGTTTGTCAGCATATACCTACTTCACATGCTTAATTACATGCTCAGCAAGGTCGAGCATTTTTGCCTTGAATATTACTTCGCGCCAGTCAATACGCGGATATTGGAGAGCGGTGTCTGTTGCTTATACAAGTAAGCAGGCCACACATAGTGTAGCTGTTTTACGGTCAGAATAATTATATAATGTGGGGTCTTGAGTAGATCGTGGTTTTGATTGCATTTAGATGGCATCTGGAAGCAATAAAACTTTCAATAGGGGTCCATTGGCTATCTTAATCAAACAGTGTTTCCTTATGAGCATTTTCGGTTAGTATTAAGTATAAATTATAATAATTAGCATAAAATATTATTTATTATTATATTTAAATAAATAACTCTTTATTGAACAAAATAAATACAGCCGAATAAAATTTAAAAAATTTAAAAATAAATGTAATTTACGTTACATTACATAAATAAACAAATATTATAATTTATATTATGTCAAATTTTGTAACATTACGGTGACTCTTTGTTTTATATCCAGTCCATTAAGGTAAATTTGGACAAGTTGCACCCTTCGGTTTACCCTCGTATTTCCATTCCTGTAGGAAAATTGTGATAGTAAAAAATGTACTCTTCCGGGTCTCTGGCTAACTACATGCCGAGTTTCATTGCGAAATCAGTTCAGTAGTTTTTGAGTAAAAGAGCATAATACATACACACTCAGATATTCACATACTGAGATTTGAGTCCAAGAATTACAGGATTTATAATAATATTATTATCAGAAATATACGGGTCACTGGGCCATGGGCTACAATCAGTAACAAGCATCTTCTAGACAAGCTTGTTTCTTGACCGCAACTGTATAATATTCTTCTGAACTGAGGTATTAACAGAGAAGGTTGTGATAATAAGCACTTATAAAAACGTCATAAACAAAAAACATTTTATATTGCATCTATCAACGAAACAAAATGCTTCTGACTCTTATAGGAACGATCTAAAACGTAAAGTGGTCAGAATCACAAACGTGTTTCTCGCATTAAGCAGCCTCACCAAAATAGTTTCCTGGAAGAGATTTAAACCAATTTCAGTTCGATTTCAAGTGAACAACACTACCGAAGGGACGACCGCAAGGTTCAGTCCCGACGCTTCCAGAACATTCTTCCAACACGGGAATACACTGAAGCCCATTAATATTGTGGTATTTGGGACGTCTTTTACGGGAATCTGAGAGCTCCAGGTCAAGGCTTAAGATGCGAGGTAAAGGGTTGATCGATTAGGTATTTAATACCTCTGGTTCCATTTTATTATAAACAGCGCCTTACGCTTTTACCTGCCTAAATCACGAACCCGTGGGAAAATTGAAATATATTAGCCAATGTGTTCTTTAGGTTTTCATCTATCAACACACCGAGTTTTGTCGCAATCGGTTATGTTATAATTTTTTTGGCCATCATGTAAAAATAATTATTGACACGTATCTTTTTGTATATCTGATAAAAAACGTGGGAGATTCAACGCACTAAAGTTGCTAGATCGTGACGTCACACCACTAAATCTAGTACATTTTTGTTTAGTGGTGTGACGTCAACTCAACAGAATTTTATATCTCACCCATTTTTCATTATATTTGCAAGAAAAAAATACGTATCGAATATTTTTTTATTAAAGTAATTACAGACTAATTGTATTATTAAGTAATTTTGTAAAACTGTCCGTGTTTTACCGGGGGTAGACTTCCTTTGCAGGAGGTCGTCTAGGTGGGTACCCCAACAGTGCCAGTTATTCTACCGCCTGAGCAGTGATGTGCAAACATCACTGTGCTCCGGTAGGAGGGCACTGTAGCTAGTGAAATTACTGGGCTAAAGAGTCTTAACATCTCATGACTCTTGAGTAAGAAGCGTTGGTGCAGTGCTCCTAGAATTTCACATTATTGTGAAATCCTAGGTAACACTGTACTGATTATGGGCAGCCGTTATCTCTTAACATCAGGAGAGCGTCGTGCTCGTCTTCTACTTCATCAAATAAAAAAAAAAAAACCTACACATGCTGAGTTGGCACCATTTCGCATACATAATTATTATTTTGTATTTAGTTTAGTTTGTTAATAGTAAGAAAAACTGTTTCTTTATTTTGTATTTTTTTTGTTTCCTGTGTTTTATAGCCGTGAATAAAGTTCTATTCTATTCTATTTTTGAAAATGTTGACCTTGTCAACATCTGTATTCATATTTCACAGTTCGTTATAACGTGCGAGCGATAGGGTCGTACGTCGATGGCACACTCTTAATCTTTCATATAAAACGTTACGCAAAGTAACAAAATTTCACCAAAAACCTCACTTTACATTCGCGCATCCAATTACAAAACATCAAATAACTCATCCTACGGGAACTCAAAAAGTCACATTAAATTATATGTAAGCCAAGCCAAGACACAAAATAGGGTTCCTCCCTCAGATAAGCTCCAGAACCAATTTCCTTGGCGAAAGAGGCAAAATGTGTTTCTATACGTTTAATAGAATGTTAGAGTATCGAATTTGCATTTAGTGTCAAATAATAACTGGGATTGTGATTCTGTACTGATAAGCGATATTTGCTTTTTCGCAGAAGCTAGGTTTAGCTTAGCTGGTTACACTCTTTTTTTTATCCCAGGAAAAATGCGTTACGCATCATCACCCCACGCCGGGGGGCGCGGGGCTAAGTCACACTTCACATTAATATTATAAATGTGAAAGTTTGTGAGTGAGTGTGTATGTTTGTTACTTCTTCACGCCTAAACGTGTGGACCGTTTGTGCTAAAATTTGGTATAGAGATAGCTTAGACCTTGGAAACAACACATAGGTTTCAGTACATGGCACAGTACAGCCGGTAAAACCGCTGGGCGCAGCTAGTAGAATATATATATTTTTTTAATGTGAAGAAGTAAGAAGATGAGCAAGACGCTCTCCTGATGTTAAGAGATAACGCTGCCCATAATCAGTACAGTGCTACCAAGAATTTCACAATGATGTGCAATTCTAAGTGCACTGCACCAACGCTTCTTACTCAAGAGTCACAAGATGTTAAGACTCTTTAGCCCAGTAATTTCACTAGCTACAGTGCCCTCCTACCGAAGCACAGTAATGTTTGCACATTACCGCTCAGGCGGTAGAATAACTGGCACTGTTGGGGTACCCACCTAGACGACCTCCTGCAAAGGAAGTCTACCCCCATATAATAGAAATATCTCTTTACTGAGCACTGAACACCCTTAAATACAATATGATTAAACATTAAAGAATTCAAATTCATCATCAGCCTTCAATTGCCCACGGCTGGACATACATAAGTCTCCTTTTGATTTTGCCATTCTCCCCTGTAATTCGGATGCCTCCTGCCTGATTCTTGATGTCGTCAGTATCAACATACAAAGACAAACAACTACATCCAGGTAGTCCTTCGAAGAATTAGGTGTTAAAATTGGCGGTCTTACGCTAATAGCGATTGTCTGATATGATATGGAGTCTTTAAATAACACTCACTTATATTTTGAAAGACATTTATTGCGCTATGATATTATACTGATACAGAGAAGCAAGGTGGGAGCGCGCGCGTTGCGATCCCGTGATAGATGCTAACTAAACTATAACTAAAGATGTACGGATGCACCGTACATACTCCCGGCCCAAATATGCCAAAAGTACTTAACAGTGCTACATGAAGGTGTAGTGCCGTTATGATGAAAACATGTTAAAATGATGAATAATGATACAAAAAACCAAATGAAGACTACTTGCTAAATGATATAAAAATAAGTGTTAGTATGATGATACAAGGTGAAAAACAATGTCAAATGTTAGTATACTTTCAACAAAACACAAAATGATAAAATTCAAATAGATAAAAGAGGGAAGAGTCTATGTCTCTGTAGTTGTAAACAAAGTAAAAATTAAGATAGACAAAAAGAGGGAAGAGTCTATGTCTCTGTTCAAATTATATGCGATTTACGCGGCATGGGGGAGGTAGCCCTAGTATTCACATTCACTGAGTGTGCAGCCTCCCGAGGCATGCTGATTACACTTTCACTTATAACACTATCACTTATATCGCACAGTGGAGCGGCAGCCTCCCGCGCCTCCCTGGGGCGCGGGCGATGCTGCCCCGCTGGCTCCGGCGGCGCGGCGGGCCCGCGTCTACTGCGGCGGCACCGCCACCAGGTGCCGACTGCCACCACCACGATGATAAAGGCGATGACGATATACGTCATCGAGTAGTGGTGCACGTCATGCACCGTGAGCTGGTGTTCCGACTGCTTTTTGATGTTGTTTATGCGTTTCTGCAGCTCATCCCACACTTGTTCAGGAGTGTTAGGTTGGGATGGCATGCTTTCAACGTGCAATGATGTGTCGATTATTTTATTGATTACTGATATTTCCGGAGCTTTGATGGTAATAGTGTTCTGAAGATTGTTCCTGGTGTGGATACTGTATTTAAGTCCTTTTAGTACACATCCATTTCCTAATGATATAATTCCATTGCCTTGAATATCCTCTATAGACATGGTGTACGCGCAATAAGTGCGAACATGGCATTTGTCGCAGCACGCGTACAGCCACTCGTTCCTTTTGTGTAATTTGATCCATTGATCCCGACACGGCCAGCTGATTGTAGTACAAGCCGCGTTATCGGTTAATGAGCTTAATAGCTTTATATCGCATACTGATTGTTTAAGTTTAAGGTCGTAGAATGGAGTGTTTAATGAGCATAATATTTTGAAATCCGACATGTGTGTACACGAATTTAAATCGTTTTCTGATAATAGAGTAGCGACATCCTTTTTGATGTTGTAGGCGATGTACGGTAAGGGGGGATTTACATAGTAGGTCATATTATTTCTATTCTGTGGTATGCTGATTATTTTGTCAAGTTCGAATACATCTGCACTTAAAAGCGGTATCTTGATTTCGATGATAAGGTAGTTTTTGACTACTCGAGCTGCTACTTTTAGTAATTTGTAGAGATCTCGTATGTTGTCTCTGTCCACTGGTAGTATCAGGTTACCTTGAAGTTGGCCAGAGATGAGATTCATTTGTTCAATCAGCTGTTGTGGTAGCAACAAATGCATATCTATGCGACCATGGTAGATGTCAGTGATCGTGTCGATTAATGTCTCTTGTATTCGCCTTATTTTTGATAAGATGATATTCGCTGATAGCGCTGCTGATGTGATATATAGTGCATTTTCAGTAGCATCTTGCAATATATTCATTTTCAGTGACATACTTTGTAGGCTTTCATTAATAGAATGAAACTGCTTCGTCATGATTTCTTCATTTCTTCGTAGTATGTTATATTCTGATTCAAGAACAGATGTTTGGTTTTTCAACATGTTTTGTAGATGATTTTCATTCCTTGCAATTTTCTCTAAATCCTGTCTGTACTGCTCTGCAAATCTTTCGTCTAAAACGCCAAATAAAGTATTTGCAATGTATCCAATTCCATCCACTAAACCTCTTTTCTTTCTTTTCAAATCTGGATTTTGTAAGAGATAATTGTAGTGATCTATTTCCTTTAATTCTTGTTCTAGTTGCAATGTGATACTTTGAAGATGATCCGTCTTCTTTGATAACTCTTTTAGATTTTCGACGTAAGAATCAATGTTTGATATGCTTTGCCAATATGTTGTCATATTATAGTAGATTACGAGTTTCCATTCGTCCTTAATGTAATGTAGATTCGCCATTTGATCGAAAAATAGTCCTTGGTTCTCGTTTAGAGCTGTTTTGTTGTATGTCGCATGTTCAGATAATGTTTGTTGACTGCTAGGTGATAACAATGATGTGATTACTAACAACACAGACAGTACATTACTCATGATATGCCCTTTGAGACGAGGTCGCAGCTGTCTGGTTGGTCTGTCTGGTTGGTTTTGATCAAATGGGCTTGCTGATGTCTGTGGAACTTGCTGTGGTGTCTGTTGGTCCTCTTCTCTAACTGGTAAGGGGATGAGTTTGCTGACGGGTCGTTTGATACGATGATTGTTGTTTATCTTTAGAGTTACAACACGAACAACGCCGTCCTGTCCCGGATGCAACTCCATTACCCGGCCAAGAGCCCACTTGCCTGGGGGTAAGTTTTCATCCTTGATAATTACCACATCATCAATTTCCAAATTCTTCTTTTGATTGCGCCATTTACTTCGGGCTTGTAAGTTTTGCAGGTATTCAGATGACCACCTTTTCCAAAAATGATTGTTCATAGCTTGTACCATTTGCCAACGCGTGGTAAGACCGACTGAGTTTGGTTCAGTTTGCGGTCGTGATAATAGTGGCCCGCCGACCAGAAAATGTCCGGGGGTCAAGTATTCGTCATCTGTGTTCTCTGATAGCTGACAAAGTGGCCGAGAATTCATGCAAGCTTCGATTTGATGTAATAGCGTTGCGAATTCCTCGTAAGTCAGTTTTTGCTCTCCTAACACTCGCTTGAGATGATACTTCATGCTCTTTACGGCTGCTTCCCATAGTCCTCCTGCACTGGGCCATGCAGGAGCGTTGAAGTGCCATTCGATTCCCAAATCATTGATGTTGTTGATAAATTCCGTGTTGATACTATTTTGTACAATTTCTTTGTACTCTCGCTTTAATACACGATCTGCACCTACGAAATTTGTGCCATTGTCGCTATATATATGGCGAGGGGTGCCTCTTCGGGCACAAAACCGTCGGAAGGCTGCTAAAAACGTCGGTGTGCTCAAATCTGATACTAGTTCTAAGTGTACTGCTTTTGTAGACATACACACGAACACTGCCACATATCCTTTAGAGGTTCGTACACCTCTACCCTTATTGATCTTTAGCTCGATAAATCCCGTAAAATCAACTCCTGTGTGAGTGAAAGGACGAGAAGGGGTGACTCTGGGTTTAGGGAGGTCCCCCATGATATTTTGTGCGTTATCCTTGCTGTACCTTCTACACCGAACACATCTTCTCAACTGACGTTTGACTGTCCTCATTCCACTGATGATCCAAAACTGATTCCTAATATGTGCTAGCGTCAGCCGAGGTCCGCCGTGTAAAGTAGTGATGTGTGCTTGATCTATGACGAGATCTGTGAGCCGCTCGTGGGATGATAATATGATAGGATGCTTTGATTGATCTGATATGGCTGAATGATTCAACCTCCCGCCGACTCTCAACAGACCCTGTTCGTCTAAGAACGGGTTTAAAGAAGAGATCTTGCTCTTTGAAGACACATGTCCATTCTTCTTGATATCTTCAATGTCTTTGTTAAAACATTCGCTTTGACTCTGTTTGATTATAAGTTTGTGTGACGCACTTATTTCATGTGACGTCAACGCACTATGACGCGGTGCATTCGCCCTATCGCGAATGCATGTTATGAAACGTAACACCCAGGCTAGTACCTTGGTAGCCCTTGATAGCGAGCTGTGACGTTGTAAAAGCTCGTTGATAAGTGATTCATGCTTCTGTTGTAAGGCGGTGTTTACACTTACTGCATTCTTCAATTCTATTTCCGGACTTTGATAAGTCGTGCTTTGAGTCTTTTGCTGGTTATAAGTGGTTAGCCATTCAGGCCCTTGCCACCATAACTTGTGCTTCGCAAGTTGATCTTTCGAGAGGCCACGGGTTGCGCAATCCGCGGGGTTTTCCTCCGATTTGACATGTTGCCACGATGAGGGTGGTATCGCACCTGTTATCTGTTGCACCCTGTTAGCGACAAACACCTTCCATCTTGATATGTCGCCATTAAGCCAACCCAAAACAATCATTGAGTCGGTCCACGCGTGTACTTTTAAATCAATTCCACGGAAAGATTCCAGTACCTTTTGTACAAATTGCGATAATAAAAGTGCTCCACATAATTCAAGACGTGGGAGTGATACTTTCTTTGATATCGGTGTGACTTTTGTTTTCGCCGCTATTAGTTGCGATGTGTTCGCTCCCTTATCGTTTGTTACTAGGTACAATACACATGCATATGCTTTATCGGAAGCGTCACAGAATGCATGTAGACATCCTTTGTTTTCTGTGTTCCCGATATGCCGTGATATTTTGAAGTCGTTAATTTCAGCAAGGTCGATCTGCAGTGCTTTCCATTCTTGATATATCTCTCTAGGTACATACTCGTCCCATTTTAGATCTTTGCTCCAAGTGCCCTGAAATATGAGCTTAGCTCTTATTGATAAGGGCGATAACCAACCCAGCGGGTCAAACAACTTCGATATTGCTGATAATAAGTCACGCTTTGTGATTCCTGTGTCGCTCGTATCGTTTATATCTTGATTGTGATACGAAAAGCTGTCTGATGTTGGATTCCACTGAAGGCCAAGAGTTTTTCTTGACTCTGCATTTTTGAATTCGAGCTTGTCGTTACGTTGCTCGCATGATAAGTCTTGTAACAAGTTAGAGTCATTACTGCTCCACTTTCTGATATTCATGTTTGCTGATTTTAAGATTTTAATGATATCTTCGCGTAGCTGATGTGTTTTTTGGAGAGAATTACTTCCGGTCAGCATGTCATCCGTGTAAAATGAACTCTCGATTGTGGCAGCTGCCAAAGGGAACTGTTTCGATTCATCCTTAGCCAGCTGTTTCAGTGTTCTCATTGCGAGATAAGGTGCTGCTTTCATTCCATATGTCACCGTTGCTAACTGATATTCCCGTATAGGATCCGATACTGATTCGCGCCAAAATATTCTTTGTAAATTTTGATCTGATTCTCGAACATTGATCGCTCGAAAGAATTTTTCAATGTCTGCAGTGATCACGAATTTGTATGTACGCCACTTTAAAATTAAGGCTTGCAAGTCTTGTTGAAGGTTAGGACCACTGTACATTAAATCATTAAGGCTGTTGCCTGTTGATGTTTTGGCTGAAGCATTGAATACCACTCGGAGTTTGGTTGTTTCAGAGTCCAACTTTAGTACTCCGTGATGAGGTAAATAATGTGACTTCTTCTGATTGGATTCTTCACTGCTGACTGGGTGCATATGATTTAGGTTGATATATTCTCTCATAAACAGCTTGTAGGAATCGGAAAATTCTGAATCTTGATTTAACTTGTTCTCAAGTTGTTTAAATTGTGCTGACGCTTTTGATTTTGACGACCCCAATTTTTCCTCGAAATCAGGTTTCATGGGTAACGCTACGACGTATGATCCGTTCTCGCTTCGTGTTGTAGTGTCTTGATAAAAGTTTTCACAGTACTGATGTTCTTGTGATAAGTTTGTCTGGGGTACGCTAATATCTTCGATTTCCCAGAATTTATGTAAATGCTCTAAGTCGTGCAAAACTACATTGCATTGATAACTCGTTGTTACCGATCCACACAATAACCATCCAAATTGGGATTGCTGTGCAATTGGTTGATCTACACCTTCCCCACGCAGAATCCCTCCCAGAACAATCCGCGAGTACACTTCTGCTCCAAGAAGAATATCAACGGGGCGGCTGATATTGAATTCAGGATCTGCTAGACTGATATTATTAATGTGAGGCCACGCTGGCTTCACAAATGCTCGATTTGGCAGATTTTTAATCAAATTGTTCACAATTAAGACATTGGTATCCAAGGTGTAATCGCTATACATTGATCCGATTTTTAGATTTAACCTTCCTTTGCAGTTGTTTTCTTTTTCTCCTACACCAAATACAATGCCTTTAAATTGCTGTCTTGGCAGATTTAATATTTGTGCCGCTTTCTCACTGATAAGAGATATCTGCGATCCTTGATCTACCAGTGCTCTTAAAACATGAACTCCGTTTTGACCTTGTACCTTCACCAAAGCCGTTGATAGAAGTATCTCAGACAGACTGTTATCCTGAGTTACATGTGATGTGTTGGCTACATGATTGTTAGTTGGCCTTGATGTTTGTGGATTTTTAGGTTTGTTGGATTTATTCAAAAATGCTTCATGCAACATAGTGTTATGATTAGCATCACATTTCGTGCAGCGCTTCGTAGAAATGCATTGCTTGCCGTGATGGTCGTATAAACAGTTCACACAGAACTTGAGACGTGTGATAGTATTCAATTTCTGCTCGACAGGCATTCGTCGAAAGTCGTTGCATCCGAAGATGCCATGATCAGCATTACACAATGCACATGTTGTTTTTCTAATGAACTTTTGTTGATTGTGCTGTTGGTATGTCGTTTTTTTTACAGGTTGAGCTTCCTGTTTACGTCGAGATGATTCCAATACAGTAAATTTTCCTTCCAAAAATGTCAAAAATTCGTCAAGATCTGGCAATTCTCGCGGCTTTTCAACTGCTTCCATGTACTCTGAATACGTTTCAGGGTCCAATTTTTGCGACAAGATATGCACTAATAATGGGTCCCATGTAGTGATGTCTACTCCCAAGTTTTTGATGGCGTTTAAGCATTCTTTGCTGACGTCATGAAGCTTTTTGATATGTTGTAGTGATTTTTGTTGTATGATAGGAAGGCCCATTATAATATTTGCGTGAGACGAAAATATAAGTCTGTTATTGTTGTATCGATGATTTAATATCTCCCATGCTGTCGTGTAGTTATCGGTGCTGATCGTTAAATGTTGTATTAATCTTTCAGCTTCTCCCTTTAATTTCCCTTTTAAGTATTGCATTTTCTGCGCGTTTGATATAGCAGGATTTTTGTGGATCGCTTCCAGAAATAAATCTTTGAAGGATGTCCACTGATGATAGTTTCCATGGAATGTTGGAATCTCGATTTGTGGCGTTGACTTTTCCCTGTATGTCATTGACCACATGGTTGAATTTAATCTTCTTTTTAGTTGTATATAAGTTTGCTCATGTCGGTCATACGCTAACTCGCACCCTGATGATCCTCCTTCGGTTTGACCTTGAATCTCCCAATGCTGCTTGTCTACGGAAGTCCACCTAGTGTTAAGGGTTGCAAGTGCATCTTCATACTCCCATTTTGTTGATAACGCATCTACATCTATGCTATCTACTGTTCTTTCGAAAGCCATAAAATTGACCATTTGTTTCTTCACCATTTCGTCTAATTTGCTGAGTACTCCTTTAGTAGAAGTGTTGTGCTGAGGCTGGCCAACTTCAACGGCTTCAGCAGCAGCTGACGTCGACGCAGTTTGTTGATCATGCTGAGGCTGAGGCGGGTTTAATTTGGGTGCCGCCAATGATGTAATAATGCCAACAATATAATTACGAGTAGTGATATATAATTCCTTAGTTTTATTATAGTCATCTTCAACAAAATACCTATGACCCACAATACCGTACCTAATCCCTAAGTTTACCATCATTTGATTCATACTCACTCCAATAAGTTTCTAATTGATCAAGTCGCTTTTTACAATACTCTAATGTTTTTCGTTCTACTCCATCTTTCTTCAAATTGATATAAAGTTTTGATATAGCTTCGTAAAGCTCTGTTTGATTGAAGTATAGAGTCTCCATTTTATAATAAAAGGAACGCTCTTACTTGTTGATGATCTGCTGCCTGCTGCTTGCAGGATGATGTCCTTGCTATCTCTCGAAATGATAATTAATCCCAACCTATAGGGCACTGCATCCAAACTGCTTCGAACACTGCACTGTTCACTGATATGATATATTGGTATTTAATGCAAAGTTAATAACCAAAATGACGATAAAAGTTCACTGATATTATCCAATAATAACTCGAAGGACCAAAAATAAATGTCTGATATGATATGGAGTCTTTAAATAACACTCACTTATATTTTGAAAGACATTTATTGCGCTATGATATTATACTGATACAGAGAAGCAAGGTGGGAGCGCGCGCGTTGCGATCCCGTGATAGATGCTAACTAAACTATAACTAAAGATGTACGGATGCACCGTACAGCGATCTCATTCAGACCAAACTCCAAACGCAGTCATGGTACTTCCCCAGGTGGCCTACGAATACGAAAACTTTTTGTTTTATTTATTACTAGCTTGTACTCGCTGCATTGCCCGCGTGGAAAAATCCTATCTTAGCGGAGGTCTATGTCATAAAACATATCCGTATTCCAAATTTGTACCGAATCCATTCAGTGGTTTGAGCTATGCGTTGATAGATCAGTCAGCCAATCAGTCACTCTTTCCTTTTATATATTTAGATTGAGATTGAAGATTGACAAACAACTACTTGCTTAGATCTAGAAATAACACGAGCCTATATTTCAGCGAAAAGCCGCAGGGCGCTGAATTTTGTATATTACATCAATAGGGAAAAATAAATGTCAGGAATTGTAAGATATAAAAATAGCATTTCTATGAATATTGAAAGATCTTTCGCCTACGCATTTTTATTAACTAGTAGGTTACATCTCCAAAATGTCAAAATGTTATATTCTTTAGTCTCATATTCTAGGTAACACTAATATTTAATATTATAGAATAGAATAATGCTTTATTGCAAACCAAAAATATGCAAAAGAACTTATTACTTTAATATGTTATAAAGTAGGTTAACAATCGGCGGTCTTATCGCACTAGGCAATTTCTTACAGACAACCTGGGAATGGAAAAGGACAAAACATACTTTAACAGACGGTGGTGCGCAATTTGTGTTGTTATTTACTAGCTACATAATAAATACTAAATACATATTCCATAATGTACACAATAAATAAAAGATAAAAGAAGCAATAAAGTAGTAGCAGTATAAGTAGCAGTAGTATTATATTATTAAAGGCAAAAGTTTGTGATTGTGTATGTATGTTTGACCACCAACCAAACCAAACCAGCCAATAGACCAATTGAGCTGAAATTTGGTATAAAAAATAACATATATATAGGCCAAATTTAGGGTAAAACCGCTGGGTGCAACTAGTACACAATTAATATAAAGCTAGTACTAAATGGCAATAGATAGTACACAATTAATATAAAGCTAGTACTAAATGGCAATAGATAGTAGGTAACACTGACATATTAAAGGCTAAAGTTTGTGATTGTGTGTGTGTGTGTCTGTTTGTTACTTCTTCACGCCTAAACGGGTAAACCAATTGAGCTGAAATTTGGTATAGAGATAGCTTAGAGCTTTGAATAACACGTAGGCTAGTAAAGCGGGTAAAACCACTGGGCGCAACTAGTAACCAATGAATATAAAGCCAGTGCTAAATAGCAATAGCATAAATCTAGTACTTTTTTGTAAGAAGCTAGCACTAAATAGCAATGGTTAGTACACAATAAATATAAAATTAGTGCAAAATTCCAATAGCTAGTACACGATAAATTATATAAAACTAGTACTTAATGTAAATAGCTAGTACACAATAAATATAAAACTACACAGAACATTTACACACAGGACATTAAAAAAAATGTGTCCGTCTAGCTAAATAAATCAACTTTATCGTTAAATCAAAGTTAGAGAAGTGCCAACAGAAAATGCAAAATACGTGTAACGCTCCGAAGTGTGACGGTGTTTGGGAGTATCAATTTTCGATTGTGTTAATACACTTTAAGAGTTTTTGAACAAACGTGGGTGTTGGGAAGTGTGGAATCAATGGCTTTTCCTTACATGCGAGTTTGAGAATTGGCGTTTACATAAATATGTGTTCGTGAATTGAATTTCTGTTACCTGGCATTTAGATATATCTAGCTCATTAAGCTTCTTTGTAATTGTTTGTTATGCAATAAAGTATTATTCTATTATATATTATATTCTATTTGACACTTTTTGAAATTTAAATTCATAGAGTTAACTTTTTGAAAATTCTTCAAGAGGAACCGGGAACCCTGCACGTTATTGCACACATTTTAACAGTGTTTTTCAATATGATACATAAAAAAATGGCAAGATGAAATTTAATTTTTTTTTTTCAATATTGCTCCCCAAGCCCTAAATGTACGTATCAAATTATGCGAGTGGGAGAGCGTCCCGCGGCATAAGCGCTCTTAATATTTTTTAAAAAGTGCTTGGGTGTTTTTATTCTACCCCAATTTTTAAAGTGCCTTAGGAAATCACAAAACTACATGCAACAGCAGTAAAGAACACTTGTTTTAACCACAGATCGGCTACACGCTAATCTAAAAAAAACCATGATGCTGTCAGCTTTGCCATTGTTTTTTTATATACAACAAATCAAGGAGACGAGCGATAACGCTGCCCATAATATTAGTTCAGAGCTACCCAGGATTAAAATCCTGGCGTTGGCGCAGTGTACCCAGAATTTTACCTTTGTAAACAAAGGTAAAATTCTGGGTACACTGCACCAACGCTTCTTACTTGAGAGTCATAAGATGTTAAGACTTCAGCCCAGTAATTTCACTAGCTATAGTGCCCTCCTACCGAGGCACAGCAATGTTTATACATAACCGCTCAGGCGGATGACAATACTTATATTATGTTGGGCCAAAATTCTTTTTATTTTATTGGCCAAACACTATTAGGTATATAATCTACAATAATAGGGACCTTTCCACTTCGACATTCAACGTAATAGCAAATAAAATACTCGTAGTCGAGAACACTATAAATTAGAATTCCGCAAATTACTTGCACAATTACTCTTAGCTTATCAACATTTCAAGTTAATTTCTCATTCTCAGACCTGAAAGTTTTCACAAAAATATTTAAAGTAATTGGTTCAAATAAAAGTACCATTTATAACTTTTAATTGGAGTCTATGCTACTTTGGCTTCGGTTAATTAAATTTATGATTAAAGAAAGCTCGCTAAACTAATATAATTTTTAATTTATATCTAATAATTATATTATCATTGCTACAAACAATTCATTTTTTTAACATTGAACTTTGTAAGAAATTTAGTAGGTACATGAAATTGAGCAAGTGATAAAATACAATAATTTTCACAGAGTTATTATTGAATTCTAATTGAAAACTAGCGAAGCGTCCGTGGCCCAGCGGTCGTTGGTCCGGCTTGTAAGCCGGAGGTCCAGGGATCAAATCTCAGTGTGGCAAAGATTTTCGCAAGGACGCTACGACGTAATCTGTGGGTCCCGGCTGTTTCCTATAAGATACTCGTATGTAGGAGAGTAGGAGGTAGTCGTTAGATCATGTTACAGGCCCTGTAGTAATATCGGCGACCCGAAACTGCAACACACGGGTTAGTCACACATCATTCACATTGTGATTTGACTCTGACAGTGTAAGTAGGGTAACCTATTCTGTTGGAGTATAAACCCCAATTATTATTTTTTTAGACGATCACACTAAAAGTAGGCTAAAATTTAGCGTCTAGGGCCCAGAGATGATAAGTCCAGCTTGTATTCAAGAGACACTCGGTTCGAATCACAGTGAGTGGCAAAAATTTTGCCTGTACGCCACCGGATTTTGAAAGATTGGCTCACAGCTTTACCTGCGTGAATAAGTACTGTTTTAGCGGTCGGCTGAATAATGAAATCTATCTGCGTACCAAATTTCAACTTAATCCACTCAGCGGTTTAAGCTTTGCATTGATAGATGAATCATTTACAATATTTAATTCGATATTTTTTATTAGTTAACAATTTTTATAATATTTTTTAGATAAATTACATTTACATTTTTTACATTTTGTGGCGCAGTGCACTCAGTATTTTACCTATGTAAAATACTGGATAGCACTGTACTAATTATGGACAGCGTTATCTCTTACCGTCAGGAGAGCATCTTGCTCGTCTTCTTACTTTATTGTATAAATAGTTACAAAAAATAATAATAACAAATAAAATTTGCAAAACATTAAATTGCCATTTTTTCATGTTTATAAAGTTCATTTAACTCAGTTAATAAATTATTGTACCTTTTTCTAAAGCACTTAATGTACTAACGAGGTCACGTCTTTCATTTTCCAGTTCATGTTTTTTCGAAAGTAAAATGATCACATATATACGAGTAGAGTTTGTACAGAAATAGAAAAGACGTGGAATTTTTTTTACATAGAATAGGACTGCGTTTGACCACCTGTAGGTAAGTGATGACGTAGTCAAAGCTGTAACACACAGGCCTAGCAAATTCCTATAGGTATAGGTAGCAACACAACCTACAAATCGTGATTTGACTCTGACAGTGTAAGTAGGGTAACCTGTCCTGTTGGAGTATAAACCCTTTTTTTTTTTTTTGAGGAGGGGAAAATGCCTTCGCACTACCCGTCCGCCACGGGGGTGACGGAAGGGGGAGTGTGGGACATGCACCCACTAAAAACCCCCCGTGAACAGTCCTCCGCTCAATCGAGGCGAGATGGGGTCGCGAAAGCATTCACCATCTCGCCCCAGCGGTAGGCCCTATTTGCTAGGCCTTAGTACCCTTGAGGGATGATCCCGTTCACTAAGATCATCCCTTAGACGTGTGGTTGGAGTATAAACCCCAATTATTTGTTATTATTATCTCACATTAAGTTAAAATGTTCCTTTTGTTTTCACACATATTCTAGTGTTCGTATAAATATAAAACAGCGCGCGAATTTGCTGGCGACACGGCGCAGGGGTGGTGATTAACACAATTACTCAGAGAAAGTAGAAAGAATTCAGACTAGCGTTGTAACTGTTCTAATCTGATGAGCGTTTTCCTGAGGGATAGGGCTGTCGTGACTTAGTTTAGTTGCTTTTGTTGTGTGTTAAGGAAAATTCTAGAAGTGTTTGTATATTTGACAAGCTGTGCCCAGCGATTTTACTCGCTTAATTTTTTTCATTCCGATCACAGCTACCTATAAATCAAATTTTAGCTCGATCAGGAGGTTCAGCCGATTAGGAGATTAAACGATTCGTATTATAAATTCATATTTGTAAATAAACGGCATAAACACACTTGTATTTACTTCGGCTTCGTGCCGACCGTTTCGATCCCGTACCAGGATCTGAGAGCTGCAGTTATGCGCCGGCGTCCGCGCCCCGCTTAGCACTGCGCGCAGCCGACCGTCTCGCGTGCGCTGACACCTCCACAGGTCGCGGGGAGGGAGCGGCCACTCACTACTCCCTGAAGAAGATCCTCGTACAGGATCAAAACAGTCGGCACGAAGCCGAAGGAAATACAAGTCAGTTTATGCCGTTTGTTAACAAAGATGAATCATTCCACACAAATATTTGTCAAAATTTTCACTTTAAAATTTGACTAACAGCCAACCCTACCGCCAAACTTTAAGAAAGACTGAAAGAAACCTTTCCGGTTGGTCGGGCGTTGTTTCCCGTCGATTTCCATTCACTCCCAGAACTGTAGATTCGGATTTGTGCAGTTGTATAACCGATTTTGTAGAATTTTAAAGTTGCCCCACTTTCCGTGGAAACCCTGCTTTAGATTTTGTTCGGATATTCTTTTAAGCTGAGGTGTGGAATGTAAATCTAAGGATTTTCCGTGTTCTAAAGTAGATGGCATTCAACATTCCAAAATTTAAATATTGGGTCCATGTAATGTAAGTATTTCATAAGGAAAAATAAACGAAACCCTTATTTGATCAATTATTAACTACACCGCGGTCCTATCTGTTTTGTATATTTCCTCTCCTTGCACTGGCTTGAGAGTGATTTTTGTCCTACGCAGACACATAAGATGATAAAACTTCAGCCCAGTAATTTAACTAACTACAATGTCCTCCTGTCGAAGCACAACAATGCCTGCACATCACTATTTAGGCATTAGAATAACTGGCACTGTCGGAGTACCCACCTAGTCGACCTCCTGCAAAATAAGTCTACCCTGGTAAATGTTTTTCTTAATTCCAACAATAACACATTTACATCGATGTAACCTCCTTTTAAAAGTAGGTTAAAAAACAAACAAGTTTATCCGACCTTTGATATTGAATGCAGCGCACAAAACATTGCACTGGATACGGGATACTCGTAACAAAGTGAATTTCAACTCGTAGCTTCTAAAAGAATACTGTAGAGACTCTTAGAGGTATTTCCCTTTTAGATTCACTTTTTCTTAAAGCTTTTCTATAAAAACAGTACGAAGGTCTTAA
Source organism: Hemithea aestivaria (assembly GCA_947507615.1). Classification (NCBI taxonomy): domain Eukaryota; kingdom Metazoa; phylum Arthropoda; class Insecta; order Lepidoptera; family Geometridae; genus Hemithea; species Hemithea aestivaria. The sequence goes on along the minus strand of OX382336.1, from coordinate 15,247,072 downwards.
CTTAGGACCTTACTAGCTTTGACCAGCGGTCTGACCTACTGAGAAGTAGCTAATGTGTTAATTTAAGCTAACTAAAACACCAAATTTATTAATGTTGTTTCAGTGTGAAGAAATTACAGATAAACTCAGAGACATGCAAAATCTTACATACACTACTACTTTATTGAAGCTGTGTATTGCACTTTGTTTTCTCGATTTTGTACTTTATTTTATTAAAGGCCTATTCAAACCTAAGTGATTTATAACTGCATAGAAATACGTGGATTTTTTTCTTCAATTCTAAGCGCAGCGAATTTCGCCTACTTTTGCACAGGTCTTTATTTTGTGTCTGTACGGTAGATATGTAAAAATACATAATATCTACCGTTCACACTGTTAAATTCAATTTTGATATCGCTGTATCAAATTCTCAGATAAAACAAAGTGTCAAAACACTTTATCGAAGAGGAATTTGACACTACAACACACGGTGTGGCAAGCTATTACTTTGAAAAGCTGTGTTATATTCACAAATTTATATAAATAAGGCCAAAAAGGCCAAGTCGCCCGGAGCCGAACAATAGGGCTCCATTCAGGAAGCGGAAGGTGAGGCGAACAGACGTTTCTAGAAATATCTTTGTTGCGAACAATGACGTTGTTTTACCCCATGTTTTGGGAGAAATTAGTTTTGTGGCAACACGCGGCTTTAGTGTTTCCATTTCTTTATCACTTTTTATTGGTATATTAAGCTGTTGTTAAGCTTGGGGTTTTTTGTTTACTCTATTTTAGCTTTTTCATCTCAATTTTTTATACTTTCCTTAATAATATTGTAATGACGAAATAATGGATATGTGGGAGTGGTTTAATGTTATTTCTGGACGCTTGAATAATTCATTTAATTTAAAACGTAGGTAGCTGATATCCTGAAAATAGAAAATTATATTTTTTGTAAAAATGGTGTAGGTAAACAGCTCTAAAAGGTTATTGTGATTAAATAGTTGATTATGTTGTGCCAAGTTTGCGATGTTTCATGACATTACATATTATAAAGAATTCAAAATTCGGTTCGTTCAGCGCGGTCAATGCGGATGGATGTGCGTTCACCATAAGCGTCATGATTGCCTATGTAAGCGTCAACCTATGCTCTCGTGTGTCAGACACAATGTGTCTTAGAATTTCAAAGCACTGGGTTTTGAAATTCTGCACGGTACAACACTGCACTTGTCACCTTTATGTGAAGAAGTAAGAAAACGAGCAGGACGCTCTCCTAATGTTAAGAGATAACGCTACTCATATAATCAGTACAGTGCTACCTAGAATTTCGGAATGATGCGCAATTCTAGGCGCACTGCACTAACGCTTCTTACTCAAGAGTCATAAGATGTTAAGACTCTTTAGCCCAGTAATTTCACTAGCTAAAGTGCCTACTGAAGCACAGTTAATGTTTAGACATTACTGCTCAGGCGGTTGAATAACTGGCACTGTTGGGGTACCCACCTAGACGACCTCCTGCAATGGAAGTCTACCCACGGTAAAAGTTATTGAATTTCATCATGGCCAGGAATGTCGCTGCTGAGATAATCCTTTCAGTTAAGAACACATTTAAATAATTAAAAAATAAAATAAAAATCATTTTATTTGGACACACAGCCCATATTCCACATTAAAAATAAAATAAACATTAAAATAAATTCTTCAGTTTTTCAATAATCAGCATATTATCAAATTAAATAAGAAAAAAAAAAAATTGTAATGGCAAATAAAAATAAAAATTATTATACAAATTTAAATATGTAGGTGCAGAAAATATGGTAAATTATACAAATAAAAAAAGTTTAATTATTATCCTAAATTAAAATCAATCCAATTAAAATACAATAAAAATAAATAATTTAAAAGTCAAAAAAATATCAAATTATTATCCAAAATTAAAATCAATCAAATTTAAATACAGAACTAACAAAAATTCAAAAATCAAATCAAAATTGAAATTATAATGAAAAATCAAACTCAACCAAAATAAAATAAAAAAAAGCAATGCCTCGAGCACATCTAGTATTATATTATGTATTTTCTCCTTTGAATTCAATGTCCACCATTAAGTTCTCGGTCACAGCTGGTCTAGTGATTTTATTAGCACGTTAAGACGTAGATAGAGTCGTTACATTAAAGGGAATAGGGCTGGGACGTCCGGTCTGCATTTCCCTTTAACAAATATATTTATGGAAATGCATTGAACGGTTATTGGTGCCTTTTTCAGGTCAAACAGGTAGAATTCCTTTTTAACATATGGAAGAGTAGCTTATTTGTTATGGAAAAAGTTAGGTTATGTTTAAATTTATTTTCCTATGTTAAACTTTTATTATTATAACAACGCAATCGCACGCATTTAATATTATCATTATTTTATAGTAATAGTATAATGAGCAATCAACATTTCTTATTGTCAACTGTCTTTTTAGTCAACTGTTCTATAAACTAAGTTAATGTATATTTAAACCCGCTATGACAAACCTCTCGACAAACCATCTTAGTTCGAGAAAAGGGGCAGCCTGAAAACCAGCAACTACGCTAACTCTGGGTTGACGTAGTTACATGCTGAGGTTATCCCTATTGTCAATTGATGTATTTTTTTCTTTTATTTTCATTAGTTTTTGTAAATTTTACGGAGGTGTTAATGTATGACCATTTATTTTACTTTTTATTATTATTTTGAGATGGTCTTAGGATAACGAATTTTCAAAACACCGCGTTGACATCATCATTGGCAGGCACCTATAAGATATATAGATAGATAATGTTTTATTGTACACCACACAAAAAGAAATACATTACAAGTAGAAAATTATTGACAAAAATATATAGGTACGTTCAAGCGGTGGGCTAATCGCTAAAAAGCGATTTCTTCCAGACAACCAATGAATGTAGAGGATTATTCTATCTATTCAAGCGTCAATTATAAAAAAAATAGATATATATTTCAATAATCTTACTAATATTATAAACGTGAAAGTTTGTAAAAATGGATGTCTGGATGTCAGGATGTCTAGATGTCATGATGTTTTTTACTCTTTCACGCCTAAACGGGTGAATCCATAGAGCTGAAATTTTGTATAGTAATAGCTTAGACCCTGGAATAACAGATAGGCTACCTAAGTACTGCGGGTAACACCGCTGGGCGCAGCTAGTACTATAATAATTTCACATATTGCCAGGTGTGGTGATAGCAGGTGGAGTAGGTTAATAATTAATAATAATATAATAATAAATTTATTTATTTCCAATCTACAATGCTAATCCTTTCTGCTATGTCGGTAACTCTGGTTCTCTGTCGGATCACCTCATTTCTGATGCGATCCTTCAGAGAGACACCGAGCATAGCCCGCTCCATAGCTCGCTGAGCAACTTTGAACTTATGGACTAGTCTCACCGTAAGTGTCCACGTTTCTGCGCCGTACGTCATGACAGGTAGGACGCATTGGTTGAAGACTTTAGTCTTCAAACACTGCGGTATGGGTGACGAAAAGATTCGACGAAGTTTACCAAATGCAGCCCATCCCAACTGAATCCTCCGATTGGCCTCCCTCTCAAAGTTGTTTCTACCCAACTGCACTGTTTGCCCAAGGTATACATACTCCTGAACAACTTCGAGAGGCAGTCCATTTACGAGAATCGGTTCCGGAACGACCCGATCATTGAACATCACTTTGGTCTTGTCTATGTTCATCCGGAGTCCGACTCGTTGGGAAGAGTCAGCTAGGCTGGTGAGCATTTGCTGTAAGTCTTGCAGCGTTTCCGCCATGATGACGATGTCGTCCGCAAATCTCAAGTGAGAAATGTACTCGCCATTGATATTAATGCCATGTCTTGTCCAGTCCAGTGTCTTAAACACATCCTCTAGAGCGTTGGAGAACAATTTGGGGGAAATAACGTCCCCTTGCCTCACACCTCGTTTCAAAGGGATATGTTTAGTCTGCTGGTTCTGGACTTGCACAGTCATTGAAGTGGCAATGGGCTGGTCACATTTGCCGTAGAACCGATAACCGTTGGGGTAGACGAGTTCTCGAGTGGAGACCACGTCTCGGTAAACGTAATGTAGGGCGCCCATGGGCGAGATGGGGCGATGATATCCGGAGGGTCGCTGGGGGTGGGTGGAGAAGAAAGACGGAGGACCGAGTTGAGTGGCGTGCCATGGGGGAGGCCTATGTCCAGCAGTGGACGAACATAGGCTGATGATGATGATGATGAATCTACAATGGTTCTTAATCTAAAATGGTTCTTATATCTATTACAAAAGTATTTAGATGGAAATAGTTACTTCGTATCTTAAATTTACTTAGTACTATAATAACAGTTTAAATTTGACTTAATTATATTACAGAGATTGCTAAGACAAGTTCACGTATGGAATGTTCTGATCCCTGAACTAAGTCAAAGACTTGTATTTCAGGGATCAGTGTGCCTCCGTAGTATCAATACAGTACGTACTGTGTCTATGTTAGCTTGTATGTATTATACATATGTAATGTAATGTTGGGCATGAAAACACGCGTGTACGCGTGTGTGTGTGTGTGTGTGTGTGTGTGTGTGTGTATGAGCGCTTGACCTGAGCGTGTGCAAGTGAGTATTTTATTGTATCTTTTATATAGTATAGTAGGTCCCTAACATAATGGATGCCTCGAAAAGGAAAGCGCTGCGAGCGACCACCTGCAGATGGGTCGATGGCATAGCAGCAATCACAGGAAACCTCTAGATGTGAATTGCTCAGGACATATGTAGTTGCATGACACGAAGAGGAGGAGGCCTTTGCCCAGCAGTGGGACGATATGGGCTTACAATGATGATGATTATAATACAATATTATATTTAGGTACCCTAAACTATTATGCTTAATCTAAGTATATAAAAGAATAGAGTGACTGATTGACTGACTGATCTATTAACGTACAAGCCAAACCACTGAACGGATTGGCTTGAAATTTGGAACACAGATAGGTCTTATGATGAAGACCTCCGCTAAGAAAGGATTTGTCCATGCGGGCAAAGCCACAAGCATACGCTAGTATTTCATAAATACACGGCATAAAAATATTAAAAACCAATATTTTGAAGTGTAATTCGATATTTTACAGTTAATTGCCCTCAAAACTTTTAACGATATTTTCGCTAGAATGCTTTAAAAATTATTTCACGCAAAATTTGCGGATTCATTCAACTGTGCACCTTTTCAAACTAAATTTTGGGTATGATTTAAATAAATCTATTGCTCTAGTTAAAGTATTGAAGCTTTTTAAAAACATATAATATATATTTCTATTTGAATAATAATTGCAGTTTTAATAAATTTAGGTGCTTTTATAATATTACAGGTTTAAGGTGGAAAGAAAGACTCTAAATGATTTCCGTAATACGCTTTTCGTGAAATACCAACTGCCCTAACACTATGTCTGTCTGTCACCTATTATTATAATTAGGTATCTACTCTCACTCAATGATGAATAAAAAATTCCGATTGAAATCTGTAAAAGAAAATCGAAAAAACCACATTAAAAACCAAGTACTAAAAACCTTTCACATTCTCAAACCGCAAAGATCGCATCAGATTCGTTAAAAATAACAATACGCGTGGAAAACTCTCTATATGCTAATAAATTTTGCTCAGCTGAATTGATTTGACGGCGAGTAAACTTAGCCAGTGAAAAAAAAAACAATTAATATACCAGAATAGATGCCTAAGTTACTTTGTGTGTCTAAAGTAGAGCAATGCTCCATTTAGTTCTTCCTCCATCTTCAAAGTGCAAGCGAAAATTATTCATATTACAGAATCATCATAACAATTATTACAATAAGTAACAATAACACACTGTATCAATATATTGTTGTAGATATTTAAATACACATTTAAAATTTTAAAAGCAGACAGTATAAACTCTGCACAGAAAATAAAATGTGGCACGTTTTAACAATGTTAGTGCGTTTTAAGCAGGAACCGGTCTGGTCTATACCGTAGGTAGACTTCCTTTGCAGGAGGTCGTCTAGGTGGGTACCCCAACAGTGCCAGTTATTCTACCGCCGAACCACCGAACCACAGTAATGTTTGCACATTACTGCTCACAGTAATGTGCAAACATTACTGTGGTTCGGTAGGAGGGCACTGTAGCTAGTGAAATTACTGGGCTAAAGAGTCTTAACATCTTATGACTCTTGAGTAAGAAGCGTTGGTGCAGTGCTCCTGAATTTCACATAATTGTGAATTCCTAAGTAGCACTGTACTGATTATGGGCAGCGTTATCTTTTAACATCAGGAGAGCGTCTTGCTTGTCTTCTACTTCATCACATAAAAAAAAGGAAAAAAAATGGTCAGTTACATTTCGAGTACTTGCCAAGTATTCGACTACATTTTGCTCAACTAGAAAAAAATACGTCATCTATTCAGATACGATATCTGTGTAAAAAACCAATTATCGCTGCCTTCTTACCTCCTATCTTCAATAAACGAATTGGCTTAACGTAAATAAAACTTCCATGTTCGAGACAGGGTTTTGTAAGGCTTTTCTATACTTGTCGCTACGCGGAAAATGGAATAAATCAAATTGTCTTCACTCAAAAGATTCTTGTAAGAATAAAAGGTTTTGTGATTTGTTGGAACTAAAAGCCTGTAAGAATAAGGCTGTCGGTGTAATATTATATTCCACAAAAAACTTAGGATCTGGATTCGGTAATAGATAGAGACTGAAACTGACTAAACTTTTCCCAAAAATTAATTGTTATGTTTATTTTATGGACCTTTTTCTATTGGTAAACTTAACTGATTTTGTCTTTAATTTAATTTTTTTTACCGGGGGTAGACTTCCTTTGCAGGAGGTCGTCTAGGTGGGTACCCCAACAGTGCCAGTTATTCTACCGCCTGAGCAGTGATGTGCAAACATTACTGTGCTCCGGTAGGAGGGCACTGTAGCTAGTGAAATTACTGGGCTAAAGAGTCTTAACATCTTATGAATCTTGAGTAAGAAGCGTTGGTGCAGTGCTCCTAGAATTTCAGATAATTGTGAAATCTTGGGTAACACTGTACTGATTATGGGTAGCGCTATCTCTTAACATCAGGAGAGCGTCTTGCTCGTCTTCTACTTAATCACATAAAAAAAAAACTATTTCAATCAAAAATTGAAATGAAATTTGTGGCCTTACTTTAGTGGGCCAGTGGTCATCATTAAATATCAATAAATGTACATCAATAATAATACATACATATAATCACGACTGATTCCCGTTGGGGTAGCCAGAGACTATTTCCTTCCATTGGGTACGATCCTGACACACCTCTTTCGCTTCCTCGACTTTCATCACATTCTTAGTGCACGCTCGCCGGTTCTTGGTACTCTTGACATGGCCTTTCCTTAGAACGACACATATTTGGTCAAGGAAAGTGCGTATAGGTCGACCAATTGCGGCTTGACCATTCACATAAATAATTATAATAGAGAAGATAAGCTTACATTTTATTTGTTTAAATTTTCCAAAAAATATAAAGCACATCTAAGTCTCAAGAACCAATTTTCAAAGAGCGCTCCGTGATTTTCACTTCATGTCGTAAATTTTAAGATGTATTTACATAACGAGAGTTAAACGCGCGTCAACGAACATTAAAAGCGAATCGTCGAGTGTAGACTGCCATTAGAACGAGTCTTTTTCGGAAATAAAAATATGCAAATCTAGGTTTCTTTGCATTCTGTTATAATTATAACGAGAGGAAGTCAAGCTTTGAAAACGTTTAAAATTTTGGAATAGATAGAGTTTGCAGAACTTTAGGATTTGGTATTTGATATAACCTATAATATCTTACTGATTCATGTGTAACATCTACCTGTTAAGTTATTATGTGTGATATGAATAATTTTACTAATATTGTAAACATAAAAGTTTATAAGAATGTATGAGGATGTATGGATGTCTGGATGCATATTTGTTACTCTTTCACGCCTAAATAGGTTGACCGATCGAGCTGAAATTTGGTATAGAGATAGCTTAGACCTTAGGATAGCACATAGGTTACAGTACAGTGCGTAAAACCGCTGGGCGCAATTAGTGACTTATAAACAGACTAAGTTACCTTACTTACACTGTCAGAGTCAGATCACCATCACAAGTTGTGTGGCTAATCTAAGTACATGTGGTAGCGGTCGCTAAGATTACTTACATGGCTTGCAATATGACTACACCACATTAACGTATCTTTAAGTTGAATTGAGTAACACTTGAGTATTATGTTATCTACACATTCAGCAGTAATAAAATAAATAAATATTTCAAGACATTTCACACAGCGCCACCTTACCCCAAGCTAAGCAACTTAATGCTTATATTTCCAAATCAAACGAAAATATTATTATGTGTAGCCCAGTTATCTAAATTAGGCTACACATATTTATTTTCGTCAAAAATACAAATATTATTGCCGTTCTATATAATGATAAAACAAACTGAACCAAATCTATAAACGATTGATCTACTACTCAAGCAAATATTTACCAAAGTGTTACAACTCTCAATAACTTATCCAAATATAAAGAGACGAGTAATCCCTAAAGAAATTAAAAGAAAACGATTGATTTATATAAAAATAGGTTAAGAGAACAAAGACTAATATATAAAGATAGATGACGCGAGTTCATTTTTCAAGCAAACAAAATGAACAAGACATGAAAGCCCATTACACACGTCGCTATATAGCGCTATAAAGCATCTTATAGCGCGGCATAGCTTCAGTACAAATCGGCATCCGTCACACACGTAGCTATAGATGACATATAGCGCTATATCGCGCTATATTTTACAGTTGATGCGTAGAATCCGCCATTTTTCATTTTGACTAGGTGATAAAATGACTAAGCCGATTTGTATTACCGAGACAAAAAAAAACAAACTCCTATTACCTACGCGATATATTAAACTAAATAATAGCAAATGTTTAACCGCTGTGTAACAAATTAGAAAAAAATGTTTTTTATATATATTAAATATTTTCTTGTGTTTGCAGGTCTTTTTGTTAGCATTACGAAACAAAGTAATATAATTTGTATTTTAAATTTCACCTCCTATTTACTTGTAATAGGAGCTCTTTTTATGCATAATGATTATTTGTCCGAATAACTTAGACCTCTGAATACCTTGCAGTAGACTTTCGCTTAACCGGCTAAGTCATGTTACAAAATGGCTACGCATTTTTTTTTAATCTAGTTCATATGGGATTTGCCAAATTGTATGGTTTTACAGCAACATGTCTGTTGACAATGTCAATTTTGAGTCTTATACAGAATGTGTAAAAAATTCATGATTTTTTCTCAAAATTTTAAAAAAATACATACCAGGAGGTTGCCATGGTTTTTTTTTTATAAAAGTGATTGTCAGTTAAATCTGTAATAATGCAAACACATTGTTTCAAGGGTTTTGTAGGTACCTCTAAAGAGAAAAAAAAAAACAAATCATTATTTTATAGTTTGTCTAGACATTTTTACTAGGAAACTTAACGTTTGGAGTTCTTCTTGTCCTTGTCATATTGCCTATTACTGGGAGTCATGGCCCCTCCTTTGGAGGATTTGATATCTGATGATAGATCGCTATCTGGGTTGGTTGGATGCGATTTTCATAGCCAGGAGCCAAAAGACAACAGGACAACAGCAACTTCAAGGGTGGTGCGGATCTGATCTGACCAACGCATCGGACTACGACCTGAGTCCGCTTGCCTTTGATTTTCCGGATGGCAATGAGCTTCTCTACCTATGCTACTTGGCCGATTTAGTCGAGAATCCTCTGATAAAGTCGGTCAAATCCAACATGAATTGATCTTATTTGATTAACGTAAGTTATACTTTTAGTAAACGATGTTAATTTAGAATAAAATTTTCTGGATTTTTTGACGAATTTTGAACCGTCATTTTTTTTAAGTTTACTAGGAGCAGATTTGAAGGAAACCAAAATCTAGGAAAAAAAGAAACATCCTTCATGTAGAAAACATTGTCAAATTCATTTGTTTAAGTAGTGTTGGGGAATCATTGGAACTATATGCAATCAAAGTGATTGAATCTCCGTTCCTACTCCTGGTACTCCTGGTACCTACTTCCTAAAAATATTAACAAGGAACTAGCTTTTAAATGATGAAAAGTTGTATGTACCTTTAACGAGTGTGCATATATGAAAGTGACGGACGGAGAAATAAAATAGACCCCGTTGTCGTGATTTTCTGTTTAGCAACAAAATCTCCAAAACCTGACGGTTGGTTAGTTTTGATTGGCTTGTTTATAAAAAAAACTCTTTTTTAAGACCATACCACCTTAAAATCAAGAGAGAAGAGAGAAATAAAGCGAAAAATATATAAAGCGTTTTCTTTTAAGAATTCTCGGATGCTGCTTGCTAGCGCAAGCATAAACAATACAGTCCAATTTCTCGGATATAAAGATGTACAGTACAAGTCCTGCACAGATGCAATAGATATAAATAGCAGATAACCACATGAAATAAATACGTCTAGTGAAGCAAACGTACGAATGTGATTTTATTTCGAACAGGAGAAATGATTTGGATACGCAAACTCGATCACCTGCTCGTATTAAGAACCACTTTGAATTTCTTCCAGTTAGACTGCGTTCGTTTTCTGCTTAGATAGGATATGTGAGTCACTTACATGCCTATGTACGTAAACACACATGCGCCTATGTACATGCAATAACGCTCATCCGAAATCCTGATAAAGTTTTACACAGTCACCGTAAAATAAATCGGTGGTAATATAAATAACATACATTATCATTTTATAGGTTTTGATATAAAAATATTCGACTTATTAGTGCCTATTACTATTAATTATGTACAGAAAAGTAAGATAATAAGATTTCAGATTATTTCTCTTATTAATTTCGATTAGATAAAAATAAGTTGGTTAGTTTTATCACTAATTTATGACGATTTTTAAAAGCAGTTAATTATTGTATATATTAACACTTGTATTTCTTTTAAACAACGGTTTTCAACTTATATCATTCATCGCAGGAGGCACAAAGTGGAAATTGTGCATACACTTATTAGGTAAGTAAGACTGGTGATAATGCTATATTTTGGTAAAATTGAATTGATCCGATAATGAAGCCGTAAAGTAGCAACTGGAACTCCGTGAAGGTTATAGAACAGTTGAAGTATAGCTAACATATATTAAAAAACAATCTATAATACATTACATGAAAATAAGTATATAATAATTATTTTATGAGTAATTTTCACTTTACATTAATGAAACTTTAATAATTATCATTATTGTGTGGAATAAAAGAACAGATACCTAAACTATTAAAATACGTATTTATTCGTAATATATTATGTTAATAACATTTTTCCACACAAGTATATGGCAACTCCAAATTGCACTTGTCCGTTTTTATTTTTAAATATAATATTTTTTTTTATATTCTTGTATTAATATACCTATTCTAAACGCTCTCAAAGAAATTGTTGACAAGTTATTCCAAATATTTGAGTACGTTTGTAAATATGAAAAAGTAATGTTAATAAAGTCACTTGATTTGATTTCAATGATCGACTCAAGATTCAATCACAAAGAATGAACTATTAAAAAATATAGTAACCTGGCCATCACTTAAAATAATATAGCAAGGCATAGCGAGGTATAGCAAGGCCTTGCTATGCGATGCTATATGGTACCAGGAGTCATATAGCAAGGTATAGTATAGCGTCGTGTGTAATGGGCTGAATGTGACGGTCACCTTAATGCTAAGTGATTGTGAAGTCACGGTGAAGTATACCGGGGGTAAACTTCCTTTGCAGGAGGTCGACTAGGTGGGTACCCCAACAGTGCCAGTTATTCTACCGCCTGAGCAGTGATGTGCAAAAATGACTGTGCTTCGGTAGGAGAGCACTGTAGCTAGTGAAATTACTGGGCTGAGGAGTCTTAACATCTTATGACTCTCAACTCTCAAGTAAGAAGCGTTGGCGCAATGCACCCAGAATAATTTTTACCTTTGTAAAATACTGGGTTGCATTTTACTAATATTGGGCAGCGTTAATTCTTACTATCAGGAGAGCGTCTTGCTCGTCTTCTTACTTCGTTGTTATAAACTACTACAACTATAAAAACAGTCCAAACACAAAAAAATCCGAAAATCCGAAATTTATTTTCTTTTCCCTGCTTGGTTATCTGGAAGAGATCGCGATTAGCGATAAGACCGCCAATAGTCTCACTGTTTTCAATAAACTGTTTATTTAGGTTTAAGATTGTACAAATTGTGGTGAAACAACACAGAGTTTTCTTATCTTATCTTAAATTTAACTGATTGTTGCATAACAAACTGAGCTATTTATAGAAATGGAAAAGCCAAGAAATTCACGATTTCATTGAAGCCATGGAGAGATTTATCCCATCTTATAGGTTTAGTTTGCTAAAATATTCGGTAGTATTGTCGTTTAAGATCAGGCGAGATTGTGGTGTAAAGTTAAAAAAAAAAAAAAATATATTTAGGGCGTTTCACACAGCGCCACCTAACCCCAAAATAAGCAACTTAATGCTTGTATTATGGTGGTTAAGATAACGGATATAATACTTATATACTTTTCTTTTGTAAACACATACTTATAATAGATATTTAAACCACCCAGACCAGAAACAAATATCTGTGGATCACACAAACATTTGTCCCATGCGGGAATCGAACCCGCAACCTTCTGCGTTGCAAGCGGGTATTAGCCCACCGCACCACAGAGGTCGTCACAGGGTTACAGGGGCTTAATATATATTATGGTTCACAATTCATCCTTTAGGAATACCTTTTCCGGTTGCAGCCGCACTTCGGACTTTAGCTGCAACCATATTATTACTAAGTTCCGGCTCATAATTATATCCCTTTTTTTTATCCCTAGTAACATACTTATGAAACGGCTGTTACTATCTTACTGCGACATATGCATGAGGTGTTCACCGTAAAGATTTTGCATTTAGCATTAAATTATGTTAATTAAGATATTATGTATATGAAATAATGTAAAAATCGTGTGTGAATCATAAAAAAATAATGTGAAAGAGATGGAAAAAATAATGCTTGTGTTCATAGTAATGAATTGATGCGCTCGCGGCTTCTACCCTCATATATTTCTATCGCAAAAAATATTATTTTTGGTTGGAATAAATCTCGAGTTTCACTTTACTGTTATATCAAAGGCTTTCGGTGAAAACGATAAAATATGTGGGATTACTAGCGAAATCCTCAGGTTATTGAAGAATTAACTTACAGGATTGAATAGAATCGATGTGGGATTAATGTCAACATTTTTTAGTAACTTTTATTTCATTTGGTTGCTCACGTAGTTGTTTCTAGGAGATTTGCTTTTTACAAGCTTTTATTTACTTTCACTTGTCTGTTGTCTGTCTATCTGTCTGTCTGTCTGTAATCAAATCTTGCAACTTAAATTTGACCCACTTCCCGGTGTCCGATTGAGCTGAAATTTTGCATGCATGCATAAATCGGATGACAATGCAATATTATTATGACATGGAGCTGATCTGATGATGGAGCTGGGAGGTGGTCATAGGAACTCCGTAATAAAACGACGTAACCCCATCGAGTTTGGGCTCATTTGATTCGTCTTGACGAGTACTTTATGGTTATAATAATAAAGCTTGTTTTTAAAAAAGTTTTTTTTTATATTTCACTTGTTTACTTTCACCTGTCTGTCTGTAATCAAATCTTTAAGTTTAATTTGACCTGATAATCTGATGACAATGCTTCTTATATCGAACATATATGACATCGAACTGATCTGATGATGAAGTTGGACGTGGCCATAGGAATACCGTAATTAAACGACGCAATCCAGAGTAATAACAATAAAAACTTGTTTTTTAAAACATTTTTATTTTTTATTTTACCTGTTTTTATTCAAACTCGTTAAACTACGATGCAACCATAGAAGGTAGCAGACTAAACCTAGAAGGCGTGATAAATCCCTCCAAAAATAAATCCTTCGTATTTATTTTGTAATCATTGCGTTAAATAAAAAAAAATCTATGCAAGGCAAATATTACATGCTTAGGCTCACTAAGATAGCTCATTAATATTATAAATAAAATTTTTCGATATTATGTAATGCCTAAATTTTTATAGATATCTGTGAAAATATAACAACTTTTCAAAACAAAAGTACTACCTACTTATCTACTTTATTTTTATTTGGGGGTCTATAAAGTCGATATGCATTGTAAATTGCGGAAAGGGATTGAACTAAATCCGAGGTGAATTATTTGCCCATTCACCGCATTTTTTATATTGGGACGCCGATAAGATTAGAAAAGTGCCCGGACAGATTTTACGATATCCGGACATTTATATTCACTTTATGGCAAATGGCAACCTGGTGGCCTTTGACCGATTAAACTCAAAAATTATTACTGACTAGCTTATTCTCGCTTTGCCTGCCCTGAGAAATCCTTTCTTTAGCAGAGATTCTCGTTTCTATGCTACGTCATGAAATCTATCTATGTTCGAAATTTCAACGCAATCCGTTCAGCGGTTTGGATCAGTCATTCTGTTCATATTAGGGTTAGTTTACTTTTAGGCCTGTTCAATGGTTAATGTTCTGAGTAATTCCGGTTTGAATAGACCTTCAATCACCTTTTTACTAGTTATTTATGCAACTGTCTTTCTCTTCTGAGTCGTACACTCTTGTCAGAGTGGTCGTGGTTGCTCTGATGCTCGGTATTCTGCTTGGATTTTCCCGATGGATTTAGCGATGTGACGCCATTTTTGTCTGTTAATGGCGTTGCAAGAGCACTGGGTCATAGATGCCTCTGTGGCCTTCTTGATGAAGTCAGTCCAGCGAGTTGGAGAACGACCTCGAGCTCTCTTCCTTTCAATTGGACTCTGCATAACAAGCCTCTCCAAAGAGTGCTCTTTCCTAGAGATGTGACCAAAGAACTTCAAAATTCGTATTTGCACAGTCGACGATAGTCTCTCCTTGATTTGAAGTTCTCTGAGGATTGAGTTATTAGTGCGAAACGCCGTCCATGGAATCTTTAGGAGGCGTCTCCAGCACCACATCTCCAGAGCGTCAGATAGATAGATAACTCTTTATTGCAACAAAGAAAACAATTAACACTAAATAAGTACATTTCAGTTAAGCAATGTTACAATTGCCGGTCTTATCGCTAAAAGCGATCTCTTCCAGCGTCAGCTTCTCTAGAATCTAGAAATTAAACTTAAATTAACTAGGTGGTGCAATTTATTTAAAACGTTAGAAAGATAATAGAAACCTGCAATAAATTATGTAGATGAATTAATTTGACTGCAAGTTTTAAAACAAAGTTGTTACAAATTTACCGTCGAACTTTTTCACTGAATACTAAAAGTCATACTGAAACTCTTTACAAATTTTAGGATTGGATAAAGTTATAATTAACTTTTTATCCTACTACCATGAAGATAAATATTGAGGAATAAGTATTGAGGAGTACTTGGAACTTGACGATTTTAACAAAATTCCAAATCATTTTAGGGAATCGAATTTAACACTAAATGTGTTTAAATATAAATTGACGCAATGGTTGGCGGAGAAATGTTTTTATAGCATAAATGAATTTTTTGAATACAAAATATAAATAGTCACGCATACTCCATACAATGTAACTAAAGGCATTAATTATTCTTAGCTATAAGTCATTATTGTATTATTCATACGTCTGGAAAAGACAGGTTTCGGCAGAACAATGCATTACATTAAGATCTGATATTATGTACCTGAAATCTATGAATAAACAAATTCTTATTCTTATTCTTATTCTATTCATAACTTTTTACGTAGTTCTACATTATTAAAAATAAATAAAAGTAAAGTTTTTTTTTTTTTTTTTTATGTGGTGAAGTAGAAGACGATCAAGACGCTCTCCTGATGTTAAGAGATAACGGCTGCCCATTATCAGTACAGTGCTACTTAGGATTTCACAATTATGTGAAATTCTAGGAGCACTGCACCAACGCTTCTTACTCAAGAGTCATAAGATGTTAAGACTCTTTAGCCCAGTAATTACACTAGCTACAGTGCCCTCCTACCGGAGCACAGTAATGTTTGCACATCACTGCTCAGGCGGTAGAATAACTGGCACTGTTGGGGTACCCACCTAGACGACCTCCTGCAAAGGAAGTCTACCCCCGGTAAAGTGAACATGGATATAGGTTTTATGACGTTGTCCTCCGCTAAGAAATAATTCCTCTACGCGTGACAAACCGCGATAATTTAGGAATAAGCTAGTATACCTATAAAAAAATAGCGTGGCTGATTTAATGATATATCAAAACCGGTGTAAGCGATTGAGTTGAAACTTAGCACAGAAGTAATAAATGTTGTGGCGTATACATTAATATTATTATGACAGCGTATACATATACTAGGAAATGATTTCTAAATGCGGGCAAAGCCGTGATTATAAGCTATTATATTTTAGATATAAATGGGTCACGATATTAACTATACATATCGTATAATATATTATAATATCATACACCTACATAATATGTTATTATAGGTAGGTACTTGCAACGGTTTCGTAACCAAGCTCAATGCATCTTAATGATAACGTTAATCAAAATGCACGGTAATTTATTGTCGATCAATATAATTTATATTTATTATATTGGTATTACCAACTTTACACGTGATTTACCGAAAACGCGCGGATCCACTAGCGAAACTTTTATAGTGCGGAAAACTGTGGGCAAAAAGTTTGGCCGGATGTCCGGCAAACTTTTCTCGCTACATCTCTATTACATTAATGTAACTAATTACGAACGTGCATTCTGTTCGTCT
The DNA here is from genome assembly GCA_947507615.1 of Hemithea aestivaria. Taxonomy (NCBI): domain Eukaryota; kingdom Metazoa; phylum Arthropoda; class Insecta; order Lepidoptera; family Geometridae; genus Hemithea; species Hemithea aestivaria. Next base: position 15,230,233 of record OX382336.1, on the reverse strand, counting down.
GTTTAATGAAATTAGATGTATGTGGGGAAAATTTGACTGTTTCTTTGTACTAGTAAAATACATTATATTTTTTTTCTATTCTTCTATTTTATTGTAGTGCCAGCCATTAATATTTTTGTAACAATAAGAAGATAAAAGTGTTAAAGAATAAAATGTATGTTGTGAACAAAAATGCTTGAGAAAAAGAAGTGTGTTGAATTGAGGCATCATTGAAAAAAAAAAAGTTTTTTTACGCATCGGATCATTACTTCATTGTATGAGAGATCGCTCTAAGCGATAAGGCCGCCCATTGTGGACATTAATATTAGTACTTTTATTTAGTTTTAAGTCTATTTTGTTATTTTTTGTCCCAATAAAGAGTATTGTATTGTATTGTATTGTATTGTAAATGAATGTAATATTGACAATTAAAATTTTTTTTTTTTTAAATAACATTTCTTTTTTCCTAATAATAACAGTAACAATCCTAATTTGAATAACAAAAATAGAAAAAGAATACTCAAATTAATTGTACGCCCATCATACCAGATTTAAAATTTACTCTAAACCTTACTTTGAAAAAAATATCTCCAGTTAAAATCGTTAAAAAACCTGACCCATCCGACCAGCTTAATACAAGTACGAACTTAATCCTAAATGGATGCCTACACACTTCACCCGCTCGAATTAATTGTACGTGCAACACTCGTGCATACGTTGAATTTAATGCGACTTTATATTAAAAAGTACGTTTTAACGCCGACGCTTGCATGAAAAGCCTTGATGCATGAAACTACTTCATCCGAGGGTCCCATGCCATTAAATATTTGCCGCGGAATTCCAGCTTAGAACGTTTCGTTCTAGAGACGCGATTATCCGGCAATTTGAAATTATCCGTATCTATCAATCCGGCCAATTTCGAGAGCTTTTCCGGTTAGTTATGTAAGAATTTACGAAATTTTGAACTACTCGTAAGAAACGTAAGGTATGAATTTCTTTTCAGGTTCACCTAATTTGTTAAGATTTTAAAGTGTCTTTACTCGTTTAAGCACAGAATAAATTCTTTTCTGTCTATGGTAGGAGCATTTTCTGTACTGTCTAGTTTAACCTTCCCATGTTTCGAGGTTATAGTGAAAGTTTGTAGCATTTTTCATAACTTTTAAAAAGCTCATTGATATCCAAGAAAGTCGTATCGTAGAGTCGTTTTTCTGAATAACACTGTAACTGTAATATCTTATCAGAACATATGTTAAAGTAGTGTGGCCCACGTCCTTGAAATAAACAAAAGTAATTTGTTTTTCCCTTCTTTCCTATAAATTTTACGTGGTAAATTAAGTTAATAAAGTTGAAATTTTAATAATATTTTAATTTAGGTGGCGCAAGAAAGGGAGATATGGAAGGATTTGGGGGAGGTCTTTGCCCAGCAGTGGGACAGCATAGACAAAAAAAATTGCTTATGGACCGGAAAAATCCGGCAAAAACATGACCCCCTCAATTTATAACGTGGTTGTTTTAACTGTAGGTCACCGTAGTTAGAATAATTAAAACCGTTGATGAGAGTATAGGGAGGCTAAGTTGATTGAATCGTTGGTTAGTTCCACTTAATTTGAACCGAAGTGCATTTAAATTATATTTGAATAGAGATTCAATTTCATTACATTGGATGTGAGCGGAAATTTCGTTTGTGAAGGTAAATAGCTATTTAAACTGAAAATTTCTAATGTGGTGGTAGAATCCAATCTATTTGCTGGTTAACATAAACGAAAGGAATATTTAGTTTCGCTGATTGGTGCAATTTTTAAATTGGTTCTATTTGGTTTGAATCTTGTTGCATTTTAGTTGGTTGGTTTGGAGGTTGTTGACATAAGTTGGTCTTATAAGTAATATTAGTATAATAAAATAAGTTATAGAATAGTTGTTGATATGAGTCTGTGTTATAAAAATAATAATGTTTGATTTTCACAAATACTTTCGCATATTTTGTCTCGTGCTATTCATTGCAATATTTGATCAATAATTACTTTGTACTTTGATGTCTATTCTGTAGAGTTAGTTCACTAAAATAAAGTAAAAAATGTAGCATTTTCAGCAGCCATCTTGGCTTTTAAACCTAAAATGAAAATTGAACAACAGCGGCCACAATTTCAAAAAAATACGATAAATATAAAACGTCGGAAAATGCAGCAATTAGCTGCACTCTCACCCGCGACCACTCCGCTTCATAAAAATGTTTTTCGTTAAGTACCCGCTTTATGTGAAATGTGGGTTTCTCCATTACGCCCATTGGTTGTTTGTTGCGGGCTGTTATTAAACTTTGTTTTTGTTGATGCGTTGTATTTTAGGACAGAAAATGGAGTAGGTGCATGATGATGATTTTGATGTTGTGACAATGATGTACTCTTTATTGTACGCCACAAAATATAGAAAATCTGAAAAACCTTGACAAGGTTAATATATAATATAATCTATGTTAACAAAAAAGAAGAAAAATGGCAAGAAGAGAGGGAGTGTTTGCTATTTTTCTTCTATTTTAGTTTAGCTTAACCCTTTAAACTACACGTGATTATCAATCTTACTTCTATACGACATACTATGATGTCTTAGGTCACCCACGTAAAGAAGTGTGGGTTAAAGAATAGAATAGACTAATCTTTATTCTCAAAGTGATATTTATACATTACATTATTCTTATAATAACGAATGATAAATTGTCATCAATGGACTCGTCAAATATATCTACTATTATTACATAGTATGTGCATCTATTCTAAATTAGGTAAATACCAAAACATTAGACAGTTTAACTTTTTTTTTTAGAGTTCGTGCTGTATAAGGGCATATATAATATTATGGCATTTTTATAGCTGTATAAGGGGTAATCATATGCATAAATGCCATAATAAGGTAAACTTAAAAAAATACGGTGTTAAAATATGGGTTGGTTAATCTATGAAATATCAAGACTTTTTTTATTCATTAATAATTATCTTACTATTATTACTGTGCCGTGATTCGCTCCGGTTGGAAGGTTGACCAGGGAAATTACTAGGCTTAGTCGACTTAACATCTTTGTTGGATTACAATGCAAGGCGAGTCTCACTTCTGTGTTTCTAACATCGAGGTACTGAATCTGAAATGTTACATTGCAGCTCAGTGTGGAAGCTTTTACGTATTTTCTCAAATAGCAATATTATTCATATCCTTTGAGATTTCCCATTCAAATATTTGTTTACTTACAGGTAGCTTCCGCTAACGTCATTTCATACATATCGTTAAATTTTATAGTTTCACCAACAGAACATTCTGGGTGAAGAAATAGTGAATTTTTGTGGTTTTCTTACAACATCTAGGACAATTGTTATTGTTATTTCTTCTAACAAAGAAATGCATAGAGAAAAAGATGAAAATGTCTGATATTGTTGGAATCGTAAAAGAAAATAATTCACCTAGAATACATTATTTTTTGTGATATCTTCACATGATATCATCATTCATAATGTATTTTGTAAATAGTTGAAAAAACAAGTGAAATTTTAAAAATACTTTTTAAAAACAAGCTTTAATTATTATTATCGTCTTGTATCATAAAGTACTCGTCAAGACGAATCAAATGAGCCCAAACTCGATGGGGTTGCGTTGTTTTATGACGGAGTTCCTATAGCCACCTTCCAGCTCCATCACCAGATCAGCTCGATGTCATAAAAATATTGCATTGTCATCCGATTTACACACGCATGCAAATTTTCAGCTCAATTGGAAACCGGGAAGTGGGTCAAATTAAACTTGCAAGATTTGATTACAGACAGACAGACAGACAGACAACAGACAGGTGAAAGTAATATAAAGCTTGTAAAAACACACACATACACACAGATTTTTGGTTTAAATTAAAAAAAAAACTGCTAAGGTAATTTATTGTCTTTGAAAGACTCACAAATTGTAAAAACATGATCTTTTGCACAAATAATTATATCAAACCCAGGTCTTATAACTTATTTGTTTTAACAACAAAATTGACTCAAATTATATACTTATTTAAAGAAGCTAACCGACCGAAATAAAATACTTGCAAATAACAAAATATGTATTTCGACTAAAAATACTCGTATAGGCAAACATTCACTATTAAATCACTTCACTCAAATAAAAAACGTTACAAGTGGACGGAATTTCATCTCGAAAAATCTGCTAACATAGCGAAAACACAAGTGCCCAAGCAAGTGCACAAGCGTGTCATAGTATAAAAAACTTTTACAAACCTTTAAAGTTTAGCTCTAATTTTAGTGCACTTCAATATCCAAGTTTGTCATTAATTAAATATTCACCTGATTAGTTTTGTCCACTAAACAGTGTTCAAGGGTTAACAAAATATTTTAACTTTGACAAAGGTGGTGAAAGACCAGTGCATTTGAAAGTTTAGTTGGAAAATGAGGTTCAGGTGTCAAAGGTTAACCACTCTTGAGATAGTTTTGGATATTCGATTCATGCTCGAAATTGTTTTACAGTTTCAGAGCAATATTCGGTTAAGAGTTCAATATTGATTTTAATTGAAACTTGAAATTTTCCTAATTATTCAAAAAATCGAAATACTGGTAACTGAATAGGGGTACATGTAATATCTTTTTAGTGACAAATTACACGTAAGATTTGCCCGCTAAACCAATTTATTTTTGAATGAGAAGAATAAAGAAGACGAGCAACACGATCTCCTGATGTAATGAGATTAAGTTTCCCATAATCAGTACAGTGCTACCTAAGATCACAATGATGTGAAACTCTAGGTACACTGCACCAACGCTGCTTACTCAAGAGTTATAAGATGTTAAGACTCTTTAACCCAGTAATTTCACTAGCTACAGTGCCCTCCTATGAAGCTTAGTAATGTTTGCACATCTCTGCTTAGGTGATAAAATAACTGGCACTGTTGGGGTACCCACCTAGACGACTTCCTGCAAAGGAAGTCTGCCCCCGGAAAAATGGCTGAATTTTGCGATTTTAATTGTTTTTTATTCATTGGTTAGCGACTATGCGGTATCTATCTATCAATCTAAGGAAAAAAAGAGCCAAGATTGAAGTGTCCAGTGCCAAAACCCGTGGGTTTTTTATTTTTAACCTTAACTTCCTAACATGTCATCCCCTGCTCAAAATTCCGAAACAAACTAAAGTAGTTCCACCTATTAGGTCATTGTCCGCAAAGTCCGGTCCGACGATATGAAAAAATAAAACTTTGCAAACAGAGGAACTGAATTTAAAGTTGAGTTGAATAAAGACCGAACTATGGTGCATAATATTGATGCAGTCAGTAACAAAACTATTAAAATTACCCCCGACGCAAAAACGACGGGGTATTATAAGTTTCACGTGTCTGTCTGTCTGTGTGTGTCTGTCTGTCCTGAACGGATGAACGGATTTTAATTTGGTTTTTTTGTTTGAAATTAGACTCAGTCGAGAGTGTTCTTTGCCATGTTTGGTGGAAATCGGTCCAAGATGGCCGCCGTTATAAAATGGCGGATTACTTTTTCCTCCATGACCCCGGCAAAATGGGAATCAAATAAAGGGGCTTTTGCAAAATCAAAATGAGGATTATAAGTATCTTTTTTGACGAAACATGATAACTATTTTGATATTTTATAATTTTTTGTGTTAAAAATTGCATTAGCCTTGATTTGAAAACATCTTTATACAAAACTTGTTACATAAGAATACAATAAAGCCACTACATTATGTACATAACATACACAAGTATGTACATAAGTCACTGCGTCCACAGTACGATGCAAAGTTAGTTTCATCCAGTTTATTTGAGCATTGTGCGAAATATCTGGCAAACTTATGCAGACCCTTATAGATTTCGTTTGTTTATTTGTACAAGTTTATCCTCCGGGATATTGGACCGTATCCATCAATAATATTATCGACTGAGGAATATGAATTGAGTTGAAAACTTCGAGGATTTGCTTATAACTTATATATCTATTGCTTTGTGATTTGTGACTTTGTTTCAATTTTGACATGAATTTTTGGTGAACTGGTTTACTGATGCAAACTTTTAAGATAACTTATTTAGCATTTTTATTGAAGTAATGAGACAAGTAATTATTATATTCTAACAATAGAAATGGGTGCGCTGTACTGATTATTGGCAGCATTATCTTTTACCTTCAGGAGAGCAGCTTGCTCGTCTATTTTGTCTTTACTTGAAAAATTATTGTTTCACTACCGTTGTTTGCAACGGAATTGTATTACCTATAAGGATTGGATTGGAATTATAGGGAATTCAGTTTTATTTATGTGGCATCTAATTTTATCATCTTTTATGTGCCTAATTGTGAAATACATATTTCCCACTCTCTAAGGTAGAATTTTCCATACAGAAATTCAAAACACATTCCGAACACAGACCTTTGAAGCAAAACTGCACCAAACGAACCAATGACACCACAATGGAACTATCAAAGCTTCGCACTTCTCTTGCACAACTTCGGGAATGAAGCTGAACTTCTGGCGTAACTACGCTTTGTCAGCCAAAGGTGTTTAGGTGCTTTGCTATTCATCAAAATTGATCAGGGCCTTATCAAGAAGGATTTATAGAAAAGTAATGAAATGAAATGCTTTATTTGCAAGAATGTAGTACAGTTTGGTCTTATGTTTGCTCTAGATCTAGACATTCTGCCTCTTCGAGGCATGCAAATTTTCAAATTAACTATTTAAGTCTATCAATAAACGTACCCTAAAAAGGCATGCAACCAGAATATAGTGAAACACATAAATTCAATTCAACATACATTCAGTTCACATTAAAAATCAATTGATAATATTATTAGTAGTAAAGTCAAAAAAATAAAATTAATTAAAATAAATACTCTTTATTGTGTCTAATTTAACAAAACATAATATTTAAAATGCTAGCTCATATTTGAAATTTCGTACTATGGTCGAATGTAAAAACTTTTAAAAAATTGTTTAATTTTGCATGTTTTTGCAACATTTTCATGACTATATACTCAGAATAACGGTTTGGTGGCATATTTAATGTTATCTTAGTAAGTTAATAAATAAATAACATTAACAAATTGGCCCACAATGGGCAGCCTTATCGTTCAATTTTGTCCTGCCTTCTAGGTTCAGCCTGCTACCATCTAAGACCGCATCGTTGCATAACGTCACGCAGATTGTCAAAGGATAACCTACAATAATGAATACAAAAACCGCTACGGAGTGAGCCAACGTCCGATATTGACCGAGAACATTGACTAAATAATGAAATTTGAGTTGCAAAATTTAGTTGAGGACGTACACAGCATGTAGCGTCCGTGACCCAGTGGTCGTATGGGCTGGCTTGTAATCTGGAGGTCCTGGGTTTAAATCTATAGCAAAGATTTTCGCCTGGATGCTACCTAGTTTTGAAAGGCACGTAACAGTGTGTGTCCCGCTGTTTCCTGTAAGATATGTAGGAGGCAGTCATAAGATCATATGTGACCTAGTAGTAATCTCGGCGATCTGACACTGCAACATATAGGTTGGCCACTGTTATGTTAGAGTATAAGTCCCAATTCGCCGTAACTGGCGAATAAACGGATAACTGCAAAAATTAAACTTTACAGGAAAAATAAAAATAAAAAACAATTTTTCGTTAGAATATTTTGTTCCAGAAACTAGAACTTTTAAGATGTATAACTTTTTCTATTTTTTACAAGAAAAATATTTAAAAAATGAGTAGATGTATTTGGACTTATATAATTCGAATATGCAATAAAAGCAAAAACAAGACAATGGCTATTATCTGTTTATTCGCTGGGAACGGCAAATTATTATTATTGTAACATATCATTATGGAAAGGATGATGTTTTAGTGGTTTTCTTCGAGAAAATCACCCTCCTTTTCATACATGGTTAAAAGTCATGGTATTCATCCCTTTTGTAGTGGCATTTATCCCTATTTTTGTGTCCCTCACTAAATCCATACATTAGAGAGAGCAACAAGACACCGATTGCACACTGTGAAGATTTTCGCAAAAGTCGTGCAGTTTATCGCCTATTACTGGCAACACACTCTGGCTCCGCTATATCTCGGGCCTCCCGCCGTAAACTATTCAGTCACGATCCCGCTTTCAGAGCGATAACACGCATTAATAACAGAGACGCGCGCTTAACTATTTACTTACCTTAATTTCATAGTCTCAAACTCGTATTGTGTAAATCAGTTTGAAAGTTTTATGTGTAATAGTAAATGTCAATGTGTTAGATATTAAGTGCTTTCTTCCGAACCTACATTAAAAATCTATAAATATAGTTGTGGTAAATTTGTTAGTGTACTTAATAAACGTGTGGAGCCTATTAACTCATCGTGTTTTTAATCTACAAACGCCCTGGTCCTCCACCCCAACTATAAACTTCATTATAGTGGCGCTCAACTAGTGGCGAGAAGCTATATACCTACACACTACGACGCGTAGTACGTCTCGTGCGCAGCGACCAGTGACTCAACACCGGCGAGAGATATGCCGCGCAGTAAATATAATACGCGGAATAACAGCGAGGGAGGAGACAGCGACGAGTCCACCGACACCGTCGTCGACACGCCAGCCTTGGCGGGCGGCGCGACGAACGTGATTACGATGTCGGAAGAGCAATTATCGTCCATCTTCACAAACATCGCGAGAACTCAAGCCGAGGCGAACAAGGCTCTCATAGAAAGCCTTGTGTCCAACATGCACGCGTACTCCACGTCGACGCCAATCAGATGTACGCCGTGCTCGGACGCGAGCGGCGCCGACGCCGACGCCGGCGCGACCGCCGCGTCTGCTCCACTCTACGCGCATCACGCGGGCTCCTTCGCGAAGTGCACGGCCCGATTCAGCGGCGCCGCCAACGAGAAGGATAACGCGGAGATCCTCGAAGCATTCCTGGACGCCGTAGAGACATTCAAAGATTGTACCAATGTATCCGACAACCACGCGTTGAAAGGTTTGCCGATGTTACTGACGAGCGACGCCGCCGTGTGGTGGCAAGGCGTCAAGGCAACGACGGCGACGTGGGCTGAAGCGGTGACAGCTTTACGGGGCATGTACGGCGCGCCGCGCCCCGCTTACAAGATTTTCAAAGAAATCTTCGCGACGGAACATTGTAGTGAACGTGCGGAAATATTAATCACGCGAGTGCGGAGCTTAATATCTAAGCTACCATATGGCCTGTCTGAGTGTGTGCAATTAGATATAGTATACGGTCTTTTACATAGACGTATTCGTAAACGTCTACCGCGCGACTCTGTTACGAGTATGGATGCCTTAATATTGAAGGCGAGGTCAGTAGAGGAGACGATAGCGGAAGCCGAGGTAAGCGAGCCATTTACTAAGATAGGAAGTAAAGCTAGCCATCTCTCTAATATGGATTCTAACTCGAACGTATCGCTCTCTAAAACGAATACTGCATGCCCCTCTCGTACCCCCGTAGAGAATAATAATAATTCTCAGTCGAAGCGTAGTAACGATAGACCGCGTTGTTCTTTTTGCCGCGTTATTGGACACAGTATTGCAGAGTGCCGGAAGGCTAGCTCAAAGCAAACTGACTCTAGTACTTTTAGTAAAACAGACAGTCCAACCACTAACGTAAATAATGTGACTAACTCCGACGCTTCCATATTGCGCTGTTATGGTTGTGGCCAACCTGGCGTAATTAAGTCCCGTTGTAATAATTGTAAAACGAGTGAATTACAATCTACGAGTACAACGAATGCTCATTTTAAAACATTGCGTATCGAAAATATTTCGCATGCCGTGAGTGATGTTAACACGTTGCATGCCGAAAATCTTAACCCTTTGTGTGCCAAAAATACAAATTCGATCCATGATGTAAAACTTAACACATCATGTGCCGCAAATATTAACACGTTGTCTGCCGAAAATATTAAGCCACTATGTGCCGTATGTACGAACAACGGCTCTTGTGAACCAGAAGTGCGAAGAAGGATTGGAATGGCTAAGAGTGCCATGTCCCAACTACATAAAACATGGAGAGACCGGAATATATCGTTGAAGACGAAGATAAAGCTCGTCCGAACACTCGTCTTCTCCATTTTCTTTTATGGTGTTGAAACATGGACCCTAAAATCCGCAGACCGTAAACGCTTTGACGCCTTTGAGATGTGGTGCTGGAGAAAAATGCTCAGAATACCATGGACGGCGTTTCGGACCAACGCATCAATTCTCAATAAACTCAAGATCCGAACAAGACTCTCTGCAATATGCCTCCAGAGAATTTTGGAGTATTTCGGACACATTGCCAAGAAAGACGGAGACAATCTTGAGAAATTGGTGATCACCGGCAAAGTGGATGGAAAAAGAACACGTGGCCGCAGCCCAATGCGTTGGTCCGACCAGATCCGCACCACGCTCGACTCTACCGTCTACGATGCTCTCCAGGTAGCCGGAGATAGGAGCAGATGGCGCTCCATTGTTCGGACGAAAGTCATAGATGGAGGGGGTCACGACCCTCAGACATGAGGAACACGACTGATGGAGGAGGATGTGCCGTAGATTTTTCGCACCCAATGGTAAACGTGTCAATTTTAGGAAAACAGGGCGTCGCAACACTCGATACTGGTGCGTCACATAGTATAGCTAGCCCGACATTGTATAAGGTTTTGTGCACACATGGAGTGAAATTTGTACCTGCTAAATGTACAATAACTTTAGCCGATGGAACACGACGTGAGCAAGATGTACTCACCGCTAGGGTAGATGTGACCGTTATAGGCCGGTCCGCTCCCATAGATTTTTTAATACTGCCGGAAATGAATCCTAGGACGTTATTAGGTAGGGACTTTATTAAAAGTCTAGGTATCGTCTTAGATGTTCCTGGAAGAGTATGGTATTTTTCCGACGCGACCAAACGTAAGTACCGATTTGTGCACGCGTACGAGCTTGTCGAGGATAAGCCTTTTGTTCAACGGTCTGACAGCAGCGGTAACGACCCTCGAGTATCTTTACTCCAGGGGGAGGGAACCGACGAGCGTCCCATCGTATATGCCAGCCGTCTGCTAGCATCAGCTGAAAGAATTTGTAGTACTGCCGAAAGAGATGCCCAGGTGCGCCGTAACCAGTGCGTGAAGAAACGTCGCAGGCTTGCACCTAAATACAAGGTAGGTGATTTAGTTTTACTGAAATCACAAGGAGCTAACGATGTCGGCCGCGTGCAAACTCCGGAATTGATTCCACGTCGTACTGTACCTTACCGAATACGAGATGTCGTAGGTAAAACCACGTACATATTAGAACGTATTCGTGACCATGGTGTTTTAGGTAAATACCATGTATCAGGATTGACGCCTTTTGTAGGGAATTTAGAAGTTCCGATGCAGGAAAAACGTAGGCGAGGTAGGCCGCGTAAATGCTAACCCTGGTTCGAGGGCGATATATTCGGGTTAGAGGGGGAGATTGTAACATATCATTATGGAAAGGGTGATGTTTTAGTGGTTTTCTTCGAGAAAATCACCCTCCTTTTCATACATGGTTAAAAGTCATCGTATTCATCCCTTTTGTAGTGGCATTTATCCCTATTTTTGTGTCCCTCACTAAATCCATACATTAGAGAGAGCAACAAGACACCGATTGCACACTGTGCAGATTTTCACAAAAGTCGTGCAGTTTATCGCCTATCACTGGCAACACACTCTGGCTCCGCTATATCTCGGGCCTCCCGCCGTAAACTATTTTTTTTCTTTTTTTTTATAATAAAAAAATAAATATTTTATTTTATTATTATATTAAGTGCTTTCTCCCGAACCTACATTAAAAATCTATAAATATAGTTGTGGTAAATTTGTTAGTGTACTTAATAAACGTGTGGAGCCTATTAACTCATCGTGTTTTTAATCTACAAACGCCCTGGTCCTCCACCCCAACTATAAACTTCATTATATTATTTAATTATTTTTTTGGGAAGTTGCGTGTCCTCTACACGTGCCCTAAAGGTTACGATTTCACTTCCCTTACAACCACTTAGTCCCTTATTGTAACAATTTAAGTCGATCCCTTTCTCTGAAGAGTTGTATTTCTGAAACAAAGAGATTATTATGTTTAGAAACAAGAAATTATTTATTTATGGCGATATCAGAGAAGATATTTTACTTTGGCTTCCTATTGAGAACACTATAATCAGAAACTTAACTTTTAATGGTGCAACGAGCTTAGTGTAGAGTTGCTTTTATTTTTTTATTTTCAAAAGTAACACTTTTAATGTAATGTGGGCAGATAATGTAATGGCTTGCGATAAGCTCGTCTCATTCATCGCATTAAAAAAAATTGGTGGAGGTTAAGATGCAGTTGATGGGGTTATCTACATACTAAACTTTAGTTTAAACGGTTCAGCAGTTTAGACAAGAAGAAGTAACAAACACACATACACACACGTCGCTGTTATAATCTTAGAAGGATTAGAGAGGCAAAACTGATCCACGCCCCAACACTTCCTTACGCATTTTTGAACTTGAGTTACTGAAATTTTCTTCGGGTAACGTTTTCGAATGAATAATAAACGTCTGATTTTCTTCGAAAGGCTCATCATAATGCCTTTGATTCCTCGAGTATCCGTTTGGGAGTAATTAATTTCTTTCATCTGTTTCAGGTGTCTTCAAGTGAAACCGGTGGAAACTTGAAGCTTTAATGCGAGAAAGAGGTACTTATTTTCTGTTGAAAACGATTTAAACTAAGCTTGATGAAGGAGTGTTAAGTTAGAGTAGTAACTTTTATTTTATGCAAGATTAGCTGTATCATCGAGGACATATCCAATAGAGGGGCAATAGACAAAGTTTTCCTTGAAATAAATTTTTTCACAATTTGACGACTCCGCCCACTTTTCCTATTGGCTACGCTGGTTTTAGTGATGGGCAACGAAAAAGTTTCAATTTAAAACTCGATTATGCCAAGTAATCGATTACAAAGCGATAATATAATATTTTTGACTAAGAGGCAGAACATACGCCCGGTTGCAAATCTGATCTTTTGTTTTAAATGGTGTTAATGTCGGAAATCATAAAGGAAGATTTTTGCTTTCCAAAGACATTGTTAGTTCCGATTTCATCTTATAGCAAAAATAGCGTTTTAGTTTTAAACAAGTCAAATATAAAATACTAGCTCATGCTCGCGGCTTTGCCGACATGGCAAAATCCTTTCTTAGTGGAGGTCTACGTCATTAACCCTATTAATATTCCAAATTTCAACCCAATCCGTCCATCGGTTTAGGCTGTGCGTTGATAGATCAGTCAGTCAATAAGTCAGTCACTCTTTCCATATATAAATTTAGATTCTTAAAGACATCCGATTTATACACATGCATGCAAAGTTTAAGCTAAATTGAAAACTGGGAAGTAGATTAAATTTTACTTGCAAGATTTGATTATAGACAACAGGACAGGCGAATGTAAAAAAAAGCTTGTGAATTAAATTTAAAAAAAATTGCCCCCTACGCAACGCTTTCAAAATTACCTATTTTGTGGATGGTGGCCATCTTTGATTTTAAATTTATCATAATAATATATACTACATACTACTACTAGTCAAGCCCTTTCAACTTTCATTTCATGCCCACATTGACGGGATTATGGAGAAAATAATTAACCAGCTATTTTTAGCTGCGGCCATCTTGGATTTTAAATGTATTAAATGTAATGCATATATTTTACTAGTCAAGTTCTTTCATTTCATACCCTTACATTTGACGAGGTTGTGAAGAAAAAAAATAATCCGCCAAATTGTAGCGGCGGCCATTTTAGATCGATTTCCACCAAACACGGCTAAGAAAACTCTCGACTACCTTTCGACTCTACTTTCAAACAAAAAAAACAAGATCAAAATCCGTTCATCTGTACGGGACCCAGAAGTAAGACAAAGTACATGAACAACGATGCCACAGACAGACAGACAGACACGTCAAACTTATAACACCCCGTCGTTTTTGCTTCGGGGTTAAAAAGAGGTCAGGTTTTTATGTTTTAGTTTTTGGTGAATAACTTTTAAAAAGAGTTTTCATTTCTTGTTCGGAACTTATTTTAGTCTATAACAAAAAATGACGTTTTCACGATGTGGATGGTATATTCTCATCCGCTCATAAAAAAGAAAATATTAAATTTGTAGGTATCTCGATCGAAAACAGGGGAATGGCATCGGAGCATTTTTATATTTTAGCAAATTTTATAGTTGTATATCAATACTGTAGGTTTTCACTAACCTACTCGCAGCGCCGCGTGATGCGACTAAACAAGAGGTTATATGATAATATTGTAAATATTATAAATAATAGACATCTAATATATAAAATTCTCGTGTCACAGTTTTCGTTGCCATACTCCTCCGAAACGGCTTGACCGATTTTGATGAAATTTTTTGTGCTTATCCGGTATCTATGAGAATCGACCAACATCTATTTTTCATCCCCATAAATGTTAGGGGTAGTCCACCCCTAAATATTTTTTTTTATTTTTTAGACAAAATTTTTAATTTCTATTTTTTTATGATACAACATACAAAAATACATACAATCCTCAATTTTCATCATTCTACGATCAACCCTTATTTTTTAATAGCCATTTTAGTAATTTAATCATTTTTCCTCTCCGGTCGAAAACTGATCAATCGTCATTTAATTAGTTATCCCCGCCAGATGTCTACAGGTGTCACTTCTGACCCAGTAAACAGCACGGAGTAGGGATGAGAACGAAGCCGGTCTCCTTTCTTTCTCACTCCCTACACAGTTGTCGGCCATCATTATTGTTTATGCATCAAGTGTAGTAGTAACGTTGACAATTATTATTTTGCTATCTCAGTGTAACTCTCATATTAACTTTTAATCATTCCTATTAATTATTTATATGGCAAAACAACGTTTGCCGGGTCAGCTAGTAATATTATAAAAGTGTCTCCCTGTTGTATAGATAATGAATGATACGTAGCTTTTTGTGCGCAAGTCTGACTCGTATTCGCCATAGGTTTTATATACCAAAATACGAGATGATCTTTTGTCACGAAAAATGACGGTATTTTTACGCAACTTCACGTGTCATATTTTTTTGATACATCCTAAAATATCCGTGTACTTTTTATTCATGTTAAAATTTCGTTGAAATCAAATTTTTAGGGTAGTTCCCGCGTGCCCCACTATCCGCCCCACTGGTGGGGCAGGTGAAACTGTCAAATAATTTTTGTGTCTCACGCACCCCACTGATCGCGTTTTGGTGGGGCGGGTTCTTCCAAGACACCATCAGCCTAAGACTACGAGAACATTCCGAGATATTGATATTTTGATAGCTGTCATTTGAAATGAAGATTTCCGCAAGACCCTTCATTTCTTCCATCACTTTCACATATTTGCAAGGTAGATTACAAGAAAAAGGTACCAGGAGATCATAATTGAAATGAAGTCTTACATACGAGTATTCGTTGACTTGAACTGCTTTGCCTGTACCTGCGTCTATTAATGAAAAAAACACATGTTATCCCATTCATATAAATTACACAAAGGTACATAAAAGTTCGAATTAATTAGGAAAGTGCGACTAAAATCACCGCAATACGAGATTTTAATAATATATTATCAGATGGGATGATTTTCTTATGTGTTGTTTGTCTACTAAATAGTACATAGTTCCTTATAATTTCTGATCTCCTAGTTCTTCGCAAAATATTTGCATTAATAACACCATTCATCATTTAGTCGTGCCCAATAAATTATATTTTTGCATGAGTTACAGCGCTCTGATGGGGCGCGTGAAGTGTACTTTTTTAATATTATCACCCGCCACACTAAAACGCAATCAGTTCGGCGCGTGAGAAGCACAAAATATTTGACAGTTCTACCTGCCCCACTAGTGGGACGAATAGTGGGGAACACGGGAACTACCCAATTTTTACAACACAAGTGAATTATATTAAAAATTAAAAAAAAAAACCCTTCACAATATGTAATTTTGTGGTGGCAACCATCTTAGATTTTAGTTTATCAGAGTCTGTTTATTAAATTTTGTAGTTTTCTACTAATCAAACCATTTCATTTGATTCCCATGTAAAGGGAGTTGTGGAAAAAAAAATAATTAACATTTCATGGCAGCTAAGAACACTCTAGACTAACTATACTTAAAAAAATCAAAATCCGTAATCCAGAGACAGACAGACACGTCATACTTATAACACCCCGTCTTTTTTGCGTGGGGGGTTAAAAAATAAATTGTGACGTTACCTACTGCCATGAAAATTTTTTATGAGAATAACCCGCTATAAAAATCATCTGCTCTAGTTGTCAACTTATAAATGACATGGACTTCGAGGCGTCTGTCCATTATACCGTATCATATAATAATCGTCTTAGGAACATGCCAAACCGAAAAATAACATCTGGCCCATGCCATTATGAACCTTTTTTTCTTTTATTTATTGCTCATAGCTCAAAATTAGGTTTTGGTAGATAACCGCATTATACAGGGATTTTGTTTATTCAGTACATTGGTGTATAGGACCTTATTGGGGAGGTCATTGGCCATGTTTTGAGCGCAATATATGTTCCGCGAAAATTTACGGTTATCGAGATATTTAAATTTTTTCGAAAAATTGAGGTGCCAATTTTAAAAAATCATAAAAAATAACCCTGTATAATATTTTTTTTTATTATCTCATTACGTGGACAAAAGATCAGAATATTATTATAATTAATCAAATTAAATCCACTTTATCTCATTAGAAGAATATAAAAGGATGAGTAACAAATTTGGGCAACTTTTATGAATACCTTGAAACTAAATTGCAAAATTTATCAAAAATATCACCAGATGTGTGACCAGAATGCAGTGAGTGCACGTGTTTATAGCCACAAATTATGACCGATAAAAAAGATAATAATATAAATTCGTTTCCGTTATTAATAAAGAAAACTCATCTAAGTTCATCTGTTGTCAGGTCAACGAAAAAGGTTATCACGTAAAGATGCTTGAACATGTAAGCAATACATATTGAAATGCAGGCATGCAAGAATGAAATTGGTACTGCATTCTCGTGATTAGATTTCTATCTGTTTTGTACACGGGAACATACGAAAGAAAGAAGAAATGCAAGCGGTACGGTATAGTGGGCAAACCCCTTTAAATCTTATTTCTTGCAATGTTATTTTGGAATATTTTATAATGAACATACACATTAGCTATTTTTAACACATTTACGGCTGAACTAATCAAATTTGTTATAATAGGTAGCTTATGATCTAGCCTCTTGACAATAGGTAATAGTAGGTACTTTTTAATGGGTAAAACTGGATAGGCATTAAAGAATTTCCGTAGTAGTCGTACTAAACTATGAGTCGTCAGCTAGAAAATGGGCCTACAGAACATATTATGCGCTAGTTGTACCTAATGATAGCATGCAATTAGACCTGGTCGAAGATCTGGTATACCTTTGTCATCTTGAATCGATTATCATACATCGATTCGATCGTCAAAATATTTACAACACTGGCTAAATACGAGTCAGTAGACAAGGATAGCTATTTGGAGAATACGCTTTATTAGAAAGAGAGGCAATTTACCTGCCCAGTATAACTTGATCCCTCGCTAGAACAAAAAATAATCATAATTTTGAGGATTATTTTACGATTCTGGGATATCAAAATCGATTTAATAAATTCAGATATTTTATATGTTTACTTTATTATGTAATAAAACGGTAAACAGTTTTATTAAAAAATAAAAAGTCGTGTTTTTTTTGTTAAAGAGCATATTCCGTGAGGTCCGTGTAGTTCCTTAAACTGGCCGCTACTAAACGGCGCGTCACGTGGCGCTACGAGTGGGGTAGCAAATACAACCAGTGTTGATATACAAAAAATCCGCCGATGCCCTCCCCCTGAGCTGTATCTACTTCACTTTTGTTTCTCGATGAAATAGCCTATGACATGCGTATTACAGGGTTTCTTTATACCAAATTTCAGCTAAATCTTTCCAGTCGTTTAGGTGGTACAATAAAGATAAATCTATCATACAAACTTTACTGATATTGTTGATGAAATTTCAATATCATTTAAAAATAAATACTAATAAATTATTTTTCTTCTATAATTTGTGAGTCCAACTAAGTTTAAGAGATGGAAAGGAATTTAAACGATACTGGTACTCGTGTGTTTGGTGCTTTTTTATTTAGAATATTAAATGCCACATAATATTATGGTTTCCCCTTAATATAATCTAAATTAACTGGACACCTAGATCGCGAACATGAATTGTCCGTGACTATATTGTTCTACAATGGATATTTTCTTTATGCTTCTACATAACTATTTATAGTAGCTAATGTAATGTTTCAAATAAACTAGGAACCAAACCTTTCAGCTTTAGGTCACAGTTTTAATATTACCTAGGTAATATGAAGGCTTACACAAGACTGCATCATTCTAAAACACAAAGAAGTGGTTAGATCATTAAAAGACATTAACGTGAATTACTTAAATTAATTTTGTTCTTTGTTAAGGAGAGTAAACAATTCATAGCTATCCTTTTCACCTTGAAAACTTCGAAAACTTTTAGCAACTGATGTTACCATGCTCAGCTTTGTTAATAAACATTATTTATGTGGGCTCTTGCCTAATGAAAACGAACCTTATTTTCAGGTAGTAAAGTTCAAAAGATAAATCGTCTTCCTTGAAAGTAAAGTTTTCTATTAATATCAAGGCATTGTATTTCACGAACTTTTGTTTCTAAATAAAAGGCACAAATAGCTCTAACTCAGGTTTTACCAACTCTTTAATTCTGTAAGTGAACTAAGGAATAATTGATCAATCCAGTTCAGATATTCCAATAATAGGACGAGTAGCTAAAGGAGATGGAGAAAGATTCGTTATTCTTGATAGAATACGTACAATAGTTACTTGTACTGAATTAAACGTAGCAAATTGTTCGAGGTATCATATTAATTATAAAACATGAAATACATAAACAACAAAAAACAACACAAAAAACAACAACAACAAAAAAATTAAAAAACTTGATAATAAAATTAAATTAAGGTCTAACCCTCCCTGGCTTCACTGAACATCGTGCCGGAACACAGTCATAATGACCGCTTGGCGACATGGTTTTGTTCAGTGGTTGGTAACTAGCCACGGCCGAAGCTTACCACCAGTCAGTATATCTAGTATAGTTCAGTGAATAAACAAGTGAGTTAAATAAAAAAAAATAAAAAATCCCCAACGCAATATGTAAATTACCATTTTGTGGTGGCGGCCAGCTTGGATTTTAAATTTATCATAGTGCGTTGTATTCTACTAGTCAAGCCCTTTCATTTGATAGCCATATTGAGGGGGTCGGGGAGAAAAAAAATTATCCGCCATTTTGTGGCGGCGGCCATCTTGGACCGAACCTGGCTAAGAACACTCTCGACTAACTCTACTTTCAAACAAAAAAAACTAATTCAAAATACGTTCGGGTTCGGGAGCTACGATGCCACAGACAGACGTCATACAGACACGTCGAACTTATAACACCCCGTCGTTTTTGCGTCGGGGATTAAAAACTCTAAAATTGTTTCTATATTCGATTTTGCTGCATCGCTGAGTTATGGAATGAATCAATCGGTATCCTGTCTGTCCGTTCATGTCACACTCGATTTGCGAGCATCAACTCTATTTTGTCCAAGCAAACTGTGCCAAAATCGCTTTGGAATATTCTAAAATTCACTAGAAAAATAATATCGTCTGGCAGTTTACATAAGTCCTGCACAAATTTGGCAGATATAAACTGCAGAATCTGGCCATGGAATTGATTTTGATGGAAAAAAATTAGAATTTTAAGTGAATATGTCTGAGTGCTACGTATTTCAAATATATTTTGGCGAAAAAAGAAAAGTTTGACTGTAATTTTTTTTTATACTTATGATAATATAATTTCTAATATTATAATATATTGCTGACCTGACCAATTTTATACTACGCTTAGTGTAAACCGCAAACCATGTCGGGTTTTGAAAATTTTAGAACCTATGATGGGAGGGAAGGGCTAAGGAGACTTTGTCTTTTCGATGACGATGCAATGTGTTGTAAGACTCAAACCTATTGAATACCTGGGTACTATGTCAATACTGTGATTGTAATAGAAATCAGACGTACGTCGGTCTCCAGCTATTAACTAGCTTGCATAAAAGCTTTTATCATAGTAAATGAAATTTTACCTTTTTTGTTGACTCAACGGCTCTTATATTTTTTTACGTTTTGATGCAAAGCTGTCAAAGTACAATAATTATTTTTTCTTGGTTAATGAAGGTAAAAATCGAGTCCGTGTACGTACACGCGTTACATGCGCGTTTTCTACTTCTTATTGTTTTTCATGACGTTCTAGTACTTTGTCCATGAATGAACCTTTACTTTTCTGGTTGAGTACACTCTTGTAAGTTCAAACCTCTAAGCACTAACTAGATCTATGATCGCATCAAAGGGAGCCAAACGTTGAAACAATCGACGCGTAAATTAGACCCCAATGGTAAACATTAGACCCCAATGTTAGCCGTCAACTTATTCAAAACCACCGAGACGTATTCCTTTAGACAATTAGCTATGCTCGCTGAGCAAATTGCGAGTCATGAGATTATAGCGAATTTTTGAACGCTTTTTGATATAAGTCGTGGATATAATGGGAAGATTGTACTGTTAGACGTACATATGTAGGTACTCATTAATATCTTTTATGCAAATAAAAAAAGGTTAGTTTGCAGTATGCTCTTATTTTCTATATATAAAATAAAATAAAGATACCTATTATAAAGTTACATCCAATAAATATTTCATTTCGTAAAAAAAAATGAGATTTTTAATAATTAATAGAAAAAAATAGTAGTGTGATCAACGTGTAAATTGTGTCAGTGTCCGTTAGTTGACTTGTAGTTTCAAATCACACAAATTATTTCATGTTTTTTGGTCAACCTATATGCTGAAATTTCACGTCGTTAAGATTCCTATAAGGTCTTCAATTCGACTAACCTAAAGACTGTTATCTACATGGATCGTGGAACGTGCTTTCAAAAGTGATAATGCACTGATAAGAAAAGTTTCACAATGGAATTTGAACCTAGGCTTAAGCCGGACACACTTACTAGACCATTGACCTATACAGAATAGAATAGTTGAAAAACTTACTTAACCTGAAATTTGAATTGGAAAAATCCTGAGTAGATGCGACTCTAAGATAGAATCTACAAATGTTTCCTCCTTTCGTTTAAACAAAAATATGGAAACGAAAAAACCGCGATTATATCACGTCGACAATACAATTTTATTCCCCACAGCGTCCTTTTTGAAACCCTTATCGCCAGTTATCGTCGTATCTTGAGAATCAGGGCGGTTCTCACCATCTCTAATATAATAATCGTTCACCTGTGTCCTCGGATGCCGCTACAGCCTTTCGAACGGGTACGATTCAACCAAACAAATCGCGTTATAGCTAAATTAGATTTTGGATCCCTGGGGATACCCTAATGCTTAATACGTATAAGCCAAGTTATATGAGAGCGATCTTGTTTGCGTATTTGTAAATGTTAAATTTAATATCGTTTTGCATATCTTCTATCTAAATAAATACTAGCTTAAGCTCGCGGCTTTACCCGCGTCCTTTCTTTGCGTAATCTTTTCTTAGCGGAACTCTACGTCATAAAACCTATCTGTATTCCAAAATACAATCCGATCCGTTCTGCGGTTTGAGCTGTGCGTTTATAGATCAGTCAGTAAGTCACTCTTTCCTTTTATATATTTAAGATAGGTAAAATGAAAGACTGACTGACTTATCCTTTATGTCAACGCACAGCTCAAATCTCTAAACTTTGACCTTGAAATTTGGAATACGGATGGGCTTTATAATGGAAACTTCTGATAAGAAAAGATTTTGCTACTCGGGTAAAACTAGGAGTATTATAGTCACTACATAGTATAAAACAAAGTCGCACCCTGCGTCTGTCTGTCCCTATTTATTATTTATGCTTAAATTTTTTAAACTACGCAACGGATATTGATGCGGTTTTCATTAATAGATAAAGTAATTTAATGGAAAGGCTTATAATATGTATAATACAATACGTAATATGGTAGAAAAACACTGATAATTTTCTATTTACCGTCCGGTCCGTACGTCGTATATAAAACTGATCTCTTAGATGCAGGTTTGGTATAATAATGTCAAAAACTAGCGGCGCACATGAGTAGTAAGGGTCGATGTTTTGCTGGCATAAATAAAATAAAAGTTTTAATTAGGTATTAACAGTGGCATCACGAAACTTAGCATAACTTATCCGGCATAAAAATAAATCTTAGATTTGTAAGACAATGAATATATTATGTACTACTGATTAATAAATATTCTTTAGTACCTAGTACCTACTAACTAAAGGGCGTCAGTTTTGTTTCATGAAGCACAGTAGGTATCTAGTTTTTAGATACCTTCAGGATTCTGTGACCGTATCGAGTCTGAATAACAAGAAGATTATTCTTTAACACAAAATAAACTCTATTGTTGAAAGCATAAGGTCGAAATTAGTTAATTCCAAAAATGGTGGTAGAATTAGAAAATCCATTAGCACGATTCTGGCATTGTGCAGAGTTACCACCGGAGTAAGAATGTACAGGAGCGAATATCTCATTTAGTTAATAGGTTTTCTCTATGTCAGGAAGAAAAGTTGTAAAAGCCACAACCATACGACGCGAAAATAATGTAATATAGATTGTTATTTTTTGCACAATAAAACTTCTGGTACCACTTATGCTTATGTATTCTTTAAAAAGTATGATATTATTAATCTATCTTACTTATTATATTTCTTGCAACACATTATTTGCAAGCCAGCGGATTCACCCACTGAAAAGAAAAGCATACCCAATATTAAAGAAATCAGTTAGCCCATTTAGGTTTTAGGGTGTAAAAAACTATTGTCTACACACACATCGATACTTTCGCATTTATAATATTAGCAATATACAGGATTTTGACAGCAAAGTATGAAACATCAATGGTATTTATTTTTGTAGTATTATTCTTCCTTTTTCTCAATCAAAGGCTTTGCTACAATTAAATACCCATTTGGATATAAAACAAAGTAACGCGATTATTTATGAACCATTTCTAGAATTATCTAATTTTGAACGTACGGCATAATTTATTTACACGTCAGTCTCAATTTACTAAAGCAATGTTCACAATACACACATAATAAGATAAATTTAAATCCAACAGTAAATCGGAGATGCGGCATTGTCTTATTGGTTTGATGTAAACATGGCCTAATTTGGTTACGTCACGAATTGTGGTTCAATTCGCATCGGGGTTTAATATAAACTTTGTTTAAGACGAGAGCCTTAATAAGTTTCTGCTCGAAATATTTCCATGGGAACGGTAGAAGATTTTATTCCTTGTACTTTATAAGATATATTTTAATTTGTTTTGGGTTCAAAATGAATGATTTCATACTACTTATAGGAATTAGACATAGTTTAAAAAATTTAGTACTTTTTATGTATGAGATTTACGTATCGATCGATATCTTAAATGCAACGAGAGGATGTTAAGTGATAAATTGTCACTACTGTTAAATTTTCAGTATTACCGAGGTATTCTTGAAAGGTACGAAGTCTTCGGCGTCACTGCACTGCGCTTTTCATTCATATACATATTATTGTGTATACTTATAGTATCATACAGTATAAGTATAGAGTCGTAGTGTATATTTCAGAATCAAAATATAATATCATTTCTACATTGTTATACCTCTATTATTATTGCATTAGAATCCATGTTATGTGAATTATAATTTTGTGTTCGTATTTTATAATAATATTATTTGTTTTTTACATTTTTGTTTAAATTATAATTACATTTTTGTTTTATGCAATTAAAATTATTCTTTTTGATTCTAGCTTTATAATCCTATATTTGCTTTATCAATGAAACGTAATGTCAACGTGTCATTCAGTGTCAATAATGTCCCATTTTCCCGTCCTTTTTCAGCTTTAATCTACATGTAAAGGCGCAAAATAAGGCCCGTATTCTAAGCATGTACAGGCTCCAATAAGAAGAAAAAGAACCTAAAAAGATAAATAAACTTTAGAGTCACAATTTTACGTAAAATCATAACGACATAAGCAACTAAAATAAACTTTCTTGTAAAGCCCCTGTCTCTCAGTCACACATATTTTTCTTGAAAAATGCTTTTAATTAAAAAAAAATGGTGTAGATGTGGCTAGATCAAAATAAGAGAAAATTGCCTTGAAGAATCTCTCTAGTATCTGTAATAATTCTATTCAGCAGTTATTACTGACTATGACCAGAAGACTCATCTGCTGGTTTGCTACATCATCAATTGGAAGACTTCTAATATGTTGTTTTAGAATGCCAATTTGTGCGGCTTATTGGCTGCGTGCCTCTGTCGAATAATATGATATAACAAAACAGAAAGTAAACTTGGTGATGCCAACGTGAAAATATTCATGAATACGGGTCTCGAGCAAACAATACAACAGTTCAGTTGTTGGCATTAAATTAAACATTCCTTCAATCCAATTTGGTTGGACCCCTCAATTTTGTCAGTTGGCTCATTGGCATGGAAGACATGTGTTTGGAGATTAAATTAGTTTGAATGTGATCACGTTGAAGCGTTCTATGTCGTGTCAATACCAATATATGCCAAAGCGAAACACATTTCATGAACTCTGTACACTGTATCTTCGAAGAGAGTATTTTTAAGACATTTTGTCAAAAAACAATGTAATCCTCAAGTAATTTTTACGAAAACAAACTTTAAACTTTTACCAAGGTGTTTCCCAAGGGAGTGACCTTGGTACACAACTTTAAAAGTATAATAACTTCTGTTTCAATAGGTACTTTGTGATAATAAATAATAAATGCTTATTGTCTTACATTTTTTTCAACTTTTCAAGATTTTAAGCTTTACACTTAATCAATTTCTATTCAAAAAAGACATTTAAGAAAAAAATATTACCTACATCGCAATTTATTTTCTTTATAAATAATATTAAACGGGTGGCGTGACAGTATTTGAAGGAGGTCTTTGCGCACTAGTGGGGCTGTATGTTTTAATGGATGACAATTAAAAAGGGGTTTTATAAGGAGAGCAATCCACGTGTAGGCGATTAGTTTCATTCCCCACAAACACCCTTCATTTATCTGGCAGTCAGCTTAGTTGGTCATAAGAGCTTTAGAAATAAGCCGCGTCGAGTATCTACGAGTGAAAGGGATTTAATGGAGTTACCTTATCAAATGGGTATTAATAACTATTTGTGTGGAAATATAGGCATGAGTATTGAGTATATTATATTAAAGGTATCTGAAGTCAAAAGTTCGTGCGACATTTTCATAGTTAATTTTTTTTTCATTTTGATAAATTGGGGTTAATACTCTAACCTTCTTCTCCTCCTTTGTCAGATACAGTAGAAATACATTTTACGTAGATATCTTCAAGAACTATTATAATATGTAAGCTGTATTTACGCAAATAAATTATATACATATTCATTCATTCAATATACAGTTTACTCTATTTATACCGCCAAAGTCAAATCACAATGCATGAAATCACAATTACATTTTTGCTTTATAAAATCACTAGGTACATTGTACATAGGTAGTATAAAAAATAAAGTTGTTGCCCGCGTCTGTCTGTCCATATGTATGCTTATATATCTTTAAAACTACGCAACGAATTTTAATGCGATTTTCATTAAAAGATACAGTGATTCAAGAGAAAGGTTAATATGTATAGAATACATAATATAGTAGAAGAATACTGATAATTTTCTAATTCTCGACGAAGTACGCGTGGGTCAACTAATTATTAATAAAAGTTGTATCAAACACAAATATAGCGTATCCTCCCAAAATATTTACATCACCGAAAAAATTAAAATGTTTTTTCTGAAAATGTACATTCTGCGGTATCTAGCAAATATAGAACGTAGATATACAATACGGTTCATCATATTACAGAAAAGTCATGATAAAGTTTCGAGCTCAAAGGTCGTTAGTAACTCCAACAAAGAAGCCTGCAAAGGTGAACTCGGTAACTATAAGTTATATAATGTGAGAAATATATTTATTAACTAACAGGCAGTATCAAGTTTTGCGTAAGTTTGAGAAAACCTTGGTACTTGGTAACATAACTTTTCGGTGTTATATGCGTCGTGTAAATTTTCATGTATTGTAAAGAATGCATTATTTTACTTATTCATCACAAGTTATAAAAAATAAAATACTATATAACATATATTGTAGGTATAGACCATTAATGGCGTCAGTCTGGATGTCGGCATCCTGAACTGACTGCAAAAAGTTATTTAAAATGGCCATTGCTTTCACAGTATGCGCATTATGGGCGTAGCATGTATGCATTGGGACAGCGTTTGCAACCAGAACGTGTGTAGTTCTGAATAGTACAAAACGCACTGTAATAATAATGTGTATCTAGTTTCTATTTAGTAGGAAGTCTAGTATGAAACGGATATGATTCTGACGCTTTACAACACAGTACCCCACATTAGTTATTAGCTTAGGTTTACGATAGCTTTATTCACCAAAGTGGTTTTAAATTTCAAAAGCTATAAGAAAATACATAATCCACATTAATTGCAATCTCCTTATCACCCAACCTTAATACGAAATTAGCGAGTTAATTTAATAAATCCCATCGTATTTCAACGCCATGACACGTAGTCTCGCTCGTGTTTTACATTAAAAGTGTAAATATTTGCTGATTGTTGTGGAAATGAGAATAGATTAAATTTTACTAAAGGCCTTAGGCATTACGTTGAATATAAATTATAAATTCAAATAAGGCCAATTTTATAAAATATGTTTCGACAATATTATAGTTTTTTTACGCACCTTACCAGGAAAGTGCAGGAAGTGATCTATAATATGACATAATATTTTATTACATATATCACTCGAGATGGTCAAAAGGTAACCTATAAAATGAATAAAAAAAATCAAAATATGTTCTATATTTAAAATCTCTAAGTAACTCGTGAAATCGTTAAGCAATACACCTGCAGCACTTCGAATCCAAACCAAACTGCACTTTTCGAAAATTCTTCTTTTTCACAGAAGATAAATCTTTCCGAGGGCGTGTACGCTCCGTTCGCCTTAATAAATGTGGTCTATGCTTTATGGTTGGTAAATTTCTCTTGAAACTCCAACTTTCCACAATTTTAATTTACGCAAACGTTGACTGGACTAGGGATGAGAAGTTATGGTTTCTTCGTCAACTTATATAACGAGTTTTCTCGTAAATGCTTAACTGCTAAAGAGTGCTTGAATTATTGCAATTATTTTAGAATTTTATTGCGAAAATCAAAATAATAATTTAATGTTGATTAATTTAAGGTTTATTTATTCACTATTTGTACACCAGGACCTACTTGTAAATGTCAGCAAAAGTGAAAAGTAAGGGTTTCTTTCAATTTTCAGGTATAATTATTTACGTTATCGAAATTAGAATTTTCAATAGGAACATGAAAGTTTTCTGTACTTATAAACAAAACAATTAAATCAAATTCTTGTTACATTTTTTTTTTTTTGGTGACTTGCTTGCCCGGAAATAAAGTTTAAGCTTTAGCAAAAAGTAAAGTAAGTATTATCAAACAAAAAAGCAGTCATAAAAGCAGTAACTCGTAAAATCAACGCCCTTCTCTAGGCCGACCTTACTTTGAAGAGTGAAGGATCCTTTAGTTTAGGGTCTTCCTCGATTCGTGAGTAATTGTGCTTGAGAAATCTCTGAATCATTTCACTCCAGACGGTTGATGAGAGAAAAACGCTTCAAAGTAGGAAAGATTGAAATAATTGCGGCTGGATTTAGAAGTCGTATAAAAGAAATCCCTTGCGAAATAATACCATTGATGTTAGGCCCTTTTATATATTTTTTTAAAGGAGTCATAATATTTCAATGTGTGTCCTCCTACTTATATAGATTGGCACATAATCAAAATTGTGTTTTAGACATAAATTAAATTGGCTGATTAATTTTGCTCCAACTTATATTTTCATAAATGTGTGTATGTGAGTGTGAGTGTATTTATTTCCTTTTCATGGCTACAGGACTGAATCGATTGGGTTGAACTTTGGTAAAATATAGTAGATAGGAAATAAAATACATATATAAATAGCTTAGACCCTGAAATAACATAAAAGCTACATTTCATCGCAAAAACTGCCAGTTTGGGAAATCACTATACATGACGAGAATATTGAGTGACTAGTACTACTACTAACCTACTTTCCTAGTGAAATTCCTGGGCTGAAGAGTCTTAACATCCTTATGACTCTTAAGTAAGAAGCGTTAGCGCACCCAGATTTCTACCTTTGTAAAATCCTGGGTAGTCATTGTATTTATTATGGGCAGCGTTATCTCTTACCACCAGGAGAGCATCTTGCTCGTCTTCTTACTTCTTTGTAGCATAAAAAAAATCTGTAAGCGCTGGAGAGTATAAGAAGTCTATGACCAATGGACAAATACAGGCGGATAATGCGGCGTCTATTGGAACAAAAAGTCAGTGGATTAACTTTAAAACCGCATTCATTAGTTCAGTTTTAATCAGTATTTTTGTTTAAGTTTCTAGCTTTCATTTCACGCGAAACTATCCGCTGCCAAAACAAATAATAAAGCGAATAATAGACTCTTCATTATGAGAAAAACTTTAACGATGTTGGCGTTGCACTCTGAAAAGCAAAAAATAACAAAAGTAGGACTCACAGATAACAATATATCTGAATAGATGGCGCTAATTTGACTACACGGTTGTCTGGTAGAAATCGTTTTCAGACATAAGAAGGCTGATTGCTACTTTCGCTATTGCTCTTTTCGTATACGTTTCTTACTTTATTTGTAAGTTTCAATCAAGGATTACTTGTATATACCTAATCGGAGAAAGGCAAATAACGTAGATGTGTGACGTCACTTATTTTATTTGAAAGACAACGTGATTGATGTTTGTGAATTATCAGTGGTCAAAGTCAATGTCGATGTATCTGTCAGTAGTGCGTTTGAGCGATTGTCAATTATGAAGTCACTCTTGCTTGCTCGCGACATCGCCAGCGCCATACGAGCGCACTGACCGATTAATAAAATTATCTTGTTGATGGCAATCCATCTGAATCTGCGACATATGTTTAGTCTAGTTTGCGTGTTTGAAGTTAACGGAGTAATGAAAAAAGCTTTAACGCTTTATTGTGCCATTAATAGATTTTTTTTTAAAAATAAACGTAAAAAAAGTAGGGAAAACAAAAATAATCGTAGCGGGAGTTTAAGTACAAATTTGATTACAAACAGTTATGCATGCATACACAAGTATATAGTAAACACACGACCTATGAAATAAAAAAAAAGTACTTACAAATACAAAATAAACTGTACACTTAACTACAAAATGAAGAGAAAAAAAATCTTTCAGAAAAAGAACATAATATTTCATACTAAATTTGATCACATACTTGGGTTTTTAAAGTAATTAACTCTCTCGCGGCATCAGTCTTGGTAAATTATCCGCGGATCGCTCTATGCAAATTAAGTCGTTATAGAAAACGTAAAAATTGAAGACCAAAGTTCAGGACAGTTTCATGATAACGATGACAGTAAATTTTTTTTAGCGTTTTCCAATGGAGTGTTGATAAGATTTATCTTTTCGATTTACTTTATAGCAAACACGTTTAGTTATAATGGACAAGTGCTTCGGCACACTAGCTGCGGTTCGCGGTTTTACCTGCATAAATTCCGATTCTGTAGGAAATTCGGGACGAGAATTAGCCGATATGTTTTGCCATGTTTCTAGCTACTTACATGCTGAGTTTCATCGCAATCCGTTCAGTGGTTTTTCGTTAAAGTGTTTTCAGTATTTACCCCAACTGAAAGAGTAACAATCGTACTCACAAAATCATATAGAGTCATTTACAAATACTGCAAATTTTAATGTCTTAGGACATTTTCACATAATCTTATTAATATTATAAACGTGAAAGTTTGTAAGCATGGATGTCTGGATGTGTGTTTACTCTTTCACGCCAAAACGGGTGGACCAATTGAGCTGAACTTTGGTATACAGATAGCTTAGACCCTAAAATAACACATAGGTGGGTACAAGCGGGTTAAACCGCTAAGCGCAGCTAGTACCTTTAAATAAATAAATTAAGATTTCACCCTGTAGGGACATTAGTATTGTGAACGTAAGCACAAAATCATGTAGAGCGACTGTCCGGCGCCCCCCTCCGTCGGCAGTCGTCTCGGGAACTTCGCGGCCCTAAGCCGCATATGTAAATCAGTAATTAAAAATGCATAATGCAGTGAGTGATAAATAGAACTTTTATTCCATACCTCAACCCCAACATTGGTGATTCACAATACTAATGTCCCTACAACCCGAACTCGAAACTACTTAAATTATACATATTATTATTATATTGTTACACCACCGCTGCTGCTGTTATCAAAAGTGATGTCGAGAATAGCATTTCTTAAGAGGGCATAATATGACTGGATGCTAAGGCTCTGCCGATTCCCAGTTCTCCGTCACAAAGACGATGCGGGAGTGCCGCCGGGTTGTTTTAGTGGGTATTCCCGTGCAGCCGCTCTGCACGGGGAGTCCCACATAACCCTCCCATATCCCCGTATGGAGGGTATGCGTAATGCATTTTTTTTCCGGCGAAAACAAAAAAAAAACAGAGGGCATAATATTTAGATTTATTCGTATTTAAAATTTCTCAAATTGTGAAACAGTTTCTTATAAATACAACTATCTTAACGCAGTCGTATTATTTCATCTGTTTCAACGAACTTGAATTAATAAGCTTCGAGAGTCCCAATTATAATAGTAATAACATTATTATGCCGTGGCTTTTTGCCGCTGAATGTAGATGTTCGTAAATACAGTAAGAATACAGACTATAGCAATGAAGACAAATATCGCGCTTCAACGACAAAAGTGAAGCCATAATATGTAAATACTTTTTGGTGGACGCGGCGTGGATACCCACTGAAAACCCGAGGGTGTTTCTGCGGAACGCCGTAATGCTAGGAAGGCGGGCACGCCGAAGCACTAGTCCACATATGGGGATCTATTTATCCAGTAGTGTAGTGTCACTTTATTGGAACACAAAAAAGAACTTAAGAACTAAAACAATACAAAAAAACTAAGTGTTACAATTGGCGGTCCTATCGCTAATAGTGACAAGGGTTTGATGCAAATTAAGAGAGAACAAAGTGTTATATAAATATTTTTTCTATATTATATTCAATATAATAAACATACATACATAATATATTATTAGTGTATGGGGTGGATGAAGCTCAAAATTTTCTTCCACTTCTGACTAGTTCTTCTATTCTTTTTCTAGTTCTTTTACATCTATCGTAATCTTAAGCATCCTTCTTACTTATTATTTCAGGTTGATAAATAGCCCAAAATAGAATGTGTTCCTAGAAACTGTTGTAATAATATTATCATCCCCCGGAGTAAAGGGTTTAGTAGGTACGTTAAGTCAACGTCATTTAGACCTTTTTTTTGTTTTCGCTGGGAAAAAATGCATTACGCATACCCTCCCATACGGGGGTATTGGAAGGTTATGTGGGACTCCCCGTGCAGAGCGACTGCTGCACGGGCCCGCTAAAACAACCCGGCGGCACTCCCGCATCGTCTTTGTGACGGAGGACTAGGAATCGGTAGAGCCTTGGCATCCAGTCCCCCGTCGCGTCATTGAGGCCTGCCGCTTGACGTTCACATTGCTCCGGCTACATATTGTGCTACATATTGTGCTACGTATTGTGTGATATCTGTCACCATTTCAATAGTCCAGTCACTAGTAACAGTCGGAAAGTCGGAGATGGTTATAATGGGTAACAGAGCTCGCTATAGTTTACTATTATTATATTTATTCCTCGCTTCCTGCGGTTGCTTACAAACCACAAAGCGTATAAACAGCAATTCACTAGATATAGGTCAGGTTTTATTTCAGCAAAGATTGTTAGGGCTAGGACACATTGAAAACAGCAAAGAACTAAAAGTAAAACTAAAAAAATATCGTTGTTTTAAATGACTATTGTGTCTTAGCCTTGTTTTTGGACTCATATTATGGTGATGATGGTGGAAGTCCATATTTTTAAAATTTATTTGGTTCACCAGTTCATAGTTATTGCATTTAATCTTACTCTACATGAAGGAACTAATAATATATCATCCATCTAACTTAATACATAATCTATATTATAGGCGGACACAGCATGCATTGTGCTCACATTGGTGATATTACATAAATAATAATCTAATAGCGTTTACCAGCCAAAAGGAGAGACAGAATAAAATATACCAACTTAGAATTTTCACTACTCACATTCATTTTCATTCCTCGACAATTTCATTACTCTGTCACACAAAAAAAAAACGTTTTGTCATAAGTGGAACATTTATGTTTAAATTAGTAGCGTTAACATCTATTTATATTATCATTGTAGTTCTGTGCATGGAAATGCTAAAAATAAATAAATATATCAGAAGCACAATACGCAGAAAAGAGCTAAAAATGTAAACAAAAATACGTGTAAATCTACTAGATAGAACTTCGTAAAACTGAAGCCATACTGCCACGGGAAAGCGGTCGGGGTGCGTGACAGAATTTGTATTTTGTTCGAATTTGTACATAATCTATCACTTACTATACCTCTAAAGCGGAAACGGGCAGGAACAAAATGAAGATCGTTCCCGCTGATCCGCGCGATCACACGTCTGTCTGTCGTCAGCTTTAAACTCTGTAAACAAAAGCATTCCAACTCTCAGTGCGTCCCATCCCTTATAGTAACACTGATGCCATTGTGTACCCTGGTGGTAGTATATTCCATGGATTTGGTGGATTATGGTGCTCTTATGGTGCATTGTTGTACTCGGACGAGGATTCAGCGGAGTTACGAGATTTTTTTGTTATTATGAGTTACATACTAGCTTTACGACGCTGCGGCCGTAGGTAGCAGACTAAAACTAGATGGCGGGATAAATCGTACCCTGGCTTCACTGAACATAATGCCGGAATACTGTACAAAAAACTTTAAACACAATATTATATTAGTCTAAGTGTTGCAATTGGCGGTCTTAGTGTTTATAGCAATCTTTCCCGACTGTGTCCAGGAATATTTTGGGTATAAGGACACTACTGTAATACTATAGTTTTTTTATTTATTTATTAAAGGTTAGCCTTTGCCCACGCTACGACATGAAGATGTAACAAACATTCATATACATTTTAGAATTTTTTTTTAAAAGAATAGTATTAAATTTTCATTAATATTTAACAGTTTTCTATAAACAAAATTTCAAAGAGATTTTTTTCCATTTATTATAGCACCTTTACATATAACAAACATTCACAACCTCTGTGGCGCGGTGGGCTAATACCCGCCTGCAACGCAGAAGGTTGCGGGTTCGATTCCCGCATGGGACAAATGTTTGTGCGATCCACAGATATTTGTTTCTTGTCTGGGTGACTTTCTGTATCTATTATAAGTATGTATTTACAAAAGAAAAGTATATAAGTATTATATCCGTTATCCTAACCACCATAACACAAGCATTAAGTTGCTTGGCTTGGGGTTAGGTGGCGCTGTGTGAAATGTCCTGAAATATTTATTTTATTATTATAATTTAAACACATTTAAAAATAAAGGAAATAATTAAAGTACAATAAAAAAATCAAGCAGTTTTCAATAAGCAAATCCCAAGGAGGAAAAATCAACTACAACTCAAAATATTATTCTTGTTAAGTAAATCTGTTTTTTCTTGTACCGTTCGTTAAGGAATTCCCCTTTGAGACAAAGATACTTTGGAAATTGTGTAGACGTCGACAATGGCCCCCTTTTGCTTAGTCGGAAAATTATGAATATCATTTCGGTTAACACGGCCTTTCGTACCGGCTCTTGTAAAGACGCTTTGATAATATGCCGCCACATTTAAATAGTACGTATTTTAATTAAATACCTGTTGATTTTTCGATGTACTAATTTTAAATAATGATTTACACACAAATATACCCCCCTCTATGAATTGTCTTGAAGTAAGTTTTTATTCTGCTCGAAAATATATTGGAATTTTTGGATACAATTTTTGTTTTTTTTTATCAATGTCATAATAAAATGAAATGAAATATCTTTATTGCAGACACAGTATACATAAATTATAGTTAATCTATTTAAGTTTAAAATAAAATGAAGTTAAACAAAGAGTAGTTAGTGTGAGATTGAGTTTCAAGTTGATTGTAGCAAAAATATAATCAATATCATAATAAATAATATATAGATATGCAATAGTTACTTGTCAAGTTACTCTAACTAAACTGTAAGATTCCAATCAAAATAAAGGTTTGTGGTCAACCTTTATTATGTTTTAGTTTTAGGTTGCTTACGAGGCCTTCAAGTTACCTAATTTCTTATAGCAATCTACATTATTATGTTACAGAAAGCAACGGACACTTTAAGAATTACCCACATCACAATTTTTTACAAAACATGTAGAATATAGCAAAACATTTTACATACGCATCAAACGATCTAAAGAAACTAAAGTCTTATACGACATAAGAAAAACAACACAACAAAACAGTGCAAGAGACAGTAGAGCGAACCTGCAGGAAATGCGTCCCAGTGACGTCTGGAATAGTCCCAGTTTCAGCTAAAAAACATGCTATACAATTTCCTGGTAATTCTTTCCTGGTAGTCGGCAGTCTTGAGACAATGCTCTGCGCTTAGCATTTTTCATTACTACGGAATGAGACGGCTTTTTAAGTGAAACTATAAATAGGGGTCTTTATTTCTATCTCTTTTCATTTATGATTGCCTGGTACTTGTATTGAGTGAGCTTTAAGTTACCACATTAAAAACTAAAGAACTTTGTAGTAAATTACTAAGGTATGAAAAAGAATAATGTTACGCAGGAATAGTACATTCGGAGGAATATAAAGGGTGGTATTTTTTGGATCAGTAGGCACGTGTCAACAAAAAATTTTGGCCTAGCAAACAAATAAAATTACTCACTAAACTGTGTTTTAGTACTAGTTACTGTTAATATTTCTCAGTAATATTGTTATTTTCTTCTGGTCTCAATAATGAGTACATATTCTTATGAGATGGATCAATTTTTGAAACCATGTTAATTATTGAAAGTTAACAGTTGGAATTC
Organism: Hemithea aestivaria; assembly: GCA_947507615.1. Taxonomy (NCBI): domain Eukaryota; kingdom Metazoa; phylum Arthropoda; class Insecta; order Lepidoptera; family Geometridae; genus Hemithea; species Hemithea aestivaria. The sequence continues at coordinate 15,195,031 of OX382336.1, read as the reverse complement.
ACAACCCATAGAGATAATCTTTACAAAGCGCAACTAGCGCTAAACCTCCATCAATTTGCCAGACAAATTCGAGCTCTATTGTGTTGGGAATACGAAACATATGCAAATGTGAATACACGTTAGATTTGTAGATATGAAATGCCCTGCCGCTATTTTGTATCACAGTCTGAGCTAGCGGATTAAATTTCCTGGTAGTTAAGTCATAAGAGCTGTAAAGTTTTAGGGAAATATTTTTTTTTTTCAGTGAATTGTAGACATCTTTTCACTTTTCTTTTGTCGTATCTTTTATGCCTGAGATAGAATATTCTTTATTGAGACCAAAGAAAAATTACATTTTCAGTATATCCTTCAGAAACTGCTGTCTTGTGCTATCTAGATTCATTTTATTTATAATACGAAAGTAGGAATGTTTGTATGAGTGTTCGCTACCTTTTCACATGATTTTTTTTAAAATGAGCTGTGCTGTTGGTCTTAAGTAGTATTCTTCTGATCTGTGGTCTCAAGGGTTAAACCGATTGATATAATAACCAATTATTATGGTCTTTGATCTCAGGAGGTTACGACCCACCGGACAAGACAGAGTTTTCAGCCGTTATCTCTTAACATCAGGAGAGCGTCTTGCTCGTCTTCTACTTCGTAACATAATAATAAAGACAGTATTTACCGTATAACGACAGCGTTTCTGCACGTAAAAACCAGGTTGGGATTTATCCCACCTTCTTTATTTGATCTCTTACCATCTACAGCATCGTAACTCAATATTAGGTGAGATCGCGGCCAAAGTGCAACTATACTGAGTAAAAATAAGCCAGGGAGGGCTTTATCCCGCCTTTTAGGTCTAGTCTGCTTCCATCTACGGCCACATCGTAGCTCAACATCACGTGAGATCGTGGTCAAAGGCTAACCTGCATAAATACGAATAAAAAATGTTTTTCCCGCCAAATTCTTCCAAATTACACCATCCCTGATGAGTTGAAGCAAAGCACCGCTGTTTCGCAGATTACCGTTGTCTGCTACAATATTTGACTTTACATCAGTTTTTCTTCCGCTAATCTTGGAATATTAAATCTGAGTGTAACTGCGAATTCTGCGCCAGATGTGAGATATGAAACTTGGCTTTTGGTATTTAAATTTAGGGGTCATTCGTTGATTCTTTCAGTGAAAAGGTCTTGGATTTTTGGAAGCATGAAACTCGCTCATTTAAAACCTATCTAAGTGTTATTGATGTGGCATAAATACTTCTTTCATAAGGTCAAAGGTGCGTTAATTTTTGAGGTTTCAGGTACTTAACATAATTTAATGTGAATCGAATATCATTTTTTTATCAAATCGAATGTAGCAAAAATTCCACGACTACACGAAAATGTACGCTCCTACAAATCTTTCTAAGTGCTTGTTTCTTGTGCCACATTAGCTACGATGATCTGGCCAACTCTTCGTCTCTCTTTCATAATTTCTTCAACTCTTCTCAGTGGTAGGAGAAAATGTTGTCTTTCTGTTGCCAACCATTGTGGTAATCCTTGCACAGTAGTCGAGATGCATACTACTGAGGTGACCCACCCAGAAGAAGGAAAAAGAATATTAAAACGTTACAAATCAAAAAAGTAATTCCAACCTTCCAACAAATCATCAGAACACATGCCAGGAAAACAACCAAAACACACTTTATTACAAGTACAACACTTCCAAAAAATAATCCAATAAATATCTAAAAGGAAGCAAACAAAGTTCTAACAACTTATATGCAAAAGTGAGAATGAAGAGCGTATTTTCATATATACTCACTTTTGTAGATGAAGAGCTAGGGAACAAAACCGGTGAAATTCTTTTATTCCTTTTTTTTCAGAAATTACATTATAATATTATGTACTGCAAAATAATATCAATTATTTCAAATGGATGTGAGCTTTAGGCATAATATGATAAGAGGCAATTTTCTTCTAGGTTTTTTTAAATATTTTTATTGACATATAAATATACACTAAGTACGAGTGACAGGTTAGGTTAATAATAAGTAGAAACCTACATTATTATTGGTTTTGCAGACTAACAGCTAGTGAAGCTTTTTTTCAACTTCTAAGTTTAGTTTGCGACCATCTCTTAAAATTAGGCAAGATTGTGTTAGCTAAGGTTAATTTATAAAGAATACCTACAAAAATAGCACGATGGCACGTAACCAAACCATTCAAATGTAACCTGGGAAGTTAACCTTTTGTAACAAACATTTTACAAATCGGATTAGACATCTTCGAACATACATAGAATAATCCGATTAAATTGTAAATATTTTAGAAGTCAGTTGAAATAGTATCAAAGTAGGCTTAGGCTGTTCTGTCCCGGCACTCCTAATATTATTGTACTGATGTGCGCGAGAAAAGTTTTACGATATATCATTCTGGATGCTTATTGTGTGAACGTCTGATATAACTTTTGTACTCGAGTTACAGCGAGAGATTATGATAATATTATTACGGAATTATGACAATGTTTATTTTTATGTATGCTTAAGAAACCAGGATGAGCCATCGCGCCTAAGGAAAGACAAACATATTCTATTTACACCGAAAATTGTATTTTTTACAAAGCAAAATTAGATGAGAAAATATTTTTGTAATATCTAAACATATATTTTAAGAAATATGAGTGATTTATGATTTATCAAGACAGCCCAAACCACTGAACGGTTTTAATTAAAATTTTGCACACAGATTGGTTTGTGGCGTAGTCATCCTCAAATACAACCTTTACTTTACTGGGACGAAATTGTGAGCATAATTATTATTACTTTATTATAGCAAAATACTAGATCAATATTTGCACATAAAACTATTGAGTTATTTGGTAAATTTATTTTACCTACTACAGTAGTAAAGAAGACCCTTAACAGAGTTTGTGGAGGTCACAGTTACCAATTAAAATTATATTATATTATGTATCTTAAAGTTGCTTTAAACTGTGTTTAACATTTATTTTTATATAGCTACATATTATTATTTCACTGAATTTCAGCATCTGCTGTTATTTCATTAAATAACGACTAACGCAGATCAAAATTATTTTAAGTCAAAGGTGAAATTTTAGTAAATAATATAATTCATCAATAATTAAATAATACGCCTTCAACAATGCATAATGATTAACAAAAACCTTTTGAACGGCAAATGTTACTGTTAATCCAAAGAAACAATTGTTAATAATTTATTACTTTACCAGATATAAATTGTATATTTTAAGCTCGTATATAAATAAGTAACTCAATTTTCTATTAACTTCGCGTAAAATAAACAAAAGTAACGAATAGAAGAAACTAAAGCTATTTAAAATAATATTCAAAGTGAAAAACTTCACAACTTTCCTAAACTAATAACTGGAGTTAACAACAAAGTGTGATATCTGTCACCATTTCAATAGTCCAGTCACTAGTAACAGTCGGAAAGTCGGAGATGGTTATAATGGGTAACAGAGCTCGCTATAGTTTACTATTATTATATTTATTCCTCGCTTCCTGCGGTTGCTTACAAACCACAAAGCGTATAAACAGCAATTCACTAGATATAGGTCAGGTTTTATTTCAGCAAAGATTGTTAGGGCTAGGACACATTGAAAACAGCAAAGAACTAAAAGTAAAACTAAAAAAATATCGTTGTTTTAAATGACTATTGTGTCTTAGCCTTGTTTTTGGACTCATATTATGGTGATGATGGTGGAAGTCCATATTTTTAAAATTTATTTGGTTCACCAGTTCATAGTTATTGCATTTAATCTTACTCTACATGAAGGAACTAATAATATATCATCCATCTAACTTAATACATAATCTATATTATAGGCGGACACAGCATGCATTGTGCTCACATTGGTGATATTACATAAATAATAATCTAATAGCGTTTACCAGCCAAAAGGAGAGACAGAATAAAATATACCAACTTAGAATTTTCACTACTCACATTCATTTTCATTCCTCGACAATTTCATTACTCTGTCACACAAAAAAAAAACGTTTTGTCATAAGTGGAACATTTATGTTTAAATTAGTAGCGTTAACATCTATTTATATTATCATTGTAGTTCTGTGCATGGAAATGCTAAAAATAAATAAATATATCAGAAGCACAATACGCAGAAAAGAGCTAAAAATGTAAACAAAAATACGTGTAAATCTACTAGATAGAACTTCGTAAAACTGAAGCCATACTGCCACGGGAAAGCGGTCGGGGTGCGTGACAGAATTTGTATTTTGTTCGAATTTGTACATAATCTATCACTTACTATACCTCTAAAGCGGAAACGGGCAGGAACAAAATGAAGATCGTTCCCGCTGATCCGCGCGATCACACGTCTGTCTGTCGTCAGCTTTAAACTCTGTAAACAAAAGCATTCCAACTCTCAGTGCGTCCAATCCCTTATAGTAACACTGATGCCATTGTGTACCCTGGTGGTAGTATATTCCATGGATTTGGTGGATTATGGTGCTCTTATGGTGCATTGTTGTACTCGGACGAGGATTCAGCGGAGTTACGAGATTTTTTTGTTATTATGAGTTACATACTAGCTTTACGACGCTGCGGCCGTAGGTAGCAGACTAAAACTAGATGGCGGGATAAATCGTACCCTGGCTTCACTGAACATAATGCCGGAATACTGTACAAAAAACTTTAAACACAATATTATATTAGTCTAAGTGTTGCAATTGGCGGTCTTAGTGTTTATAGCAATCTTTCCCGACTGTGTCCAGGAATATTTTGGGTATAAGGACACTACTGTAATACTATAGTTTTTTTATTTATTTATTAAAGGTTAGCCTTTGCCCACGCTACGACATGAAGATGTAACAAACATTCATATACATTTTAGAATTTTTTTTTAAAAGAATAGTATTAAATTTTCATTAATATTTAACAGTTTTCTATAAACAAAATTTCAAAGAGATTTTTTTCCATTTATTATAGCACCTTTACATATAACAAACATTCACAACCTCTGTGGCGCGGTGGGCTAATACCCGCCTGCAACGCAGAAGGTTGCGGGTTCGATTCCCGCATGGGACAAATGTTTGTGCGATCCACAGATATTTGTTTCTTGTCTGGGTGACTTTCTGTATCTATTATAAGTATGTATTTACAAAAGAAAAGTATATAAGTATTATATCCGTTATCCTAACCACCATAACACAAGCATTAAGTTGCTTGGCTTGGGGTTAGGTGGCGCTGTGTGAAATGTCCTGAAATATTTATTTTATTATTATAATTTAAACACATTTAAAAATAAAGGAAATAATTAAAGTACAATAAAAAAATCAAGCAGTTTTCAATAAGCAAATCCCAAGGAGGAAAAATCAACTACAACTCAAAATATTATTCTTGTTAAGTAAATCTGTTTTTTCTTGTACCGTTCGTTAAGGAATTCCCCTTTGAGACAAAGATACTTTGGAAATTGTGTAGACGTCGACAATGGCCCCCTTTTGCTTAGTCGGAAAATTATGAATATCATTTCGGTTAACACGGCCTTTCGTACCGGCTCTTGTAAAGACGCTTTGATAATATGCCGCCACATTTAAATAGTACGTATTTTAATTAAATACCTGTTGATTTTTCGATGTACTAATTTTAAATAATGATTTACACACAAATATACCCCCCTCTATGAATTGTCTTGAAGTAAGTTTTTATTCTGCTCGAAAATATATTGGAATTTTTGGATACAATTTTTGTTTTTTTTTATCAATGTCATAATAAAATGAAATGAAATATCTTTATTGCAGACACAGTATACATAAATTATAGTTAATCTATTTAAGTTTAAAATAAAATGAAGTTAAACAAAGAGTAGTTAGTGTGAGATTGAGTTTCAAGTTGATTGTAGCAAAAATATAATCAATATCATAATAAATAATATATAGATATGCAATAGTTACTTGTCAAGTTACTCTAACTAAACTGTAAGATTCCAATCAAAATAAAGGTTTGTGGTCAACCTTTATTATGTTTTAGTTTTAGGTTGCTTACGAGGCCTTCAAGTTACCTAATTTCTTATAGCAATCTACATTATAAAGTTACAGAAAGCAACGGACACTTTAAGAATTACCCACATCACAATTTTTTACAAAACATGTAGAATATAGCAAAACATTTTACATACGCATCAAACGATCTAAAGAAACTAAAGTCTTATACGACATAAGAAAAACAACACAACAAAACAGTGCAAGAGACAGTAGAGCGAACCTGCAGGAAATGCGTCCCAGTGACGTCTGGAAAAGTCCCAGTTTCAGCTAAAAAACATGCTATACAATTTCCTGGTAATTCTTTCCTGGTAGTCGGCAGTCTTGAGACAATGCTCTGCGCTTAGCATTTTTCATTACTACGGAATGAGACGGCTTTTTAAGTGAAACTATAAATAGGGGTCTTTATTTCTATCTCTTTTCATTTATGATTGCCTGGTACTTGTATTGAGTGAGCTTTAAGTTACCACATTAAAAACTAAAGAACTTTGTAGTAAATTACTAAGGTATGAAAAAGAATAATGTTACGCAGGAATAGTACATTCGGAGGAATATAAAGGGTGGTATTTTTTGGATCAGTAGGCACGTGTCAACAAAAAATTTTGGCCTAGCAAACAAATAAAATTACTCACTAAACTGTGTTTTAGTACTAGTTACTGTTAATATTTCTCAGTAATATTGTTATTTTCTTCTGGTCTCAATAATGAGTACATATTCTTATGAGATGGATCAATTTTTGAAACCATGTTAATTATTGAAAGTTAACAGTTGGAATTCACAACCCATAGAGATAATCTTTACAAAGCGCAACTAGCGCTAAACCTCCATCAATTTGCCAGACAAATTCGAGCTCTATTGTGTTGGGAATACGAAACATATGCAAATGTGAATACACGTTAGATTTGTAGATATGAAATGCCCTGCCGCTATTTTGTATCACAGTCTGAGCTAGCGGATTAAATTTCCTGGTAGTTAAGTCATAAGAGCTGTAAAGTTTTAGGGAAATATTTTTTTTTTTCAGTGAATTGTAGACATCTTTTCACTTTTCTTTTGTCGTATCTTTTATGCCTGAGATAGAATATTCTTTATTGAGACCAAAGAAAAATTACATTTTCAGTATATCCTTCAGAAACTGCTGTCTTGTGCTATCTAGATTCATTTTATTTATAATACGAAAGTAGGAATGTTTGTATGAGTGTTCGCTACCTTTTCACATGATTTTTTTTAAAATGAGCTGTGCTGTTGGTCTTAAGTAGTATTCTTCTGATCTGTGGTCTCAAGGGTTAAACCGATTGATATAATAACCAATTATTATGGTCTTTGATCTCAGGAGGTTACGACCCACCGGACAAGACAGAGTTTTCAGCCGTTATCTCTTAACATCAGGAGAGCGTCTTGCTCGTCTTCTACTTCGTAACATAATAATAAAGACAGTATTTACCGTATAACGACAGCGTTTCTGCACGTAAAAACCAGGTTGGGATTTATCCCACCTTCTTTATTTGATCTCTTACCATCTACAGCATCGTAACTCAATATTAGGTGAGATCGCGGCCAAAGTGCAACTATACTGAGTAAAAATAAGCCAGGGAGGGCTTTATCCCGCCTTTTAGGTCTAGTCTGCTTCCATCTACGGCCACATCGTAGCTCAACATCACGTGAGATCGTGGTCAAAGGCTAACCTGCATAAATACGAATAAAAAATGTTTTTCCCGCCAAATTCTTCCAAATTACACCATCCCTGATGAGTTGAAGCAAAGCACCGCTGTTTCGCAGATTACCGTTGTCTGCTACAATATTTGACTTTACATCAGTTTTTCTTCCGCTAATCTTGGAATATTAAATCTGAGTGTAACTGCGAATTCTGCGCCAGATGTGAGATATGAAACTTGGCTTTTGGTATTTAAATTTAGGGGTCATTCGTTGATTCTTTCAGTGAAAAGGTCTTGGATTTTTGGAAGCATGAAACTCGCTCATTTAAAACCTATCTAAGTGTTATTGATGTGGCATAAATACTTCTTTCATAAGGTCAAAGGTGCGTTAATTTTTGAGGTTTCAGGTACTTAACATAATTTAATGTGAATCGAATATCATTTTTTTATCAAATCGAATGTAGCAAAAATTCCACGACTACACGAAAATGTACGCTCCTACAAATCTTTCTAAGTGCTTGTTTCTTGTGCCACATTAGCTACGATGATCTGGCCAACTCTTCGTCTCTCTTTCATAATTTCTTCAACTCTTCTCAGTGGTAGGAGAAAATGTTGTCTTTCTGTTGCCAACCATTGTGGTAATCCTTGCACAGTAGTCGAGATGCATACTACTGAGGTGACCCACCCAGAAGAAGGAAAAAGAATATTAAAACGTTACAAATCAAAAAAGTAATTCCAACCTTCCAACAAATCATCAGAACACATGCCAGGAAAACAACCAAAACACACTTTATTACAAGTACAACACTTCCAAAAAATAATCCAATAAATATCTAAAAGGAAGCAAACAAAGTTCTAACAACTTATATGCAAAAGTGAGAATGAAGAGCGTATTTTCATATATACTCACTTTTGTAGATGAAGAGCTAGGGAACAAAACCGGTGAAATTCTTTTATTCCTTTTTTTTCAGAAATTACATTATAATATTATGTACTGCAAAATAATATCAATTATTTCAAATGGATGTGAGCTTTAGGCATAATATGATAAGAGGCAATTTTCTTCTAGGTTTTTTTAAATATTTTTATTGACATATAAATATACACTAAGTACGAGTGACAGGTTAGGTTAATAATAAGTAGAAACCTACATTATTATTGGTTTTGCAGACTAACAGCTAGTGAAGCTTTTTTTCAACTTCTAAGTTTAGTTTGCGACCATCTCTTAAAATTAGGCAAGATTGTGTTAGCTAAGGTTAATTTATAAAGAATACCTACAAAAATAGCACGATGGCACGTAACCAAACCATTCAAATGTAACCTGGGAAGTTAACCTTTTGTAACAAACATTTTACAAATCGGATTAGACATCTTCGAACATACATAGAATAATCCGATTAAATTGTAAATATTTTAGAAGTCAGTTGAAATAGTATCAAAGTAGGCTTAGGCTGTTCTGTCCCGGCACTCCTAATATTATTGTACTGATGTGCGCGAGAAAAGTTTTACGATATATCATTCTGGATGCTTATTGTGTGAACGTCTGATATAACTTTTGTACTCGAGTTACAGCGAGAGATTATGATAATATTATTACGGAATTATGACAATGTTTATTTTTATGTATGCTTAAGAAACCAGGATGAGCCATCGCGCCTAAGGAAAGACAAACATATTCTATTTACACCGAAAATTGTATTTTTTACAAAGCAAAATTAGATGAGAAAATATTTTTGTAATATCTAAACATATATTTTAAGAAATATGAGTGATTTATGATTTATCAAGACAGCCCAAACCACTGAACGGTTTTAATTAAAATTTTGCACACAGATTGGTTTGTGGCGTAGTCATCCTCAAATACAACCTTTACTTTACTGGGACGAAATTGTGAGCATAATTATTATTACTTTATTATAGCAAAATACTAGATCAATATTTGCACATAAAACTATTGAGTTATTTGGTAAATTTATTTTACCTACTACAGTAGTAAAGAAGACCCTTAACAGAGTTTGTGGAGGTCACAGTTACCAATTAAAATTATATTATATTATGTATCTTAAAGTTGCTTTAAACTGTGTTTAACATTTATTTTTATATAGCTACATATTATTATTTCACTGAATTTCAGCATCTGCTGTTATTTCATTAAATAACGACTAACGCAGATCAAAATTATTTTAAGTCAAAGGTGAAATTTTAGTAAATAATATAATTCATCAATAATTAAATAATACGCCTTCAACAATGCATAATGATTAACAAAAACCTTTTGAACGGCAAATGTTACTGTTAATCCAAAGAAACAATTGTTAATAATTTATTACTTTACCAGATATAAATTGTATATTTTAAGCTCGTATATAAATAAGTAACTCAATTTTCTATTAACTTCGCGTAAAATAAACAAAAGTAACGAATAGAAGAAACTAAAGCTATTTAAAATAATATTCAAAGTGAAAAACTTCACAACTTTCCTAAACTAATAACTGGAGTTAACAACAAAGTGTGATATCTGTCACCATTTCAATAGTCCAGTCACTAGTAACAGTCGGAAAGTCGGAGATGGTTATAATGGGTAACAGAGCTCGCTATAGTTTACTATTATTATATTTATTCCTCGCTTCCTGCGGTTGCTTACAAACCACAAAGCGTATAAACAGCAATTCACTAGATATAGGTCAGGTTTTATTTCAGCAAAGATTGTTAGGGCTAGGACACATTGAAAACAGCAAAGAACTAAAAGTAAAACTAAAAAAATATCGTTGTTTTAAATGACTATTGTGTCTTAGCCTTGTTTTTGGACTCATATTATGGTGATGATGGTGGAAGTCCATATTTTTAAAATTTATTTGGTTCACCAGTTCATAGTTATTGCATTTAATCTTACTCTACATGAAGGAACTAATAATATATCATCCATCTAACTTAATACATAATCTATATTATAGGCGGACACAGCATGCATTGTGCTCACATTGGTGATATTACATAAATAATAATCTAATAGCGTTTACCAGCCAAAAGGAGAGACAGAATAAAATATACCAACTTAGAATTTTCACTACTCACATTCATTTTCATTCCTCGACAATTTCATTACTCTGTCACACAAAAAAAAAACGTTTTGTCATAAGTGGAACATTTATGTTTAAATTAGTAGCGTTAACATCTATTTATATTATCATTGTAGTTCTGTGCATGGAAATGCTAAAAATAAATAAATATATCAGAAGCACAATACGCAGAAAAGAGCTAAAAATGTAAACAAAAATACGTGTAAATCTACTAGATAGAACTTCGTAAAACTGAAGCCATACTGCCACGGGAAAGCGGTCGGGGTGCGTGACAGAATTTGTATTTTGTTCGAATTTGTACATAATCTATCACTTACTATACCTCTAAAGCGGAAACGGGCAGGAACAAAATGAAGATCGTTCCCGCTGATCCGCGCGATCACACGTCTGTCTGTCGTCAGCTTTAAACTCTGTAAACAAAAGCATTCCAACTCTCAGTGCGTCCAATCCCTTATAGTAACACTGATGCCATTGTGTACCCTGGTGGTAGTATATTCCATGGATTTGGTGGATTATGGTGCTCTTATGGTGCATTGTTGTACTCGGACGAGGATTCAGCGGAGTTACGAGATTTTTTTGTTATTATGAGTTACATACTAGCTTTACGACGCTGCGGCCGTAGGTAGCAGACTAAAACTAGATGGCGGGATAAATCGTACCCTGGCTTCACTGAACATAATGCCGGAATACTGTACAAAAAACTTTAAACACAATATTATATTAGTCTAAGTGTTGCAATTGGCGGTCTTAGTGTTTATAGCAATCTTTCCCGACTGTGTCCAGGAATATTTTGGGTATAAGGACACTACTGTAATACTATAGTTTTTTTATTTATTTATTAAAGGTTAGCCTTTGCCCACGCTACGACATGAAGATGTAACAAACATTCATATACATTTTAGAATTTTTTTTTAAAAGAATAGTATTAAATTTTCATTAATATTTAACAGTTTTCTATAAACAAAATTTCAAAGAGATTTTTTTCCATTTATTATAGCACCTTTACATATAACAAACATTCACAACCTCTGTGGCGCGGTGGGCTAATACCCGCCTGCAACGCAGAAGGTTGCGGGTTCGATTCCCGCATGGGACAAATGTTTGTGCGATCCACAGATATTTGTTTCTTGTCTGGGTGACTTTCTGTATCTATTATAAGTATGTATTTACAAAAGAAAAGTATATAAGTATTATATCCGTTATCCTAACCACCATAACACAAGCATTAAGTTGCTTGGCTTGGGGTTAGGTGGCGCTGTGTGAAATGTCCTGAAATATTTATTTTATTATTATAATTTAAACACATTTAAAAATAAAGGAAATAATTAAAGTACAATAAAAAAATCAAGCAGTTTTCAATAAGCAAATCCCAAGGAGGAAAAATCAACTACAACTCAAAATATTATTCTTGTTAAGTAAATCTGTTTTTTCTTGTACCGTTCGTTAAGGAATTCCCCTTTGAGACAAAGATACTTTGGAAATTGTGTAGACGTCGACAATGGCCCCCTTTTGCTTAGTCGGAAAATTATGAATATCATTTCGGTTAACACGGCCTTTCGTACCGGCTCTTGTAAAGACGCTTTGATAATATGCCGCCACATTTAAATAGTACGTATTTTAATTAAATACCTGTTGATTTTTCGATGTACTAATTTTAAATAATGATTTACACACAAATATACCCCCCTCTATGAATTGTCTTGAAGTAAGTTTTTATTCTGCTCGAAAATATATTGGAATTTTTGGATACAATTTTTGTTTTTTTTTATCAATGTCATAATAAAATGAAATGAAATATCTTTATTGCAGACACAGTATACATAAATTATAGTTAATCTATTTAAGTTTAAAATAAAATGAAGTTAAACAAAGAGTAGTTAGTGTGAGATTGAGTTTCAAGTTGATTGTAGCAAAAATATAATCAATATCATAATAAATAATATATAGATATGCAATAGTTACTTGTCAAGTTACTCTAACTAAACTGTAAGATTCCAATCAAAATAAAGGTTTGTGGTCAACCTTTATTATGTTTTAGTTTTAGGTTGCTTACGAGGCCTTCAAGTTACCTAATTTCTTATAGCAATCTACATTATAAAGTTACAGAAAGCAACGGACACTTTAAGAATTACCCACATCACAATTTTTTACAAAACATGTAGAATATAGCAAAACATTTTACATACGCATCAAACGATCTAAAGAAACTAAAGTCTTATACGACATAAGAAAAACAACACAACAAAACAGTGCAAGAGACAGTAGAGCGAACCTGCAGGAAATGCGTCCCAGTGACGTCTGGAAAAGTCCCAGTTTCAGCTAAAAAACATGCTATACAATTTCCTGGTAATTCTTTCCTGGTAGTCGGCAGTCTTGAGACAATGCTCTGCGCTTAGCATTTTTCATTACTACGGAATGAGACGGCTTTTTAAGTGAAACTATAAATAGGGGTCTTTATTTCTATCTCTTTTCATTTATGATTGCCTGGTACTTGTATTGAGTGAGCTTTAAGTTACCACATTAAAAACTAAAGAACTTTGTAGTAAATTACTAAGGTATGAAAAAGAATAATGTTACGCAGGAATAGTACATTCGGAGGAATATAAAGGGTGGTATTTTTTGGATCAGTAGGCACGTGTCAACAAAAAATTTTGGCCTAGCAAACAAATAAAATTACTCACTAAACTGTGTTTTAGTACTAGTTACTGTTAATATTTCTCAGTAATATTGTTATTTTCTTCTGGTCTCAATAATGAGTACATATTCTTATGAGATGGATCAATTTTTGAAACCATGTTAATTATTGAAAGTTAACAGTTGGAATTCACAACCCATAGAGATAATCTTTACAAAGCGCAACTAGCGCTAAACCTCCATCAATTTGCCAGACAAATTCGAGCTCTATTGTGTTGGGAATACGAAACATATGCAAATGTGAATACACGTTAGATTTGTAGATATGAAATGCCCTGCCGCTATTTTGTATCACAGTCTGAGCTAGCGGATTAAATTTCCTGGTAGTTAAGTCATAAGAGCTGTAAAGTTTTAGGGAAATATTTTTTTTTTTCAGTGAATTGTAGACATCTTTTCACTTTTCTTTTGTCGTATCTTTTATGCCTGAGATAGAATATTCTTTATTGAGACCAAAGAAAAATTACATTTTCAGTATATCCTTCAGAAACTGCTGTCTTGTGCTATCTAGATTCATTTTATTTATAATACGAAAGTAGGAATGTTTGTATGAGTGTTCGCTACCTTTTCACATGATTTTTTTTAAAATGAGCTGTGCTGTTGGTCTTAAGTAGTATTCTTCTGATCTGTGGTCTCAAGGGTTAAACCGATTGATATAATAACCAATTATTATGGTCTTTGATCTCAGGAGGTTACGACCCACCGGACAAGACAGAGTTTTCAGCCGTTATCTCTTAACATCAGGAGAGCGTCTTGCTCGTCTTCTACTTCGTAACATAATAATAAAGACAGTATTTACCGTATAACGACAGCGTTTCTGCACGTAAAAACCAGGTTGGGATTTATCCCACCTTCTTTATTTGATCTCTTACCATCTACAGCATCGTAACTCAATATTAGGTGAGATCGCGGCCAAAGTGCAACTATACTGAGTAAAAATAAGCCAGGGAGGGCTTTATCCCGCCTTTTAGGTCTAGTCTGCTTCCATCTACGGCCACATCGTAGCTCAACATCACGTGAGATCGTGGTCAAAGGCTAACCTGCATAAATACGAATAAAAAATGTTTTTCCCGCCAAATTCTTCCAAATTACACCATCCCTGATGAGTTGAAGCAAAGCACCGCTGTTTCGCAGATTACCGTTGTCTGCTACAATATTTGACTTTACATCAGTTTTTCTTCCGCTAATCTTGGAATATTAAATCTGAGTGTAACTGCGAATTCTGCGCCAGATGTGAGATATGAAACTTGGCTTTTGGTATTTAAATTTAGGGGTCATTCGTTGATTCTTTCAGTGAAAAGGTCTTGGATTTTTGGAAGCATGAAACTCGCTCATTTAAAACCTATCTAAGTGTTATTGATGTGGCATAAATACTTCTTTCATAAGGTCAAAGGTGCGTTAATTTTTGAGGTTTCAGGTACTTAACATAATTTAATGTGAATCGAATATCATTTTTTTATCAAATCGAATGTAGCAAAAATTCCACGACTACACGAAAATGTACGCTCCTACAAATCTTTCTAAGTGCTTGTTTCTTGTGCCACATTAGCTACGATGATCTGGCCAACTCTTCGTCTCTCTTTCATAATTTCTTCAACTCTTCTCAGTGGTAGGAGAAAATGTTGTCTTTCTGTTGCCAACCATTGTGGTAATCCTTGCACAGTAGTCGAGATGCATACTACTGAGGTGACCCACCCAGAAGAAGGAAAAAGAATATTAAAACGTTACAAATCAAAAAAGTAATTCCAACCTTCCAACAAATCATCAGAACACATGCCAGGAAAACAACCAAAACACACTTTATTACAAGTACAACACTTCCAAAAAATAATCCAATAAATATCTAAAAGGAAGCAAACAAAGTTCTAACAACTTATATGCAAAAGTGAGAATGAAGAGCGTATTTTCATATATACTCACTTTTGTAGATGAAGAGCTAGGGAACAAAACCGGTGAAATTCTTTTATTCCTTTTTTTTCAGAAATTACATTATAATATTATGTACTGCAAAATAATATCAATTATTTCAAATGGATGTGAGCTTTAGGCATAATATGATAAGAGGCAATTTTCTTCTAGGTTTTTTTAAATATTTTTATTGACATATAAATATACACTAAGTACGAGTGACAGGTTAGGTTAATAATAAGTAGAAACCTACATTATTATTGGTTTTGCAGACTAACAGCTAGTGAAGCTTTTTTTCAACTTCTAAGTTTAGTTTGCGACCATCTCTTAAAATTAGGCAAGATTGTGTTAGCTAAGGTTAATTTATAAAGAATACCTACAAAAATAGCACGATGGCACGTAACCAAACCATTCAAATGTAACCTGGGAAGTTAACCTTTTGTAACAAACATTTTACAAATCGGATTAGACATCTTCGAACATACATAGAATAATCCGATTAAATTGTAAATATTTTAGAAGTCAGTTGAAATAGTATCAAAGTAGGCTTAGGCTGTTCTGTCCCGGCACTCCTAATATTATTGTACTGATGTGCGCGAGAAAAGTTTTACGATATATCATTCTGGATGCTTATTGTGTGAACGTCTGATATAACTTTTGTACTCGAGTTACAGCGAGAGATTATGATAATATTATTACGGAATTATGACAATGTTTATTTTTATGTATGCTTAAGAAACCAGGATGAGCCATCGCGCCTAAGGAAAGACAAACATATTCTATTTACACCGAAAATTGTATTTTTTACAAAGCAAAATTAGATGAGAAAATATTTTTGTAATATCTAAACATATATTTTAAGAAATATGAGTGATTTATGATTTATCAAGACAGCCCAAACCACTGAACGGTTTTAATTAAAATTTTGCACACAGATTGGTTTGTGGCGTAGTCATCCTCAAATACAACCTTTACTTTACTGGGACGAAATTGTGAGCATAATTATTATTACTTTATTATAGCAAAATACTAGATCAATATTTGCACATAAAACTATTGAGTTATTTGGTAAATTTATTTTACCTACTACAGTAGTAAAGAAGACCCTTAACAGAGTTTGTGGAGGTCACAGTTACCAATTAAAATTATATTATATTATGTATCTTAAAGTTGCTTTAAACTGTGTTTAACATTTATTTTTATATAGCTACATATTATTATTTCACTGAATTTCAGCATCTGCTGTTATTTCATTAAATAACGACTAACGCAGATCAAAATTATTTTAAGTCAAAGGTGAAATTTTAGTAAATAATATAATTCATCAATAATTAAATAATACGCCTTCAACAATGCATAATGATTAACAAAAACCTTTTGAACGGCAAATGTTACTGTTAATCCAAAGAAACAATTGTTAATAATTTATTACTTTACCAGATATAAATTGTATATTTTAAGCTCGTATATAAATAAGTAACTCAATTTTCTATTAACTTCGCGTAAAATAAACAAAAGTAACGAATAGAAGAAACTAAAGCTATTTAAAATAATATTCAAAGTGAAAAACTTCACAACTTTCCTAAACTAATAACTGGAGTTAACAACAATTTTGAAAGCATTCTGCTGAATCTAATAACAAATATTTTAACAAAACTAAATACAACTCTGTTCTGATCAAGATATTAATGTTTATGAAAATTGTTTCGGTAGTTTCGAGCTAGTTGAAACTAAAGATAGCTTGCAGCTGTTATCATCAGCTATTATCATTTCGCTTTGAGCGATAAGACCGCCAATTGATACACCCTTAGTTTTAATATTGTTGTTTGTAAATTTACTTTATAGAATAGAATAGAAAATACTTTATTGTGACACCACAGAAACATAAACACAGAAACAGAAACATACAGAACAGAAACAGATACAGAAACTTAGAACTAAAACAATTTATAATATAAAAGTGTAACAATTGGCGGTCTTATCGCTCTATAAGCGATCTCTTCCAGACAACCAAACAGGGAAGGAAAATAAAATAAGGACGACGGTGGTTGCAATATATTTAGGCATGGAGATATATACATACCAATAACTTATCTACTTTATATGTGGATCAATAAAGTGTTTATTATCTTTTATCTTATTTAGGAAAAGTAATATCCTTCCACTGCCCTGTATGAATTAAAGACATAACATGTACCTATATCTATATACCTATGTACCTATATCTATTGCAATCTTATAATATTGAAGAATTAAGAATGTCAAGCTTTACAAGTGTCATGTTCAACGTCTCATCTTTATGTATCGCATAAACAGGGGACCGAGATCGTCTCTCAGGTTTCAAGACACAGGCTACAGCCTAGTTTGAGACTTATAGAACACTTGTTTGATTACTTACTTATAGAACACAGATAGATAGTTGTAAGGAATGCTGAAACCTAACCGTAACAATGTAATTAATTATAAGTAATATCTTTTTTGGAAAATAAATCATTCATTCATTCATCTTCGTTCGAAACCATCCAAACTATTTTAAGTAGCGGAGTAAAGTCATAAAAGGCAAAAAAGAGCATAAAGATATCTACAAAATAAATGTGCATAACATGTGCATCACTATATACAATAAACTAGCTGATAATATTAAAGTTTTAAAATGCACTCAGCTTAAACATCACCTACGTAAATGGTTAACTGAAAAATGCTTCTATAGTATAAAGGAATATTCGCTTCCTGTTTTCTAAATTCCAAAATAATCCTTTACGCTGACGACATGAAAATTTTGCGGAAGGTTAACGATGTCAATGATGCTCAATGTTTACAAGATGATCTTATAAGATTTCAAAATTACTGTACAGTTAATAAATTAGACATAAACGTTTCTAAATGTTATGTGTGTAGTTTTACTAGAAAACCGCAGCAGTTAATTTATAATTACTCATTATATAACTCTGTCTTAACTAGAGTTGATTCTATTAGAGACTTGGGTGTTATTTTCGATACTAAATTAATATTTGATAAACATATTGATACTATAGTGAAAAAGGCATCTCGGTCACTTGGTTTTGTTTTAAGAATGTCGTCAGAGTTTAAAAGTATCAAAACATTTAAAATACTATTTTGTGCGTACGTACGGAGCCACCTTGAGTATGCGTCCCAGGTGTGGAACCCTTGCTACGACGTGTACTCCACACGAATAGAAAATGTGCAAAAGAAGTTTTTGCGCTATTTATAATATCGAGCTCATTTATTTCTACCCGATTACGATGCTAGATGTCGTAAATTTCACTTCCTTCCCTTGTTTAAACGTAGAGAAATGGCTGACCTGACTTACCTCTTTAACATAGCTAATAGCACAGTAGATTGCCCTGAACTTCTCGAGCAAATTGGACTGCGCACAAGCAAGATTGTAGTGAGGAATCCTACCACTCTTGCTGTCCCTTTCGTAAGAACAAATTATAGGCAGAATGCTTTTTTAATTAGAGCATCTCGCTCTTTCAATTCTTTGGCTAAGGCTAATTCTGGCGTTGACTTATTTTATACCAGCACGAGTATGCTTAAACGCATACTCAATAATATTTATTTTGAAGTGGCGGATTAAGCATTGAATTATTGTTTGCCAAATAATCCAATATTTAATATATTATTAAGTTTTTTGGACCTTTTACGACATTGTTATTTTTTCTTATACATAGTTTTTTGCTCTTTTTATAACATTGTCGTTCGCATTACCTACTGTTTTTCTTTTTACCATTTTCAAAAGGTAATGTTATTATGTTATCAATTTCTCGTCTACGTGAATGCTCATTACCTTAAATTGTAGCGGTTGTTTATTATATAAGTACTTTTTGTCGTCCACTCACCGTATTGACAACTATTTATATATTTCACTTATGTATCTGCGGAAGCTTGTAATTGGCCTTCATTGTTATATTTATCCTCCTATTCTGTTACCTAGCTGTAAGCTTTCTTAAAATAAATAAAATAAAAATAAAATAAAATATCTTGATTTCAAATGACATCATAATAAGATTAATTAATAGATTTCGATGGGAAATTTTATGTAATTATTTTTAATTTTGATATTATTTTAAAATTTAAATCAGCAAGCAGGCGTGCGAAATTGACATTATATAATTTTAAGACTATGTTGTGTGTATTCTAGCGATTAAATGTTTTTGATTTGATTTTGATTTGACCTCAATCTAGCATTAGGTATATACGTAGATAAATAACTAATATTCCTAAAATGCGTGACCCATTTTGATTTGACTAAAAATCTTGGAAGTGGGCAAAGCTTTAGATCTTTTTAATATTATTTTAAAAGTTTTATTTTGCTTTTATTTTCAATTTGTTCAAAAAAGTTATTCATAAAATGAAGAAACACACTTGCCATTTTTAAAGTGTCAAATCTTGAAAAATGGCATGATGAGAATTAAAAAAAAAAAAAAACAAATATTGCTCCCCTTGCCATTGTTTTAATATATCATACTGAAAACACTTTTTAAATGTGTGCAATAATATTGTGCAGGGCTGGTCTTAAGGAATTTTCAAAAAAAAAACTATGAATTTTTCAAAATTTGTCAAATAGTACGAGCGAGAGATCGTCACTATATGTATACGCTCTTAAGTTGAAACTCCGCAAAAGAGCCCACAATGGACCACTTGGTGCTAATGTTCAGTAAAGCCAGGGAAGGATCTATTCCGCCTTTTAGGCTTAGTTTGAGTCCATCTCCGATCGCATCATCGCTTAGCATCAGGTGTGAATAGTGTGCCCAATGGGGGTCAAAGATAAACTTTGCGTACCGACTCATCGCCTTACCAAAAACAGTTTTTTTAGTTGACTGTGTGTCTATAAGCAGATGACTAGATTGATGATGAGCGGTTACCGTCGCCTAATAATACGTTTGCAACACAAGGGGCGTAATTCTTTACTAAAATCGCCTCTCTTTTCGCTAACGTCTACTGTCAAATTTTAACAAAAATTTGAAATACGGTACCATGCCAGTACAAAATCAAATGAGACTTGATTTTTTTTTTACTTTATATATTTTGGTAGCTCTAAAGTGGTATTTGTTTTTAACCCCCGACGCAAAAACGACGGGGTGTTATAAGTTTGACGTGTCTGTCTGTCTGTCTGTGTGTGTGTGTGTCTGTCTGTGGCATCGTAGCTCCCGAACGGATGAACGGATTTTGATTTAGTTTTTTTTTTGTTTGAAAGTAGAGTTAGTCGAGAGTGTTCCTAGCCATGTTTGGTAGAAATCGGTCCAAGATGGCCGCCGCTACAAAATGACGGATTACTTTTTTCTTCCACGACCCCCTCAATATGGGTATCAAATGAAAGGGCTTGACTAGTAGAATACAACCCACTATAGTAAATTAAAAATCCAAGATGGCCGTCACCACAGAATGGTGAATTACATATTGCGTTGGGGTTTTTTTAAATTTTTAATTTAATTCACTTGTTAAATAAATATAATTTGTGTTATCCTTCTAATATTATAAACGTTAACGTTTGTATGAATGGATGTCTGGATGTTTGTTACTCTTTCACGCCTAAACAGGTAGACCGATTGAGCTGAAATTTGGTATAGAGATAGCTTAGACCCTTGAATAACACAAAGGCTACAGTACAGCGGGGCTACAGTACACAGTAAAACCGCTGGGCGCAGCTAGTAGGTCATAAAAGGCGTTTCGTTTTGGTGCGCTGTCGTTCAGTTTTGAAAAAAAAAAAGTAGCAAATATTTTTACCAGAGGTAAACGCATTCTTGCATAAATAATTGCCCCATCCAGACAATCTAAATCAACGTCATCTATCATATAAAAAGAACAACTTGTAAGAAAAATAATATCGCAGCTGAAAAATTGGGTTTGTTAGCGCGACGCCAAGAGTAACGATCTTCGTGCGTTTTCTACTTAGTCTAGAGGTGTTTTTTAGGGTTCCGTACCTCAAAAGGAAAAAACGGAACCCTTATAGGATCACTTTGTTGTCCGTCTGTCTGTCTGTCTGTCTGTCAAGACCCTTTTTCTCAGGAACGCGTGGAGGTAACAAGCTGAAATTTATAGGAAATACTAAGGTCCATTGCCTCTTAGAGCTGTGAAAATTTCAAACTTCTAGGCCTACGCAATCAAAAGATATAGTCAAATATGTCGCAAATTTCAGCAAATTTTCAACATTACCAAATAAATCAAAACCTACGGGGCACTTCCCGTGAACTCAGAATCTTGAAATTTGGCACGAAGTAACTCCTTAGAGCACAAATAAAGGAAAAATTACGAAAACCATAAATTTTTATTTGCATCATATAAAAAAAATATTTTGAATAATTTTATACCTACTACCCCTTTTCTCATGAACGCGTAGACGTATTAAATTGAAATTCATATCAAATACTTAAATCTATAATACCTTTAAACTGTAATAAAATCAAACCTCTATGTCAACGCATTCAAAAGAAACAGCAATTTTAGTCGCAATTTTAAACTCGCAAATACTCTCAAAAAATCAAAACCTACAGGGTACTTCCCGTGATCTTAGAATCTTGAAATTTGGCACGAAGCAACTCCTTAGAGCACAGATAAAGGAAAAATTGCGAAAATTGTACATTTTTAGTTACATCATATAAAAAAATATTTTGAAAAATTTCATACTTACTACCTTATATTTCTCATGAACGCGTGCAGGTATTAAACTGAAATTCATATCAAATACTAAGATTTATTATACCCTTAAAATGTAATAAAATCAAACCTCTATCTCAACGCATTCAAAAGAAACAGCAATTTTAGCCGTATTTTTTAACTCGCGAGTACTCTCAAGGGAATCAAAACCTACAGGGTACTTGCCGTTAACTCAGAATCTTGAAATTTGGTACGCAGCAACGTCTTAAATCACAGACACAGGAAAAATTGCGAAAACTGTAAATTTTTTGTTACATTATATCAAAAAATATTTTTATTAATTTTGTATTTACTACCCCTTTCCTCAAGAACGCGTACAGGTATTAAATTGAAATTCATACCAAATACTCAGCTTTATAATAACTTTAAGCTGTAAAAAAATCAAACATCTATGTCAACGCAATCAAAAGAAACAGCAATTTTAGCCGCATATTTTTAAACTCGCAAGTACTCGCAAGGGAGTGACAAAACCCACAGTATATAATATTATACCCACTTTTCCTTAGGGTTCCGTAAAAACCCGTAGGTTTGTACGGAACCCTCGGTGCTCGAGTCCTACTCGTACTTGACCGGTTTTTTTTTTTTATTTTTATGGCAAGACGTGATTGTTCTACAACGAGTGATACGTGTTGCCATAAATTAACTGTTTATTTACCGACCTTAAAAATGGTGTAAAGGGTCACAGTTCGTCAGAACTTTTTTATATACATGTTATTTTTAAAACACCTACAACCTCGCAAGACCAGGGAGCCAACACCATTAACAACATGTGATATGTGTCTTTTGATAATTTGTTACATTTTAACCTTAATTCAAAAATAATTAGAGAACACTAAGGGAATTTTTTATTTTTTTGTATTTTTTATTTAGTCTATTCTTTCTCACTACTGAGAAAAGACCTCTCCCAAGTCTCTCTAAAGCGAAGCCGAGTAAAAAAATATAAGTAAATTTATGCCGTTTATTTACTAAAAATATTTTTTTGTTTCACAGTGTGGGTACTTTCCAGATAGCTTTTAAATTTATTGAAATCGATAGAGCGTTTCAAATTCTAAATCAAAACGTGCGTCTCACCATTGCATATTTTGAAAAATGCTTTAAGTTTGTTTAAATACGAGTATATTATGAAATTTTCGTCTAAGAAAACTAATTTTCCACTTAATTCAATCAGGCTTCTAAAAGTATTTTTCATACAAAACACAGCTAAGTAAAGATAAATCAAATCTTAGAGACAAAGGTGAAAGGTTCGAAAGTATCTCGGCTCCTAAAGGAGAATAGATAAATAATGTTAGCGAAAGGCGAAAACAGTAATAAAGTGTTTGGAAAAATAAGCCCTAAGTTTCTTACCTTACCTTGTAGACATGTTTATGAATGAGATACAGAATCACTACATTATCCAGTGATTTATGTACTGAAATTGTGTTATTTATGTATTATTCTACATAATAATTCGATGAAATATTACTTCTTTTAAGTTAGTTTTGTAGTATCCGTGGCCCAGTGGTCGTTGGTCCGGTTGGCAACCCCCTCCGGCTTGCTTCTGGGTTCAAATGTGCACAACCCTTTGGTCTTGCTTTAGATGGTTAGGTTGTAGCTAATTAAGATAATACTTTATTGCTGTACACCACATAATGTTACAGAAATTACATGGTTACATAATTAATTAAATTCACAAGCGGTGGTCTTATCGATAAAGAGCGATTTCTTCCAGACGACCAGTGGATGGAGAGGATTTCTTTACACAATAAAAAACGCATTACTTAACAGTAGCATTGAAGGTTGAAGCGATAGTAATAACATTAAAATTACTTTGCTCAGACCTGGTCACTGACCGAATCGCAGAAGTTCCGCCTCGGAGTTTTCCAACGGGCAATAGAGCGCAGTATAGTAACAGAATTGATATGGTGCTAAATTCCGTCATTCGTGCTAAGACGGGAATCACGGACATACAAGTCCGCCAAACTGAAGTGGGAGTGGGCGGGTCATGTTTGTCGAATACACCCCGACCGCTGGGCAAAGATCGCCACGGAATGGGTCCCGAAAGAAAGGCGGCGTCGTCGAGGCCGTCCCAGTAAGAGATGAAGGGACGACCTCGACTTTTACCAGGCCAACTGGCCTGAGGTGGCGCAGGATAGAGACACGAAGAGACTTGGGGGAGGTCTTTGCCCAGCAGTGGGACAGCATAGAATAAATAATAAAAAAAAAACTGACTAATTTGTATTATACAACAAATAACAATTCATAAATTTTATCAAAAATAACCTTTTAAAACAGAAGTTCCCTAACGAAATGACAACTTTTAAGCACTTTAAAGTGAATGTAAGAGGAAAGCATCCAACATTTACCTTAGAAATGTTCCAGTCGAACGACGCTGGCATGGCACGCTTTGACGTCTTCCGAACGAGGTATTTTTTGCGAGTAGGATACCTAGCCTTTACCTGCTTCTCTGTTAGGCTACATACTGAAGATTGCCTTGAGAATTGAGTTTTATTTAAATGCTACTAGGACTTCTTAGGTCTTTTTTAACTAGTACTAGTTTTATTATCCGTTATTCTAAGCATTAATTTGCTTAGCTTGGGGTTAGGTGGCGCAGTGTGAAATGTCCTGAAATGTTTATTTATCTAACTACTTTAAAAAAGGTGTAAGGTAGATGAAATTGTCACAATTCGTCATATTATATAGTACCTAACTAGTTACGTCCGGGGGTGGTTCCTGCGATAAAAATTATGTTTTCCCGTATAAAAAATGGGATAAAACTATAAAATACTATCCCATGTCCTTTCCTAAGATCCGAATTATCATTATTCCAAATTTCATCTGAATCTTGCTCATTATTCAAAAATTTCAACAATAAAATCAGCTGGAAAACCTCAGCACCCAGCA
The DNA here is from genome assembly GCA_947507615.1 of Hemithea aestivaria. Classification (NCBI taxonomy): domain Eukaryota; kingdom Metazoa; phylum Arthropoda; class Insecta; order Lepidoptera; family Geometridae; genus Hemithea; species Hemithea aestivaria. The sequence goes on along the minus strand of OX382336.1, from coordinate 15,170,138 downwards.
GGTACCAAAGTGTAATCTGAAATAGGTCTAAAAAGTAATTTTACGCCGTATTATGTTCAGAGTAATATTCCTCGTGATTCTTTTCTTAAAACCGAATATTATTTTTCTCAAAAGCACTGTTAATAACGTTGCTACTTTGTAATAAATCGCTTTTCCCTTGCGCCTTGAAAAATACGTTGAAGTACCTATTTATAAACTTAGAATTCTGTTGTCATGATATTGAATATCTAATACTCGTATTTTTAGTTATGTCCCGTAGGTATGCTCTCTATTCAATCTCGTTCTAGGAAAAGGCACCCTAAATTAAAATCAAAAATGGTCGAGAAGGAGCATTTTTATTTTGCTTTGATTAGAGCTGATTTCAGTGCGAGAAATATTATGTGTAACACTTATTTGCCACTCAATGGGCAAGATTCTTACATACTGTCATACTTTTTTTTCAGTTTATTAATTACCCTGTATGAGGAAATCGATGACCTACGCCAAAATAGAAACGAATCTGAGCCTAAGAGCGCTTAGCAACAAAATATCTGCAGATCTTTTAAAAGTACTCAGTAAACCTTTCTCTGCTGTATCAGGAAGCTTTTTACTCCACTCTTACCTAAAATTTCGTATAATTAAAACACCTATACCAACGTTCTTTTCTGAGCGTGATCCTAAAATAGCTCTCAATTTTAGCGTCAAAGTGCAGCCTTAAAACAAGCCAAGGTACATTTTAAACTTGTTTCACTAAAACTTCATAGGAAAACATGAAAAATTTTGCTTCTCAAAATGGGAAAACGCGCACAAAGTAGCTGTAACAAGCAAGACGCGTTTAAAGGTAAAATCTTTAAGAGGTGTAAAAACTTCGACATTTCGTTTTACTAGAGTTTGTGTAAAAGGGTTGGTGGAAGGTAACCAGTTTTACTATGATTAGGTATTCATATTTTCTGTAGCATGGTCTTTTTGTTCCGCTGACTAGGTGGTTCTTGGAAAATGTATTGAAATTTTCATGTCGCTAGAAAATTGAGGGAATATGGTTTTCGTTGTCAAAATAGGTAGATGTTCCTAAGAAAGTTTGCATGAATTTTGTGAAAGAGGATATGCGTGCTATAAGTGAAGAATATGACGGATGTTAGAATGGCATGGAGGAGAAAAATGTATTGTGCTGGCCCTACCTTAATGCAGAAAGATGATAAAATACCTCTAGATAGGTAGTTGAAAAAACTCTCCTGAGCATGCAGTGTCTTCCGTAGACTTACATGAATTTAAGAGAATAATATAAAAGATAGAAATATATAATTTATTTTCAAAGCATTCCGAATCAAAATTTGACACGTTAAATTGTATTATATTTTGCCTCAATATAACATTCAATTGGAATAAAACTGTAAGCGGCAAAACCCACTAAAGTTATATTATTAGTTAACATTGTAAAGATTGTTAAGAGAGCCTCTGTCACCTCTTCATTGAGTTCAAACGTAAGCTTAGCAAATTCTGAGAAATCTATTGAAAATAAACCTACCAATTAGAAGTGAGAAGAGTCCATGAAATAAACTTAGATTAAAATAAATAGGGAAGACACGGTACGCGCTATCGTTGTTATAGCCAAAGGGCCTGTTAGTTTGGAAAGTGATCGCTGCGCCAACTCGCGCCCGATTGTGACTAAAGTAAAATTGCTTCTATTTGCAGAGCTATTCACTTATATTCACGTAATACGAGTAAGTCGTATTAACTTGACGAGACATTTCACATTATTTCATACATTTTTGACAATAATTCGGTCTTCGGTTCGGTTCCGAGATAAGTGAATAGCCCTGCAGCTCAGCCAGTATTCACCCACTGCTGGGTATAGGCCTCCTTATGTTCACGCCACACCTTCCGATCCTGTGCGAGTCTCATCCAGTTCCCCCGATATATTTCACAATATCGTCTGAAATTGTGTGCAAGAACCTAATTGGAGCGATCTACTTGCGAGACGCTTGTACCGTATCTACTTTTATTTTAATCTTAAGACATAAAGTATCAAATTACTCAGTTTCAACAGCCCTATCGATCTATTAGACAATTAAGGCTACAAAGGTAAAAATCCATTTGAATATTTGAATGAAGAGCTGTCTAAATAGCGCTTAATTGGGTAAAGTAGGCTACAAAGGCTGGTGAAGATCTACAGAGTTCGGTTCGTTAGCATGACTCAATACAGGTTGAGAGTTTCCAGTCTGTGAGGGAATTTAGAGATGCGCTGTTATGTTTATGCCGGTGGACGTTTTGTTTTTGTTGACTTTAGGTAGGTATGTACTGCCACTACTATTAAACCGTTGTTAAAATGGGATTTAATTTTAAAAGAAAGTATTAATGACAGTTGTTTTAATAATGCATCTTTTTATTTTCTACATAAATTGATTTTTGATTGTCTAAAAATACACTAGGAGTGCCAAATGGTTTTACTCACTAAAACGTATTGGAACGAAGTTCCTTATCGCGCGTTGTGAAAGGGGGCTAGACTGAAAAAATTCTTACGAAAAGTTGTCACGACACTTTTTGCTATAGTAAGCTATTGTAGGCTGTGCGGCGTGCGCAAGTTTCTCTGTCTGTCTCTCTCTCTCTTATAGAAAGCAAGCCAGATATTTTCATTAATCGAACTTCGTTCCATCCGGGGGTGTCCCTTGACACCTCTGAAGTTTTTTTGTGTTATTTTTGGTTAAGCTGTCAACATTTCAAAGTACTGCGTAATCACTTCAGAAATGCAGACATGAATAAGATGAATCGAACATGCGCATAGGCATAAAGCTAACATCACACTTTACACTAACATTATAAATGCGAAAGTTTGTGAGTGTGTATGTTTGTTACTTCTTCAAACCTAAGCGGGTGGACCGATTGAGCTGAAATTTAGTATAGAGAATAACACATAAGTCACATACAGTACAGCGGGTAAAACCGTTGCTAGTCTAATATATTATATGAGATATCCGGCAAAGTCAAGTTTATGCCGGATGTCGGTAGCATCCCTTCTTGATTGGAAGCTGAAAGTGTCTCGCTGTTTCAATTAAGTCTCAGTTAGCTGTGGTGCAATTTGACACTGAACTCTTGTCGATTGCCTCCAAAGCGCCTGAGTGAAGAGTTGTGATAGCACGCAGATAGAAGTCATAGGAATAAACCGAGTCGGACCTTAGGCTTTAATGTATTATCCTTAGCAAGAAAAAAAGTTTGCAATATTTTTTAGATAAGATAAATAACTCTTTATTATACCTCTAGAAACCATATAACATTGTAAATTAATGTTGGTTTATATAAATTTCAGGACTGACCATTGAACTTAGCTCCCATTTAGATCTCACTTCTTTTGTTGAACAAACACGGTGTCTAATTATTATAATGAACTCGGCTCTCATTTCACATTTGTTTTAAATGGGATACACATATAATCTCATATTCTTTCTCAAAATTGAGCATCATTGCTTTTGTGTTCAGGTATAGCACATGTGCCATTCCCAGGTTTTCTGTATAAATTGATTCGTGCGATAAGACCGTTGATTGTTAACCTTGTATTTAAGATATTATCTAGGTCAGTTAGTTTCACAGTCAGTCAATCAGTCACGCTTTTTCTTTATTACTCGTATAGATAGAATATTTACGAGTATATCAATTTTATAGAATGTGTGTAATGTATGTTCAATGTGCATATTATTAAGTCTACATTTCTGCGATGTTTTACGTTTTTAGTTTCATAATATTTGAAGTATTTATTTATATTGGCCAAAGTTGGTTTTAAATTTAGGGCGTAGTAATTTAATTATAACTGCCTGTTCCAAATATTATTATTGTTTTCTTAGAAATATAATTTCCAATAGGTTCTTTGAAAGACCGATCAAGTAAGTTTGCGATTGGAATTTGATTTTCATTTAATATTCAGAAATAATTAGTCTGTAATAAGGTTTTATAATTAGAATTGACACCAATCTAGTAAAATGTAAGGACACTTGAGTGACCTACATATAATTTTATTCCTATTCCTTGTGTTCAAAGATCCAAATTATAATCAACTACTAGTTTTATTAGTGGTAGGCTTCGGTCGTAGCTAGTTACCACCTACTGAGCAAATCCATGTCGTCAATCGGGCATTTAGTATTGACCGTGTTTCGATATAAATAGATATTTAGGTACCAGGTACCACTTTATTGGAACACAGAAAAATATACAGAAATAAATTAAAAAAACATGTTAAATTAAAAAAAAAACTTTTTAAAAACAAACTTTTAATATTATTATCATAAGGCTCATTCTCATGGAATCGATTCTCATCGTCACCTTCATGGCAATTCTTATTTATTGCTTATTTGTAATGTTTATGTATAATATTGTATAGAGCTGGATAACACGAGTAAACTTTTATATAAATAATTTAAATCGTACGTTTCATTTCGAAGAAAAACAGTTTTGAAATTTTCGACGCCACGAAAGTGATTCAGTCATTATTTTTTCAAAACTTTTTCAAGTAAAACTTTTTTAAAAGACTAAATCTACCAAAAATGTACAATAAAATGACATTTTACGTAACAACAAACCTCACTACAGAAGAAAATATGCGTAATTTGTGATATTACTTTACCTTTCACTTTACTTTTTTATTAGGCAGAAATTTGGTATATATGTATTAAAACCCTAACATAACAGATAAAGTACTTTTAAGTTGGTAAAAAGGCCCTTTCTAAACAAAACAAGCACTTTCGTGCCCTAAAAATCACCTTCATGGTAAAAACGCCACGAAGGTGATGCCACGCTGGTGACGAAAATAACCCTTTTTGGTGAAATTCTGCAAAGTTTAGGTATAATGTATAAAATTAAATACTACATCTTTATCTCGCACATTTTAGCGTTTAGAAAAGCTAGCTTTGATTTGAATAACTAAAATACAATGCATAAAAATGTTGTCCATGCAAGTGATCGGTACACCCATGAATAAATTGAAACTTAGCAATTATATTTTTTCCCACGGCTCGATAAGTTCTAGATCCCACTTCTACGATTGCAGAACATGGCCATCATTGAAATGAATCGATCTTTGTATTGGATTGTTGATGTTGTTTTTAACAGCACCCGTTGAACTACGCAAATTTAAAACACCTAAAATCGTGTGACCGCCGCATTATGTCATTTTAAATTCAAAATAATAATGAAAGACTTTTTTTAGACTGTATACCGTAAAGTATATTTGTTTGCGAAAATTTTGGTATATATTATATACAGATACACCAATTTTTTTTAAAGTAGTGCCCAAATGTTTCACTGCAACGGAAAGTGTGACACCATGAGAATACGAAAAATGGCCCCGTTTTTGACCTTTCATGTTAAATTTTAGTATTATTTTTTGCGTCTATTGTGACAATCTTTATTTATTTAGTGGCTTAATATATGTTTTATCCACCTATCCAAAATTCATGTCTCTTTCTTTAACCGTTTAGGAAATATAACCGTGTGACCATCAAATTTGAGCTACAATGAGAATGAGCCATAAAGTACTCGCCAAGACGCATCAAATGAGCCCAAACTCGATGGGGTTGCGTCTATAATTACGGAGTTCCTATGGCCACCTTCCAGTTCCATCATCAGATCAGCTCCATGTCATAATAATATTGCATTGTCATCCGATTTAAACACGCATGCAAAATTAAAATTCAATCGGAAACCGGGAAGTGGGTCAAATTTAACTTGCAAGATTTGATTACAGACAGACAGACAACAGACAAGTGAAAGTAAATAAAAGCTTGTAAAAAAACTAATAAACATTTTTTTTTTCGGGGCCCAGTGGTTATACGCCCGGCTTTGAACCCAGGGTGGGTTCAAATCTGAGTGTGTGGCAAAAAGTTCGCCAGGGCGCTACCGTGTTTCGAAAGGCACATAAAACTGTGGGTCCCACCTGATTAAGATATGTAGGAGGCAGTCGTTAGGTCATGTTGCAGGCCCTGTAGTAATCTCGGCGACCTGAAACTGGAACACATAGGTTCGCCACACAACCTACACAGTATAAGTAGGGTAACCCGTTCTGTTGGAGTATAAACCCCAATTATTATTATTATTTTAGTCTTTTTGGGCCCAATGCTGGGAATTGGACTCCTTCACTTATATTTAAGGTATTTTTCCTGTGATGTTCATAATGTTAGATTATGCATACAAGCAAGGTCGTCCACAACTGAAGAAGAGAAATAAAATAGTATCTTTGACAAATTGAAAGTGTTTCCATAATGAATTCTGAATAAAACAATAGGGTGCTGTCTGGCAAGAGTTTTTGTGAGATTCACCGTTCACTGAACTGGGGAGCTGTGGTATTATTTGATTACGCTAATCAATTAGAATAATTGTGTTACCAACTTACATAGCTCGCATTGAGATCAAAGTTAACAAAAAAATACTTAGAAACTAAATTTAATTACTGGGGGTAGACTGGGGGTAGACTTCCTTTGCAGGTCGACTAGGTGGGTACCCCAACCGTGCCAGTTATTCTACCGCCTGAGCAGTGATGTGCAAACATTACTGTGCTTCGATAGTAGGGCACTGTAGCTAGTGAAATTACTGGGCTGAATATTATGACTCTCAAGTAAGAAGCGTTGGCTCAGTGCACTGGGTAGCACTGTACTAATTATGGGCAGCGTTATCTCTTATCATCAGGAGAGCGTCTTGCTCGTCTTCTTACTCTGTTTTATAAATTAAGGTATATAATTGGTAGCTTTATTCCTTAGAGCAATCTCTTCCAGGTAAGTAAGTATTTGAGACTAACGAGTAGGGTGTAATTTTGTAGAGGAGTCAATAACCTACACCACCGCCACCTTCGTACATATTTGGGCTTCTGATGAAATAAATTGATTAATAAGTTGAAGCTTGATGATGACGCAAAAGTCAGGGTAGGTTTAATATTTTTCTCATGGATTCTGAAAAACAAAATACATTAATAATAGGCTCTAAAAATTAGAATCTTTAGGAAATCGATAAAATTCTCAATGATTGCAAATTTAATGATTAGCACAACTTATTGTAATCATCGCACCATGGAGTAATTCAATACAGTAGTATCTCAGCAACTAAATATCTTTAGGATCCATTTCTGAAAATAATTAAGTGAAAATTCTTCATTTTTTCCTCTCTTTGACCGTGACCTTCGTTTTGTCTTATAATTTGTCTTGGTTCGTTATTGAGTTGTGACTTTTTGGCTGCTCTTGAATTGTTTATTTTCACCTCCTTTCCGTTCCTTTTAATTTAAACCTTTCATAAATTATTGCTGGAAAACTTTTATTTGTAACTTGGTGTGCTCATCAGTCATATTTTTTGAGATGTAGCTTTATTTAGAGTCCAAGTTCTTTACATACGTTCTTAATAAAACCAATAACAATTATTGTTTATTAAGTACCATATTTCGCAAATATATCCTATAGGTATTTTCGGTTACGCGCGACCTCTGCCGTTACAAATGACCGCGCGCTTGCTTGAAGGTTAATTTTAACTAACACAGAATTAAAAAATCAGTATTTTGAATGTATCAAACACATATGCAGAATTTCGCATTTATAAGATTTTTAAGTACGATGTTATATAAAACCTGTTCTTCATAAATAGTTGTTATTTAAGAAAATGTCTTTAGGTCATGTTAGAATATACTTTGTAAACAGAGATAATACACGGGTTAGCCACACACATAATTATTATGGTGTTTGTCTGTAATAACAGTGTAGTTTGGTGACCTGTTATTTGGACAATATAAGGCTATTATCTCACTAGCGCCTAGAACGCCGTGACATTATTATCCTCACTAAGCAAATTTAGTGCTATATCTTGACCGTTTAAAAATTCATCATCATCAGGCCACGTCCTTCCATTGCTAGGCATAGGCTCTAAGGCAAGCCACTAAACTCGGTCCACCGTCTTCATTCCCTCACCACTCCCAGCGATCTTCCAGATATCGTCGCCATTCACCATTGGACGCCCTACAACTACTGTAAACAACTTTATACTTTTTTTTTATAAAAATAAATAGTAAAAATATGTGTCCTGTATTTAATTTAACAATACATCACGTTATTTTTGGAAATATTTCCATTAATCAGTGGCTTTAAAATTTTGTATTTGCGTTTGACAGCAGTTTAACATCATCCTTTATAATGTCACCTTAAAAAGATACCATTCATAGCTTGATTAGGTTATTAATTAATAGTTTCTGAACTGAACTCGAGCGTTTTTCATCACCGTTGGAGCTATTCAATCTTACTCAGTAACAAATATCGTAGATCATCCGTAGTCGATATGTATAATTAATGACTCGTTAGCGCATAACATGGACCATCCGTCGGGATTAGATGCGAGGGATAGGCGGAGATAGAACGGACGAGGATGTTTTATGCGTGATGTGCTGATTTTTATCAGATCTAGAGAAAATCATCTGCTGACCACATTCATCTACTGCTCCAGCCTCCCACGTGGCTTAGAAAAAGTGAATTTCCTCAATGAGTTCACAAGCTGGAACAAAAAAAAAAGATTTTTATTGCATCTCCGCTTTACAATGACCACAATTTAATACGAATATAATAATACTAGTTCGTGTTCGCGGTTTCTTGTAAAGAAAGCCAAGGGAAGTTTGTCTTTCTCAGGGGTAATAAAAACTATCTGCAAAATCTCAACCCAATCGATAGCATTGCTATGTAGTTAATGATTTAGTCATTATTTCCTTTTATTAATATGTTAAATGTAGATTATATTATTTACCACGATTTCAACTTGTTAGGTTTCACTAGTTAAATTTTAACGTATTTTATCGGTCCAGCAGTTTTTTAGGATAAAAATAATAAAAATAAAGCGTGTACTTTTATTATAATATAGAAAGCAAGCAAGTAGGTTCAATAATTATATTATAATTTTTTAAAATTTTACTTGTTGCCACTCTTCTGTTCAACCATCCAAATAGAAGTCCCTAACTTAGTTTTTATAACAAGCTATAACGCTCCTGGTGCTTTTTTGTAACGATAGTACACTTGACCTATCAAAGCCTTAAATCCAAAACTTTCTGATTACCGAACTTAATAAACTTTGCTTGAAGCGAAATTATTCTTTCTTGGAAAAAGGGACATCAAAAAGTCTTAAGGTTGTTCTATCTTGGAACTATTCTGGGGTAGTCGCTTAACAGTTTGTCAATGTCAGATGCAAGTTCAGAACTTGGAGTACTGCGATGGTGGAGATTGCCTGTATAAATATGGATGGCACACTAGTAGTCGGAATTTATATGAACAGCTATCGTATACGAAATCAAGTCGAAGACTAAGTTGAAACGTACTACGAGTGGGGAAATCTTAATTAGTTAGTAGGATATGGATTTCGAAGAGCGTCTTTACATTGTGACCTACATTTTCTAAGCATACATCTTCCTTCTTCTTCTTCTATTCTTCTAAGGCAACTGTTACAGAGTGGTCGCAGCATCATTATTGCCCAAATTGGTCATAATTTTCTTCACAGTGACTTATATATTATTATACTAGCTTGTGCTCGCGGCTTTGCCCGCATGCAGAAATCCTTTCTTAGCGAAGGTCTACATCATAAAACCTATCTATGTTCCAAATTTCAAGCGAATTCGTTCAGCAGTTTGAGCTGTGCGTTGATAGATCAGTCAGCCACTCTTTCCTTTTATATATTTAGAAGATTAGAATAATTAAAAAGATTAAAAAGTTTTATTGAATTTGATTAGTTAATTGAAAGTATCACACGAATAAGTTTAATTAAAAGTTTATAAAGTTGAGGTGGAATAAATAATGAAATAATTTTGTTTAGATTTAAACAAGAACATGACACAGTGTAATAATGACAGAAGCCTCAGCCCTACTTTTTTATATACTAAATAGGCCTACGTTTGACCACATCCCACCTGATGGAAAGTGAAAATTCGGTCGACGATGGATCACGTAAGACGCCTAGTGAGGTACCTGTTCACTCGTGCCTTGAAGATACCCAAGTTGTTCCGCTCGGGAAACACGGATGACGGCAAAGTGTACTTGGTTTAAATTTAATGTGCTTACAAGTGCAGCGCAGTCTTCGTAATTTGATTAGATAACATTTTATTGATACAACTTATAAGAACTATAATATAATTAATTTTGTTTTTTGTAATTATTTTATTAGTTTGATAAATGTCCAGGGCAGGGTTCTGTTACAGTCCTACAAAACCCAATCTATAGACTACGATTCTTAACCTATGCTCACCTTTGTATTCATTAATATTCATTCCATTTTCTCTAACATTTTAGGTACCTATAAGGAAGCTATATGAAGAAAACTTTTGGGTGTTTGAATCTCCAATTCAGTATACTTACGTCCCCCTAGGGGGACAAATTGGGGGGACGGATGGGAATAATTCACTAAATAGAACTTTTTATGAATTATTTTTTTTTTTAATTATTTAAGTGTCCAAGACGAAGACAAGAAGATTTGTTTAAAATGAGATATAAATCAAACGCATTCAAAGTAGCTTGCGTATCATTTTTTTTTGTAATTTTGTGATGAAGCAATAAATCATTTTTTTATTATTCTGGAGTGAAGTTTTGTTACCGTATTATCTCCACTGTGTCAATACTTCGTCAGTCCGATTTAATTTTCCTTGAAGCCAATTAAAGAAACTAACAAGCTACAGTCTAATGAAACCCGCGGGGAAGAGGTTATTAGAAATCTTAATCCCAGCGATCAGTATTCCACGATTTGCCTTTGAATTTAATTTAAGACTAGATCTTCATTTTCAATGTTACCGGTTTAATTGTTATTTATATATATTTGCAAAGAATGTCCATTGCCATACAACGTGGAAACGCAGCAAGTGTTATGGGCACCTTTCCATCAGGAACGGCTCGGAGCGGTCTTTTTGACAATTTATAATTTTAAATTTTCGATATATTAGTAAGATTAGTAGTTTTGGTTAGATATTGTTTCCTTATTTATAAGTAGCATTTAATTTTTAATTATTATTTATAATAGTTAGGAAATGTAAATAATATTATGATTTTGTATCTACTAATTATGAAAATATACCATATATATCCTTTTTGAAAGAGATAACTGGTCGTCTTTGGAACACATTGCTATGAAACGATTGGTGCTTTCAGTTACGAAATTAAATGCCACTTTTAAAATTATGTTTCGCATTAATATATTTAATTTTAAGTAACTTTTAAGTTTTGTTTTTAATTTTAAAGTTACGTTTATGCGGAATTTTCTGACGTTTTTCGCTAATATTGTGCAAGTTTTTTTTATACAAAGAAGTAAGATGACGAGTAAAACGCTCTTCTGATGGTGGTATCTGCTGGCTTCTGGATGGATTGGTTTGTAGCGTTCGTGGCCCAGTGGTCATACCTCCGACTTGTAAGCCGGAGGTCCTGGGTTCAAATCTCAGTGTGGCAAAGATTTTCACCTGGACGCTACCGTGTTTCGGAAGGCACGTAAAACTGTGGGTCCCGGCTGTTTCCTATAAAATGCAGGAGGCAGCTGTATGTAGGAGGCAGTCGTTAGGTCATGTTGCAGGCCTTGTAGGAATCTTGGCGACCTGAAACTGCCACATATAGGTTGGCCACACAACCTATACATTGTGATTTGACTCTATCAGTGTAAGTAGAGTAACCTGTTCTGTTGGAGTATAAACTCCAATTTTTTTTATGGTACGAGATAACGCTGCCCACATAATCAGTATACCTACTGCCAATCAGGATTTTACAATGATGTAATTATATGCTAGGTGCACTGCTTCCCACGCAAGAGTCATGAGATGGAAAGACTCTTTAGCCCATCAATTTTACTAAGAGTATTGACATAATACAGAATCGACATGTACACAATACCTTATAGTCATCAACTGCTTTACAATCAGCCAACTTAAACTATGTCTGAAATACATAATAGTTATTATGTTTCAGTCAACGATTGTCTACCCGCCTCAGAATGATCTTTTGGCCCACGTCACCTGTCAAAACAATACTTCGAGGCTTTACTAATATTTGTCCTTGCTGTACCCAGTCTGGGACCGTCGTTAACGTACTCGGACTATATTGTATTAGCAGATACCGCGTACCAATATAAATGTGAAGCCACTTGTAACTCCAGCTGATACTATGCGGTATAACAGTGTATATAATTTTTATGAAAAACAATGACGAGCAAATCAAGTGTCTGATTATGAGCATTATGATTCAAATATCAGGAATGCCAAATTCTGCGCGACGTTGCACTGCACCTTTCAGCCTGAGATTTAGTTTAATTAACAAAACTATGATCTACGCAAAATAAAGTTCTGTTTGTTAAAGAAACTAACTATATTGCGAATAAAAAAGTTTTCATAACTCAATATTTGATATTATTCTAAGGATTATTTTGAGTCTCTGCCTACTCTAACAGGAACCACGCGTGGTTATGTATGTATGTATTTATATATAAATAGTCTTTGAAGAATGTAATTTCTAACAATAGAAGTCGTATTATATAGTAATTCATAGTACTAGGTGTTTTACCTGCTTGATTAATTAGTTTACAATTACATATTGAGAAACATTATAATATTTGAATAATCATTAGGACTAGCTGCGTCAATTTTTTATTTAAACCGGTATCTGCCGTCATTACAAGGCTGTGAAGTTTTATTACCGTACAGTCATTTTGGTAGCAACATGAAAATGCTGGAGCTAAAGAAAATGAGAGAATTATTGTTAGGGATGGTTTATTACAGGGATGTTGGGTTTAGGACATAAGTTGCAAATTCTTAAGCTTTATGATTTCAGCTTTTGGTCCCTGAACAATAAAATGTACTATATGTGTTACTCGCTGGTAGATTTTTACAGATTCCAAAAAAAGGCTGAATCCATTATGCTATTGAATTCTTATAAGTTTATTTAGATAGAACTCCATTATTTATGAAACAATGCTATGTTAGATAAATAAGCTATTTTAGATAAATATACCACTTGACTGTAGGACATATAAATAATAATAATAGATAAATAATAATATGTGGATATTTTACACAAGCATATTTAATATAGAAAAAATACAGAGACGAAATAAAACGCGATCATCCTGTACGAACGCGGTCGACTAGGAATCGGCCGGAGTTTCGCACGATAACCGGTTGTAACAATACTTACGGTGAGCGTACTACTGCTTACCTGGTTCCTAGATTAATTAATAAATTATGAACTTCGGAATTACGTACTGTAGACAATGTTCGACCGGATAATATTAAGTTTAAGTTAAAATCCCATTTTTTAAACAGTTTGGTAGACGTCGCGTCGTAGATGTATAAACAGTTTACACAAACCTCATTGGTTTTATAAATTATGTTGTTTAGTTGATTTGTTTTAAATGTATATGTTCATATGATAAATAAATGAAAAAAATAAAAATAAAAAAGACAGTAATTTCTCAAATAATTTTTAGTAATAGGTCACTTTTGATCGCCATAAACTTAAAAGTGTAAACGGAAGTATGGGGACATGCACGTAAAACTGGGGACCCAGCCTATTTTGTATTCAATATGTAGAGTAGAAGGGAGTTGTTAGAACCATAATATTATTATTACCTACAGGCCTTGCAGTGATCTCGGAATCTGCAACATACGAGTATAAGTAAGGCGCACAACCTTCTGACAGTGTAATTATGACTTTTTTCCACATGAAAAACGCTTTACGCATCGTCACCCGCCGCCGGGGGCGCAGGGTGGTATGTGGGACTCTCCCGCCGAAAATGGGCGCATTATTGGTGAATAAACGTTTTTTTCCGTTCTACCAAACAATCTCCTCAAAACATAGTAGATTTGAGGAGATTGTTTGGTATAGAAATTAATATATTTCTTCATATTACACGGCTCGGCCATCCATCCATCATGGCTTGGTCATGACGTAAGGATCGGCCCTTCGTTTGAATCACTGCATCATTTTCCATTAGGGCCTATTATAGAGGTTTGAGGCTGGAAAAGGTCCGTTGGGATGATACAATTTCACGTTTGAGAAATGTTTATTTTTAAGCCCACTTTAAATAGGAGATATATATCCCGCCTTCTAGGTTTAGTCTGCTACTACCTCCGCATCATCGACCGAGCGAAGCGAGGTCTTAGAGTCGAGAGCCGCGAAAAGCCTGCGTTTTGACCAGTTTAGCGGTTGACCTCTGGCGCTTAAGTTTGATCGACATTTACTCGAAAACGGTTAATCCAAATTAAATGAAACTTTGCACACAAGTTAAGTAGGTTAATTAAATAATGTTAGTGAAAAAAAATAGCCAAATAGTCTCCTTGGTTGCAGAGTATAGGTGACTTAAAGTCTTTACGATAGGTCAGACTATAATTTAAAAACTGGTGCTCTGATAATTTTTTTTCTAATATATAGACATTTTTTATAACCGACATAAATATATTATGAAAAGTGTATGTTTGTATGTATGTTTGTTACGCGATAACTTGAAAAGGGATAGTCCAATCTTTATGAAACTTTGCAGACACGTAGTATGAAACAATAGAATTTTTAAGTTCGAACATGAGCCACATCGGTCGAAGGGTTCTAGAGTAATAGAAAATCCTTAATTACAACGTTACCAAAGTTCCAATTTTAATGGAACTTTGCGATCAGGTAGTATAAGGTAAAAGAATTATTAAGATCAAAAATGAGCCAAATCGATCCGAGGGTTGTGGAGTTATAGAGATGACTACATTATGTTTTGCACAATTTGTTAGGTACATTAAGTTAGAGAAAGATCCTACAGGCAAGAAAGAGCAGGCAAGAAGATCAAGCTAAAGAATTAATAGCGATAAAGTCCAAGAATTCGAGAATTTCAAGCAATTTATCTTATTTTTAATAACATTACTTTTTAGTATATTGCGTAATACCAATTGCGTCAATTATAGTCCGGCCGCCTAAAGTTTGCGATTGAGATATTAATGTAGGTGTCACATACGAGTACATGTAGGTAAGTACATGTTATTTTGTGCTGTTTTTTTTAACCTTTTTATAAACCTCGCTTCGCTCGATCGATAATAGTTATTTGTTATACAAGAGTGCAAAGTTGCTTTTTTACCGCGTGCTCAGTTTGTATGACCGAGCAAGCGAAGGATTCTAAAATTAAATCACGAGCGTAGCGAGTAATTTAATAATTAGAATCCTGAGCGTTAGCGAGGGAATCAAAAGAGCACAAGGTCAAAAATCTTTGCACTCCAGTGTGACACATAATTTTTCATCCCCCCTCAGCGAGGAAATAACTCAATGCTAAAAGTTTTTTTTTAATTATTCTCACCATGGATACGCACAGTGTTGCCAGTGCACTATCTTCAAAAATAACCAGTATTCAATTTTAATTTACGTAGGTACGCTTACTTAGAGTCCTTTTCACGAAAGAGGTCCCACGGAATTTAGCGGAACTAATTTTTTATTCTATTATTATTGGACTTCATATTTTAAATCATTTTATTTGTTACATAAAATAAATACCTTGTTGATTTAGAAATTAAATATGAGAAATTATGAGGCGTTAAAAAGTTAAAGGTATTTAAATTTTTAAAATGTGCGATAGTGGCGTCCCGCAAAAAGGTCTCCTTTCGTGAAAAGCACTCTACCTATTCGTTTTAGTGATTATTTCCTCATTTTCAGTTTATTACAGTGAGAAATCGTTAATAAAAAAGTTACTAAAAAGTAATACTTAGAAAAAATCTTGCTACTAACTAAATAAAGTTATAAAAAATTGGCTTTTTCTATTAACTCTGCTAAATTATTAACTCAACTATTATTTACTGTTACAGTACTATATAATTCATTAATTTATATCTCAACAACTAACGTAAATATTGTTCAAAAGAAACGTAATATGTTACAAAAGTTACTTAGTGGTAAGGCTGATGGTGCGCCCAAAGCAAATTAAAAAAAAAAAGTTTACTAAAGAGGTTCTTACTCCGAGTTTTTAACAAATTTAAAAAGTTGTACGCTTATTTCGGTACCATAGAGGTGGAACTAAATAGGTTTAATTATGTTTTTGTCTCTAGAGGGTAAAGTAAGTTTGAATTTCTCTAGAGGAAAATATAGACTTTTCCAGTCAGATATCGATGAGTAAAACTACACTTTCCGAGATAGTGGGATGAAAAAGTAACTTACTGGTAAGGCTGATGGTGCGCCCAAAGCAAATTAAAAAAAAAAAGTTTACTAAAGAGGTTCTTGCTCCGAGTTTTTAACAAATTTAAAAAAGTTGTACGCTTATTTCGGTACCATAGAGGTGGAAGTAAATAGGTTTAATTATGTTTTTGTCTCTAGAGGGTAAAGTAAATTTGAATTTCTCTAGAGGATAAAATAGACTTTTCCAGTCAGATATCGATGAGTAAAAATACACTTTCCGAGATAGTGGGATGAAAAATATAAAAACCTTATTAATAGCGTTATTTTATGCCCATTGCTAATGGCAAGCAATCAAAGTTGGATTTAGTAGTATAGGCATAATTATATGACGACATAATTACGTCATATTGCCTAAAATTTTGTATAAATTATCCCGAACGCAATGTACCGGACTATAACTCGCTGTCAAGTAAAATAATATTTTACTGTCAAAACACGAAAGTGGAGACCATAAACAATATAAGCAGGCACCAATGTCTGTGGAAGTGGTGATAGAATGATAAAAAAAACTCGCTGTATCGTGATGAATACATATATAAGGTGTACAAAGTGTAGGTTTCCGCCGTTTTATTGTAGATGGCACGGCACTGAGTTTCGGTTAGCTTTCGCAGATGATAACCGGCTTAAAAAATAGTTTGGACATTCAAAAACAACATAACCTATTAATATTATTGATTTTATATTGGTAAAATATAATTTTTATAAGTTGAAAATGTCTAAATTTGAGCCAAGTAAGCGTCATTTGCGGGAAATTATTAGTTTATTTTTTTAATTTAAAGAAATCTGCTGCTGTGGCGCATCAATTGCTCGTAAAAGCATATGGTGAGGGTGCTTTGAGTGAGAGAACGTGTCGAGAGTGGTTTCAAAAGTTTAAAAACGGTGATTTCGACGTAGAAGACAAAGATCGCAGTGGAAGGCCAAAAATTTACGAGGATGTAGAATTGCAGGAATTATTGGAGGAAGATTCATCACAAACACAAAAAGAACTTGCTAATAATTGAAATAAATTTATATTACCGTTCTTCTATAATAAATATTTAATTTGTGTTATTTGTGTTAAAAAACGGCGGAAACTTATTTGTACTCCTTACATATATCATCTTAGAATTGAGAGCCGCTGCTTTTTCGCTGGCAGTAAGGTATATTATTATTTGTATAGCCTGTCTGCAAAACTTTTTAAAACTTAGAATAGTTTGTGGGGCACATTCAACAATAAAGGTGCTCGAGCTCACCGTAATGCATCGCGGGCCACTGGTGGCTCTCTCAAAAAAGTCAGCAAAATGTTGAGATCACTAATACGTACGCGCCCATCCAAATACGTACGCGCATAACATTGCTAAACTTCGATTTTTACGTACTTTGAACAAGTGAAATTAAAAAAAAACTTTTTAAAACAAGCTTTTATTATTTATACTACCCTCCAGCTCCATCATCAGATCAGCTTTATGTCATAATAATATTGCATTGTCATCTGATTTATACATGCATACAAAATTTCAGCTTAATCGGATACCGGGAAGTGGGTCAAATTAAACTTGCAAGATTTGATTACAGACAGACAGACAGACAGACAGACCGACAGACAGACAGACAACAGACAAGTGAAAGTAAATAAAAGCTTGTAAAAAAAATGTTTGCTGATGACGATTTCTATGCAATCATGAGAAAACGGACCGCGTCGATGTGGTACAGAATGCGTGTGAGCTCCGACACTATCCTGAAAACATTGTTTAATAAAATGGAAAATCCATTTATAAAGCACTGGCTGGACATTCATCTGTCCAGGCAGCGCAGTAGACCGCCGGGCTCGCGATATGTTCCTACTCGCTAACTTAGTTTGTAAGATTACTAACAATTTAGAATCTATACTAATATTATAAAGAGGTAATGTTTGTACCTTTGTGTGTGGGTGTTTGACAATGTTCTTCTTTATCTCCAAAACTACTAATCCGATTTTAATTTTTTTTTCATAATATATAATTATTACTAAAATTTTTATGGAATTTCTATGTTCTACAATAAACGCATTATTATTTAAATAGAGCCATTTTTAAATGAATTAATTCAAATGTATAGCTTTCAGAAGTTTTCCCAAATTTAAAATATATGTACTTTTATAGTCTGCCAAATTTCATAAAAATATGGTAACGACAAGTTCCCTATGAATGTAGATTTATTCATAGGATCAAAAAATGTACTTTTTTTAAAGATAAACGGGTGCATTTTTTCTACGTTAACTTATAAGTTTAATTTCACGGGCACAAAGCGGCCATAGATAGACCTTTGTATATGGTAAAAATATACAATTCTACGGGATGTAGAGTATAAATGGGTCTTGACAGACATACGGATGACCAAGTGATCCTATTATGGTTTCGTTTTTTCCTTCAGAGGAACGAAACTCTAAAAAGGATCATATTCTAAAAATTTCGGTCTACGTACCGATTGTTTATTGAGTTTTAATTTTTCTGAATTTTGGTATTTTGAGTTTTAATATTAATGTTAAAGTTCTTGTATTAGGATATATTTTTGTCGAGGCCTAAAGTCTAAGGTAAACACGGAAATTGGGCTGCGAGGTCCCAGTTCGAGGCGAACTACTAGTTAAATTTATATCACTTGAGAAAAAAGGCTTTTTTTTGTTCAAAAGGTAATATTATAAAACAATAATTTTCAGGTGGTAAAGATATCCAATATTTAGTGAGATGATGATGATGATGAAAGATATCCAAACCACAATAAATTTTAAATTAGCTAAAATGTATTTTGTTGAAATTCCTACGCTTCATTTCGTGGATTTGCATTCAAAATTTGTATTGATTACAACTTTAGGTATTCCGACAAAACGCTATTTGCCGATAATTCTCAAAACAATCGAACATCACGATCGAAACAAAATAAAATCGAAAACAAAAGAAGGTGACAATTTGTAACTGAACCCTACAAATTGAACTTCTAAAACAAAACGGTGAAAATTCATTAATGGGCCATAAACAAAATCCTTTCGCCTCACCGTTGCCTCCAAATGATCTTATTAAAATTGAGGACTTTCAACCATTTTGTTGGATATTTTCCGTAAAACTTAGGCATTTTAGAGATAAACTGCTAATTAAGAGGTATAAAAAGATTTTTTGCTGAGTTTTAAAAACGAGAACTTTAGCAATTATAACGGCAGTAAAGTAACGGTAGTTCTTTTGGATAATTAGTTTTTGTTGCTGATGCTGGTTTAACTGCGGTAGCAGCGTAGTTATTTTCACTATATATTTGAGTGGATAAAATTGTGAATAAATTTTCTACGACTCTTTTATTATACAAATACAAATCCTTTATTCAAAGATTTCAGGTTCAAAAGAGATTTTAATTTAAAAGCATTTTAAAGCATTTTTCAACCGAAACCTTCCGTTTCGTTCCATTCTATCTTTTGTAGACATATTATGAATCAGAATTATTATAATAATTATTATCAACTATTACTTAAAATAATCTTTTTCGTTAACCTAGAAGCATACCTACCTACATAACTTATTTTTTGCGATTATTATCCAACATACCAGATTTCCTTAATTGCACTTAACCCTTGATGTTTGAAACGCTTTCATTTATTTACCAGCCGCTTGGCCACAGATATGCCTTATTATTTTCTTGCAATGTTTTCCAAACAATTATTCAGAAATGTGTGAACTGATAACAGAATGAAACTTCCAACCGATATATCTCGAGTTACCTTTACAGCTAAAGTTTGCAAACAACATTTACTTTCAACGATCGTCACTTGAATTGTCAAGTTCTAATGTACTTTAAATGTACTTAAGTGTGATTCCGATGTCCATTAAGAAGTTTAAGATCTTGACGATTTGCTGTCTCCATTGTGAAAGTGAATCTAAGTTTGAGTGTTCATAACTGGCATTGATCAAAAAGTTACAAGCACAACTTTCTGTTGGTATTGAATTTGTAACAAATAAAAAGTGTTTCGAGAGAGAACAGGTATTCGAATTGTATACTTTTATATTGCTTTTAAACGTGTATTAAGTGAATGTTTGGGGATTTATCTTGCTGCCTTTTAAAATATTATGTTTTAGATTAATAAGTTCAAAGATTTACACTAAATATCACCTAGGTGTGTGTGCGTCTTTAAACATACTCAAACACTGATCTCACAGCTACTATATTATACACACAAATTTTAGACTTCCCCCGGAATTGAATCTAGAACTTTTAAATTATGAACCGCAGTCCTCCCAATAACATTTTATTCCAAGGTATAAGCTTTCTACAATGAAATAATGTATCAAATTTTAGCTAAATCGGTTTACTCTTTAAGACTTTAAGGAGTAAGAAACATACATACAAATAGTCTTGTACATAGTTATTTATCTTACGAGTACGTATTAGTTGGATAACCAATCCAAAAAATATATAAATATGAATATAATACCTATCAGAAACACTAACCAACAAAATGGCCGTCTAATATAATAATTGTAGAGGTTCAACATAAGGGCTATTTCCATTAGTCACGAAAGTCATAAGATTATGACAGATATAGTGAATGGGCAGTAAGTGTCACTATGAAACCTCATATTAACCCACCCTATCTCACATTGGCTTCACGGAGTGACATTTTATGAGCTCCCGCGGCTCTTCTTGTCTCAAGTCATATTCTCATTGAGTTTGCGCGAAAATTAAGAGTCACATGAAAGACTTTTTTTGTTCAATGTCGTTGCGTCGTCGTTGTAGCTTCCATGGTCCAATGGTCATAATATGTCTTGTTTAATTTTCAAAGTGTGGCAAAATTTTCGAGACGCTACCTTGTTTCAGAAGGCACGTAGGTATAGTGGGTCCCTACTGTTTCTTATAATATTTTAAAAAGGCGGTCTTTACGAAAGTTAGAGGGTTTAAAGTTCATATTTGAACTTTTACGTTGGCTACCAAATTATTGACTATTAAAGAAAGAAAATATTTATTTGTTACACACACATATAAAAAAATAGATAAAAATGACAGTGTAAGTAGGGTAGCTTGTTGTGTTGAAGAATAAATCCCAGGCGTTACGTTAATGTCAAGGGTCAACGTCAGCTCGACTTTTGATCGTCACATTTTCTAAAAAGTACAAGTTTTTACTTACTCTTGTTTTCACAATACTGAGTTTGCAAACCCATGCTCTTTCCCACGACCCTTTTCTTCTCAAACAAGCTCAACCAAATTAGTTCCAATAATGATGCTAATAACATCATAATGTCTCGTTCTTTATGTGCCACTAAGGTTAGGTTATAAGCTGTGGTATTAATATGGTCATGATCGACGGCTTGTACGCTTATGGGCCAAAGTGAATGCGTAATCAAATTCAGGCTGGTCTGTGACATCAGAAGTGGGATCGTGGGTGTATTATAGTGATTAGCTGGGACACTAAGTAATTGTCAGTAGTGATTCAAGCTTAGTATTAGTCCAATGCAGTGTATTGATGCGTGCGTATGTGCTCTTTACGCTTGAACGGCTGAACGTATGTGTAGCTTCTGCTCTGGAATCATACTTACATATTATTTCCCTTACATAGGCTACTTTTAAGGGCGCTTAGTTAGCGTTTGGTCTAAATAAAGATTATTGTAGTGTTCTATTCTATTCTAATTTTTAGTGCGTAAACCCGCTCAACAATAAACAATACACTTAATGTACCTACACATATTGTTTTTGCCTCTTTGTGTTGTTTAAGAATTTAACAATATGACAAACTGTAACATGACGTGGCTGATCTACGAATGATACTTAATCTTAAGATATGTAGGAGGCAGTCGTTAGGTCATGTTGCAGGCCCTGTAGTAATCTCGGTGACCTGAAACTGCTATAAATTGTGATTTGACTCTGACAGTGTAAGTAGGGTAGACAGTATAAATTGTGATTTGACTCCGACAGTATAACCTGTTCTGTTGGAGTAAAAACCCTAATTATTATTTGTTTAACTCTGGTTAACCCTCTCATCATGGAGACTAAAACAAGTACGCGTCTGAGCGCTTATAACATCTGCATATTATCTAGATGTCCTTTATCATCTCACATTGCGGCCGAGTCCAATCATTTGACAGTTAACTTTCCTTTTATGCTAATATAATGAAACCCACTCGGAACCGTGAAACTTTCTTAATATAATATTCCAAAAGTCAAACAGTGGTGGCAGGAATCTCCATTTTCAATTTGCAGTAACGATATCGCGCTCCAGTCTTATGGGTCTGTGTTTAGTTTGCTTTTAGAACATTTTGAGGATTGTGACCAAAAAGTTTCTACGTGGGAGTTGGTTTTATAATATGTTTTTGTAAAACGAAGATAAATAAAATATACTCTTTATTGAAACTAAAAGCTTACTGAATGGACTTAAAACTATGTTAAACTTTATGTACATTAAATTCTTCAATAGCAAACTTATCGCTTAGAGCGATGCCTTCCAAGCCAACGGCTTTGCTTTGAAGTATTTGAAATGAAAGATTAGGGTGTAATTTTGTGGAAGGGTCAAACTAACCTATTGTTACATGTAATCATTACAACGTAATACGTACCTAAGTATTCACCTTCATCATCATTATCATCAGCCTATGTTCGTCCACTGCTGGACATAGGCCTCCCCCATGGCACGCCACTCAACTCGGTCCTCCGTCATTCTTTTCCACCCACCCCCTGACCGGAGGGTCAGGGATATCTGGAGAGATATCATCGCCCCATCTCGCCCATGCGCACCCACCTAAGTATTACTACATTAAAATTCTAAATCGCAAATTAAGAAATGTGCTGGCGTACTGCTTATCGCTTAACTTCAGGCAAACGCCATGACAGTAACGTTTACTCTTTACAAACTACAATACTTACACTGCGATGTTTTTCGAATAAAATAAAATAAATTTATCTATTAGAATTTGTTGTAAAATTGATTATCCAGTTACCAAAATAAGCTTACACACAAAACCAATATCCCCATGTAAATTACCTTAATTAAAACGATTCAAAGTAAATCATGCATTCGGACTAATCTCTTCAATCCAAATTGGTATTTTATTTGCGTTTATACCATTAATGAAATGAGAATCCAAACGATAAATCGTTTTGTCAACAGTAAAATCTATTGCTTTCACAGATAGTTTTGATGATTTTAGTTAGATGCCGTTAATGCTTTGATATGTATAAAAAACATCAAATTGGTTACTTTTTCTGCGTTTTTCTTATGATTCATCATAAGGACGTCCATCAGATGCATTGGTGTTTTCTTTTTCAATTAAATTCACTATTATTGTTCATAATATTTCTATCGACTTATTAAAAAAAAAATCAGCTCTAATTTTAATTTCTTTTGTTGCAGGTACGCACCAAACGTTTATCTAAATTACATAGAAAATAACTGTACTTTTGATGACAGTTAAAACGTGATTAAAAGGTCTGTACTTCCATTTCATTTAGGAAACGAAAGATCATAGCTAGTCTAGATGACTGGATTTGGTTGACAAGTTTTTGAGTAGAGTCCGCTTCTAAATATTTTATATAAGTCGTGTACGGCGGCCTTGAGCAAGATGGGGTGACGATATCCGGAGGGTCACCGGGTGTGGTTTGAGGAAGATGTCGGAGGACCGAGTGGAGAGGCGTACCATAGGGAAAAACGGTCTAATGTCCAGCAGTGGACGATCGAAAGCTGATGATGATGATAGAAAGCTTTATCCCAAAAACTTGAGACAACAATGAGATGAATTCAAAGCATCTATCCTGATACAAATCCTTGATTTCCTCTAACATTCATCAAATAACTGTTTGCGAATTATGGTAAAATATGTTCGGATAGTTTAAACTATATTTTGAACTATGCATGATTGGAATTCGGGAATTTTGTTGAACAGCAATTTAGTTTGTGTTTATTGTAAGTTAATGTAAAATTTGTGATGATTGAATTTTAATTGTGAATAATTGGAATTCCATCAAAATAATTGTAACGTTTAATACAAAAATATATAAACTCTTAATAATTTTAATAATTTTAATTTTAAGCGTATCTTTTTTATTTTTATTTTTGTAATCATAATGTTTTATCTATTAATTCACTATAATGTTGATTTATTATCAGAATGTTAATCGAATTCGCAGCAAATTAAATGAAGTGTATCTTAACATCCTTAATTGCAATTATGATATTATATGTTTCACAGAAACTAATCTTAACGATTCAGTCTATGATTCTGAATTATTCGATACAAGGTATAATGTATTTCGGCGTGACCGCAGCAGCTCAGGTATAAAAAAAACTGATGGGGGAGGTGTCATAGTTGCTGTTAAAAAGGGTATTGAGGTATGTCGGCTACTTGCATGGGAATCTGAAGTTGAAGATTTGTGGATTTGCATCTCAAACACAAATGTGCACTATCATACGATTTATGTCTGTTTCTGTTATTTACCACCTGACCTACCTCAATCTCTACTTGAATCTTTTTATGAGAATACTAATAACCGAATTTTGAATTGTAGCCCCAGCTCGAGTAACTTTATTTGTATTGGCGATTACAACACTCCGGGGATAACCTGGACAAAGCTCCCGAACTCATCTGCGCTATCAGCTTCTCTGCCCTCGGATCATAAATCTCACTTGTTACATGAATCTTTATCACTCTGCCAATTAAAGCAATACAATAGCATTCGCAATAAAAATGGCCGCTTGCTTGACTTAGTCTTTTCCACTATCGACGGATTAAATGTTTATGGCTCTGATGCCCTAAGTAAACTTGACGAGCACCATCCAGCTATAGTTATTGATGTGGACATTGGCTTTGGCCTTTCTGTCAAAGTTTTAAAACCTCATAATAATAAAAGATTTAATTTTAATAAATCTAAATATTTAGAAATTAAAACAGAATTATCTGCTTTTGAATGGAACGATATCTTGTGCTCCGCTGATGTTGACATTGCGCTTAACGAATTCTATTGTATATTATACCAAACAATATCTAAATACACTCCCTACTGTCGTAACCACGAGTGCCAACATCCAACATGGTTCAGTCCTGCTTTGATACGCTGTTTAGAAAAAAAGAATAAATACCACAAATTATTCAAAAAGTATGGAAATCCTCGTGATTACGACTCTTTCTCTTATTATCGGGCTCGCAGCAAGATTCTAATAGATACATGCTACCATTCATTTATCGCCTCAGTAGAAAACTCTCTTCAATCCAACATCAAACAATTCTGGAGGTACGTCAATAGTAAAAAGGGCGCCAATTCTGTTCCATTAAAAATGACTTACGAAGATCGTACTTCCACAAATGGAAAAGAAGTTTGCGAGCTATTTGCTAATTACTTCGGCTCTGTGTTTGAAAACTCCAGTAACGTCCCCGTTGATATAAATACGCTGAATCATGACTCTTCTACATTCTCAAATTCATCTTTTTGTAACTTATCTATAAGCCAGAGCTATATTATTAATAAAATTAAATTACTTGACGGTAACAAAGGCTGTGGCCCTGATTTGATACCTCCAAAATTTATCAAAAATTTTGCTGATGCACTTGCAATACCACTTTCTATATTATTTAATAAATCACTTTATTCTGGTCAATTTCCCACTCTTTGGAAAATAGCTCACGTCGTTCCTATTTTTAAATCTGGGGATAAAACTAAATGCGACAGTTACAGGCCAATCAGTATTTTATCTTGTTTCGCCAAATTGTTTGAGGTCGTTGTTTATGACTACTTACTCAATCATCTTAAACCTTTTTTAACGCCTCAACAACTCGGCTTCCTTCCTAATAGGTCCACTACATCCAATCTTTTAGACTATAAAAATTACTTGTGCTGCGCATTTGCAAAACGCTCTCAGGTTGATTCAGTGTATACTGATTTTTCAAAAGCGTTTGACAAAATTAATCACGACATTCTTTGTCGTAAACTGGCTTGCTTTGGGATTCACGGAAACTTGCTTCGCTGGATCAAGTCCTACCTAAACAGAAGGAGTCAATTGGTAGCTGTCAAAGGGCATCTCTCCGAACCTGTTGAAATCTCTTCGGGCGTCCCTCAGGGTAGCCATCTTGGCCCCCTGTTGTTTGTAGCTTTCATAAACGACCTAGCCGCTAGTCTATCCTGCCAATGCCTACTCTACGCAGATGACTTGAAGGTTTTCACAGTTGTTAACAACATCGGTGATGCTTTGAAACTTCAGAATGACCTCATTAAAATTTCCGATTGGTGTACTCAGAACTCTATGTATTTAAATACAAGCAAATGTTTCGTGGTCTCCTTTACTAGAAAAACGCAAAAAGTACTCTTCGACTACACTCTGGACGGAGATACTCTTAGCCGTCGTGGTGTAGTAAAAGATCTGGGTGTTTATTTTGACGAAAAGTTAACCTTTCATAACCATTATAATTACATTATTGAAAAATCGTCAAATTTATTGGGCTTTGTAGCTAGATCGACTAAACGTTTTAAAAACCCAAAAAGTTTTCTGTACCTGTACTATACGCTTGTCCGCAGTACGCTTGAATACAACTCAACTGTTTGGTCTCCTTTTTATGAGGTTCACAACAACAGATTAGAGCGCATCCAAAAACGCTCGCTTAAAATCCTAAGTTATAGATGCGGGCTAGGTCGTAAGTACAATTCTTACCAGAAGAGACTCGAATACTTTCACGTAGCTCCTCTTGAAGCTCGTCGCCGTTACTTTGATCTCAGCATCTTATACAAAATAATCCATTTTTCCATAGACTCCTCCTCTCTCTTGACCCAACTTAACTTTAATACCTATTTTAGGGCTCGGTGCCGTAATGTCAACACCTTTAGCTTGCAGGTTTACTATAATAACACTTCTTACTACAACCCTATAGTGCGAATGTGTCGTCAATATAACGAGCTGCTTATTACCCATCAAAACTTTGATATTTTCCACCTCTCCCAATCTCAGTTCCTGAGGATTTTAAAACGCATATTGTTTTCCACAGCGGACGCCTCTAATAATAATAATAATGTTTAATTTTATATGTATAATAATCACAATTTTAAAACAAGTAATCACTAGATTCGTTTCTAATGTCTTCTTGTGAATGATTCAGTATGAATTCTAAAAATTATCTATTCTTTTTAGGCATACATGTTTTGGTTTACGACATAGGTCTATAATGTTATCATTAGCTACAATATTGTTTTAATTTGTGTTGTAAACTGTTTTGTTTGCTATGAAATAAATAAATAAATAAACCTTTCACCAATAAACCTTTCACTATAATACTATAGAACCCATAAATAAACGAACGTTTGTTATATTATAAATAAAATTAATTTATAAGCAAACGACGAAAGATAGAACCACAAAACACAAGAAAATAAGAGATGTCATAATGAAGAAATAACTCGAAAACTCAATAAAATCGCCTAATTGCAAGGTTACGTACACTCGACTCCGCAAATAAGTCAAAATTGAACGCTGACGGGTAACAATCACGGAATAAATATAAAAGAGAATGGTCGCCTTTGAAACAAACCAGAAGAATAGAATAGAAAACTCTTTATTGCACTCATACATGTACCTAAATACACTAGTAGTTCGCCTCGAACTGGGACCTCGCAGCCCAATTTCCGTGGTAAACCTTAGACTTTAGGCCTCGACAAAATATATCCTAATACAAGAACTTTAACATTAATATTAAAACTCAAAATACAAAAATTCAGAGAAATTAAAACTCAATAAACCTACGCACCGAGATTTTTAGAATATAATCCTTTTCAGAGTTTCGTTCCTCTGAAGGAAAAAACGAAACCCTAATAGGATCACTTGGTCATCCGTATGTCTGTCAAGACCCATTTATACTCTACATCCCGTAGAATTGTATATTTTTACCATAATACACAGGTCTATGACCGCTTGGTACCCGTAAAATTAAACTTCTAAGTTAACGTAGAAAAAAATACACCCGTTTATCCTTCAAAAACGTACCTACAATTTTTACCATATATTTATGAAATTTGGCAGACTATAAGTACATATATTTTAAATTCGGGAAAATTTCTGAAAGCTATACATTTGAATTAATTCATTTAAAAATGGCTCTATTTAAAGTACGTAAACATCGAAGTTAAGCAATATTATGTCCGTACGTATTTGGATGGGCGCGTACGTAGTGATCTCAACATTTGGCTGACTTTTTTGGAGAGAGCCACCAGCGGCCCGTGATGCATTATGGTGTGCTCGTGCACCTTTATTGTTGAATGTGCCGGCACAAACAATTACTATAAGTTTTAAAAAGTTATGCAGACAGACTTCTCAAATAACCTTACTGCCAGCGAAAAAGCAGAGGCTCTCAACTCTATGAGTTCGCTTTGCTCGGTCGATGATATATGTACTCGTATGTATTCATATAAATTATGTATTTAAATTATATTTTATAACAAAACGATTCAGCGAGTTTTTTTATTCTATCACCACTTCCACAGACATTGTTGCCTGCTTATTATTGTTTATGGTCTCCACTTTCGTGTTTTGCCAGTGGCCGTAGCATGCCACACAGAATCCCGACCAAACTTCAAGAGTAGAACTGTCATCCCATACATTCACAAAACTACAATGTATGGCATGACTGTTCTACGCTTGACATTTCAGCGGGATCTCGTTTGGCATGCTACGGCCACTGTAAAATATTATTTTACTTGACAGCGAGTTTTAGTCCGGTACATTGTGTTCGGGATAATTTATACAAAATTTTAGGCAATGTGACGTAGTTATGTCGTCATAATAATATTATATTAAAATTATGCCTATACTATTATATCCAACTTTGGTTGCTTGCCATTAGCAATGGGTATAAAATAACGCTATTAATAAGGTTTTTATTTTAAATAACTATTTTACTTTATTTTTATTTTATTTAAATTAAATAACATTATATTTTATCGATCGAGCGAAATGAGGTTTATAAAAAGATTTTAAAAAAGCAGCACAAAACGTGTACTTACCTACATGTATGTGACACCTAGCTCAATAGCAAACTTTAGGCGGCCGGACTATAATTGACGCAATTATAGCTATTACCACTGTGGGTATTACGCAATGTACTAAAAAATAATGTTATTGAAAATAAGATAAATTGCTTGAAATTCTCGAATTATTGGACTTTATCGCTATTAATTCTTTAGCTTGATCTACTTGCCGTTCTTTCTTGCCTGTAGGATCTTTCTTAAACTTAATGTACCTAACAAATTGTGCAAAACATTATAATTTAGTCATCTCTATAACTCTACAACCCTTGGATCGATTTGGCTCATTTTTGAACATGAGAATTCTTTTAGCTTATACTACCTGATCGCAAAGTTCCATTAAGATTGGAACTTCGGTAACGTTGTAATTAAGCATTTTCTATAACTCTAGAACCCTTCGACCGATTTGGCTGATGTTCGAACTTAAAAATTCTATTGACTTAAACTACGTATTTGCAAAGTTTTATAATGATTGGACCATCGGTTTTCAAGTTATCGCGTAACAAACATACATACAAACATACACTTTTGATAATATATTTATATAGGTTATAAAAAATGTGTGAATATTAGAAAAAACAATATCAGAGCACCAGTTTTGAAATTATCGTCAGACCTATCGTAAAGACTTTAAGTCACCTATATCTCTGCAACCCTAAGGTCTATTTCGCTATTTTTTTCACTAAAATTATTCTATTAACCTATCTAACTTGTGTGTAAAGTTTCATTTAATTTGGATAAACCGTTTTCGAGTAAATGTCGATCAAACCTAAGCGCCAGAGGTCAACCGCTAAACTGGTCGAAACGCAGGCTTTTCGCGGCTCTTGACTCTAAGACCTCGCTTCGCTCGGTCGATTAGAAAAGCTTCAATAATAAAATTACACAACAAATAAAAACTGTTACAATTGACGTTCTTATCGCTAATAGCGATCACTCTGGCCAGAAGATTATTTATCCAAGCCAGAGTTAAAACGAAGACAACTTGCACGTGTTTACTAAAGTGAAAAAGTGTACTGAAGTACATCATTTTGCATTATTCTACATTAAAACTCTGAGTTTATATTTACGTTATCGTCACGATTTTGAAAACTAACGCGAGCATTATCCATATTAACTATGTAAATATACCGACTAAACTCACGATGAAGGACTTCGTAATAGTCCGAAACCCAGGGTCGAGCCTAGTTTCGACTTTTATATCCGTGAGTTTAGTCGGTATATTTACATAGTTAATACGTTATCGTCGTTTATTCTTGGTAATCTATTCTTGGAAGCTTAATTTTAGCCCAATTAGCTCAGTAGTTTAAGTTGTGCTTTTAGAACTTATATCACGAGTGATTTATACAACTCCACTTTATAGTTTTCAGGAAAGACAGATGACGGTAGTGTGTTCCATAGCTTAATGAAAAGCCTCATGATTGGCATAATAAATATAGGAAGTTATGTTTTTTTTCAATGCAAAATATCAAAACAAGGCGAGCAAAACGCTCTTCTAAGAGTTAGTAATTATTAATCAGTACAATACTACCCAGGATTTCACAATGATTGTATATTCTAGGTAAACTGCAACGCTGTAATTTCACTAGCTACAGTGCCCTCCTACCGAAACACAGTAATGTTTGCGCATCACTGCTCAGGCTGGGCGGTAGAATAACTGGCACTGTTGGAGTACCCATCTAGTCGACCTCCTAAGGCGAGCCAAGAATCTACCCCCGGATAGATATAAAGATAATAGTACAAATCTATCTTTATTTATGCGGATCTACTCTCGTAAGTAATCAGCGATAACAACCGCAGTATAAACAAGGTCGCTGTCAACGATAATACATCAAAGTGAAGGGAAGGAATGAATAAAATTTTATTATCGCCCCTTTTAAGCCACTTTCAATTTCTTTAACAACTTGTTTACTTCGACGAACGATATTACGACGGACGCGGTCGGCCCGAGTGGGGGCGATTGACTTTGCCCTTTTTCCGTGTTTGTACTGGATTTAACTTTGATATAGATTCTGTGAAATGAACAACTTTGAAATATATAATTCTAGTTCTTTGTGCACTTTATGGGTAAGATTTTCTTGTTCCTAGGTGTATCGTTCTACTTTTCACTGTATCGTTGTTAACATTTTAGTTGATATTATAAAATGCTTTTGATATTTTTTGTTTGGGAATCAGCATTGCGACGCACAGTGCGGCAAGTTTAGCTGAGATATTACGGAAATTACCTAAACATTTTTTTTGTGACAAATGCCTTTATTGTGACAATACTAGCAAACGATACTTATTTTCATTTCTCATCTGTTCATATAGATAAATTATGTCTTTTTTTCCATTAGGTGGCCAAACGTAGTCCTATTAGATACTAAAAATATTGGGAAAACCAAAAAAAAAGAAGAAAAAACTGACCTTGGGTTGGCACATATACAAAAGAAAACGTATCAGATCGACGTAAACATCCGCTAAGAACTTTCTTAGCTTTATGCTAGTCAGCTATAAAAAGTCACAAGTTTATTAAGAGGTTTCTACTGTAAAATTGTTAAAACCACACACGACCATTACAAATCCTGGAGATTTCGCTTGTCTCAGAGAGCTTTCCCGCTGTTTCTCCGCACTAGCGCCCCAAACTAATCTGTTGCAAGGATTCCTAGGATCAATCAATCACCCGGACAAAGCGTCGAGTACGTCCCGGTTTAGCCCGACATCGCCCGATTTTGCCCGATTTTACCCGATTAGCTCCCGAATGAGCAAGAATACTCCAAAGGCCTCATCGGCCTGATGAATCGTAGCTTAAGAAAAGGGTATTGTTAATCTTTATGAATGTCAGTAAAGGCGTTCGTGAAACTGTCATCCCCCTTTTTCTTGTTTTTGGCTGTGACGTAGAAAAATTAACGTCTTTAAACCAATTAGGGTGAAACCGTTTTGAATTACTAAGACAAAGATGATTAATGCTGGTGTGAGCTTTATGAAAAATGTTCCCATACATTAATACACAACTACGCACACGATAATGAATAAAACATTTTTTTTCGTACAAAATGAATTATTAAGATTATGTCTATATATGGTGTACGTACGTATTTGTACAAAATGCGTCCGTGAACAAAATATGGAGCTTACTTTTTTATGCAATCAGATAAAACTAGCTCAACGCATGATGCGAAGCGATAACATATAGATGTTATCGCTACCCATGTGGGTAACGGCATATTCAATAGTTACAAAATCTTACTCTACATTGCCTTAATGCCCTATTCACCTACACGCTACTAAGATAGACATTGAGAGCTTACTAAGTATGCTTCATTTCTATTTCAACACAAATACTTCCACATTTTTATATTCTTCGGTTTATGATTTGAAATTGGTAGCCAGTTTGATTTACGAGCGGAACTTTTGTCTTTGCATCGCAAGTCTCATTGTTCCTATGTGACCGAGTCGCTTTGCTTGAAATTAATTTGCGTATGAAGTGCCTACCCAAATATAATAAATCTTTGCAAATTGGCTGTGGATTTGCTTTGTTACAAACAGTAAATGGTCACGGAAGACCGGAGCGAAAACATTTTGACCTCGAGACCTTTATTTCAGTCCATTTACTTTAACTGACTTGGAAAAAGGATGTTATACATTCGATGCACGTTTGTGTTCTATATTGATGAAACTACAATAATTTTATTATATACCATGACTCTCCTTTATGGATTCCAAAGGTATATATTTTAAAATATGTATAGGTAATAAGGTCATAAAATTTTCGAAAAGTATTTATTTGATAATGCAACATCTCTTTAATGTTCATCAAAATCCATTTAGTAGTTTTCAAATTATAAAGTTGCTTTCGAGCTTGAAGGTTTATTCTAAATTTCATTAGTATAATATATTTTTCATCCCACTATCTCGGAAAGTGTATTTTTACTCATCGATATCTGACTGGAAAAGTCCATTTTATCCTCTAGAGAAATTCAAATTTACTTTACCCTCTAGAGACAAAAACATAATTAAACCTATTTACTTCCACCTCTATGGTACCGAAATAAGCGTACAACTTTTTTAAATTTGTTAAAAACTCGGAGTAAGAACCTCTTTAGTAAACTTTTTTTTTTAATTTGCTTTGGGCGCACCGTCAGCCTTGCCAGTAAGTTACTTTTGTAACATATTACGTTTCTTTTGAACTATATTTACGTTAGTTGTTTAGATATAAGTTACATTTCGAGGCAATAATGTTTTTAATGAATTATATAGTACTGTAATAGTAAATAATAGTTGAGTTAATTTAGCAGAGTTAATAGAATAAGCCATTTTTTTATAACTTTATCTAGTTAGTAGCAAGATTTTTTCTAAGTATTACTTTTTAGTAACTTTTTTATTAACGATTTCTCACTGTAATAAACTGAAAATGAGGAAATAATCACTAAAACGAATAGGTAGAGTGCTTTTCACGAAAGGAGACCTTTTTGCGGGACGCCACTATCGCACATTTTAAAAGTTTAAATACCTTTAACTTTTTAACGCCTCATAATTTCTCATATTTAATTTCTTAATCAAAAAGGTATTTTTTTTATGTAACAAATAAAAATGATTTAAAATATGAAGTCCAATAATAATAGAATAAAAAATTAGTTCCGCTAAATTCCGTGGGACCTCTTTCGTGAAAAGGACTCTAAGTAAGCGTACACCTACGTAAATTAAAATTGAATACTGGTTATTTTTGAAGATAGTGCACTGGCAACACAGTGCGCATCCATGGTGAGAATAATTTAAAAAAAAACTTTTAGCATTGAGTTATTTCCTCGCTGAGGGGGGATGAAAAATTATGTGTCACACTCGAGTGCAAAGATTTTTGACCTTGTGCTCTTTTGATTCCCTCGCTAACGCTCAGGATTCTAATTATTAAATCACTCGCTACGCTCGTGATTTAATTTTAGAATCCTTCGCTAGCTCGGTCATACAAACTGAGCACGCGGTAAAAAAGCAACTTTGCACTCTTGTATAACAAATAACTATTGTAGCTCTTCTAAACAAGTGACAAACAGTGCGTGACCTATCTTAAAAATCCAAAAACTTACGTAATCCGGCGAGCGTCTCAGCCCTCACGTTTTACATTTAACATCGGAATGAAAACACACGTTTTTCAAACCTTTTGTTTTTGTGTAACCTTTGCTCAAACCAACGCTGCACTTCGCGTAAAGTCAGTGTCACATTTATTATTAACTAGCTTATGCTCGCGACTTTGCCCGCATGGACTAATTCTTTCTTAGCGGAGATCTACGTTACGAGACCTATATTGAGCTCCAAATTTCAAACCAATCGGTTCAGTGGTTTAGGTTGTAAGTTGATAGATCAGTTAGTCAGTCAGTCAATCATTCACTCTTTCGTTTTATATATTTAGACTAGCTGTGCCCAGCGGTTTTACCCGCTGTACTGCAGCCTATGTGTTATTCCAGACCTCAAGCTATCTCTATACAAATATCAGCTCAATCAGCCACCCGGTAAGGCATGAAAGAGTAACAAACATACATCTAGACATCCATACATTATTACAAACTTTTATATTATAAGTAAGATTTTTTGTTTGATTGAGAATTTTACACTTTATCCTAACATTTTTACCCTATATACACAGTATGTAGTTGGCCAAATAGAGTAGTATGACACTAAAAACCTAAATATGTGAAATCAATTTGATTTAGTTAGCAGCAACGGTGGCCTAATTTTTTTCCCACGTAAACAATCGAAGTCAGCCAATACAGTTACAAGTCGTCAGTCCAGAATATTCTCATCTGACTCCTTATAAATCTTTTTTTCTGCTTACGGAGACAAATGGGATATTATATAGATAAAAGGATAGGTATTTATTGAAAACATAAGAACAAACAAAAAGAAACATTATATTTAAATTATGCTAATTAAAATTACTCAAAAACTAAATACCTATACCTAAAACTTTTATAAATACTTCCTAAAATAACTTAATCCAACAGACTCTACCACGAGGAATATGTGGCCAGAATGCTGGCGGCGTAGATAAAATAAGTTTCATCTGTCCTTTTAGCGTAAGGGGGATAGATGAAACTCCACCTACGTGTACGATTTCTCAATGCCAAATCACTAACTACTCAACTGCCGGGGGTAGACTTCCTTTGCAGGAAGTTGACTAGGTGGGTACCCCAACAGTGCCAGTTATTCTACCGCCTGAGCAGTGATGTGCAAAAGTTACTGTGCTTCGGTAGGTGGTCACTGTAGCTAGTAAAATTACAGGCTTGAATAGTCATAACATCTTATGACTCTCAAGTAAGAAGCGTTGGCGCAGTGCATCCAGAATTTTACCTTTGCAAAATCCTGGGCAGCACTGTACTAATACATGAGCAGCGTTATCTCTTACTATCAGAAGAGCGTCTTACTCGTCTTCTTACTTCGTTGTATAAAAAAATCTTCTGGTCAACGTTCTCAAATCAAAAACATAAAGATATAACGAACTCCCAGAAAACATAGTTTCAAAGAAAGATCTGTGTGTTTCAAGCCTTAAAAGCTTCCCCTGTGACGGATTGCTACAGTTAAGATTAAGACTACAACCACTTGGTAAAGCGGGACGAATTCGCAAACGAGACACTTCCAGTTCGCAGACTATTTAAATATAAACAGATTCCGCGCACCTCGGTGTAAAGTGAAGATAAGATAAGATAAGAATACTATTTATTGTGACTGAAAAAAAAAATACACGACACAAGCTAAGCACAAGCTAAGCTTTATAATAATTTTCTTAGTTAAGACTTATCGCGGAGTAATGATGGTTTTACAGAAACATATTCATATTAGAGGTATAAAACTAACCTCGACGTTTCGGCTCAGTTAGATGAGCCATGGTCACGAGAGGACAGGACTGACGCCAAGTTATTCTCAAAACGTATTCATTCATCTAAATGTATAAAAGTACAGCGTGACTCATTGATTGACAGACTTATCTATAAATGCATAGTTCTAACCTCTGAAAGGATTTGTTTGAAATTAGACAAACAGGTTTATATAAATGAAAGTCAAATAAGTAGTAAATAGTATTCATAATGACTTATCGGACGTTTTTTCCCTACAATTAGTTTTGTTTGATCTAGAAATAAGAGGCATAAGACCAAATATAAATACATAATGATAATATAATGTTATGTTTATTTATTCCAATT
Organism: Hemithea aestivaria; assembly: GCA_947507615.1. Taxonomy (NCBI): domain Eukaryota; kingdom Metazoa; phylum Arthropoda; class Insecta; order Lepidoptera; family Geometridae; genus Hemithea; species Hemithea aestivaria. The sequence goes on along the minus strand of OX382336.1, from coordinate 15,133,840 downwards.
TTAGATAATTTATTCTAGAAAGAAAATGACGGACTCCGTCGTACTAGCTGCAAGCTGTCAGTTTTATCGACCGAGCGAAGCGAGGTCTTAGAGTCAAGAGCCGCGAAAAGCCTGCGTTTCGACCAGTTTAGCGGTTGACCTCTGGCGCTTAGGTTTGATCGACATTTACTCGAAAACGGTTTATCCAAATTAAATGAAACTTTACACACAAGTTAGATAGGTTAATAGAATAATTTTAGTGAAAAAAATAGCGAAATAGACCTTAGGGTTGCAGAGATATAGGTGACTTAAAGTCTTTACGATAGGTCTGACGATAATTTCAAAACTGGTGCTCTGATATTGTTTTTTCTAATATTCACACATTTTTTATAACCTATATAAATATATTATCAAAAGTGTATGTTTGTATGTATGTTTGTTACGCGATAACTTGAAAACCGATGGTCCAATCATTATAAAACTTTGCAAATACGTAGTTTAAGTCAATAGAATTTTTAAGTTCGAACATCAGCCAAATCGGTCGAAGGGTTCTAGAGTTATAGAAAATGCTTAATTACAACGTTACCGAAGTTCCAATCTTAATGGAACTTTGCGATCAGGTAGTATAAGCTAAAAGAATTCTCATGTTCAAAAATGAGCCAAATCGATCCAAGGGTTGTAGAGTTATAGAGATGACTAAATTATAATGTTTTGCACAATTTGTTAGGTACATTAAGTTTAAGAAAGATCCTACAGGCAAGAAAGAACGGCAAGTAGATCAAGCTAAAGAATTAATAGCGATAAAGTCCAATAATTCGAGAATTTCAAGCAATTTATCTTATTTTCAATAACATTATTTTTTAGTACATTGCGTAATACCCACAGTGGTAATAGCTATAATTGCGTCAATTATAGTCCGGCCGCCTAAAGTTTGCTATTGAGCTAGGTGTCACATACATGTAGGTAAGTACACGTTTTGTGCTGCTTTTTTAAAATCTTTTTATAAACCTCATTTCGCTCGATCGATAAAATATAATGTTATTTAATTTAAATAAAATAAAAATAAAGTAAAATAGTTATTTAAAATAAAAACCTTATTAATAGCGTTATTTTATACCCATCGCTAATGGCAAGCAACCAAAGTTGGATATAATAGTATAGGCATAATTTTAATATAATATTATTATGACGACATAACTACGTCACATTGCCTAAAATTTTGTATAAATTATCCCGAACACAATGTACCGGACTAAAACTCGCTGTCAAGTAAAATAATATTTTACAGTGGCCGTAGCATGCCAAACGAGATCCCGCTGAAATGTCAAGCGTAGAACAGTCATGCCATACATTGTAGTTTTGTGAATGTATGGGATGACAGTTCTACTCTTGAAGTTTGGTCGGGATTCTGTGTGGCATGCTACGGCCACTGGCAAAACACGAAAGTGGAGACCATAAACAATAATAAGCAGGCAACAATGTCTGTGGAAGTGGTGATAGAATAAAAAAACTCGCTGAATCGTTTTGTTATAAAATATAATTTAAATACATAATTTATATGAATACATACGAGTACATATATCATCGACCGAGCAAAGCGAACTCATAGAGTTGAGAGCCTCTGCTTTTTCGCTGGCAGTAAGGTTATTTGAGAAGTCTGTCTGCATAACTTTTTAAAACTTATAGTAATTGTTTGTGCCGGCACATTCAACAATAAAGGTGCACGAGCACACCATAATGCATCACGGGCCGCTGGTGGCTCTCTCCAAAAAAGTCAGCCAAATGTTGAGATCACTACGTACGCGCCCATCCAAATACGTACGGACATAATATTGCTTAACTTCGATGTTTACGTACTTTAAATAGAGCCATTTTTAAATGAATTAATTCAAATGTATAGCTTTCAGAAATTTTCCCGAATTTAAAATATATGTACTTATAGTCTGCCAAATTTCATAAATATATGGTAAAAATTGTAGGTACGTTTTTGAAGGATAAACGGGTGTATTTTTTTCTACGTTAACTTAGAAGTTTAATTTTACGGGTACCAAGCGGTCATAGACCTGTGTATTATGGTAAAAATATACAATTCTACGGGATGTAGAGTATAAATGGGTCTTGACAGACATACGGATGACCAAGTGATCCTATTAGGGTTTCGTTTTTTCCTTCAGAGGAACGAAACTCTGAAAAGGATTATATTCTAAAAATCTCGGTGCGTAGGTTTATTGAGTTTTAATTTCTCTGAATTTTTGTATTTTGAGTTTTAATATTAATGTTAAAGTTCTTGTATTAGGATATATTTTGTCGAGGCCTAAAGTCTAAGGTTTACCACGGAAATTGGGCTGCGAGGTCCCAGTTCGAGGCGAACTACTAGTTTAAACAAAATGGATCCCAATAGGTCGACGTGATGCTGGTTAATTTGCCTGCCGCGGAACGCGGTATCTGTTTTAATGATTAGCCTGTGTTTCAGTGACGATTAACAAATTAAACTGCAAAACGTATGGCCCTAATTTGCAACGCCTAGTTAAGGGAGATTGCGCTTAGAGATTCTTCCGACTGTTTCTGTGTTAAATTCTTTTTTACGTGAGAAATCATGTTCTTACTAGTGTAATTTAGTTTCATTTGTACGATGTATTTTGTTAAACAAATGTTAACTAAAACAACATTTCTTTAGTATGTTTTAAGCTGATTTTTTTTTGAAAACTAAGGGAGAGACTAGCCACCACGACACAGGGTAATCTAGCGAGAGACAAGAGGATACGATAGGTAATCTATTAGGTCATAAGCAATAATAGTTTTAATGTTATTGTTACCATGTACAATGTACCATCATAGGTTACCAATTTTTGAATAAATATTCATTTTTTCCTCAAAATCTTATAATGGCTTCTTATTCGCATTCTTAATGTAAAGTCTACCCCCGGTACTACTTGCGAAAATTCCAAATTTAAATTATTTAATTTTTTCACAAACAAATGTATGTAGAGTTAACGCAAATCATAAGTTACAACACCAAATTAAATTATCACTTCATTATAATTAATACACAAACAAGTTAGCAACTTTCATCTAAAGTTAGAAACTAAAGTCTAACTTTGAACCATGTTTAGTCATATAGTAGTCAACAACAGTAACTGGAGCCGGTAATTTAATGAAAATCTCTTCTTTAATGTAACAAAGCGCTTACGCTTAAGCTATTTCATAGTTCGTAGCAGGTCATTCGCAGTTGGCTAACTACGCTCTACAGATCGAATACAGTAACTCAACTTGAAAGATTTGATGAAATTCTTAGGCACGTTGGAAAGTTGGAAGTTAAGATGCACAAAGTTTTTATAGATTCAGAAATAAACACGTGCTTTGTGTCCCTTCAAGTTAATCTTTCATTCTGAATAAAATATATTTAGCCAGTTGTTAGAAAACTATGAAAAAGGTTTAAAATAATTTTTTTCAATATGTAGGGAAAACATTAAAAGCGTAACTACTAAAATGATTGACTGATATAATATAAAATTGTGTACTATCATTATGTTCACACAATTCAAAGGGCCACACCCTGATGATGGAAGTATTCAAAGACGGGAGTAACCGCCTACTGTCAAGCGTACTGTCTGTCTGCTTGCTTGCCAACTAGGAAAAAAACTGGAACAACTACCTATGTTACGTTATACTTACTCCTTTACTCGAATATTACCTGACTTTTATTTAAAATTACAAAATAACACAAAAGCACAAAATAACACAAAATTAAAAACTATGAACTTTATAACTTTGTGAAACGTGCCGCTTCAAAGTTGTCCTTCTGTTTATACAGTGCCACCAGCGCTTGAATACTTGCTTGTTAGAGAACACTTTACGTCCAATTTGGACTAGAGGTGCCATTTTGGAATGGGCTAAATTAATGTTAGAGGTAGACTTGTCAGCATTTGAGTGTTGTATCTCACATCATTACGGCTAAATGAGGTTTCACAATGTGTTTTAATTATCTCTAATGGATTAAAATTGTGGCCTATTTAGGTTGCTTTTATATGTTGTCAACGATATTGTCGGTTAAGGTGTTAATGGTATTATTTGACAAGTTGTTGATGCGATGTTGCGAGCGTCTAACTAGTTTTGTGTTACGGTTTTACCCTTTTAAATTATAGGGGAACATTGGTTGTTTATATCATTATATTATAACTATTCGTAAAATCTTTTTTTGAGGTCTTCTTCATAAAACCAAATTTAACTCCAAAAAGAACACAATAGGATAAAATTTGGTTTAAAGATAGGTTTGTGCTGTTTTGGGCTGGACAGCAGATAGCCCACCTGATGGTAAGCAGCTACCATCGCCTAGCCTTTCAGCATTAGCGAGCGTCGCCGTCCCGTTACGGTATACAAGTATCTTCTTCTTTGGGTGCCATCTTCTTACGAAGGTTGGCGATCATCATGGCAATTTGAACCCTCAATACAGCAGCTCTAAACAGGGAACGCGTGCTGTTAGTACCATTGGCGTAGATTTTTAAGCCAAGATGTTCTTCTTCTTCCTGGACTTCTTTTTCCCTGTATCTTTCCCTGTATTATGAGCTGTAATAGCTCATATTTGGACTACGCATTATGTGGCCTAGGTATTCTAGTTTACGTCTCTTTACGGTGTTAAGAACCTCAAACTTCTTTCCTATTCTTTGCAACACTAATTTATTAATTTTCTCTCTTTCTTCCTTTCTTTCTTTCATTTCGTATTTTACAAGTATACCTATCTTAAACGAGTTCAGATAAAAATAATATAGGTAGACGGAGAAATCGAGAAGGCTCAACTCTTAAGGATTTGTTTATGGTGTATAATAACTTTGATATCATAACAAACTATTTTTAACAAGATCTTTGACGTACTGTGAAAGGGGAATAAATTTTATGATGCAAATTATAAACACTTATTTATATCCCATCAGGGGTATTGAAAGAGGGTGTTTAAATGCAGGGGTATATTATTGCACTAAATAGAGCATAAAATCGTAGAGTGAATATAAGGTACATTGAGGATAAAAGAGGACACTGACAACATTATGAAAAGAAATAATATTATACAGTTTTAATTGATATTTTATCTATTCTTGGTATCTCATTGATAGGGGCATCAACAATTACTATATTGCTATGAACAAATCACACATCTAACAGTGTCCATGACTTCTTATCAGACAAAATTTAAATGATTAATGTGATTTTTATAATGTAATGATATTTTTAAATTATTATTATTTTCTTTTGACATGTATTAATTTTTACCTTGACATTGATGATGTTATTTTTTAATGTAATTTGTATTTAATTTGACATTCTTTTATTATTATTAATATTATGTAATTATTATTGTTTTCAACACAGCATGCCGAAAGGTAGATAATGGCGATCTGAATGTTTTTACATTTCTACTGTTACCTTTTTTTATACCCATTTTCGCTTGTGATTAAATGAATTATGAATTATGAAATTAAAACAAAACTTTTTAAAAACAAGCTTTTATTAGTATTACCATCTAGCATCAAAGTACTCGTCAAGACGAATAAAATGAGCCCAAACTCGATGAGGTTGTGTCGTTTAATTACGGAGTTCCTATACAACCTTCCAGCTCCATCACCAGATCGACTCAATGTCATAATAATATTGAATTGTCAAACGATTTATACATGCATGCAAAATTTCAGATCAATCGGAAACCGAGAAGTGGAGCAAATTTTACTGGCAAAATTTGATTACAGACAGACAGATAAAAAGACAACGGACAGGTGAAAGTAAATAAAAGCTAGTAAAAGAAAGAAAAAATAATATTCCGAAGCTATACCTACTTAGCATAGGTAACTTTCAATAACTAAGTGCACGTTAAAATTAAAAAGTGGAGTCTCTGTGTCATAAATATAAATTCCTATACCTTTTCTTATTCCTATTTTTATATTATAGAAAAGAAAATTGAAGATAGCTATTTTAAGAAATTGCATAGTGTGATAAGACCGCCGATTGTTACCTAGCATTTAGATATCTAGTTAGTAAGTTTCTGTGTTCTGTAATTATTTGGTACGCAATAAAGTATTATTCTATTCTATTCTATACCTTTCTTCCTTTTTTCAAAGTCGGTAAATATTTCCTTATTATAAAAGTCTGATTACAACACGATATGATCCCCTTGAAAATTCGTTAAAAACACAAAATTACAAAAGTTTAATCCACAAGCCTCAACGGAGTGCGATATCCCAATTTCCGAAGCAAAAGCACGAAATTTCAAACTTTCCGACACCCTGGCATAACCATATCCACTGCTGTAGTCATTTATCTGTGTTATTAATGTACAAACACAGTAAGGAAATATTTGAAGGGATTTAAGATTGTAAATAACTAGTAGTTCGCCTCGAACTGGGACCTCGCAGACCTAATTTCATTGAAAATGTTAAAACCTTAGATTTTTAGGTACCTATACCTAAAGGTAAAAATATATTGTACCTACGAAGTGTGTACATTTATGGAAACTTTAATATTCGTAAAAGATAAACAATATTTCCAAAATTCAAAGTAATTAAAACTCAATATACCTACACCTAGTGCAGACAGACGAATGAAATGTGGCTGATGTCCGTTTTTAATGACGAAAATATAATAATCATAATATTGATCACTAATAATAACTACTCGTAACTCGTAACATCACATCACCCTAAAAAAATACCTAGTTTTACTTGTGTTTTACAACAAACCAATAACGCGACTTTACGACTATACCTCTTATTGATATATTGTAGAAAATTCTAACGTTTTTGTCGTAGCTTAGAGTATGTAGTGACTTTGATCTAATCTGTGATCTCTAATGATGACAATTTATTTATTTAATTGTGATTCAGTGCTAATATTAAGTAAAACTGTAATTTTCTTTGGTTGCAATAAAGAGTATTCTATTCTATTCTATTCATATTTAAAATAAAACCTAACAAGTGCAAGTTGGACTTGCTGCCTATTTTCGTTCAAAAAAAGTCAACAAAAAGTTGAGGTCTCACCCATCCAAATACGTACGCGCATAACATTGCTTCACTTCGATGATTACGTACTTTAAATAAAGCCATTTTTTGAACATAATAATATTATTATGAATTAATTATATACGATTAGTATTCAGATTTTTTTCCTGAACTTAAAATAAGTATGTGTATTCAAAATCTGCTAAACTTCATATACGGCAAGTACCCTATGAATTTCGATTTATTCAGAGGGTCGAAATGTAAGTTTTTAGAGCATTTTATGCTCCAAAAACTGTTTGTTTTTTCAACATTAACTGAGAATTTTTATTTTTTCACGAGCATCAAGCGGCCATTGGCGTACGTGTATAGTAAAAATTTCAACTCTGTAAGTCTACGGGTTCTGGAGTTAATAGGTCTTGACAGACAGACAGACGGACGACCGAGTGATCATATTATATGCGTTTCGTTTTTTCCTTTAGATGTACGAAACCCTAAAAAACGATCCCAATAATTCTTGTTCGTTCCTTTCATAGAGGAGAGGTGCTATTTGAACCAGCGGCACCGTATTAAAATTAAAATAGGATAGATCTAAATAATTGTAAAATTTACTTTTAAAAGTGGAGCACTGTAGCCTATTTGAATAAAAATTTTGAGTGAGATTAAATGAAGTGTATTATTACTTATCATTAAGATTAATATTAAATATGGAAATTGGATATTACTATAGCTATTATTATGTGAACTTGAAAATAGGTAAAGAGTCTATTAATATCAAACTCAACGTTTCAAATAAATAATATTTATGAATTTATCCTGCACCCTGCGGTTTAAGTTCATATTGTGAGTATGTCAGTTCTCATGTAATTAATAAACATTGTAATTTAGTAATCTCTATAGCTCTACAATCTTTGCAGCGATTTGGCTCATATTTGGACTTGAGAATTGTTTTAGTTTGTACTACTTGTTTGCAAAGTTCAATCAAGATTGGATTAACGGTAACGTTGTAATCAAGCAATCTCTATAACTCTAGAACCCTTCGACCGATTTGGCTCATGTTCGAACTTAAAAATTCTATTGTTACATACTACGTGTTTGCAAAGTTTCATAAAGATTGGACTATCCGTTTTCAAGTAATCGCGTAACAAACATTCATACAAACATACACTTTTGATAATATATTCATGTCGGTTATAAAAAATGCGTATATATTAGAAAAAAAAAATTGAAAATTTGAAATAATCGTCAGACCTATCGTAAAGACTTTAAGTCACCTATACTCTGCAACCCTGGAGCTTATTTGGCAATTTTTTCACTAAAATTATCCGATTGACCTATATAACTTGTGTGAAAAATTTCATTTAATTTGGATTAACCGTTTTTGAGTAAATGTCTATCAAATTCAATCACCGGAGGTCAACCGTTAAACTGGTCATAACGCAGGCTTTTCGCGGCTTTCGACTCTAAGACCTCGCTTCGCTCGGTCGAATATAAAGAATTTAATTTTTTTTATATTTCCAATCTTAAATGGCTGAGTATTACATAATTTCTAAAAATAAATACAGAAATAATAATTAAGCATGTAAAATGATTTATTAATAACTTTTTAAAATACACTCTCTAATGTTGTATTTTGAGCTACTTTAAAAGTAGAATAGGTTCACAATTCATTAATTTTTTTATGTTCATCGCTTACTCGAAAACACCTTAACTTGAACATTAATAAAATATTTTTTGTTATGTACCTGTATACTTCCAGTCATTTAAATTTTAATAAAATCGTTCTATCATTCTTTCATTTATCATTCATATAATTCTCTTATTCATTTAATCTAAGTGATTTTTTTGACTTTAAAGTTCTTATAATATTTTATGTGAGAGCATTATATAAAATACTTGATTTTATCATTACTAAAGTAGTGATTGTCAACAAAACAACCCAGCAGGATAAAATTAAAACAGTCCAAAATCTAGATCAAACTGAACGCGAACAAAACAGATAGGAAGCTAGTGCAAAATAAAAACTCCAAACTCAAAACAGATTACCATTCAGTTGCAAAACTGTCTAAAACTATTATCCCACTTCTGAATTCGAATCTCCCTTACTGTTACAATGTCCCACTATTAGCTAACTGGACTAAAATTTCGAAGTTGGACGTCGGCATGCCAATAGTGTTAATTGAGTTACTTCCAAATTAGCATCCGAAAATAATATTTACTGCTTTAATTTGTCGTGGCTGCGTTTTGTATGATGATTTTCACCGAATACTTAAGAGAAAGAATGGTCATCAAAGTTTTGCTGAAAGTTTTCATCAGAACACTCTACAAATTTGTCTAAAGATAAGATAAGGAAAATGATATAACTCTTCACAAAAAACACACACAAAAATGAGGTTTTATACCAATTGGCAGTCAACCAATCAAACGAATGGGTTCGTTGGTAATTTTTGTTAACGAGTGGATGACTTAGCATAATATGCCATCATGATCAAAGAGCGAGCAGTGTGAACACTAATCAATATTTTACCATTCGTTGGTCTTTGTTGGTATGTACGAAATTCAGCAAGATCTATTTAAGACAATTTGTGAACGCCATCTCATAAAATGAGAGATGTGCTAACATTTTCATGTTGGTTCGTATTTTTCTCTCTCTCTGTTGGTGGTTACGTCACTTCTTGTACAAAAATTCTATGAAGGCCGATTTAATCTAGGTAAATATTCTGTGAAGATTTCAGACTCAAATATTGTTGCATAATATTGAATTCAACGGTCGGCACGAAGCCGAAGTAAGTCGTTTATTTACAAAAGATGAATAATATTGATTTATTTTATTTCTTTCTATAATATTACTTATTATTTTATTTTAGCTTACTTTTAAAAGTGAAGCATATAAATATTTATTACATTTTTATTTCTTAAAACGTTTTTATAGACTAATGGTATTTTTTATCATTCCCCTTTAAATAATAAAATAATGTCCTTACGTAATTAAAAAAAATGTTTTTAATAAATTTAATTTATTTAATCTATATTATCACTAAACCATTATTATTCTGCTAAAGAGCGACAAAAGGGGAGATGTTAAACAAACCTACTTGTTGTTCTATTTCACAGCAATTTGCATGGAGTTTAGTTTGAATTATAAATGCTGTTAGCACGTCGGTTATTGGTTGTACTGCACGGGTGGTACTGTACTATTGGAATTACATGAGTTTTGTGGTCGCTTAGGCTTCACATCGTGGTTTGTATGTTTTAGAATACTGCCGTGCAGAGACTAAACCGCAGTATTCGACATTTTGCCGATTTTTAGTTATATATGCCACCTTATTGCGCACAACATAAGGAATACGCCAATCTAACCCATTTGTCATTTAATACATTTTAAGGTAGTAAAAACCATGATTGAAAAAAGTTACTGCGGGTCACATTTGCGTATTATTTATCAATACACCATTTAAAATACAGTAAGAGCATTTACGTCTTTTGTGACCTATAGTATCCCTAGTTAAAATGCAGTAAACGTAGTCAATATAACGCATAGTACTGTTTTATACACAAAAACCAAAAATGATGCATTAAACGAAAATGCAGTAACACGATAATGTACTGAAAAAAATAATACTGCATTTTGGTTTTCTGATAACATTACTGACGAAATTGCAGTAAAATATTTTTTTACTGCAGTATGGCTGGTTTTGTAGCAATATTTAAAATTATAGCTACTACTGAATTTGCAGTCTAAGCTCATTTTGCTGCATTCTAATCGGCATTTTGGATTGTTATTCTAGAATTTACTTCATTCGTAATAGATTATACTGCGATTTAGTATGCACCTACCCTTGATTTGTCGAGTAGTATAAGTGTCAGTCAGATTAGATTTGATTTAATTTACATTACACACAACAGTTTTATTTAACAAACAGGTTTATCCGCCAAATCTAATGGCGTATAGCCATTCACTCAGATAGTACACAATTCTAGGATGCTACCCTCATCAGACTTCAAAGATGCACAAGAAACAGTCCTGGAACAGCCAGTAATGGGAATAATCCCACAATTTCGACTCCTTGAAATGAAATGAAATGAGATTTGTTAATTTGTAAGAATATTGTTGAGAAGATGATAAAACAATCATTTGTATCAAATATTCTACCGAGTTAACGGTGTACAAATATTAAAAAATATTTATAAAAATTAAATTAAATTATGGACAAACTTACATGATTTAACAAATACTAATTGTTATTAATAACATAAGACATGCATACACAAAATCATTACAAAAACTCTCATAATAATATCAGATTATGAATTGTGATTAAATAATGAAATTAAATTAAAATCAAATATAAATAAAAAGAAATGTCAAAAGTAAAAGAAAAAAGCTAATTAACACTGTCATTACGTATGTGGTGTTGCTAGGATAAAAAGTTAAATAAAGATGAATAATGAAAATGTCCGATTTATATAAATTAAAATGTCCGAATGATTATTAATTTTTTTTTTTAAATCTTAGTTCGATTCGATTTTTTATCATAATGATTAATAGTGTTGAACTAATGGAAAAAAGTTCTACCGTTTGGTTTGTATTAATTTAGTAAAATAAAATGCACAACAAACGCCAAAGTGTTTAAAGCAAAGGTTTTCTTAAGTCAAAATCAAACTAAAGAAAAAATAACTACACAGGCCAGTGAAAGCGGAGAACTTTTTCTACAAATACAAGGATTGTTAGAAGGAACTTTAGATATACCAATAGAATCGCCTTCTGCTCAAGGTAGACACACCTAAGCCATTTAACACCAAACTGCTTATAACTCAAAAATGATGACAAATATATTATGATAACCTTTTTTATTGATGCATCTGGAAGCAATTCAGATTTTTATTTTCTGAAACCGCCAGAATACCCTTAACAAAGATAATATCAATACCTAGAAAACGTTCTGATTACACATAACGAAGAAAAACGAAAATCGTTTTCTGTGAATGGAATTGTGATTGATCAAGGAAATGCAAGTTTAATCCAAGTTTCATAGTGTTGCTTAATCTGATAGTGAGAAGAGTAAATTACGTTCCGGAGTTGTTTTTACCATAACGCATTGTTTGTGAAAAAAAATCGATAAAATAATGTGACTAAACCATTCTCATTGCAATTTTGCCATCTCTTCCAATTTTGGTATTAGAAAGGCTCTGCAGATTGTGTTTAAATAAATAAATTGAATAGAAGATTAATAAATAGGGTGGCTAAATAGTACCAAAGTCATTTCACATAATAATACATACAACTTAGGACAAAATTTTTAAATGACAATCGTTTAAATAAAAGGTTTGTAAAGCTGCTACAGACAAAAAATACTAACATAAAATTATAAACACAACCTCGCTTTGCTACATCTGTAATAGAGAAACCGCGAAGTGCTGCAATAATTTGAACAAGAATAAAAAAGTGGGCCAACAAGTCTTAGAATTCTGTTTATCTGTTTTTTGTACTAGAATTTTATAATAATTTGAAAGTATAATCCATCAACCGTATAGCCATCTAAACCAAAATTTGAGACAAAATTCTGACAAGAAAAGACTGAAAGCATTAATAAAAGTCTGAAATCCAACTCAGATTAATAAAAAACAATAGAAACTTATTTATTTTTCATATATACTTGCCACCTTTCATATAATAGTTTTTAAAATAATAACATACTGCTGACAAATTTATTCAAGACATAAAATTAAAATGCAGTAAGTTTAGCTAGATACTGCAAATTAGTTGGTAATGTAATACAAAAATCAGAAAGTTTGCAGTAATGTGTATTATTGCTGCATTTTAATTAGTTAATATATACTAATTTACCTGTAGTAACTGACACTAATAACAAAAAATATTATTTTCTTTATTATAAAACAAATGTTTTCATTATTTTTTGTGCTTAAATTATACTATTGGGGTATCTAGTTGCGATAACAATAAAATATAAATTAATTTTTATACATAACCGTCAAAAAAACGGCTTCAAAACGTTTTTCGCGATTTTCTCGAAACCGCGATTTTGCACTTACTGCGGTTTAGTCTCTGCACGGCAGAATAGAATAGAGTACTCTTTATTGCAACCAAAAAAATACAGTTTTACTTAATATTAGCACTAAAATACAATTTGGTCCACAATGGGCGGCTTTATCACTGTGTACGATCTCTTTCAGGCAACCAACTTTTGTTTGGAAAAGTTGATTGAAGGAGTAAAGTGGGATTTGGTACAGGAACGTGTAGTCACATATTTTTAACTCAATACACCCTCACCCATCTCTAAGCACACCCTCGACGCAAAAACTACGGGGTGTTATAAGTTTGACTTGTCTATCACTATATGTGTGTCTGTCTGTGGCAGCATGGCTCTCGAACGAATAAACCAATTTTGATTTTGTGAGTTTGTCAATTAGGAGTAGTTGGGTTGCTTTTAGCTATGTTTGATGGAAATATAAATTAATCTGATAAATTTCAACCAAGATTTCTTTCATGTTATATCTCAATAAAAATATTATTCATCATAGAAAATATACTTAAAATAAGCTTTTATGTGCCATATAAAATAAATATATCTATCCCCGCCGCTGACTGTACATTTTTCTTCATAAAATTTTATTACGTAACATATCAAACACCATAATTCTTAAACTGTACTAAAAGAAAAAACGTGGAGCTCGGTAATAAACAAATTGCAAGAAAGTTTTGCAAACAATGTGAGAATGTACGAATGGTGATAATAAAAACTTACGAAGTTAATAATGCAATGTAAATTTTGTCTTTAACTGTACTTTTTACAAGCTTTTATTTATCTGTCTGTAAACAAATCCTGTAAGTTTAATTTGACCCACTTCCCGGTATCCGATTGAGCTGAAATTTTGCATGCATGTATAAATCAGATGACAATGCAATATTATTATGACATGGAGCTGATCTGATGATGGAGCTGGAAGGTGGCCATAGGAACTCCGTAATTAAATGACGCAACCCCATCGAGTTTGTTCTGTTCTTGTAAAAAATCACACCACATATTTGTTTGCACCAAATGTGTGAATGTGTTTGTTTACGAATATTTTTACTGTTTACTGTAAATTGAGTTATTGGACTCCGCAATAGTTATAAAGGAAATGTATTTCCCACGCCATAAAAATCCCTTTCAGTTCATAAGTGTTTAGTTATTTGTTTTTGACATAGTTATGGAAGTTTTAACATAAATCTTCCTGTTACCTATTTTTATTGAACATTTTTTTATTGAAGGTATTAATTCTTCTTCAAGTATAGTTTAAGTTGTACACATACATTAAATTAAAAAGGAAGATACTGCGCTATCGTTGCTGTAGCCCAACTTGGCTCAGAGGCCTTATTGGCTATCACCAAAATGACATTTAAAACAATAGAATCCATAGACATAATTGCGTACATCACTTGCTTAAACCTCCTCTATAATATGGGTAAAATAACAAATGCAGCAATGTGTATTGAAGTTGTGATCAATCGTAGTGGGTGAGAATTATCCAATAGGCCCTCTGGGTCGGAAAGTGGCGGTTGCCGCATCGACTCGCGCCGAAGTAAAATTGTGTGCATGAACCTAATTGGAGAGGTCAATTTACGAGACGCCTGTATCGTATCTTTCTTTTTATTTTAATCTAAGGTTCCACAAAACAAATAAAATAACAGTATGAGGTGTTTTTTGTTTTCGCTTTTAGCGCTTTCTTTATTGATAGTAAAATAACTGGAATAAAGATAATTCGGTAATAACATTTTAGCGATTTACTTTGACGAGATCTGTAAGTAAGGTGGTAGGGATCGATCACTTTTATATTATAACAGGTCTTTTCATAGTTTGTAGGAACGTTTTGTTTGAATATTACATGCAATTTGAAAATGGTTTTAAAATCATTTTTGAATCCCAATAAAATTTATACCTTGGAAGTTTAACACACGATGTCTCGTTTCCACACATTTTTTTATTGATTTTATTTTTCATAGGTTAGTTTATTGACAACGGTCTTAAAAAAAACCGCTCATATCCATCCACATTTGTTGTAAGCTAGAATTTGAACTTGCTTATCAGAACCAAATAATGCAAAATCACATTCCTACTACATTGCCCCTTGGCCACCACCGTCTTTATTCCACCATAATTTTTATCACAAATTCACCAATGTGCCAAAATAAATCTTTTTTTTTTCAATGTGACTTATTTTGTTCATTATCATAAAGATTTACTATTCAAGTTCGTTCAAAGACTTCAATTTCCTCGGTCAAAAAGTCACACTCTGAAATGGTATCAGCAGTCGAAAACAATCTCGAATATTTGAGAGTCATCCCGTTTGGATTCCGGGAAATTCAAACTCTTACGTACTATCTTCGCCCATAATTTGCAACGTAAAGTATCTTAATAGAGAATAGGGATGTTCAAAAGGTCAATCTAATATATAAAATTCTCGTGTCACAGTTTTCGTTGCCATACTCCTCCGAAACGGCTTGACCGATTTTGATGAAATTTTTTGTGCTTATCCGGTATCTATGAGAATCGACCAACATCTATTTTTCATCCCCCTAAATGTTAGGGGTAGTCCACCCCTAAATTTTATTTTTTATTTTTTAGACAAAATTTTTAATTTCTATTTTTTTATGATACAACATACAAAAATACATACAATCCTAAATTTTCACCCTTCTACGATCAACCCTTATTTTTTAATAGCCATTTTAGTAATTTAATCATTTTTCCTCTCCGGTCGAAAACTGATCAATCGTCATTTAATTTGTTATCCCCGCCAGATGTCTACAGGTGTCACTTCTGACCCAGCACGGAGTAGGGATGAGAACGAAGCCGGTCTCCTTTATTTCTCACTCCTTACACAGTTGTCGGCCATCATTATTGTTTATGCATCAAGTGTAGTAGTAACGTTGACAATTATTATTTTGCTATCTCAGTGTAACTCTCATATTAACTTTTAATCATTCCTATTTTATCAATAATAATTAAATTATCAATTTTGAGTTTATTTTGCACGATTAGTTAATCAAGTGATTTTATAACCTCAAAAGTACTCAACACGTGACACGAGCTTCCAATAACAACGGATTTTGTGTTGTAAGTATACTTTTTTTTATTTATATCGAAAATGTTGTTGATCTTATAAAAATGTAATTTTAATTTAATTTTATTAAAAAAATGTAATTGAACAATTAAGATTTTCATAGTTTCCAAAAAATCAATCATTATGAATCTTTATTTTGAAATGTCAATGGAAATATTGGTTGTATGAAAAAATTATAAGAGACAATGTTTTCATAAAATTTAATTTTTTAGTTTTGTTTGAAAAAAATTTCAATAAAATAATGCTTATTTCACGCATATACCACATTCTTAAATACATACAATATACACATTCTAAAATACATAGTACATACTTCCAATAAGTAAGCTATTTTTTGTCTAAACTAGAAATTACTAGGAAATTATTTATATGGCAAAACAACGTTTGCCGGGTAAGCTAGTTTTTTTATAATTTAGTAATATAATATAAATAGTCCGTAATTTTAATAAATGATGGGATCAGACAGAAAAAAAAAAATTCATCCCTGTCTTACATTATGTTCGGGAGGTACCCTAAGTTAATTAATTTTAAATTATTTTTTGTACCGGTCTCTTACCCTTACTACTACCCTTACCCTTACCCTTACTATTGCCCTTATTTATGAAAATTACAAATTTCTTGGACTTATACACTACAATACTCTTTATTGCAGTTAAAAGATAACAAAAAAGACTTAAAACTAAACTATATAAAAGTCTACAATAGGCGGTTATAGTTTATCCGTAAAGCTACGGACAGATGGACGGACAGATAAAACGAAACTAAAAGGCTTCCTTGTTGACTACGGTAGCCAAAAAATAGATAAATACGTATTTTTGCATATAAGTACAATAATTATAAGAAATGCCTGAGATATAACGCTTATAAGTTTTTAAGTGGGGACGTGTGACGTCACTAACCAGTACATAATGTGCAACTTTAGAGCATTGTATCTCTTACGTTTTTATCTTATAGAACTAGCTTATGCTTGCGGCATTGCCCACGTGGCAAAGTTCTTTCTTAGCGGAGGTTTACGTCATAAAACTTATGTGTATTCCGAATTTCAACCTATTCCGTTCATCTGTTTGATCTGCCCCTCAAGCACAGACGCCGCAAAGACTTTTTCGTGTATATCTGATCTGTTTTTTACTGTCAATGAATTGCTTTTTATTTACTTTCGACATAGACAAAATACGTGTCCAATATTTTTTATAATATATGTATATTTAACTTTTATAGTTAACATCCCTATTTCCAAGTATCTTAATAGAGAATTCAGAAACGCGAGCCATTTGAAACCGAGATATAATCCTGAATACCAACAACAAACATTTCAAATTAGACTTTATTACTTAACAGATAAGGTCCCATTTTTTGTGATTTATTTCCTGGAGAAGGGTGTGGAGGGTGATTATGTAAATAATGCTGTAATGACGTCATCAAGGTTATGTCATTTTGCTTGATGCGTCGAGAAAACGATATAATGAAACTTGAAATGTTTTATTCGAAGAATATTATATTGTGACACATGCCGCTTTATGCGGTAAATATAACTATTATTATTTACCTAATAAAAATAATATTTTGTTATATTTAATATTTTAATTAAACAGGCGTTTGAACGTAAACTCACTTGCTGCTGTGATGAGAAAATGCGTTCTAAGTTGAAGCACGCTTGTTAAGTACAAACATATTCATTTACTCTAATAAATTTAAATGAAATAGTTAAATATCTAGGATAGTCATGATGATGAGCCATAACGTTCAAACGTTTAATTAAAATATCATCATCTCCGCCGTAAGACGTCCACTGCTGAACATAGGCCTCCCCTTTGGACTTCCATATGTATCGGTTGGAAGCGACCTGCATCCAGCGTCTTCCGGCGACCTTTATAAGGATATCTAGGATAGTAGGGGTGTTCTTTTGTTTGATTGTTTTTTCTGTTGTTTTTACAATTTGTTAAGGAACGAAGAGAAGAAAAGAAGTTAGTAAATTTTGGGCTAAAACGTTTGTTCAAATACTTCAATGTAGAGCTCAAATTTCTGAACGGATTGAGTTGAAAATTGGCAATGAATAAATAGATGTAGTCACGTAGACATTAATTTTTTAAAACCCCCGAGCGTAATCTGTATGCAAAATAGGTAAACTCACGGCAACTATTCCATTATTTTATCTTTTATCCGACCATAGAAATTACAGTGATGGGGTTTAATGTTGAGCTTGAAGAATGCTGATTACGAAACAAATGGGAAATGTTTATATTTGATTGTTCTTTTGAGTGCTTTTTAAATGGCCCTTTCATTCTCTGTATTGCTCTGTACTTAAACGAAGGGACTAAAATTAGGGTAGCTAAGTTTACTTGGTCGTCTGGTTGTATTTACTTGTCGATCGGCTATATAGAAACTAGACTGATTTTAAGAATTAAATTAAAATGTGTGTGAAATGTATTTATTTCAAACCAAAAAGCTTTTCAAATCGGTGTGGGTGTTTTCGAAAAATCGTTAAACATACATGAAAAATCAATTCTGACGAATCGAGCTCGAGCTTTCCCAAAATTTTCACTACTAAAAAGAAATAGTAAGGAGTATATATACAAAAAAAAAAACAAAAAAATGTATGTTATTTAAATTGTATTTATATGTTTTTTTTTAATATAAATTTGGCAAATACCTTTATTGAGAAAAAACAAACTAACAATTCTACAGCTACTACAGCAGTAAAGAACACTTTTATTAACCGCAGATCGGCCACAAGCCGATCTACAGATAATCCAAGTGCTCCAAACCACTGTTAGTTGGCAGAGTGCCCAGAATGCTGGCAGCATTGCCACGTTGAATGGAAATATATTATATACGTTGGGCCAAATATACCCCAGCATTTCGGTCAGACGTCGCCTCGACAAAGCGCTCAGATAACTTTTGGAAAATATGTTGTATTAATGAAGTGTTATCTAATGTTATCATACCCTTTTTGAAAGAAAACGTGTTACATAAAATTTTAGTGGAATGAGCCACGATAGAAGATCGAGCGAAAGCGAGAGGACCGGGGTGTGTGGTGCAGAATATGTACTAGTCTAAATCTTCATTCGTCTTATTGTAACTTGTGTGAAAGAAATGTAGTGAGTAATGTTTTTGGAGGTATGCTTGATGTTGTATTAGTCCGGGAGAGCGATAATGTGCAAAACGTAAGAGTCACAGCAACAGATGGAATGGTACCACCGGATGCATATCATCCCCCTCTTGAAATTGAGATCAAAATTGGTACATCTCCTCACACGGATCTTTTGAAACCTAGCAATATAGATCCAGCTAAAGATTGGAACTTTCATAAATGCAACTATATTGAACTTTATAACTTATTAAGTCAAGCTTCATGGGAAGATGTTTTACTATGTGATAATGTCTGCAGTGCTACTGAATGTTTTTACAATATAATTTATAAAATTTTCGATCTATGTATACCTAAAAAAGGACGAAAGAATACCTTGAACAAACGTTATCCCGTCTGGTTTAGATCAGAAATAATTAAAAATATACAACGTAAAACTAAATTACATGCCTCCTGGAAGCGTCTTTGTTCTCAAGATTCATACAATCTTTTTTCAGAATTGCGTAATAAATTAAAATTCAGTATATCAGCCGCTTATTCTAATTACATGTCTTCTATTGAAAACGATACTAAACTTAATCCACGTAAATTCTGGCAACATATTTCAAGTCTTCGATCCAAAGGTGGTTTTGAACCGAATATTAAATATGATGGTATAAGCTATGCCGGTCATGAAGCAGCTGAAGCCTTTGCTAGTTTTTTCTCCAGCGTTTTTCTTCAAGAGGTCCCAATGCTTAATATTAATAGCATAATTTGTTCAGATATCAGCAAAAATAGTAACAATGTAAACATAATTAACTTTACCCGAGCGGATGTACTGTACGGTATAGACAAGCTCAAGCTTAACAGTTCCATAGGCCCCGATAACATCCCGTCTGTGATAATAAAAAGTGCCAAAAAAATATTTTGTGATCCGCTTTGTCACATTCTTAACCTTGCTTTAAAAACTGGAGTTTACCCTATGCAGTGGAAACTATCCAGGGTAACTCCAATCCCTAAAACTAGCAATAAATCTTCAGTTGAAGAATATCGTCCCATAGCTATTTTATCCTCTCCAGCAAAAATCTTTGAAAATATTCTTCACAAGTACATCTATGCTCAAGTCGACAAATACTTATGCAGCGAACAACATGGCTTTAGATACAAACGATCTGCTAACACAAACTTACTTCAACTTACCGATTATATATCCAAACGTTTAGACCAACGTTCCCAGGTGGACGTACTCTACCTTGATTTCCGGAAGGCGTTTGATAGGGTCAATAATGACATTCTGCTTTCTAAGCTGTGTGCTATAGGCTTCTCTCCAGGTCTTCTACAACTTCTATCAGACTATCTTCGCGACCGCCAGCAATATGTCCGTCTAGGTATCTATCAGTCCCGACCCTACCACACACGTTCCGGGGTGAGTCAAGGCTCTATACTTGGCCCCCTTCTATTTCTTTTGATGGTTAATGACTTACCTACCGTTGTTAGCCACGCCAAGTTACTACTATATGCCGACGATCTTAAACTGTACTGTGAAATAAGATCAGAGATGGATTGTTTAGCATTACAGAAAGACCTTGATTCTATTGTTGAGTGGTCCGCGAGTAACAAGATGCAGTTTAACCTAAACAAATGTAACATTATGTCATTCGGTCGGATGTGGCACCCCATCACATTCAATTACAGAATTGGAGAAACCACTCTACCACGAGTCTGCGAAATAAAAGATCTAGGTGTCACATTCGATCGCAAACTTACATTTCATGATCATATGAATACTTTGGCCAAAGAATCTTTCAGACGACTAGGATTTGTGCTGAGAAACGCCCGAGACTTCCAAAAACCACATGTTATCCGTCTGATTTTTGGAGCTCTCGTCCGTTCTAAGCTCGAGACCAGTTCTTCTGTTTGGAACCCACATGAGAGCACTTACGCTCTAATGCTGGAAAAAGTGCAAAAGGCATTCCTTAGATATTTATACAAACGACAGTACGGGTATTATCCTTTCATGTATCCAACCAAATTTTTGCTGGGTTGCTTAGGGTATAACTCTTTAGAAGTCCGTCGTGCATATAATCAGATAGTGACCGTATGCAAAATTCTTCGGGAGAAAATTGACACACCTGATCTCGGTGAGGAGGTGTGCCGTTTTTATGTACCCAATAACTACATCAGGAGCAGAAAACACCGGTTGTTTGCTGTATCTCCCTGTAGAACAGTTGCCCGCGCTAACTCTCCACTGCCTCGTAGTCTTTCTTCCTTAAACGCTCTCCTGGACACATACCCTGACACTGATCTTTTGGCGGATGATTGGTGCAAAGTATTGTTAGCGTGTTTAAAATATTGTGAGCGTGAATTATGAATGTTTGTTTTAATGTTGATTTATATTTTCTTTTTAATGTCAACAATGTGTGTTCTTTTAAAATTATTTTATTGTGTATTTTATTTTTGTAAATATTGTGTTGATTACTGTAAGTGGTTGTATTACCGTTGTAGTTAACAATAAATAAATAAATAAAATAAAAAAAATAAATTCACCTTTTAGCCAATCTTACTCCAACAATACCGTCAAAGCGAGCCATCCAATACAAGCAATTCATAAAGGAATTAATACATCGCTCCGTACAGCCACTCAAACAAATCTCGCTATGACGCAGGCTAGATGTGTTAATCTAATTAACGCATCTGTCCTTTGTCGGGACATCTCGTTTCATTAATCACTTGCGTCGACGACTGTACGGCAGTGGGATACAGTGACTTCGTTTTGTTGAAGTACGATTTATTTTATTTTTCTCCACGCTCCACTTCATGCGCAGGAAAAACACACATAAACATGTGAAAGAAAATTGATTGAAAATTTGATACGGTATCAAAATTTAAAACAATACAATATTATATAAAAAATCTAAATCCTCCTCCATCAGTCGTGGTCGTCATATCTGAGGGTCGTGACCTCCTCCATCCATGACTTTTTTCCTTACGATGTTACGCCATCTTGTCCTATCTCCGGCCACCCGGAGAGCATCGTAGACTGTAGAGTCGAGAGTGGTGCGGATCTGGTCAGACCAACGCATTGGGCTTCGGCCACGGGGTCTAAAAATCTAAATATATAAAAGGAAAGAGTGACTGACTGACTGATCTATCAACGCACAGGCCAAACCACTAAATAGATTGGGTTGAAATTTAGAACACAGATAGATTTTATAATGTAGACCGCCGCTAAGATAGGAATTTGCCACGCGCACAAAGCCGCGAGCGTAAGCTAATATTTGTATAAAGATAAATTATATACACAGCGCACGTACATGCGCACTAATCGTGGAGGCACTGAGTAAAGATTAAAATAAATATCAGAAACTTCGAGCTCGTTTTCAATAAGCAAAGGCGAGTTCTATTTAAATTGTATGTTGAAAGTTTACTGTGTATGTTTAAAGTTTTCAAAATGATTAAAAAAATACAGATCGTTCCATGCGTCACTCAGTAACGGTGCACACTGCACATACAATCTTCGGACGTATTGTGAATCTTCTTTATTATTGAATAACTAAATTCATAAAAGGGTGTTTATTTTTTCACTTCTCATGTGAACTTATTTACTGTCTTCCACTACCCAGAGTACCGACTTAATCAGACCTTGGTACAGATGTCTTCAGCTGGCTGCAATTCCAACGTTTGGTAAAACGTGTGACAATTCCGTGATGTATTAGGGCGTGGGTTGTGACAGATCCGATTGTTTTTGGCTCAACTTACGACAAAATTGCCTGAAGGAAAGGAAACAGACGTCTTTACTGAATTAATTAATTTATAAAATATTGCATGAATTATTTTTTTTTTTTAATTTCATTAGGTGGATCATTTTAGGCATATGCACCCCAACCGCTAGGCAAATATTTCCATAGAATGGGTACCAAGAAAAACAAAATGCCGCCGAGGCTGACTCAGGAAAGGGATAAATGTAAAGATTGGAAGGGATGGTTTCATAGTCCAGGGTTTGAAATTCACTAATCACATTGGTTTATATCAACGAACTAGGTTTACATAGCTAAGCACTGGTGGAAACGGTTTTACCTAAGCTATGTTTTTTTTGTATCGTAGCTTCACATCTTTTTAGCATAGCTGCTGCATGGCACATCTCTGGTGGAAAGGCACCTTTAGGCGGGTCGTCTGCTTGTGTGCCTATAACTATCATAAAATATTTTAGTTCCTTCAACGAAAATCTATTTACAATAGCAACCCACTAAACAAAGTGAAGCACGAAATAAATAGCAACATCCACCTGTATTTATTTCAGTACCAACATGTCTTCAAAGACTATCGCGAACAAAAGTGCTCTTATTTAGACAGGAACATTTGAAACTCTCCTTTGTTTTGTAAAAGGGTCGGCCGTTTGAATTAATGGAACGCATTACTGTATCCAAGTTGAAGTCACTTTTGTTTATACTATTACGAGTACTTGTGCTTATGTTTAAATACACTTGACTGGTAGGAAGAGTTTTATGTTGGTACAAGTTGCCTTTAGTGATATTTTATTTGTCTTCGTTGATCTTATGAGTACGATTTTAATTTCAAATCTTATATAGTAATTTTTGTAGGCACTGCTTCCAAACCTTTCTACGCACTAGCGGTAAACCGCGCTTTTCTGGCTTAAAGCGGCCTACAGGCGGTTGCATATTAAACCAGAAAAGCGCGGTTAGCCGTCCCCGCGGTTAACCGCTAGTGCATAGAAAGGCTTGGTAACAGTGCCTATAAAAATCACTATATATTCTTCAATTTTCTAGACTTTTTTTCTCTAAAATTCTAAACTTCTTTGTTGGCTAAGTTATTAGCTTGGATATATATTAGCTGTTGCGAGATCAAGTTCAACCGTTGTTAACAACTTCTACCTCATAGTGAGGTAACTGATAATTTATGGGCAACAAAATGAAAACATACAGATCCCTGTAAGGCGGGACAATACTTTCCCTGATATAAAATATTTTTTTTGAAGGAGTATGCCTAGATATCTATGAGATCTTTAAAAGGTTTCAAAGTCCAATATGACTCCACAATTTACATAAAACAAGTTACTCGGTGCTTATGTTATGGTAGCTAGATAGCGAATATATACTCATTATTGCAAGCATTACCAACGAATTTTTTTAACAGTTTTACTTAATATTAGCACTGTGAGCGATCTCTTCCAGGCAAGCAACCTTCGTTTGTTGAAAGAGTAGAATGATATATACTTATAAAAGATACCGAAAGCCACACAGATCAGAGTCAAATATATGTCCTAGGCGGGAATCAAAATTTCAGTGTCACAAGTGAGTGTTAGCTCACCGCGCCACAAAGGTTTTACACAAAATATTTATTGAAACACTGCAGTCATCATCATCATCATCATCTCAGCCATTGGACGTCCACTGCTGAACATAGGCCTCCCCTTTGGACTTCCATATGTACCGGTTGGAAGCGACTTGCATCCAGCGTCTTCCGGCTACCTTTATAAGGTCGTCTGTCCACCTTGTGGGGGACGTCCTACGCTTCGTTTGCTAGTTCGTGGTCTCCACTCGAGCACTTTTCGACCCCATCGGCCATCCGCTCTGCGCGCTATGTGGCCTGCCCATTGCCACTTCAGCTTGCTAATCCGCCGGGCTAACACTGCAGTATTTCAGGCTAAATGAAGTGTGAGCCTCACAATCACAATATAAGCACTAGGCACTCCAGTCCTACTGTTACATAGTAAAAGCACAAAGAGCATAGAGAGCTTATCTCACATAGAACATAGTTGCCACCTCAAAATCCCGGGAAATAAATAGCGTACGTATTGTGAACACAGTAGGGCGTGTTTATACTAAGGTCTCTATGGCAAATAGAATGATGACATGAACGATAGTATGGAAATATACATAATAATATTATGTATGATGTTAAATTATAGATTAGGCGAGTGACCCTGCAAATGTTGTACTTTGGTACGAAATTTGCAGGGTCACTGAAAACAATCTCAATGTACAGTTTTTAAATACATCCATTTTATTTTGCAGGTAAAGCCTATTCAAGAAAAATACTTGTGGGTTGGATAGAGCTGAAATGGTATGCGTCTAAATTATTTTTTTACTTTTTAGGGCAGCTATATATTTGGTTCGAATTTCTCTTTGCGTTGGACCAATGATAATAATACATATGTAACAAGCTATATGAATGGATTGTCCATTCCCTTCAGGATTGTTCTCTCACACATTTTATCCCAGATTGACGTTTTTATTATCCCATAATGGAAAGTACTGATGCGAAAGATATTTGCTTCTTGCACCTTTAGCATAGAAACACATAATAAGACTAACAACTCCATCCCACTGTTAAGAGTAATTGACGTTTGTAAGACAACAATGACGTTGGGAGTAATTGTATGCAAATTTCTGCAAATTGTATGCAATGACAGCCCGTGTAGCAAGAGTAGCGTCTTGATATATGTCAGTTTAGTCTTGACAGTGAGACGGGAGTTGCTACTCTTATGTCAATGTCTTCCTATGCTGAAGGGGCTCGGCTGTGATCAAAGTTGTCGTACTGTTATTACGTCACTGCAGTGGCTCAGCTGTCATTGGTTTATTCGTTTTCTTTGTCAACAGTGGGTACGGTAAGTCCATTGTACCTTTGTGAGGTTTACGATGCGACTGTGGCTGTGTATTATTGTGCTAAATGAGATTTCCTTTGCTGATGGTGTTGATAAAAAGGTTACATAGTAGAAATAATTTATTAATCTTATAGTTTCATATATATATTCTTATTTGAAAAGTATTTAATTTTTTCGCGATTAATGAGCTCGTCTTGGTCATCTTCTTAATATTACAGATGCGAAAGTAAGAATTGTTGAGCTGAAATCTAAATATTTAAAGAAAAGAGTGACTGATCTATCAACGCACAGCCCAAAATACTGGACGGATCGAGTTGAAATTTGACATAAAGGTAGGTTTTAAGGCTAAGAATCCGCTAAGAAAGTATTTTTCCACGCAGGTAAAGTCGCGAGCATAAGCTAGTTTGATATAAATGTAGCTAGACTGTTATTCCAGATAGCCCTGTTTACACGCCGAAAAGTAACCTGTGTCATGTGGTATTTTTTTATACAAAAGTTAAATTTCGTATCAAAATACTTATAATAATATGAATATTTGCAATATACATATACCTATCAGATTAAAAAAAATGTTATTTTGAACAAACAAGCTATTTTTGAATTAGCTACTTAGCTAAAAAAACAGTTTTGATGTTAACGTCTTCTGCAATTTAAAAGTGATTGGATTTTATAAATAACTAGCTTACCCGGCAAACGTTGTTTTGCCATATAAATAATTAATAGGAATGATTAAAAGTTAATATGAGAGTTACACTGAGATAGCAAAATAATAATTATCAACGTTACTACTACACTTGATGCATAAACAATAATGATGGCCGACAACTGTGTAGGGAGTGAGAAAGAAAGGAGACCGGCTTCGTTCTCATCCCTACTCCGTGGTGTTTACTGGGTCAGAAGTGACACCTGTAGACATCTGGCGGGGATAACTAATTAAATAACGATTGATCAGTTTTCGACCGGAGAGGAAAAATTATTAAATTATTAAAATGGCTATTAAAAAATAAGGGTTGATAGTAGAAGAGTGAAAATTGAGGATTGTATGTATTTTTGTATGTTGTATAATATAAAAATAGAAATTAAAAATTTTGTCTAAAAAATAAAAATTTAGGGGTGGACTACCCCTAACATTTAGGGGGATGAAAAATAGATGTTGGCCAATTCTCATAGATACCGGATAAGCACAAAAAATTTCATCAAAATCGGTCAAGCCGTTTCGGAGGAGTATGGCAACGAAAACTGTGACACGAGAATTTTATATATTAGATAAATAAGTAATATTATCCTTCTTTTCAACATTGGTTTGGATTTCCATTTAATCTACCCTTACCTAGTATCCCAGACATATTTCTTTCGCCCTTTCTGAATCAAAATGGACTAAAAAAAAGCTATTTTTCCACAGTCTCATTTGGATTCTGTTTGTACCTAGTTTGACCTGAATACGAATTACATTTAATTTATCAAAAGAATTGTTATTGGTCATATTTCTACAATATTTCATATTGTATTCAATCCCTGTAAAAGGATATTTTAAGCTACTTTTTTCTCTAAGAGTACTTGCGTGTAGCTTTAAGCATTAATTTTCTAAAAAGGTTAGAAAGATTTACAAATTTTTTAAACCTTTTTTGCGCTTATGTTAATTACTCGAATACGTTTCAAACCATGTTTATTATATTAATCGGGGCTTATTGTGTACATATTTAAATTTTAGTTTTGCAAAAACAAAATATCATACGTTTAGACTGATTTGAAAAATATACTCGCAAAGATCAGTTTTGAGTCTGCTTTTAACTTTTTGTGATAAAATTAGTGTATTACTAGACCACTATACTGCTACAATATTAACAAGTAATGTTACTTAAATTTTAACAAATATACGCACCACAATTCTAGTGTTCTTTACTGTTGCAGTAGCTGTAGTATTAATGCTTGTTTTTTATCAATAAAGACATTTACAAAAATAATTGGTGTATTGTAGTGCTCGATTTCCTCGCACAAAATTAAATGCGTGTCTGATGTCTGTAACGTAAACAAGCAAATGTTCTCAGTGAGACAGCACCTTAATGTTTTATGTTATGATGGATAGTAAAAAACAAATATATCGGATTAACCTGAAACTTCGGAACAGATTGCTTTTATTAAAAGCGGTTTGGGAAATCAATGTTTGGACGAACTTTTAGGGCTCTTTGTTAGAATATAAAACTTTTTGTTTTTATAAATATAGATACTTAAATGTTCGTAAACGATGGAAAATAACGCTTCAATGGTCTCTTAAAAATATTTTATAAATTATTAAATAAAAACTTTCGACCTTTTTATTAAAATAACTTTTTATAGGATCACTAGGTAACTCGCGCAGCTTCGTCTACGTCTGTTGAAAAATACTTTACTTTAAGAGTATTCTGAGACATCCATCAAATATTCTAAAAAAGAGGTCAAGGAACTGGGTCATAAACACTGTGTATGAGATTTTTTATATGTTAGGTAAAAATGGACTGGGAAATCTGCATCAAAATCATTTAATTGTTTTTTTTAGGTTGAGGCATTTAGGCGTGAAGAGAAAACAAACTGACACACATCCATACTTTCGCATTTAAAATATCCGTAGTATTACAGATTTTTATGTCTTTTTTATTATCACAGCCTATAAATACAACAATAGCTCTATATATAAAGCCTTAAGGCTATATCAGCCCAATATTATTCTCTCGACGTAAAAAAAACCTTAAATAACAGCTGCCTGATTGAGCGAAACAAGGTGAAAATAAATTTAAACTGATGAACCGGCCTTCAACATTTTGCCCGAAATAATTACCTACCTTTTGTTTTGAACTTGTAAAGGCTACTGATTAGAAGCGTATTTATAAAAACGGGGCAGTCACGGTTACAAGATTAATTGAATCTAATTGATTTTTAATTAGCTCTAACGATTTAAATGGTGCGAGTAATGGTAGTTTGAACTTAATTTGGAGTTTAATTGGTTGGAACGACAGGTAATGTTTTAAAGCTAATTCTTTTTACAGGTTTTTATTTACTTTCACCTGGCTCTGTCTATTTGTAATCAAATATTGGAAGTTTAATTTGATCCACTTCCGAGTTTCCGATTGAGCTGAAATTTAGCATGTATGTATAAATCGGATGAAAATGCAAATATTTAGACATAGAGCTGATCTGATGATGGAGCTGGAAGGTGGCCATAGGAACTCTGTAATCAAATAACTCATTTAATTAGTCTTGACAAGTACTTTGGTGTTAGACGGTGACAAATCATTCTGAATACTAGATGTAAACTATTGGCAGTTTTATCGCCAAGAAATCTCTTAAAACTTAAAGACAACCCGGACTTTCAAATTTCCAAATCACCCGTAAAATCACACTTGATTCACATGCCAATAAACTAAAAACACTAACACCAGAACTTTCCTTTCACTAGTTTTCTAGATACGAACTCTATTAGATTAGCAATCGGAAAATCAATCTGCTCTGTCCCATTTGACGTAGCACCGACGTATCGCAATCAAGAAGGTTATATGCAATGGATCCTGCGGCGTGAACACTAAACTAAAGCAAGAAAAACAACGTCAGGATTGTTTGCCATCTCACTTACCTCATACAAATTTAAAACAAAATACTATCGTCAAACTACGTATTCAGTATGAGTAAGTGAGATGCAAGAACACCAAAGGAAAGACCTGAGGGCCTATTGGCTATCGCCAAACGACATGTAAAACATTAGAATCCATTGCAATCCAATAGGCGCTCTGAAAGCGAACTGTTCAGGGCAGAGTTGCATGCTACGAAAAAAAACGAAGGTTGCATGGCATGAAGGGGAGGAGGTCCTTTCCCAGGAGTGGGACGATATTTGCTGACAATGATGATGAAATGATATTGCAAACAACCGTGACGTTATTTTTGTTGCTACAGTTTGGTGTTCTCCGCGCAGCCTCCATTGATTCCTCCTTCTATGCTCGCAATACATTTTATTTGAGACCCGACATTTCGTTTTGTTTGTTTCGTCTCACATTTTTCTGTTATATCACTACCTACTCCTTTGAGACGGAGGAATGGCGCCTTTGACTTGTTTAATTAATTAAAAGTTGTAATTCGCGTCTTTTTCTTTGTTACCTTTTGGTATTACTAAGTTTTTATTTTTGTTAAGAGAAAGTTGTTCGTCTTAATAAGATTAGCTTGACTTTGGAGCCTAATGTTTAAATATAATAAATTATTTGGGTAAAACTATAACATTTTCAAACGAAGAAAATTCTTGTTCATCTCTATATTTATGAGTATGCGTAACCCAAACTGACTCTTGGCTTTCGACACAAGTTACAAGACATCGCCACTCACTCCGGTTTTGGGTGGCTTTTTGACAATAAAAATCTTTGGAACTTAAAACACTAAAAATCTTGAAATAATTATAGTTATAGTTATTCCCAGTAATTTCGTGACATTAAGTATTTCTGTTATATTTGCAATAGTATATTTCCGAGAAATTTTCTCTACCAAATGAACAAAACCCATCCTTAAAATTAATCCATATTTTAATCGACAGAGAGCTATTTTAATCTTTTTGAATAAAATATTACATTCATACTGAACGGGCAGTTATGAAGCCTTATAAGTTATTCAATATTTATATATACCATCGAATGGATTTTTCCATTGTTATTCCAGTTTAATTAAAAAATCATTATTCATTCAGTATTATTGTGCGTAATTTTATTTAAGAATTGCCGACGCAGCAGTGATTCATCAAAAACCAAATGATTGATGGGTCCTGCAAATAAATTGACTTTATAGCGTATATTAAGCTTTCGGTGTATGAAAATGTATATTTTGGGTTTACGAGGCTTAGAGTATTATTTTTTTCACTAATCGTTTGGAAATCTGAGTAATAAAGCTGTCTGTATAAAAAATATTGCGAGTTTCTATGATTATATCAACAAGGTCAGACAATGATATTTTTGTTTTAATTTTTTTGTTTATAAGTGTTACATATTGAAATTAGACTCTTATTTGAAATTCTGCTCAAGAATGTAGAAATAAAAAAATACTCCTCCTTTATTAGTCAACAATCTACAGAAAAGGTGTTTGAATTTCTTCACTTAAATGTAATTTATAATAATTTAACAGTTAAATACTTATTTAACGATAAGTTATATCTTTTTATTCTGATTCTCTGCACCTCATTGTTATAATAATTATCTTTTTTTTTTTTTTTTTTTATATACGAGATAGGCCTACGTTTGACCACATCCCACCTGATGGAAAGTGAAAATGCGGTCGACGATGGATCACGTAAGATGCCTAGAAAGGTACCTATTCACTCGTGCCTTGAAGATACCCAAGTTGTACCGCTCGGGAAACACGGATGACGGCAAAGTGTTCCAAACGCGACCAGATCCATCTTAATGATTATGTACTTTTATGTTAAGCATATACAATAGCAGACGGTCCGCCTGATTGTAAGCGGTTACCGTTGCCTAGTTAGCTCTCAGAATGTCATCGCTTACGATCTTTAAAAATGTCTGAACTTCACGAAGTCGTGTCATCATCATCATATCGGCCGTAGGACGTCCACTGCTGAACATAGGTCTCCCCTTTGGACTTCCAAACGTACCGGTTGGAGCATCCAGCGTCTTTCGGCGACTTTTATAAGGTCGTCTGTCCACATTGTGGTGGTGTCTTACGCTGCGTCTTGTGCTACAGCTTACTAATCTATAAGAGACGGCACACATTAGACGCGCAAAGTTTCAAAGACTCTAAATCTTATTACTACTACCTAGCCTCTATCTCTTTTACCTAGTTCTAACTTAAACTTAAACAAAACAGACAGTAGACAGGTACCCAAGATTTAAACCCATCGTGATAAATTCAAAGTTTAAACACTCGAATTCCTTATCAAGTGAAAACTTGTTCAAAGCATTCCTGGAGTTCTCATCGATTCTGGCTGTCTTGAGGTCATGGTAACCATAATGCCGTTGGAATCGTCTCTAACTTAAATTATTATTCAGGTATTTGGATCTTTACGTTGGTCTCTATAGTAGTTATTTCATTTCATTCAATTTTATTTTATAAGTACACCTTTTGTCAAACAATTTTTATTTTAATATCTTACTCTAAGCTTACTGTCTCTAATGTCCATAGAGTGGTTATTATTTCACTTCTTTTTTTTTTCATTTAAATCGATTCCACAGAATATAATGAGAAAGATAAACCTTGCTTTTCAGAGACAAAACTGACTCCCTGAAGTAAGTACTAAAAATAGATTAACCAAAAAATTCAATTGCTTTCGATCAAAGTGTCATTTTTATGTACTTGGCCGGAATATTTTAGACACAAAGCCGTAACAGTTCCCTTGTAAGGGTTAGGATTGATTTCCTTTTCACACATCACTGTGTTTCGCAAGTATGCTCGTGTTTAGTTTTTTAATTTTATTTTAGGGTATGCCCTTATTACTATTATTGCATTTGGTTTTTTTTTTTTTTTTTTTATGTAATAGGTGACAAACAAGCAGACGGCCCTTAACGGTTTTTTATTAATTAAGACCTAGTCTGGACTCAAAGTATTTATTTTATTAAAACTATTCAAATTATTTGAGTAAGTCTATTGGACGTCTCACCTGCGGTTTAATTAAATAAGTTATTAAAGCTTTTTGTCACGCTGTTTGTCGTTAATCTTAAATGCAATATTTATTAAGAGTTTTGGTGCAATTGACACCATTTCATGGAATATTTTGATATTAATTTGTGCAGAATAGTTATGAAATTTTGGCGGTCAAAATTTAACAGATTAAACGATCTTTAATAATATGATAAAAATATCAAAGATTTATTTTGTGTTTGGTAAAAATCAGTCAATTGATAATTATTTTATGAATACAAAATATGTTATGTCTTTCCTTTCCTTGCTTGGTTGTCTGGAAGAGATCACTATTAGCGATAAGACCGCAAATTATAACACTTCTTTCTGTGTAATCTTAGTTATTGTGTTCTGTGTAATGTTATTTTATTGTATTGCGGTGCGCAATAAAGTTTTTTCTATTATATTCTATAATCATGACGAAAAACAAGAATTGTCTAGTAGTAGAAGTTGTCTCATGAAAACACGCCCAGTGATTTCCCTGTAGGCTTTAGGGCCACCATATCTCATGGGCGACACAATACAACCTTTTTCTGATACAATCAGAAGGCTTGCGCTGGTTTTGCACATATTTTACCTACTTTATAGTC
Organism: Hemithea aestivaria; assembly: GCA_947507615.1. NCBI lineage: Eukaryota > Metazoa > Arthropoda > Insecta > Lepidoptera > Geometridae > Hemithea > Hemithea aestivaria. The sequence continues at coordinate 15,100,828 of OX382336.1, read as the reverse complement.
AAAAGGTTTCTTACGAATTGTGGCCTTTCTAACAATCATACATTTTGTATTTAAGTGATACATGTGAGATTATAAACCTTATTGGCCATAGATTTATTATATTTACAATGATGAGATCAGTTCACACAATTTATTATATAGTCAATATTATTGACTATTGACTGATTTAGCGCACATCCTGCGTAAAACACATTTGGTTGAAATTTAGAACACTTACTTATAGGTTCTGATGTAGACATCCGCAAAGAAAAGATTTCATGCGGGCAATGTTGCGAACATAATTTTTTTAATGTTGAAATAATAGGCAATACCCTTCTATTTATTGTTCTACCAACAAACATTATTATTATCAAGGCACAATAAGATCAAAAGGCCAAGTACGCCAAAATTGAGCCAAATAAGGCTAAATCCGTAACAAGCAATATCTCCAGACATCCTTAATTGAAGTTTAATGAAAACGTTAACGCATCAGTCCGATGGTAGCAAACAAATTAATCAATCTCCATGTCATTGATCTATACATATAGTACGGACTACTGTTATTACGTCAGATACCGTGAAATGGTTTTTTTACAAGCTTTTATTTACTTTCACCTGTCTGTTGTCTGTCTGTCTGTAATTAAATCTTGCAAGCTAAATTTGATCCACTTCCCGGGTTCCGATTGAACTGAAATTTTGCATGCATGTGTGAATCAGATTATGACAATGCAATATTATTATGACATGGAACTGATCTTATAATGGAGCTGGAAGATGGCCATAGAAACTCCATAGTTAAACGACACAACCCCATCGAGTTTGGGCTCATTTGATTCGTCTTGACGAATACTTTGGTGCTATAATAATAAAAGCTTGTTTTTAAAAAGTTTTTTTTTTTTATATTTCACTTGTTGTAAGGCAGAGCTCTAAGATAAGTTAATATAAGAATACTCTTTATTGGAACCAAAACAATACAATTGGACTTAAAAACTAGTATCTAAAACTAAACATAAATTTGGTCCACAATAGGCGGCCTTATCGCTGTGAGCGATCTCTTCCAGGCAACCAACCTTTGTACGGAGCTGTAATTGTCCGGAAGAGTAAGAGTGGAATTTGGTAGAGTAACTTATTCATAGACATTGCTCACTTAGCTATGTACTTAAATTTAAAGATGAATACATTATGAATAATAATTATTATTATTTTTGCCGCAGAACCGATAACCGATGGGGTAGACGTGTTCTAGAGTGGAGACCGCATCTCGGCAAACGTAGTGTAGGGCGTCCCTGGGCGAGATGGGGCGATGATATCCAGAGGGTCGCTGGGAGCGGTTGGAGAAGAAAGACAGAGGACCGAGTTAAGTGGCGTGCCATGGGGGAGGCCTATGGCTAGTAGTGATGATGATGATAATCTTAATATATATAAATCTCGTGTCACAATGTTTGTCCTCAATGGACTCCTAAACCACTTAACCGATTATAATAAAATTCGCACACCATGTGCAGTTCGATCCAACTTGAGAGATAGGATAGTTTAAATCTCAAATTATAGTCGCAATTTTAATTTATTGCTAATTATTTGTCTGTTATTATTTGACAGTCACAATTATCTGTTAACTCCAAATGATTCTAACAGATGTCGATACCTTTCGACTGGGTTGAGTAAGTAATCAATAGATGGCGCTGCTATGGTAAATCTACGAACGTGTCATATAAGCTATTTGTTATAAAATTAAATGGAAATAATAAATCTGATAATTTTTTATTTTGTACCTATTGATTTTTGCTTAATATCAAGTGTAAGAACATTTTAATTAATTGTGTTCAACGTACTTCCCCTTCAAATCTCAATCCAGTGAATTTGTATACCAACATCAACATTTTCGTCTTTGTTCGTAAATAATTTCATTGTACTAAAGGGTTATAGTAGTAGAAAGTCAAATAAGGAGATCACCATATTTTTTTACAAATACCATCTGTGTGAAAAAGCATAGTGGACTCCGTGACTGATGTTCTCTTATTGTTCCTCTTAGATTGTTTACTATAATGTAATATAACAAAAACTTTAGCCACAGCAACGCATGGCCGGGTCAGCTAGTATTATAATAAATTATAATATATATGTATTATTGTATTGTATTGTATAATACACTCTAAGCTGTCGTTATGAAAATGCGATGTCTACCTTTTATTCCATAGTCTGTGTACAGATAGATATTGATGGGTAAACAACAGTGCCAGTTTCCGTCCAGTCATCGTGATGTACCAATAACACCGTTAGGATAGAATGGTGCTTTTTATGTGAGAAATGAGGTGGACAAGAATGGGTTTTGCAAATGGGTTGGGTTGTCTTTTGTTCTGCGTGAACTTTGGTGACCAATTTCAGTAGGTTATGTAACACGCAATGAAGCAGACTAAGTATTGGTGGACTTAAATTCCTGTCTACTTATTTTTATTATTATAATTTTATTGGTTAGCCTTTATTGACCACGATCTCACATAATGTTAAGTGACGATGAGGTCGTTGATGGAAGCAGGCTATAGGTACCTAGAATGCGGGATAAATTCTTCCCTGGCTTCACCAAACATCAGGCCCAATAGTAAACATTTATAGAAAAGACCTTGCCCAGTAATGGGCAATTATAGTAGGTAGTGGGTTATAGTTATACATACTAGTCACTGAATAAGCACATAATAATCCCTCATAAGATTATGGGCATAATAGCATGAGGATTACATAATAATATTGTTATAGTCGGTTATCCCATAAGTCATTACAATTTATGGCTCATCCTAGCTTATTATCACTAATAAATTATTATAAATTAATGTGTGTACCGCAATGGGGCGCAGAGTTTAGGCAGATATTCACAGAACATTTTTCATGAGGCAGAAATTCACAGCAGTTTTTCCATTGTTTCTATTTTTACTCGGTGAATAATTATTATGAGTTAAAATTATGACGTAACTAACTGCGGTTTTACCCGCAGTAGGCACTTATGTACCCTATGTGTTAGTCCAGGGTCTAAGCTATCTCTATACAAAATTTCAGCTCTATCGGTCCACCTGTTTAGGCGTGAAAGTGTAACAAACATCCTGACAGCCAGACATCCATTCTTACAAACTTTACGTTTATATTTTTAGTACAAAGAATTTACAATATCGTAATATTAAGCCAGGGATTCGTTTAGATATCAGCTTAAATTTCAACCTAAGTGATTGATCACTGCAAATCAATGACTAAATCCGACCCTCCTCTTGGCGCAAAAGTTCGCGCAAAGTATCAAACCCTTAAACAAAATGCTTTTGGTATTTCACGGTTTATATTTTCCACTAAAATTTGGCAATTCTTCATTGTGGTACCAAATTGGAAAAAAGGAGCAATGCTAATGAATAGAATAAAAAATAAATGGAAAACTCTTTATTGAAACACCACAACAAAAACTTAAAACTAATACATACACAATTTCGGTTTTTTTCTTTTTTACATATTTAGAATAGGACTGCGTTTGACCACAGTCTCACCTGTTGGTAAGTGAAGACGTGGTCGAAGCTGTTACACACAGGCCTAGCAAACACCTATTAACCCTCGACTTGAATACATCCAAGTTGTAATTTTCGGGAAACACTGAAGCAGGTAGGGAGTTCCAAATCATCGCCGTCCGGATTAAGAAGGTCGAACCAAATCGCTTCGTGCGGACAAATGGAAAACCATGTAGCGATGGCGCCGTACCGTCTCTCTAGATGGTCGTGACTTAAGTGAAACCTTGCAGGGAGAGAAATATTGATAATATTTAATGGGTTTATAAAATACTTAAATAATAATAAAATTATGGATATTTAAATACATTTTTAACTTAATAAATAAGTCTATAATTTTAGTACAAAATTTATAGCGTCTGTTTCAGCTAAACAGTAAAAGCACGCACGCTCGCCACCTATAAAACTATCCCCACTAATTCTTACGCAGCCGTATAAATTCGTGTACTCCCTTGATGGCTCCATAAAACCTGGTTGTATCTCGGCCACAGAATGGATACCTATAGTTATACCACAGGCTACTTATATGATTAGATCGGGCGTTGAAATGAATAGAATAGAAGTACTCTTTATTGTGGACCAACATTTTAACAAAACACTGTATTAAAAATAAACACTAATACATATAATTAACTTAAAATTAGATAAAAAAGTTTGGTCTACAATGGGCGGCCTTATGGCTTTAAGCGATCTCTTCCAGGCAACCGCATTTTAAAATGATATGAAATATTTATTTATTTGCACAAAATATGGTACATTTAGTAGGTCTTATTCATTAGGTATACAGATCCTTATATCTTGTCAGTGACACTAACATGCAAATATTATTTAATATGTACCTTATAAGCAAGAAACATGCTTAGGCATAAACTGTTCACAAATTGATTTTATTACGTTGACAATTTATAGTTTAAGCGACGCCAGTTCAGACATAAATTAGCAAACTATCCTCAAGAAATGCACCAAATGCTTATAGCTATAATTGCTAAATTATAATTTACTGGGATAAACGTTTTGGAATCTTTTTTTTTTGTACCAATTTGCAATGTACTCTTATCTGCTTTTGAACACGCCTGAAGCAATTTTATTTTGTTTAAAAGGATATTATACGAGTCCTCTTCTGTTTTGCTCTAAGTTTTGTCAGAATTAATCGAACAGGTTTTTAAAGATGTGAATTAAAAGTGTGCATCTTAATGTTCGTAAGTCACGTTCGAACTTACATTCAGTTGAGTTAATTTTTTAATTTTACTATTTTTTTTCTTTTATCTAATTAAGACTAGACTGTAGAGCACTAGCACAACGGCATACCGGCTTTGATATAAGTATCAAATGAAGACATAGCCGTTCTGATACAGTATTTATTCCATGAGCTATACAGAATGGTCATTACCAAACTCTTTATTATTGCACAAAACGCGTAGTCACCAATCGTTAATGGAATTACTGCGACTATTAACCATTCTTAACGGTACGGCTCCAGCAATAAAACAAACATTTGTTACTTTATAGGTAATCGTCTATCTAGCTTATATGGCTCGTCAATACATTCATGTTTTATTAATAGATATCGCACCACGCTTAATTGGGTCTGATATTAAACTACGCTTGAATTGAGCAGCAGTTTGTAATTTCATTTCAATCAGCCATCCTTATGAAATGTTTAATATAAAACTGAGCGGTTGAGTAAGTTGTGAGCAAAGCTGCAAAAATATGCTAGTGCCAAGTGCCTACTTCATTTGTGTTAGGATATATCTTCAGAGTTAAGGATACTTTCGAGGGAAGAGTTCATCATTCCTGATTTCCCCAGCAGTCATAATAACAGAGTAAGTACCATATTATTATGATGGTAGTTGTGTGAGCTAAATTTCCACTCAATCCTTGCAGCGATTTGAACAGTTCCTTTGATGAATATGTCAGTCAGTCATGCTTTCATATTAAATAATAATTATAATATTTGTTAATATATCAGTCAGTTACATTTACATATTATAGACACAGTATATAAATCTAAGATACAAAATCTAAGTGAAAAAACTGGGTTGAAGCGTCTTAACATCTCATTACTCTTACATCATTGTGAAATCCTAGGTGGCACTGTACTGATTATGGGCAGCGTTATCTCTTACCATCAGGAGAGCATCTTACTCGTCTTCTTAATTATTCTGACTACCAATCGCGATAAGACCGCCAACTGTTACACTGTTTATTATATTACAAATTGTATTTAGTTTTAAGCTCTTGTAAGTTGTATTCAAGAAGTTTATATTCAATAGAGTTTGCAACGTGAACCCTAAAATCAGGAAAACTGACATCTGGTTGTTCGTCATTTTTGAAGTGAAAACTTCTTTAGCGGCGCTGAGCACTTTTTTGTATGGGTAAAAACTTTCAAACTCGCGTCAGGGTCACGTGATGCTGATCGAAAAAGCGTAAGATCGAGGGGAAGGGAGAGGAACTAGTATCTCTCACTCTTTCTACCGTGCTTGAGTGTGCTGCTCTGTGAATTTGGTTTAACTATGTCAAATGATCGCAATTTTAGCACAACGAAATACAAAACTACTATTGATGCGGTCTTTATTAGACACTTAAATAGGTTCGAATCAAAACTGTTTGTTTCTTACTTCAGTTATCATAAACCAATTGTATCAGTTGTAAAAATTTGGGATGATGATTCTGATAATAACGATGGTGTAAAAGTCGTCGAAATTATGGATGGAAGTTGATTTTTCTGAGAGATAAAATTTAATGTAATATATAAATAACGATATAATATTATAAATAACAAAATATAAATTGTCATATTTGTGTACGATAGCGCAATAAATAAACATTGTATTCTACCTCATAAATGATAGTATTTTTATACTTATAATTAAACACAACGTTAATATTGAAGTTTTCACTTCTGCCGGCACTCCCGGAGTGCTACCTTTTTTATATATAAATAAGCGGCAAACAAGCAGACGGCCCGCCTGATGTTGAGCGGTTGTCATCTCACTTACCTCATACAAATTAAAAACTATCGTTAACCTCAGTTAACCTTCAGTTTGAGTAAGTGAGATGGCAAACAATCGTGACGTCATATTTCTTGCTTCAGTTTGGTGTTCACCTTGCTTCATTGGTTCCTTCTTCATCTAGAAAATGTTATCTAATCTAATTCTTATCATAAAATTCAATTTTATTTCCTTTGCAGGAGGTCGTCTAGGTGGGTATCCTAACAGTGCCAGTTATTCTACGCACTTCTAGGGCACTAGCTAGCGAAATTACTGGGCTAAAGAGTCTTAACATCTTATGACTCTTGAGTACGAAGCGTTTGGTCACATCGTTGTAAAATCCTAAGTAGCACTGTACTGAATATAATGGACGGCGTTGTCTCTTAACATCAGAAGAGAGTCTAGCTCGTCTTCTACTTCATTACATAAAAAAATCAATAAAGTAAATGACAGTCTCATTTCGCAATGCTGTTAAGTTTGTCACTCCCAATATCCAACAAATCAACGTCAACAGTATGAAATGGGATACCAGTGGCCGTGAATTAATGAAGATGAATGATCGATTATGATTTGCCTATCGCGCTTATCTCTTATTCATGTGCCTTGTTGGGTTTCCGCTGATAGCATCCGTACTATGACCGGATTAACTAACTAGGTATCGTATGGGTTACCAGAAATTAAATTAAAAATAAGTGGCCATTTCGACTGTTTTCCGTCACTATGGGACCGGCTGGGATATTCACTTATCCGTCGGGGAACCGAAATAAAGACGGAATGGTCAAAAACGTATGAAATGACGTATGACGTATTATTAAATCAATACGCCCTTGCTGGAAGGGATTTATGCCGCTTTTTAAGTTTAGTCTGCTACCATTTACGGCCGTATTGTCGCTTAAAATCGCGGGATCGTGGTCAAAGGCTACAATGAATTTAAAAATATGTTCAGTAATGACAGGGAGATTTATTGTATCAATCTTAGGTAGCAAGATCAAAAAAAAAAAGAAAGAGAAAAAAGGAAGGAATATAAATCAGACAAGATCTCAAAGGCTGTATATTATTATAATGTGTCTATATTATTATATTATGTGAATTATAGCTAAAACTAAGGTGTGTGTGTGAACTCGTAGTTAACCTTTACGGGTGCATCACCTAACAAATCACAGAAATTTTCATTATGTATGAAGCAAAAAGCGTTTAAATCATTAAACGTAGTTTGTTATCATAAGCGAAGTGTATTGTTTTTGTATAATATTTTAATATTATGAAGTCACCAAAACGGCCGCAACGGAAGACCAGCGCCGGTCGAACGGCCGACAATAAGCTGCGTTGCGACCTTTTTGTGTATAAATGTCTCATCTTATGTTTTGTTTCTTAGTTGGATGTTTTGTGTGTCAAAGATGTTTATACATGAATAAATATTTCATTTATTCATTGATTCATTCATTAAGATAATAAATGATCCACAGTAATTTGCCTATCGCGCTTATATCTCATTCACGTGCCTTGTTTGGTTTCCGCCGATAGCATCCGTCCATGAACTATGGGCAGATTTAGCTAATACAAGGTACGTCCGGCCATCACTTCTGACATATGAATGGCAGTTGTAGCTCAAATTTACGGATTGGGGATAATATGATTTTAAATATAATTTTGGAAATTTAGCTTTAATTTTATGATTACAATAAAATATATAGGCAAGATTAAACTATGGCAAAGTATTTACATCACCTAAGTATTAAACAATGATTTAAATACTACTTTTAAATAAAAACGTCTTTGACGTCATAATCTGCAGGAAGTGAACCTAAAAATCTGGCTACATTACCTCTCTGAATGGGCAAACTTATGTATACGTTGCCCGAAAAAAAAAAGGTAAGAACCAGCTTTTTGGTCATCGGATGCTACTATTAGGCGCCTGGAAAGCTCCCCAATAGTAATTAGTGGATATTAATATTTGTGTTATTTTGCTCTAATTTGTAAGTCTAAGTTTTAAGAGGTCAGTGGTAAAGTATTCAAACGAAACTAATTTCAGAGGACCTATTCTAGGATAAACTAGCAATACCAAGTGGACTTAATCTACTATTTTAAAACTATTTTGAAAAAAAAAATAAAAAAAACTGTAAGACATTTAATATTCACACAGCGCCATCTAAGGTTGGTACCTAATTCACCTAATACAGACTACATACACCCAGACCAGAAACAAATATTTGTAGACTACAAAACAAAACAGACCAACATAACAAAAAAGCTACAAATATTATCTAGTTATCCTAGATACTTAGTCATCCATTATAAGGCTGTTTTTCTAGTCTGTGTCTACGGTAAACATACAAATAACTCAAAACAATTTTAACCTTTATATACATATAATATATTGTCGTACAGATGCTATAAAACGTTCCTAATTTTATTTACCTGCTTTCAACGAACACGTAAATATATATAAATGGCCTATTCACTTGAGAGCCCTTCTTAATCTAGTAAAGACAGCAAATTGTATTAGGTGTAGCGCAAATTTTGTACACATGTAAGTAAAATATGGGGCTGAGTTATGTTTGGAGTGATTGGGGGCGGTGAGCGATGGTGCTTTTATGGTGAAAGATACAAAATTGATATTATTATATTTAAATTGTTTTTATTTATTTGGAGACTGTTGTTTTCTTAAAGTGATTCTTAAGTAATGTTATTACTGTTGTAAATGTAATTTAAGAGCCCCATTTAACGCAAATAGCACGAAATGTCATGTTTGCGCTAACAAAATGAACATTTCGAAGGAGAATGGGACACTAAGCGCAAACTACATAATACGAGTATAAATATAGGAGAATAAAAGCACTGTTTTAACTATCCTTTCACGTATTCATAAAACAATAATTAAAATACTCGTAGATTGATCAACAAGAGTGCAGGAAATCTGCTCCACTGTATAAACTCCAATTTTAAAAGCGCTTATATTCTCATTTTAAATTTAAAACCACCATAAAGAACGATAAAGCTTTTTACACACACACGAATTCGTAATTATAGCAGCCACAACACCGAATAAAATAGTAGTTAAAAAGATAATTAGAACAAGGCCGAATTCAGGTCACAAAGCTTTGCACTGAAATAGGAGAATATTCCCCGTCCGCTTCCACGGTCGCGCCATTCGTATAATATTTTATTCAAAATTTTAAATTGCCTCAATGATACATCCATTATTTCCAGACGTCTCATCCACTATTCAATTTCAACTAAAAAAAGAAAAGTTCAATATTCGCTCGCGGCCCGCGGTCCTCCCGCTCGCAGTAAGCCCACCCCTTAATATGAGAGAAATTGCAAACTTGAAACGGAGCAAAATTGAGACAGATTTCAAGAAGCGAAATCATTTAAGGCCCGACTGTCGACGGCGGAAATCCGTCATACGGTACGCAGCCTCACAAAAGTATAATTAGATTTCAGGGGTCGATGTTACTTTTGCCGAGCACGACGAATTTTTTTATTTGCGCTTTTTTAAATGTTTATTGAGTTTTGAATCTTCGGGGAGGGTTTTTATTTGATGGTGCGCGGTTTGCTTTTAAACGTTTTATTTTTTGGTGAACTGAATTTATGTCTGTTTAAAGTTGAGATAAGTACAATTTACAAGGTTGTCGCAGTTGGTTGGATTTTATGTGCCAACTTGTCAGATAGGACGAACTTTGGAGATTGGACCAGTTAGTGGGTGAGTTGAATTAGCTTCAGAAAATATGAAAATACATTTAGCCTGATTACAGTGGGGACATTTACGGAACAATAGGTATTCTTACTGGGGAGGTGCTTTGACTCTGAAATTAGGCGTGCGCAATTTAGACAAAGGCTTAAGACATAAGTGGAACACGTTACTTTGAAATTACGACTCTTTCTTATTTAGGGCTTTTCCTTAAGTTTCGTAAGCCTATCTATGTTATTATACTAACCACATGGTTAGGCACATTTTACTTTTTTCTTAATATGGAGTTGATAAGCAAATTATATTATCTATGAATTACCCTACCCTGACGGAAATCAATCGTGTAACCTATCGCTCCATTGTAACCTATGTGAGTAAATTAATTTTGATGATTTAATGAGTGTATGTGGAAAAACATTTTATTAATAAATTAGTGAAGCTAAGATAATATTATAACAGATTTAAGTTTATCTTTGTTTTTGTTTACAATAGTGCAACCTACATGCGACGACGCCATCCGTCAGTTTGTGAGGCACAACCACTTTCTCTTATTTACGATCTGCCATTTTCCTCAGCAATATCTTACCCGGCGTGGTTTGGGGACATACACTTAATAATGGTAGACACCACTCCATAAAAGCTAAGATCAAGCTATTAGCACTAATGAATACGTTTTAATAATAAACCTTATTATCCACGGAATGGTAATGGTAGGTCGACTACAATATTATGTTCAAGATTTTTGTTAGATAATAAAATTCCATATTTTTTTATTGCAAAAATAGGATCTCTCCCTGTTTTTCTTCTCTAAACTTATACATATTAGACTGTTGACATTATTACCTGTACCTACCTGTAATAAAAGTGTATAATTTAAAAGTTACTGATTAATTGACTGATCTATCTACGTACGTACAGTATAAACGGTTGTATTGGGGTGAAATTTGGCATAAAAATAGTAACTGTGGATTAGATTTTATACGTCATAATATTTATATTTCGTTTCTTTACGAGTATAAGCTTGTTCAAAATAAACAATTTATTTTTAAGTAAATAAATCATAAATTTATTGTCAATAGTTATGTAGCAACAACTATGGAGTATTCTGGCAAAAAAAAAGAAAATTATTGATCTTTAGCTTCAAATTTGTTTCAAAATAGTGATATCTGCCTCTATTACAACAGTTGGTATTGGAAGTGCCCTCGTACCGTTAATACAAGGGATATTAGAGCAACGAATTGGCCGGATTTGCCGGTGTTTCTTGCTTGTCATATATATCATGTTGCTACTTATAGATAGGTACATATTATATATACGAGTAGAGATGGTTAGGCAGGTTTTTTGAGTAAGGAAATGATAGCTAAAGCGCTTTGCAGACTTTCTTTTATACAACGAAGTAAGAAGACAAGTAAAACGCTCTCATGATGGTAAGAGATAACTCTGCCTACGGATAGTACAGTGCTACTCAGGATTTTACATATGCGTTACGCATCATCATCCCACGCCGGGGGCCGCGGGGTTTATGTGGGTCTCCCTATCCAAAGGTGGGCGCGGTGGGTATACCCACTAAAAAACCTGGGGGTATTCCTGCGGGTACGCCAAAGTGCCCAAAGGGATATTGTTGTTATTGGATTATAATAAATGTAATGAGCGACAAAATAATCTGCATGAATTATCTCACAAGTTATCATTTTTACCCTACGTGTAAATAGATTTGAATCTACACCAGTTTACAGAGAACTTTTACAGGCTCCAAAAAAGGCAAATACGCTTCGTTTCTTACCCAAAACACAAAGTCACATTGCTCAATTATTAAAACCTCAAAGGGAGAAAGATTATGGGTACGTTTCATTGTCTTCCGATATATAATATCAGAGTTGTCAATACGATGCGAATCATTTCCTAATAAAATATTTATTTTATCTCCCGCACACAACATCGTAAAGTTAAGTAAAGAGCCCATTGATTTGTTGTTCGGGATATTGCACATTATAAAATCATGAAATTTTCATCGTTAGTTTCAAAATAAAGCCGCGTCTCTAGCTCCTGTTTTCAAACAAAAAATATGCAAAAAAAATCTCGGTGATTTTGACTTCTTGTTTGCTCCAACAATATTTTTTGCTTTCCATATCCGATGGAAAGCACGTACAACAAAACATAATATCAATATTCATCAAAATCGTCGAGATTTTTTTTGGATGTTGGCTTGCTCATGTTGAATGTTTGAACCAAAACAGGAGCTGGAGACGCGGCTTAAGTCTATGTTATTTATTTCTAGATGTTACAATGTGTGTACGTACACATATTATTATGCGAACGAACGATGCAGGTACTTCAGTTCGTTCTTCGTAAGATGTTCTTTTTGTTATACTCGATATAATATTTTAAATGCTAAGATTTGGATTAAGGCTATTGTGGGGGTCGTAATCAAACTTCGGTTCTTCAATAATAGTGGACTGTATATTTCTTTCTTCTTAGGTATAATAATACAATTCAAGCGAAGTCGTAGAGCGTAACAATATTTTTGGCCGGGCACCTTAGGCACTCCCTACCCTTACCGGATAGAGAGCACCTAATTTTAACACAAAATTTCACAAAACTTTCTCTAATTTTCACTATGGGCCCGGCACATTTTCGACTATAACTTTTTCATACATAGCTCGATTTTAGTCTACATAATCTTAAAATCTAGCTTACGACATTACCTATTACCATGTATTACATATTCATTACTTATTGTTACACATAATCTACAATAAGTAAAAACATGGCAAAAATACGCGATCGCGCGGTTTTTATATGTACTTGTCTCGCTCTAACATATTGCTGTCTTTCTCTAGCAATTTGGCGATTACATTTTCTCATTCAAGTACAAATATTCGTTTACAATAAGTTTATTTACGCGTATTCAAGAAGTAAATAAACAATGACAAATTTTACATAACAATAAATCAAATTAGCAAAAATAAAGAAAATAGTGATTTTACATAACTACTCGTAATCAAGTTTGCAAAAATATAAAACACGAAATCTATACATAATATGTGCAATAATTGCGACTAAAGCTACGGGAGTTTACACAGGTACAAAAAAGAAGGAATATTTATTTACAAGGCTCGTCGATCCGCAACATACTCCCCCTGGCGTAGATTATCGCAGCCATCATTAAAAGGGAGGACGATGAGCCGTCTTACTGGTCGTCTAAATATTCCACCCCGTGTTCGCACATCCGCACTCCTCACCACACCATCAGGTCCGCAATAAACGGTCTCTACCTGTCCACGAGGCCACACACCACGTGGTAATAGCCCATCCGCTATGATCACTACGTCACCTTTTTCAATATTACGTAGCGGTTTTCTAATGTCACCTCTCGGAGTTAATGTAGGTACGTATTCTTTTACCCATCGCGTCCAGAAGGCGTTCGCAATGGCTTGCGACGTTCTCCACGCTCTTCTATCTGCGATATCACATTTTCCGACTATAGGTGACCCAAGCGCGGTACCCAGTAAAAAGTGATTGGGGGTCAATGCCTCCGGGTATTCTTCACATACTGATACGTGGGTCAATGGCCGCGAGTTGATCGTTTGTTCGATCTCGATCAAAGCGGTGTTGAGCACTTCTTCTTTTGGTGCTTTTTCAGAGAGAGATAGCGATAGTGCACTCTTCATTTTAAACTTCACTTTTCGTAGCGTTGTCGTTTTACAGCTGATTCCGGGCTGTAACATCTGGGAGCTCACAGTTTCTTAATATACTCGAGGTCGTAAATCTCGGCGAAACTTTCAGCTTTTTCAGGCGGGAGAGTCGTAATCTGTCCCCCGGGGTCAAAGACCAACATATCGGCGCCGAGTGATTTTCTCTTTGTTCGTATTCGCCGTCCTGCTCGCACGTCGGGCGGTACTCGCGGCATATTCGTGTAAAAAGCGAATTTGTCCGAAGTGGCGATCCATTTAAGTCCCAGTGTTTTGCCGTACTCTTTTCGAGTAGTAACGCGATCGGCGTTATCTACTCCCCCTAGTAATGTAAGTCGGTTCGAACTCCATCGAGCGAGCTCGAAACCGGCTTTTTTATGGACCGCGATGACTTGCTCCATCGTTTTAGCTGCAGTTTCTTCATCGTTGAAACTCTGTAGCCTGTCGTCCATATAATGACATCGCGTTATAGGTATATATGCTAGCGGGTGCGTGTCGCGATGATCGGCAGCGTTTTTGTTCCGTACGCTATGTGCCAAAAATGGCGAGCTGCGAGCGCCGAAGATCATTGACGTCATAACATAGGTATCCGGGGGGCGGGCTCGTTCTTCACCTCGCCACAGGAAATGTTGCGCCACTCTATCTTCTTTCCTTATCTTCACTCGCAGGAACATTTCACGTACGTCAGCTGTTATCGCGATCGGTCGCTCTCGGAAGCGATATAATACTCCGTTCAGGTTACATAACAAGTCGGGTCCGTCCAGGAGTGCGTCGTTCATGCAAACTCCATTTGATTTCGCGGCTGAGTCGAAAACCAGGCGGGTTTTACCCGGCTTGTTCGGGTTTGTCACTGCGAAGTGTGGTAGGTACCACATTTTATCGTCTCCGCTGTGATCTTGTTCACATTTAGTCGCGTAACCTTTCTCGACTAATTTGTTTATTTCGTTCGAGTATGCCACCTTAAACTCGGGCGACTTGTCCATTTTTCGCTCGATACTTTTCAGACGTCGCAGTGACATATCGTAACTCGGTGGTAGGTGTACATCATCGGTGCGCCAAGGTAATCCCACTTCGAACCGGTTCTCCACTCTTGTCGCCGTGCGGTTAAAAATTTCTACCGCTCGTTCGTTCTCGGCGACTGGTTTCGGCTTTTTTGAGATTCCTATAGAGTCCAACTCAAAGTGCGTTCTCACTAGGTCGTGCAGCTCGTCGTCCCGTTCTTGTAACGTACGAACATGCAAGACCCGCTCGTCGCTGGAAACTATAGCGCTGTGCGGGGTACTCCCGTGTATCACCCATCCAAGTTTAGTTAGAGACGCGGCTGGTTGTGTTCTCTTGCCAGTCAACAACTTTCTCGATATTATCAAGTGCCAATTGTCGGCTCCAATCAAGACCCGAGGCTTCACGTCAGCGTAGCATAAGTCGTTGTCGCGCAGACTTCGCAAATGTCGATGGTCGAGTAGCTCGCGCCCGACAGACTGACTGCCTAGTTCAAGCTGTCGCACGGTGCGCGCTTTGATGTTGTAGTACTCGCTTTGATGTCGTCCTTTGATCGCGACGTCGACGGCTCTGCTACTTGCCTCTCTCTGGCTTGACGTGACTCCGTGAATATTCAGCGGTCTTGATGGACCTTGCGCCCCGATCTGGGCGGCTATGTCGTCGTCGATAAGGCTAATTGTAGAACCCTCGTCCATTAATCCGTAAGTCTCTATTTCACCGGCGGGTCCTTTGATCGTAATCGGGCACACCTTGAGTAAAACTCCGTGGGGTGTGTGTACTCTCGCAGACGCGGTGATGGCAGAGTCTTCTTGCGGTGATGATGATGATACTCTCTTTGTGTGGAGTAATGCGTGATGAGGCATTCTACATTCTTCTATTCCACATTTTTTAGCCTTACATGCGAAGCGACGATGTTTGTTGTTGAGGCAAACAAAACATATCTTTGTCTCTTTCGCCCATTGCCATCTCTCTTGCACACTCATTTCTTTGAGCTTTTTGCACTGTGGCGTGGGATGTTCGGAACCACAACAATGACACACGTTCTTGCTCTGCGTGTTACAGTTCTCAGTTGTGGTGTAAACCTTAGCGTTCGTTGTTCGTTGCGATGTTTTCTGCGTTTTCGTGTCTTTGTTCGCCGTATGCGATGCTGTCGTGTAGCAGTGACGTACCGCACGATCCGCTTCTCTCATAAAGAAGCGCGATAACGTCACGATCTCAGACTCGTCCGGGAATCCGTGATCTTCTGCATAATCGCACCAACGGGATCGCAAATGTTCACTCATCTTCTCAGTGATGTGGCGAACTAACATTGGGTTTTTCAGGTACCCCTTCTTATCAAGACACGAA
This sequence comes from Hemithea aestivaria, assembly GCA_947507615.1. Taxonomy (NCBI): domain Eukaryota; kingdom Metazoa; phylum Arthropoda; class Insecta; order Lepidoptera; family Geometridae; genus Hemithea; species Hemithea aestivaria. Next base: position 15,084,591 of record OX382336.1, on the reverse strand, counting down.
ATGACAGTTACGATGTTTTGCAACTTAATTGCAAACACGTTCAGATCTGCCGCGGTCGTTCCTATACGCGGCAGTTTCCTTAGCTCTTCTAAGGCTTGATCGATAATGATCTCTGGCTGTCCGTAACGCTGTTCTAGCGTTGCCATAATCGCGGACGGCTCCGTCGCTGTGTATAATAGCGCGACTACACACTGTCGGGCTTCTCCTTTTATACACGAGCGTAGACGGGCGAGATTTTCGATCGGCGGTATGTTGTAGACCGTAGTCGCTTCATTGACGGCAGCTTTGAACGGAAGCCACTCCCCCGGTGCGCCGCTAAACGGCGGTAGGTCTGGTGGTTTTCTGCTTCGGTTCCCTCGGGCCATCTTCTCTAAAGCTTCGGCTAATCGGTCGATCCCTCTATCATGGGACGGGGCGCGGTAAGGCGACGACTCGTTCCGCGTTGCCTTGTACGTTGCACGGTTCGGTGCGATAGTGACTCGTTCTGTCTCTCTCGCACGTTCCGTGCGCTCACGTGGGCGCGCTGCTTCTTCGGTGTCGGTCGTTTGTACGCGATTGATCCAATCGCTAACTCGCTTGCTATTCTCAGCTATGTCTTGATCACGCAGACTTCCGCGTTCCGATTCCTCTTCGTGAATCGCGTCAATGTCTGCTGCTAACCTCTTCTTTATCAGCTCGGCTTGAATCTGTAGTTCCTTTCGCTGTACGTCCGCCATCAGCTCGGCGGCTTCCAATTCAGCTCTACGGATCCTTGCACTGGCGCTGACCGTCGATCGGACGGAAGGGGCGCGGCTCGGTGGCTTGTCCAACGTGGTGGTAGGCGGTGGTGCGGGGCGCGGGATGTACGCGGGTGCGGGGTTTGTAGACGGTGATGCCGGGTAGTCCTCGTAGACACGTAGCTCGGTACCGTCTCGTTCGTCGACGGCGGCTTTGCTGCGTGTAGTCGGCATCTTCGGCTCTTGTGTGCCCCTAACGGCCCTACCTCCCTAAATGTCCCTACCTCCCTAACGTCCCTAACAGACCCGCAGGAGGGGCCGGCCCTGTTTAAAGGCCGGGATACGCTCCCTTGGGGATGGAAAAGGGGGACGGGAGAGGGGGGACTTACCCGGCAGAGAAGTATGCACAGAACGAGGTGCTCGGCGGGAGGGGGGAATGTCCTCCCGCTTCAGCAGTGCCTACAGTCCGGCCCTCGTCTGTACACACCCGTACCGGCGTAAGAACACTGTTCGGTGGTCTTGCCCACCGGTAGCGCCGTGTCAAGCAACTACTCCACCAATATAGGCGTTGGACCTGTCTCCGTCGCCCTTTGACACCGTTAGGTGGCTAAGGAGCACAGGCCGCGGACGAACCGCGTTATTGTTGTTGATAGCGAGTCTTCGTATTCGTAGACCGACGGTGGGTCCTGGGACGTCCTCAGGTACCCGGCGCGCCTTTGGGCGTTCTTGAAGTGCCTCTTGTGGCCTCTTCACCAAATGGCGCCGGTTGACGACTCAGGAACCTCGTTCGGGGTTGGGGTACCGTATTTAATGTAACACGGTACCAAAGCGACGCTCGACGCTTGCTTGATGCCGCCCGCTGTCGCCTCGTTGACAAGCGGCGCGGTACAGTTGCAGAAGGTCGTCCGCTGTCCCCAGGTTGACAGGCGTACGATGCAGATGCAGATGGTCGTCCGCTGTCCCCAGGTTGACAAGCGTAACGATGCAAATGTGGGTGACCGCCCGCTGTCCCCAAGTCGACAAGCGGAACGGCTGATGCTGGAGTAATCCGGCGTCGATGGACCACGTTGTGGGGGTCGTAATCAAACTTCGGTTCTTCAATAATAGTGGACTGTATATTTCTTTCTTCTTAGGTATAATAATACAATTCAAGCGAAGTCGTAGAGCGTAACAATATTTTTGGCCGGGCACCTTAGGCACTCCCTACCCTTACCGGATAGAGAGCACCTAATTTTAACACAAAATTTCACAAAACTTTCTCTAATTTTCACTATGGGCCCGGCACATTTTCGACTATAACTTTTTCATACATAGCTCGATTTTAGTCTACATAATCTTAAAATCTAGCTTACGACATTACCTATTACCATGTATTACATATTCATTACTTATTGTTACACATAATCTACAATAAGTAAAAACATGGCAAAAATACGCGATCGCGCGGTTTTTATATGTACTTGTCTCGCTCTAACATATTGCTGTCTTTCTCTAGCAATTTGGCGATTACATTTTCTCATTCAAGTACAAATATTCGTTTACAATAAGTTTATTTACGCGTATTCAAGAAGTAAATAAACAATGACAAATTTTACATAACAATAAATCAAATTAGCAAAAATAAAGAAAATAGTGATTTTACATAACTACTCGTAATCAAGTTTGTAAAAATATAAAACACGAAATCTATACATAATATGTGCAATAATTGCGACTAAAGCTACGGGAGTTTACACAGGTACAAAAAAGAAGGAATATTTATTTACAAGGCTCGTCGATCCGCAACAGCTATGTTGTTGGTTGTTAGTTGAATGGATGTTAGTTACCTCTTTGCGAAAACAAACACTAGGTATCAACTTGAGTTAAAAAACGTAAAAAGAAATCATGAAACAATAATAAAGTACTTAGTTATATTATCTACTCGTAGGTAATCGTTATTTTCTATTATTTTCACATATCTCTAAAGAACCCTAAAAATGGTTTCATTAAGGAAAAGGGTGCATATTTTGGCTGAGTATCACGCACGACATGATTGAGCATAACAAATCCACAAAAACTAGAAACGTACTCGTATAGATCAATGGTACGAATCGAAGAGTCATTTCATTTCGCCTTTTTGTCGATATAAAAAGACATTATTTGTTGAAGAACCATCGCTGTTGGGTTTATATTTTGATATTTACTTCAATCTCTGTTACACGAGTTTGTTTGTCTGTTATTTTTTGTGTTACAATGACATGTGACTTTAATGGATCCCTTCATATAATGTGTCTTTTCATAGTCGTTGCAGTAATTTAGAGGATAAGTCACTTTTGTAATAAACAAATGACAAATTAGTACTAAGATTTAGCTCACTTAAAGCTACAAATTATGATATTTTTTTTATAAATAAACGTCTGATTATTATGGTTTAGATTTAGTTCACTTTAGGCATCAAATTACGGTATTTGGTCTATATTGTACCTAAAGGTTTTTTTCAATACCTATATTTTTAAATATAATATTATTATAATATACTTTTTGGGCCCAGCGGTTTTACCCACTGTTCTATAGCCTGTATTTTATTCCAAGGTCTAAGCTATCTCTATACCAAATTTCAGCTCAATCGGTCCACCCGCTTAGGTGTGAAAGAGTAACAAACTTACACCCAGACATCCAGACATCCATACATTCTTACAATCTTTCACGTTTATCTTATTAGTAAGATAATTAATGGAACTAGGCGTTACTTTGCGGAAATCCATCACAACTATTAACACTAAATATTAAGTAATAACTAATAATTCTTATTAGTAAGATTATTTTAGTTTATTTTAAATAAATCACATTTTATGCAGTAAAAATTTCTATTTCAGAAAAGTTTTTTGGGATTTTTAATTTTTATGCGATAAAAATATTATGTAGGTGACCCATACTGGACACTCGGATGTGTCAATTGAGCGACTCACCACACCAGAGGGTCTATTTCTCACCCACTACGATTGATAGCAACTTCAATGTACATTGCTGCTTTTGTTACTTTACTCATATTAATAAGGAGGTTTAAGCACGTAATGTACGCATTTTTGTCTATGGATTCTAGTGTTTTACATGTCGTTTTGCGATAGCCAATAGGCCCTACTCTGTCCTTGAAATCTGTAGAGTTATTATTTAGTATAATATAAAATGTTTCGGCTAAGGTCCGAAGTGCGGCTACACCTAGGTTTAACCTGATAAACCTAGGTGTACTTAGCCGAAAAATATATTCATGATAGGTAGCAGATATTATTTTTTACCCATTATTCTTCTTCTAATTAATTTACTTCTCTCACTCTCTCTTCTTATATCCGTATCTTTAAGAAGTATAGAGCTATCTTTAAAAAAATTTAGTTATTTCACTTAGTGCTACCGTGTTTCGGAAGGCACGCAAAAACTGTGGGTCCCGGCTGTTACATCCTCATTACAACCTCATCTACAGTCACACCTCATTTTATATTCATAGACATTTCACGTCATCCTGATATATTTTAAAATATTTTGATAACGTCTTGTCAAGATTCATTCTAAATAAAAAGCTAACATGAAAGTATATTTTATTTGAAATATTGTGAATTTATTTCATTGGCGACGAGAATTAAAAAAAAATATGAACGAAGATCAATTCAATTTATTTTTACGTGCCCAACAGGCACAGCAACAGAATATTTCACAAATTTTGCAACTCTTAGTCCAAAATGTCAGAACGGACACAACAAGGCGTGATGGAACACCAACACCAACTAATACAACACAAGAGAAAATACTCCTCATGAAGAATTTTAATTTAGAAAAATTTAACAAAGACGAACACAATATTGAGGATTACATCGATTTTTTTGATAACAAATGTAAAATTATTAACATAACAGACGACGCTGTAAAAAAAGACATCATAATCAACGCATTAACACCAGAAACGTTTAGAGAAATTAAAATAGCATTGACACCAAATTTTGAAAATAGCACATTTACAGATATACGTATAAAACTGCTGGATTTATTCAGAATTAAAAAAACGAGATATCGCGCATTAACAGAGTTTTGGAATAGTACCAGAGAAACCACAGAAACTATGGAACATTACGCAAATCGGTTAAAAAACATAAGTAGAGAGTGTGGTTATGAAGACGAGCTTCTAGAACGGCAATTACGTGATCGATTTGCAACAGGACTTAACCATACTGATTTGGAAACAGATTTAAAACAAAGATGGCCCGAATTGAAAGAGTTGGAGAATGGAAAATATCGTGAGGTAACATTCAGAGAAATTTTCGCAGTGGCTCAATCAAGAGAACAGGCCGAACAGGACACACCGGGCTCTAGTGTACAACGTATCAAACAGAAACATAAAACAAACCAGCACAACAATAAAACAAACCAACATAGAACCCAACGTAAATTACTACCAAAACAATGTTTGCGATGTGGCAAAAAGGAAAAACACGATATATCCAATTGTGCCGCAGTACAACACACTTGTAGCGAATGTAATGTGAAGGGACATTTTGAAAGCTGCTGTATTAAAAGCGGACGTGCTTATATAACATCAACAAAAAATAGTTACCATAAACCGACATTGCAAAATATTGCATACAAATCTACGTCTAACTCTGCAAATGACACCTCAGATAGCGATGATGACGAAGAACAAATATTTAGCGTTACAAATTCTCAAAACAAAGATTGTAAAAAAATTGACGTGACGATCAACGGTGTTAAATGTACAATGGACTGGGATCCTGGTTCTACATATTCGATTATCAACACTGCCATGTGGAAGAAAATTGGATCACCCATGTTAACTAAAGCACCTAGGTTAAAAGCCTACGGCAATAACAAACTGAAAACAAAGGGACTTACAGATGTCACCATAGGAATTGATAAACAACAGAAAATATTACCTGTAGTGGTAATGAAAGATGCTAACCCAATGCTATTCGGTCTCCATTGGAGTGAAAGTTTTGAGATGGCCTTTCCGAAACCAGTATATTCTGTCAAGACCACTACACCAGCAACATTGAAACGAGTACTTAACAAACACAGTCAACTATTTGATGGAAAACTTGGAAAGGTTAAAAATTATCTAGTCAACATACATATTCAAGCAAATGCTAAGCCAGTACACCTTCCTGCTAGACCAATCAAATTTAGCATGAGGAAGAATGTTGAAAGGGAACTTGATCGATTAGTAGAGACTGGTATAATACATAAAGTGGATCCAAACACAACACCTGTCGAGTGGGCAACACCTACTGTTAATGTTTTAAAACCTAACGGAGAAATAAGAATCTGCGGAGACTACAGTACAACTTTAAATCCTGTATTAACCAAACACTTACACCCGGTACCTATTTTTGATCATCTTCGACAAAAATTAGCAAATGGAGAGTATTTTTCGAAAATTGACTTGAAAGATGCGTACTTACAATTTGAAATAGCTCCAGAATCACGAAAATTTTTAGTAATATCAACACACAAGGGCTATTTTCAATATAATAGAATGCCCTTTGGAATTTCAACAGCGCCATCTATATTTCAACATTACCTCGATCAATTACTTGGGGATATGCCCAACGTAGCTATATATTTTGACGATATTGCAATTACAGGAACAAATTTAGACGAACATTTGAACACTTTATCGACTGTTCTGGACCGGTTACTAAAAGCCGGTTTGAAAGTAAATCTAAAGAAGTGCAGTTTCTTAGAGAAGGAAATTGAATATCTTGGTCATACAATTGATAGAAATGGTGTACGTCCAACAAAAGGGAAGATAGACGCAATAACTAAGGCCCCGCAGCCTACCAGTGTAAAAGAATTGAGATCATTCTTGGGACTTGTGAACTTTTACGAACGTTTTATACCACATCTTCACGGTCTGTGTGCAGATCTACATGGAATGACTAGCGGAAAACAAAAATGGCATTGGACAGATCACGAAACAGTAATTTTTGAGAAAACCAAAACAAGTATTGCTAAAACGAGACCTTTAATAGCATATGATGAGAATCGTCCCTTGTTTCTAGCGTGCGATGCATCCGAAAAAGGAGTAGGTGCAGTACTATTTCACAAAGAAAAAAACGTCGAGCAACCTATCCCTTTTGCGTCCAGAAAATTACGAACGGCAGAAAGCAAATATTCTGTTATTGACCGCGAAGCTTTAGCTATCATGTTTGGTATTAAAAAATTCGATAATTACCTGAGAGGAGCAAAATTTACATTAGTCACAGACCACAAGCCGTTAATACATTTATTAGGCGCACAACGAAATTTGCCGAAACTCGTAAATAACAGACTAGTGAGATGGGCACTTCTAATTGGTAGTTACAATTACAACATTCTTTACCAAAAAGGGGAAAACAATATATTGGCTGACTGTTTGTCCAGATTGCCAAACCCGGAAACACGACCATCGAAAGAGGAATCCACTGTTCAAAATGTTACAACAAAACTCTTGGAGAATACGCTATCTGACTTACAATTGTCACAGAAGAAAATTAGTGAAGAAACATCTAAAGACCCTTTATTAACACGCGTACGCAACTGTTTGAAAACCGGCTGGAGAGACCTTGAGTATGAGCAAGACATGAAACATTATTACAGAAAACGTTCTGAACTATCCATTGAAAACAATATCATCATGTGGCAGGGTAGAATGATCATACCCGTTACACTTCGGAAACTTGTTCTTACATATCTTCACAGAGGCCATCCCGGAATATCTGCAATGAGAGCCCTTTCCCGTTTTTACGTCTGGTGGCCAACCATGGATGAAGATATTGACTGTTTCGTAAAACGATGTACAAGGTGTCAAGAAAATCGCCCATCTAATCCTGATCTACCAATTTTCTCTTGGTCCATTCCAGAACAGGTTTGGGATCGAATTCATATCGACTTTGCAGGCCCGTTTGAGAACACGTATTGGTTAGTTTTGTGCGATGCACTATCAAAGTGGATCGAAATAAGACCGATGGAAAACATAACCTCAAATAAACTATGTTCTGTTTTGAACGATATCTTTTGCACATTTGGATTACCACGCATGATAGTTTCTGATAACGGCCCACAACTAACATCGTACGAATTCCAAAATTATTGTAAATCTCAAGGTATTTCGCACATCACATCATCCCCTTATCATCCACGAACGAACGGTCTGGCGGAGAGACTTGTGAGAACTTTTAAATCACGATTGAGGACAAGAGACCCGAAACATATGAAACAACGATTATCGGAATTTCTATTCACATATAGAAACACCCCTCACACATCAACTGGAAAGTCACCGTCACAAATGATGTTTGGTAGACAACTGAACTGCCTATTATCCAACATCAGACCAAACAAGATACAGGAACTACAGCGCAAACAGGTCAAAGCAAATATCACCACTGCATCAACACCCGACTTCCAAATCGGACAAAACGTATACGTGAAGACTAAGGAGGAAACAAGATGGCAACCGGCTACTATAGCTGCAAGAAAGCACAAATATTCTTACGTGATCACCACAGCCCAAGGACTCTCTAAAAGAAGACATGCGGATCAAATCAGACCACGCTTGTCATCGTCACCGTCATCAAGCACCCCTTCTACTCACTCACCAAACACTAACTCTCCTCAAACAATTCATACCCATGAACCGTCTTCATCTCACACTCCATCTTCCCAGTCACCTGCGCTAAACACTAATTCACCACAAACACCTTATGCAAACACATCAGTGACAACTCCGACATCATCTCCATCCTTTCAGACTCCCATTGCTATTCCAGCACCACAACCACACCTTCGCAGAAGTCAACGCCAATGCCGACCTCCTCGACGTCTGATCGACGAGATTTAGGTGGGGAGAAATGTTACATCCTCATTACAACCTCATCTACAGTCACACCTCATTTTATATTCATAGACATTTCACGTCATCCTGATATATTTTAAAATATTTTGATAACGTCTTGTCAAGATTCATTCTAAATAAAAAGCTAACATGAAAGTATATTTTATTTGAAATATTGTGAATTTATTTCACCGGCTGTTTCCTATAAGATATGTAGGAGGCAGTCGTTAGGTCATATTGCAGGCCCTGTAGTAATCTCGGCGACCTGAAACTGCAAAATATAGGTTCGCCACACAACCTATAAATTGTGATTTGACTCTGACAGTGTAAGTAGGGTAACCTGTTCTGTTGGAGTATAAACCCCAATTATTATTATTTATTATTATTATTAGTATTTTTATAAATAATCAAAAAAAATTGCATTGAGGTAATAGGCACATAAAACTTTATTACTAAAAAGCTGGATTATTCTTGATGAAAACAATAAATAATTCAGTAACATCAAGAACACCGAACATTATCTTATAATGTAGGTCAAAATACATGAAAGCCTCTGGTCCTACAAAGCCTAATGGCTTTAAAAAGGTCGTCAGGAGCTTCATAACAGTATCTAAGACTTACAAAGGTTCAAAACAATTTTACTGTAAACACAAAAATATGGGAGTAATATCACAAATAATACAGAATATTGTAATAGGTACAGATACCAAAGAACTTATGAGCTGAAGTTAGGAGCGTATTATGGTATTAATACATTTTTTAATAGTTATTTCTGAGTATGTCTCAGTACTTATGATCTAAGGAATCTTCCCTTCTCTCTGTGCCTCAGGTGCGAACAACATCTATCTCTTGCAATTTTAAGTAATTACATTCAAATGTTGTGAAATGTGTGCAAAAATCAACAAAGCCACCTACAGGCCATCGAATTAGCTAAAGATTCGACAAACAGAGTGACTGACTGATTAACTGATCTAACAATGTATAATCCAAACCGCTGAACGGCAACTACATTTTGAGACCTAATGATTGTAATTTGGTAGACAGGTTTTATGATTTAGACCTTCGCTAAGAAAGGATTTTGCCACAAAGGTTAAACAGTGAGCATAAGCTAGTTATAAATTAAATTAACCATTATTATAATATTACAAAGGTTTTAAGTTATGAGACGTGGTGTCTGTCTTAATTAAAACAGTCCGTAATCTCAAGTAGCATTATAATAATTTTCTATAAAATATACAAAATTCAAAACCTAATTACACTCGCAAAACTTTGCTCATATAATAAAATAAAGGCATGTTCACAACGAATATGAAATAAGTTTAAAAGTTGATAACTGGTAACTGTGCTTCTCAGGCAATCGTTAAAACTTGGCGGTCGTTTATTTTCAATCAACTTGTTGTACATGCTTCGGAATTTCTGCTCCTATCGACGCCACAAAGAGCTGTAGTAATACATTTGTACGTTGCAAAGGTATGGACGGGGTGTTTGAAAAGAGAAGAGTCGTAGAAGTTACACATTGTTTTATTGTTTTTAGTTGGTCTTTTTTTAAACAGTTTATAACGACAGTGGTTCTCAAATTGGATGTTTTTGTTACTTCATAACTGTGACATTCTTTGTTAAAGGTTAAGAACCATTGTATCTGTTTGAAATGTAAAACTTCTTGCTTTATACTTTAAATTTGAAGACATTTTTATTAACGAAGAATTCTACGTTATTAGCATTTTATTAAATCACTTTGTACTCATAGTTACCGGTGCAGCAACTAGCATTGAAAACCTGGCAAACTTTGAGGAAACTAAAGAACTATTTTTATACAATGCTTTTGAAAGTGGGTGATCAACATAATAATAAACTTTTCCTTTAATCAAAGTAATAAACTGGTTATATATTAGTGCCAGAGGCCGTAAAAAATGTTATATGGTTTGCAAAGCGCCGTAATAAAAATATCAAGAATAAAAAAGCTATTGAGCCCATGGTATCATTTCACAGTTGAGTTATGACATTGACATGTCAGATTTGCACAAACATTAAAATTTAGTCCCCCAAAAAGCCACAACTCTTCTATTTCCGTACAGGGAATCGATACCGGGAAAGGCCGGTACACACGGATATTGCAATCGGTACAGCAGTATTCGAAACTAGGCTGCCACTGACACTTTTTAATTTGAATATTCTTTTTTTATATTCGTATAGACGAGTCGGCGCGATCGTTTTTCCGGTATCGGAATATTGTTTTGCTCGGATACCGCAGTGTGAACGCGGTTTTATACTGCGAGTTTTCTTTCCGGATTTTGTGTGATTGGATACCAATTAGATTCGTGTTTTTAACTCCCGACACAAAGGAGGGTTATTGTTGAGTTATTTATTCCGTCTTTTAGGTTTAGTCTGATACCATCTACAGCCATATCGTAGCTTAACATCACGCAAAAACGTGATCAAAAGCTATAACCTATAATATATAAAAGAAAAGTTTAACAGTTTTATCTGTGTCTGTTCGTTGTAGGTAGAAGATAGATAAACGTAAAATAAAATGTACATAATCAACTTAACATATACCGACGATGATTCATTTTAATAATAGTTGCCAAGTCGATCTTTTAATTTTAAAACATAAAAGATTTTACCGACTTGGTATAACATGGATCTCACAACTTTTTACGTGGAAGAACTGCGAGTTGGGAGACTTGGTTTTTTTTACAAGTTATGTTTTTGAAGGCATTACTTATTCAGATGTGTAGGAGTAAATAGAACTAAAACAATATAACAAGTGAAATTGAAAATAAAACTTTTTAAAAACAAGCTTTTATTATTATTACTATTTAGCATCATAAAGTACTCGTCAAGACGAATCAAATGAGCTCAAACGCGATGGGCTGCAACGTTTAATTACGGAGTTCCTAGCCACCTTCCAGCTCCATAATCAGATCAGCTCCATGTCGTAATAATATTGCATTGTCTTCCGATTTATACATGCATGCCAAATAAACGTTACAGACAGACAGACCGACAGACAGACCGACAGACAGACCGACAGACAGATAGACAACAGACAGGTGAGAGTAAATAAAAGCTTTTAAAATAAAATTAACCGTTGTATCTGTCTGTTCATGGCAGGTAGAAGACATATAGATAATATCACTTTATGGAAACGCAAAAAAAAAAAGTAAAAAAAAACCAAGAACTAAAATAGTACTATAAAACAAGTGAAATTTTAAAAATACTTTTTAAAAACAAGCTTTAATTATCATTATCGTCTTGTATCATAAAGTACTCGTCAAGACGAATTAAATGAGCCCAAACTCGATGGGGTTGCGTTGTTTTATGACGGAGTTCCTATGGCCACCTTCTAGCTTCATCATCAGATCAGCTTGATGTCATATAAATATTGCATTGTCATCCGATTTACACACGCATGCAAATTTTCAGCTCAATTGGAAACCGGGAAGTGGGTCAAATTAAACTTGCAAGATTTGATTACAGACAGACAGACAGACAGATAAAGCTTGTAATAAAAACCTTAATACCTAACCTAATGTTATACCAAGGATGATGTAGAAAACATTCATTTCAATAATAATATTAGTAGAATAACATGTCTAGTGCGAAAATTACATATTCATTTGATGTGTAGGAGTAAATAACACGTATTTAACTCCATGTACGACCTTCAGATCAACCTTATTTATCCAACCTTTTAGGTTCACGTGAATGTTAGTCTTGAATTAGATTTCTTGTTAATACGTCATCCACATGAAAAGCTCTCGTCTCAAGTCTTTCGTAATAATAACTAGATTACGAGTTTATGTTGAGAGTGAAATATTACTTTATTATATCTAGTATGATGATTTTAGGTTAAAAATATATGTCAAGCTCTTAAATATTCACAAAGGTATAAATCATGACAAAAATCAATGTCATGGTTTATTATAAATCATGACAATTAAAAAATAGAACAGTAGAGTAATCCAACAATATAATAAATTATGTTACAAAGATAAACACATAGAGTTATTTGAAAAGTAGAGTTAAAACTATTTTATTGTAGCCTGTATAATTTTCTTTTATTAAGGCATCTCACAGATCATTAAGCTAAAAATTCAATTCCTATACTTAGGTGTCTAGATAAAATATTATAAATTACTTTTCTTTTGTAAATACAAAAAAGTAATAGATACAGAAAGCCACCTAGATCTGAAACAAATATCTATAGATTAGACAAATATATTTGTCCCAGGTGGGACCGAACCCGCAATGGGCTACGAACTGTCCGCACCAAGCGTTTGGCTTCAACTTTTTTCATAATAACTGGACATAATATTTTGAACACATTGCTGTGATGTGTGTTGATCCGTGTTTTCCGGGCTATACAACTTAGAAATCTTGAGGACATGGCTTGAGGAATACCTTTTTAAGTATCATCTCATCACACATCATTTTTTGCACTTTTTATCTAGCTGGGGTGTAGTCTAACGTAGGCCTATTTAGTACAAAACAGCAAGTGCCACTGCATCATAGAGGGCGAAAATGTGACCTATAACCCATAAAAAAACCTGACGCCGATTCTCATTCGCGCCAGCCCGCAAACAAGCGATAAGTGTTCCATAATGTGTAAAGATGAGCATCGGATACAATGCGAGGCTCGCACCCGTCATTAATATTAATGAACACGAGAACACGTCTTATCTTGCCCTTATCCGTCAAAATATCGGTTATTACACGATAATATTACTAGAAAAGTACCCTTTTCCAATTGCTATTATGTTAGTTATTTGATACAGATATTGGGGTATAGTTTTGTGGTTGTGTTATGTAAAGAAAAGTGAAAAATGTTGACTTGAAGTGTGCTCTTATTTCATTTACAGTTACAATGCCTTTTAAAATTATCATATTATTAATATTATATACCTAATTTTACACCAATTTTATAAAAAATCTTAATGCGAGCGGCGTTCCTAAATTTTCAACGTAAAATAAGGTATTCTGTTTCACATTTTTATTATTTAAATATATAAATACCAATGCGAGTTTGTTGAAATTAAATTACAGGCTACGCTATAATTTATACAAAATATTCCTCATCTAGGTTTAACGAGTAAATTCAAATCGAAAACTGAGACCTAACATTGGCTACTACGAAAGGTACTGAAGGGTAAGGTAGATAAAGTCTATGTAAGGTCAACATGTTTAAGAGAAAGCATCAGCTTGTGCAACCATAATGAATTACCTACCATTCTTATTTTTACACATTCTAAAAACAAATTAATATTTTTATTTTCTCTCAAAACGGCTTTTTGACCAGTGTTTATTGTGCCTAACAAAACAAACAAGTTGGTGAGTAGTTTAACCGCAACCAGTCGGCGATATACCGTTATGTACCCGTCGCGACTTTGCCTCGTGATGCTAATCCTTCGGGCCTGATAAACGACACCACTGAAGCACACTGAGATCTGAAACTGTCTTAGAAGATTTAACTATGAGAATAGAAGCATTACTAACTTCAAGGCGAAAAAGTCTGCCAATTTCAGCAGGGGGAGAGGCAACGCACACCAAGAATAATTATAATGTTACCACTATGATTTATTTATAACGTCAGTACGCACGCACCCGATAAAATTGTGAAATCAAAAACGGGCATAAAATATACGCACACCAGACACAGAGAGAGAGACACACACACAGGTATAATCAGGGGAATTAAAAAATTGGGAGTTTAAATGGGCAGAGTAGGCGAATTTCATGGAACCAGTGAGTCCATCCCGGGATAGCTTCTATTGTGACAACGAGGTGTTTGCCCGGCAGAGACCGCCTAACGAGGACGTATCTAGTTGGATGTCTAATCTAAGGAAACTGTTGTCTGAAATCTAGTTGAATCTTGTACGATCTAGCTTTGTTGCGGTTGAGTAAACTTGCGAGACCTTCAACAGTTCACATTAGAGCTAAATATAGCTTAATTAGGTCTACGTGTTCCAAATAAGAGAAGCAATGCTCTCAATAACATGTTTTATTTCAGCCATATTATTAGTAGTACTTTCAATCACTCAATATTTTTTTTTACAGAAAACATAAAAGGTCAAAAATAGTCAGTAATAGACTCTGCATACCCTAGCGGAAACCAGGCGTGATTGTATGTACGTGTATGTATACCCCAATGGTTATTTTAAATGCAAAAGAGCACGACGTTCATCTAGTGTTTAGGCTTGTTACAAGATATTTAAGAGGTATAAAGTCGAAAACAATACAAAACTGCCCTCGTCATTTAGAGACAAGATGTTGGGTCTCCTTAGCCTACTATTTATGGCCTGCTGCAACAAAATATAAAAATAAGTTTTAATTGTTTTTGGCATTTCTGATTACTTTACTATCTACACAGGCACATAATATGTGATAATTTCAAACAAAACATAGCCCCTACTTGCAAAATAATTAAATTCCGTTCAATTTTAACAGGTTTAACGATTTAATTAATAAGAGTGCTTTACAGTAGCAAAATTAAACTCTCGATTTCGCTTGCATCCGCAAAATTAATATTTTATAAACCATCCCGCCATGGTTTGTTGATTCGATAATGGTTTTATTCCACATATGGGAGCAGTTAAGGTAAAACATAATATAAAAGCTGAAATAACTTTGATTGCCGAAGAACAGTAACTAATCGAAATCTCAGGCTTGAGTTTATGTAGAATGAATGAATATTTTATTTTCTTTGACCACGATCTCGCGTTATGTTAAGCAACGATGCAGCCGAAGATACACACTAAACCTAGAAGGCGGGATAAATCCCTACCTCGTTTCATTGGACACCATGCAGGAACACTGACATAATGACTGGTTGGAGACACGGAACCGTGTCTCCAACCAGTCATTATGTCAGTGTTCCTGCATGGTGTCCAATGGGTGGTAAATAGCCACGACCGAAGCCTACCAGTACCCGTAGCATGACACATGGGATCCCGCAGAAATGTCAAGAGTAGAACTGTCATTCCATACATTGTACTTTGTGAATGTATGGGATGACAGTTGACTTGACAGCAAGACAAGTCTACGCCGTGTCTGTGCTTGGCCGGCAGTATAAAAGAGATAAATTTGTGTGAAACAAAAACAACGTAGTTTTTATGTTCCACGTGACGGAAATGTATCATTGTATCAATCATCTCGCCACCGTTGGGGCTGACGTGCAGTTTAGTCGATGCAGGTAACAAATGGCGCGGACAAAACTATTTGTTTTCCTTTTTTCCAGTGAAAAAATAACCAATTTAGTTATCTGATGTTTAGTTTTTCAGTTTTCCAGTTTTATGAAATAAGCCGGGTTTATATTTATTTATGATCTCACTCTATTAGAGTATCGACCACATCCTGACAATGAAAAGATTAGAAAGACCCCAGAACGAGCCTTTTAGATATGAAGTACGTAGTCAATACAAAAATACCCATGTCAAACATTAAAGGACCACAATGAAAAGAATTCCTTTATCTCCTACACACAAACATAAAAGTAATCAGCTCGCAAAACACCACCTGCACATCAATTTTTCCGGCATCCAAGCAACCGGCGAAAACATAGCTAAATAAAAAAAACTGTGATCATTCGCTATGTAAAACGAAAATAAACTATCAAAATGCAGGCACAGAGCAAAATGTCGAGTCACGCGTTTGTACCAGTGGAATAGAGAACACACTAATTTTATTTCGTGGATGGCTCCACAATAGGCGAATATCCAAAGGAAATTGGGAAAAAAGGTGCACGAAATAGTAAATTGAACGCGAGGATTGTTGTATGGCTACATTTTTTTGAGTATTGTTTTCTTGTGCTGCTCAATTTCACAGGCACGGTTGAGTGGCGTGCGTTCGAATTGAATTATTTTGTGCATTTTTCAAAGGTATTACAGGTTGAACGTGTGGAAGTCTCGTTTGAGCTAGGTGTTATTTTTTTACATCTGCTCGTCAAACCTGACGAGTTCTAAAAATATACTTTTATTATATAAAGTTTTTTATACAAACATCATTCAATTTTAACTACCTACTGCTCGCATTACTAACCTAACCGTATAAATTTGAATTGACTTTCAGGAAAATAAATAAAAGTAGTAAATAAATAATACTAATAAATAACTCAACACTAGCCTTCCTCTTATCCTACTTCCCTATGTATCTCATGCCCTAACTCCATAACTTATCCCCAACTTTTTACTCCAAAAGGATGTTTTCCACAGGTCAAGGACCTAAGAAAAACCTGACACTACCCTTTATAATACACGTTATAAATCACAAAGTACCCGCGAATCATGTGCGAATTATACCATTAATTTCACACATTTATTTTTTGTATGTTTGCGTCCGAACTGCGGAACACATAAGTCATGTTTTTTTGCTGTAGCATCTGTATTTTATCGCTGAAGTAGATATTTTTGCGGCTCTCTGTAACCTTTCCGACCTTGATGCGTATGAAATATTAGGAAAACAAGCTTCGAAGCTTCGTTTTTTGCGCCACCAAGATGAATAAAGAAGCATGTAACTTTTTAAGTATTTTATTTCCTTGTGTTCCTAAAGTTTCGCTTTTTGCTCGTTAATGTTATTTGTGAGGATCTCTTTATTTCTTGGCAGTTTATAATAAAACTTATCGGTGCTGTAAACACATTTTGGTGTAGTAAAACAGTTTTTATTTTTATTTTCGAGTCGTTTTGCGAACCGTGTTATAGTCTTCAGGTTGCCCGAACGTCTTTGACATAACTTTACGATTATAGTTACTTATTATGACAAAAACTTGGAAAAATGTGATTATATTATGTGTTGTTGTGGCTTTATATGTTGTTTAAAGAATGTTAAGTACTAAAATTCTACACATAATATTAATATAGACACTAAACGCACATCCAAACATACCAATTGGAATTTCTTAATGTACATTAAGACATACTCTATTGTACTTATAGTACATTAACATAGTCGAAGAAGTAGGAGAATACAATATCATTTTGCTGCATATAGATACAAGCATCGTTCACTGTAATGCATCACTTAATATTCTTGGAAACAAAAATTCCATATACAACTTTACATTATTATGTTTATCAACTCAATGGTCCGTGTTATTCATAAAATAAATATAATACACATGCACATAAAATGAACTTATGCATTTTTATTTTTTAAATTTAAAAATGACTGCAGATACAAAATGTACGGAATGAAACCACGCCAAACATATTGCAATTTAAGACATCGCCAAAAGTCTTTAATATGATTATCCAGAACGAAACTAAATTTGCTTCATTGAAATTCATGGTACGTTTGCGAACGAGCCGGTTACGAGTATTCTTTACCGTTTTATCAGAGACTAGCTATTACCTGCGGATTCTCTCGCATATTTTCTACTGGGCCACCCCCAGACTTTGTGGGAGGTGGACTAGGTGGGCCAATTGTTCTACGGCCTCAACAGTGATGTGCAATCATTATTGTCTTTCGGTAGGAGGGCACTGTAGCTAGTGAAACTGGACTAAAGAGTTTTATCATCTTAAGGTTCTTGAGTAAAAAGCGTTGGTGCAGTGCACAAAGTACTTAAGGTTATTATAAAATCCTAGGTACTGGTTATGGGCAGCGTTTAGCGTTTTCTCTTACCATCAGAAAAGCGGGCAAGACGCTCTACTTACTTTGTATAAAATTAGGAGACTTCAGTGACATGCAGAGGATGGCGTTTTGGATCGAAATCATCCACAGGCTTATAAATCCCACTAAATGGCATAGACCTCCTATTATATAGGTAATGTTATGCCACTCAACAAAAAATCTGCCAAATATAATAAATGATCTTATCTTATCTTAAAGCCACCAAAGTTGCAAATGGTAACTAGTAATATACAAACAAACAGTATCGTATTTTCTCTTTAATAGGTATGTACCTTTTAATATCTATATCATAGAGTTCTTTATTTTCGCTTCATCGACAATTCTCATACTCGCGTTACAAAAGTTCGTTCTCGACGCGTGTAGATTTATGAAATGGCGTCAAATGACATTTTTTTCAACAAATTGAGTTTGAATTGGTCTGATGGATTGGTAAAGTGGTTTGTATACCAATATTCTTTTTATACTCTCGAGAAAATGTTTAATTCAGTTTTAGGAGAGTGTTTTATTGATACGACAAAGGACAAATAATAGTTGGAGTTTTAAACTTAAATAAATATCATAGGTTTAATAGTTTTAATAATAAAATAAGTTGTTTATTACCTTACGTACGCTGTCAAAGGCAAATCATAATTTTATACGTTGTGTGGCCTACCTGTAATTAATGATTGTTTTCTTAACTTATTTTTTTATACTAAACTAGCTTACCCGGCAAACGTTGTTTTGCCATATAAATAATTTCCTAGTAATTTCTAGTGTAGACAAAAAATAGCTTACTTATTGGAAGTATGTATGTATGTTAGAATGTGTATATTGTATGTATGTAAGAATGTGGTATATGCGTGAAATAAGCATTATTTTATGGAAAAAAAAATCAAACAAAAGTAAAAAATTAAATTTTATGAAAACATTGTCTCTTATAATTTTTTCATACAACCAATATTTCCATTGACATTTCAAAATAAAGATTCATAATGATTGATTTTTTGGAAACTATGAAAATCTTAATTGTTCAATTACATTTTTTTAATAAAATTAAATTAAAATTACATTTTTATAAGATCAACAACATTTTCGATATAAATAAAAAAAAAGTATACTTACAACACAAAATCTGTTGTTATTGGAAGCTCGTGTCACGTGTTGAGTACTTTTGAGATTATAAAATCACTTGATACATAAACAATAATGATGGCCGACAACTGTGTAGGGAGTGAGAAAGAAAGGAGACCGGCTTCGTTCTCATCCCTACTCCGTGCTGTTTACTGGGTCAGAAGTGACACCTGTAGACATCTGGCGGGGATAACTAATTAAATGACGATTGATCAGTTTTCGACCGGAGAGGAAAAATGATTAAATTACTAAAATGGCTATTAAAAAATAAGGGTTGATCGTAGAAGGGTGAAAATTAAGGATTGTATGTATTTTTGTATGTTGTGTCATAAAAAAATAGAAATTAAAAATTTTGTCAAAAAAATAAAAAATAAAAATTTAGGGGTGGACCCCTAACATTTAGGGGGATGAAAAATAAATGTTGGCCGATTCTCATAGATACCGGATAAGTAAAAAAATTTCATCAAAATCGGTCAAGCCGTTTCGGAGG
The DNA here is from genome assembly GCA_947507615.1 of Hemithea aestivaria. Classification (NCBI taxonomy): domain Eukaryota; kingdom Metazoa; phylum Arthropoda; class Insecta; order Lepidoptera; family Geometridae; genus Hemithea; species Hemithea aestivaria. Next base: position 15,064,793 of record OX382336.1, on the reverse strand, counting down.
AGTATGGCAACGAAAACTGTGACACGAGAATTTTATATATTAGAGATAGGCTTACATTTAGTCACATCTTTTGTTGATTTTACTGATATAATTTGAGCTGTTATTTATCTGATTGTTGTGTTTTTTGTAAATATCAATATTATTTTCCCCGTATGGTTGCCTGGAAGCAATGCTTTGAGCCATAAGACCGCCAATCATTACACTTAAGTTATAAAATTCTGTATATTAGAGGTGTTTCAATACAGAGTTATCTAATCCAGTGTATTCTTTCAAATTATATAAATAATTTAATTTGATAAAATATAATAATACCAGCTGTTCCCAGCGGTTTTACCCGCTGTTCTATGCGTTATTCCAGGGTCTAAGCTATTTCTATACCAAATTTCAGCTCAATTGGTCCAACCGTTTAGGGGTGAAAGAGTAACAAACACACATCCAGACATCCATTCTTACAAACTTTCACGTTTATAATACTAGTAAGATAGCGAAATACATACCTCGTGCTAACAGTATGTTGATCAGGTCGCATTCCCCGATGTAACTGAAATGCTTTGAATTGCTTCAAGGGTGAGGGACTCGTATATACGTGATATTTATAGGCAAATACTGCAGTACCTTTTTGAAGAAGCCTTATATCAGTACACTATAACCTACAAAGATTTTTTATACAACATTTTAAACAATAAAAAGACGAGGAAGGCGCTCTCCTGTCCCTCTAGCATCGACAACGCGTAGACTTGTCTTGCTGTCAAGTCAAACTGTCATCCTATACATTCACAAAAGTTTTTTTGTGGTGAAGTAAGAAGACGAGCAAGTCGCTCTCCTGATGTTAAGAGATAACGCTGCCCATAATCAGTAGAGTGCTACCCAGAATTTCACAATGATGTGCAATACTAGGTGCACTGCACCAACGCTTCTTACTCAAGAGTCATAAGATGTTAAGACTCTTTACCCCAGTAATTTCACTAGCTACAGTGCCCTCCTACCGAAGCACAGTAATGCTTGCACATTACTGCTCAGGCGGTAGAATAACTGGCACTGTTGGGGTACCTACCTAGACGACCTCCTGCAAAGGAAGTCTACCCCCGGTAAGTACAATGTATGGGTTGACAGTTTGACTTGACAGCAGGACAAGTCTACGAAATGTCTGTGCTTGGCCCCCTGATGATAAAAGGTAACGCTGCCCATCTTATTAGCCTTACTAATATTATAAACGTGAAAGTTTGTGCAAATGAATGGATGTCTGAATGTATGTTTGTTACTCTTTCACGCCTAAATGGGTGCACCGATTGAGCTGGAATTTGGTATAGAGTATAGAGATAGCTTAGACTCTGGAATAACACATAGGCTACAGTACAGTGGGTAAAACCGCTGGACGTAGCTAATATTACATAATAGGGATGTTGACTAATTTTTGGAATTGCTTTTATATGATAGAAAGACCCATTTCATACACGAATATCATATTTTTATGCAAAATTATATGATATTTCAATATAAAAATACATAAATAAAAATGATTTTTTGAATTCTGGCTAAAACGTTCCGAACAGTCATCTGACAGCGCGTGACGTCACACCACTGGCCTGTACTTACGCTTCCTAAGCAATGTTCCTGATTTCGACACATTTTAATTATTCATAACTTAAAAACCACTGAACCGATTTTTATGTAACTTATACTGTGCCCTTAGTTGGTCAATATTTAAGCCAAAAATAAAGTCAAAGACTAAAATGTCTCTTTGAAAATATAAGATCCATTTTGGTTATTGACTTTTCTTTGCTTAAATTTAGACCAACTTAGAGCACAGTATAAGTTGCATCAAAATCGGTTCAGTAGTTTTTAAGTTATGAATAACTAAAATGTGTCGAAATCAGAAAAATTGCTTAGGAAGCGAAGTACAGGCCAGTGGTGTGACGTCACGCGCCCTGATTGGCGTTCGCATTCGCGTAATAATAAGTAAAAATTATTGAAATTAAAATTGATTTTATTCCATTTTGGCTTGTAAATAGATCCTTAAAATGTGATTGTAGGTTTTTAAATACTGTATTTTATGTGAAAAACATAACTTTATATGAATTTGTAACATGTGTCAACATCCCTATTAGCACAGTGCTACCCAGGACTTCTCAATCATGTAAAATCAAGTAGTTTGTGTGTGCACATCGAGTAACAAAAAAAAAATATAAGGACAACCTAACTTAAAACTAGAGATTAATAGTAAACAATCGGCGTTCCAGAATGTTATTATTTTATGCCCTATTTGTGCCTGGACGGATAATTTTCACCGGGATGCTACCGTGTTTTGGATGGCACGTAAAACTGTGGGTCTCGGCTTTTCTTGTACGATATTATGTAGGAAGCAGTCAGATTTGACTGACAGTGTAAGTAGGGTAACCTGTTCTGTTGGAGTATAAACCTCCAATTTTATTATAAAGGAGAAATTTGTGTTTGTTTGTATAAATCCAATGTCAAACGCCCTCAAAACCTGTTTTCATCACTAATATTATTAGGCGGGTCATGTTAGTCGTATGCACCCTGACCGCTGGGCAAGGATCTCTACAGAGTGGGCACCACGAGACAGAAGGCGTCGTCGAGGCCGACCTAGAAAAAGGTGGCGAGACGATCTAGACGCGCACCAGACTGACTGGCCAGAGGTGGCGCAGGATAGAGATGAGAGGAGGGATTTGGGGGAGGTCTTTGCCCAGCAGTGGAAAAGTATAGACTAGGAAAAAAAAATTTTTTTTCATCATAAAAGTAAACCACTAGTCGCATTTAGTCCCCAATAAAAAAAAAAACCTGAAAAACTATACCATTTTCACGAATAATGCAGATTTTTATTCGTTTTCGGCAATGTTCATACCAAATGAAGCCGTAAAACAGCAGTAAACTACGTGCTGGTTACGTCTCGCATTAAATGGACATATTTTTACGACACTTCTCGTCTGTGAATTATAGTTGTTGAATTTAATATTATTATTACTGTTTTTATTATAAAACAAAGCTGAATTTCGTTGTGATCGATCGCTTAATATAATGCCAGATTTATTCTTAATCCATCCAAGAGTGTTCAATCATATTATTATTATGTGATACTACTACTAGATGGCGCGAGAAACCAAAGTGAGTTTTGGCCTCCGACAATAACAGTCTCCAGCTGGTCCTGTCCTGTGCCACCTCTCACCAGTCCTCGACCTGCAGGGCGCGCACGTCCTTCTCCACCTCATCCTTCCAGCGGTACCTGGAGCGACCAACCGGTCTACGACCATTCGGCCGTCCCACATATACTCTTTTCACGGTGCGATCTTCTCCCATTCTTTCGAGGTGGCCGAGCCAGCGAAGCCGATGTTCTTTGGTTTCGCCGATGATGTTTGGCTCAGACACAAGGGTATGTGATATATTAATAAATTCTTTACTGAGCACTACAAAAACAATGTTTACCCCAATCAACTAAAATGCATTTTTTTTTCATAATTGTAAGTGAAAAATAATATATGATCATAGTTATATTTAAGCTAAATTGTTTTTTTTTTATATGGTAATGCAGAAAGCGAGCAAGATGCTCGCCTGATGTTAAGAGATAACGCAGCCCATAATCAGTACAGTGCTACTTAGAATTTTACAATAATGTGAAATTATAGGAACACTGCACCAACGCTTCTTACTCAAGAGTCATAAGATGTTAAGACTCTTAAGCCCAGTAATTTCACTAGCTACAGTGCCCTCCTACTGAAGCACAGCAATGTTAGCACATCACTGCTCAGGCGGTAGAATAACTGGTACTGTTGGGGTATCCACCTAGACGACCTCCTGCAGAGGAAGTCTACTAATGGTAAACTTCACGTAAAGAAACCTTTAGTGAATGTCTTTCCACAATATCTACCTATGTGTCAAATTTCAACACGTTTTTATTTTATAACTCTGTTTACGTTAGATAAACCGTGACTGTCAGACATATTTTTTTATTATACTAATAATAAATTCTTTAGTATGAATATGTAAATAAAATTAAATACTTTTTATCTTGTTACGAGTATATAAAAGTAATATTTAAAAATAGACATCTTATTACCAAAATTACACCCACGTCATATTTTATTCAACATTTTAAAAATACCCAATCTTAAGCCATAAGGTAATATCAAACTTCCAATTTTAATCAAAGTCTTCACGTACATCCTTTTGAAATACTTCTAAAGTTAAAGATACCTTTTGCAAAGAATTTCAATAATTCTTTATTATTGATGCTCCATTTACTAGGAGAATATTGGTTTGATGTTACGGATCTTGATGATAGGGATGAGATTTATCGATGTTTTTGTCGATAAATGTTATCGATAGTTGGTGGAACACTTTATTGTAAGATATGAAATTTCTTTTATATCGCGCTAATAAACGTAGCTGTGCTACGCATTTCTACGACAGTGCTACGAATGTCTACGATAAAGCTACGAATGTCTACGACAGTGCTACGTAAATCTTTGATAGAGCTACGAACATCTGTAGTAGTAATGAGACCATTACAAGCACTTTTGAACAATAAAAATCTACAAAGCCCATTGATATTTTTTGAAAAATATAGGAAAACCAGTTTTACTTTGTAACTATCCCCCTCCCTCAAGTTTCGAAGTAATTCTCAGTGCTGAACTAGTTCCATAGTATTTATAGTCAGTAATAGTATTGCAGTCGGTCCGTCGCACAATGCTCCGGCAATTACACAGTTTGAACGGAGCGGGGCCCGTATCATGCCTCGTTTGCACTACTTGCATGGCTACTGGAACATGTTATTACTACAAAAATGTTAATAATAATATATATAAATTATTATAATAACTAAGTAAATTATACTGATGGTAGGCTTCGGCCATGGCTAATTATCACCCACTGGATAGAACCGTGTTGCCAAGCGGTCAGCGGTCAGATTACCGTTAAAAGATAATTAAATTTAACATGATTTAGGCCGTTTAAATTTTTTTTTCCAAATTTTAGGGAATTTTAGACACTACGTACGTATTATATAGCCCAGAATTTAAATATAATTATTGCTAATATATCATAGAAATAAAAATCGATTAGAATCACGTCAAGGAGTTTGAAAAAAGTTGAAGCATATAAAGGAACTATAGTTTCTTCTCCTATCTTTACTTAAAGAAGTTTACATTTGTAACTTATTATGTTTATAATTTTATGTCAATCCACTTTTTTTATGTGAAGAAGTTAGAAGACGAGCATGATCCTCTCCTGATGTTTAGAGATAACGCTGCCCATAATTAAATAGTACAATGCAACCTAGGATTTCACAAATGTAAAATTCTAGGTGCACTGTACCAACGGTTCTTACTCAAGAGTCATAAGATGTTAAGACTCTTTAGCCCAGTAATTTCACTAACTACAGTGCCCTTCTACCGAAGTACAGTAATGTCTGCACATTACTGCTCAGGCGGTAGAATAACTGGCACTGTTGGGGTACCCACCTAGACGACCTCTTGCATAGGAAGTCTACCCCCGGTAAAACTTGTCTATAAACTGGAACGTTCAACCGAGGCATCAGTGGTCACAGTTAGGTGAATGGATTGATACGTACTCTGCAATTCGACCACAATTTTGGGACAGCGAATCGTCGATCCCTTTCTAACTATTGAAATTAACCACCTCTATTAGACATTTTAGGGTTTCAATCATATTAGCTCTCGGTTTTGTGATTTATTAGTTCCTAGGTATTTCTTGTGAATATCTCATTGGCAAAATACGAGCAACTACCTACATATATTATTGTTACTAGGTAAAATAATATTATATTAGAATAGAATAATACTTTATTGCAAACCAAATTCTTACAAAGAAACTTACTGAGCCTAGATATCTAAATGCTAGGTAAACAATCGACGGTCTTATCGCACTAGGCAATTTCTTACAGACAACCTAGGAATGGAACAGGACTAATATTACAATAAAAGACGATGGTGTGCAGTATCTGTATACATAGACTAGTTACGAAATATTTACCTATATAAGATGGTTTATATATCTACATAATATTACATACCTACATATTATTAAAAAATATAATATTATACTACTATTTCAAGATCAACACTACGTTTTTGAAATTAAATGAATATACATTTTTTTTAATTTTGGCTATTGAATAGGTTGACTATTGACTTTTAATTTTAATTTTAGACATTTAAATTGCTCAACCGGTTTTGGTAAAATTGTATAGTCAAAAGTGGACTAAGGACCTCTTTGAAACAAAACAAAAAAAAAAACAAATATATTTAGGTGTGTTTGTGTAATTGATAACCTTAAACAAAACATACTTTTTTGTGTATGTTATCGTTTAACTAAATTTTTTTTAAGTCAGTTTAAAATGGCTCTTTTAAATTATTTCCTTCATATCATAACTTTGATATGACCTCAATGTCTATAAGATAGTAACTTTGCAAACAAAAGCGCGTTTTGAATAGAACTGAGCATATCAATCCGTGGGTACCCGCGCGCTATTGTCAAAACTTCATGAACAAGTAGTACTGAAATACAGAATACTATAGTATGAGGCTCCCATCTAAAATATAAGTGAAGCCAAGTTCAACTAATACCAATATGTTGAAAAACATTTTTTTACATTATGAGGCTTCCCCTAATTAAGAAAACACCTAGGTGTTTTTTACAATAAATGTTATTGTCACTAGAGTTTAGGGGCTGCGCAGACGGCACACTTTTTGTGCGATCGAGTCTGCGGCGCACAAAAAGCCTGCATGGCGCGCAAAAAGACGGTTGCGGATTTTTCACAGACTCAACGCATACGACGTACATCTTCGATCATTCTGTCGGCAGAGCTGTAGGGACGTAGACGCTATGGAAATCGTGCAGAGATCGCGAAGTATTATTTTGTACATGAAGTACAGAAAAAGAAGAAGAAAGAAGCGTTACGTCCACCCCTAGCAAATGCAGATTGCCGACTAAAGTGTGTGCCGTCTGCGTTAGCGCGCGTTGAAGCAAACGTTCTATTTTTTTCACACACTTTTTGTGCGGAGCGGCGCGACGCGGCGCGATCCGGTCTGCCCGAATTACACGGATTATTTGTGCGCCGGATTTTTTGCGCGTCGTGTGCGTTACCGCATATAATTGCATAGGTTCTATTTTCACAGACTAAAAAGTGCGTCATGGATAGTCTGTCGTCTGCGCAGCCCCTAAAGGTGTTTTTTGTAGGCGGTCCTTAATAAATAAATAAATACATTTTATTAATCGGAACTTATCGCGTAATTATTTAATATTACGAGTAGTTTCGATAGTTAAAAAAAAACGCATAACCATGCTAACATGATAAATGCGAATGTGTGTAGTCTGTCACCTCTTCGTGGCTAAGCCATTGAATCGATGTATATACGATATATTAACAATAATGATAATTCGAGCCGCTAAAGGAGCGGGAAACGTCCATCGCTAAACTACTTGTAAGTAGGATATATTATGTATTATAGAGTAAGATATATTATAGAGGTTATATTGCGGCATGAATTAATTCGGACAGTTTCAAATAAAAACTCTTTTGAAAGGAGGCCATGTTGTCTGTTTTATTATAGTCTGCAAAAGTTCTGGAACATGATTCTGAATGTCGCGGAAGGCAGTACGTGACTGTTCCGTTTGTTGGCCGAGGCTTTCCGGGAAAAGGGGGCAACTGTGAGTTTGGATATTTTTGAAACTAAACTTGTGCAATAACTTTGAGTTTAGAGTTATAGTGCTATTTTGATATTATTATACTCTAACTAGCTGTCCCAGCGGTATTACGAGCTGAAAAGCCTGTGTGTTATTTCAGTGCCTTAATTATCGAAAGAAAGATAGAAACACGAATTAGGTTTAGACTACCAGCTACCGATTGAGCTAAATTTTGGTATATTATTTATTACCGATTGAGCTGAATTTTGGTATATTCATACCAGTCGTTTAGGCTTGAATAGGTAGCAAACATACACTATGCATAATGTGAGGACACACATTGGGTAGTTTTGACTCTCGTAAAGTAAAACTTACTGCTGCTTGTATCTGTAATTTCTGTATATATTTTACGAGGTAGTGGCGTAAGATGCGACCGTGGAGTCACTGCAATAAGGCATCAGTGGAAGATCAGCGTAGGTTAAACCTGACCTACACATGCCGAGCTGATGCCTTTTTGTGGCAAAATATATTATGTATAAGTACAGCTCATATGTTATAATGTTTTATTTCCGTTTCTTTGTTTGTCGCAAATAAATATATTGTGTCAGAATATATTGTGTATAAATAAATAGAAGAATATCATTAATTTACTCCATTATCAATACCACTCACATTCTTGATAAATAATACCAATAAATACCTAGGACTGGACCTAGGTATCCTTTATTAAGAAGCAATTGGCTTTCTCGATCGCTAACTCGGCACGATTCTTTTATTTCTTACTCGTACATATAACAACTATGTATTGTGATAGATGCCGCAAATGTCACAATGTTTAAAAGCTAACGATTTGATGTGCAAAAATAATGATTTAAAAAAAAAACATTATCACCAAAATATTGCAAACGTCACTCCCAAGGAATTTCCAGATATCGTCCTCTCATCTCGCCCAAAGAAGCTATACTTGCTGAGACACGGTCTCTATTCATTTACTATTCTTCTTCTTCCTGCCCTTATCCCACACTAGGTAGGGTCGGCACAACACGTTTTTCTCCTCCATTCTGCTCTATTTTTTTTTTTTTATGTGATGAAGTAGAAGACGAGCAAGACGCTCTCCTGATGTTAAGAGATAACGGCTGCCCATAATCAGTACAGTGTTACCTAGGATTTCACAATTATGTGAAATTCTAGGAGCACTGCACCAACGCTTCTTACTCAAGAGTCATAAGATGTTAAGACTCTTTAGCCCAGTAATTTTACTAGCTACAGTGCCCTCCTACCGGAGCACAGTAATGTTACCATGTACCATTAAATTAATACGATTTTTGAAGCTACCATGAGTATTACCTCAGTCACATTTGTATTTGACATTTAACGCGCCACTTCTGTCACAATACAGAGCATTGCTCCACTTTCTTAAGACAAGCAAACGAGAACTCGTGGCAACCATCCTGATTTACATCTGTGGACATAACGTTAATAATATGATTAGTCTGCAGACTAATGTAATATACCTACTTTAGTATGTGCTAAAACAAGTTACCCTCGTCTTAAGAATTGTATTAATAAGACGCGATTCTGACGTTAATAGAAAATATCTTAACAATAATAATATTTTTTTTTTTTTTTTTATTATAGGCCTTATATATTTGACTAGCTGCGCCTAGTGGTTTTACCCATTGTACTGTAGCCTTTGTGTTATTCCAAGGTCTAAGCTATCTCTAAACCAAAGTTTAGCACAAACCCCTCCCTATATACCTCTACAATGGCGTTCAAATAAAATATACTATATTTGTCGATGATTGAATTTATCCCTATTCTGCTGAATTTCAAGTTCAAAGATATGATTCTTTTGGAGGATGTTCAAATCAAAGCAATTTGCTTATTGACATGTTTTTGACACATATTTATTGTTAATTCAATGTGTTTAATTTTTTTGTTGTCAGGTACTGGCTGGGTTTAAATTATTGAACGATAAAATACGTACGTAAGTAGATAATAAATAAGTACTCGTGTTTGACTGGCGTGCCATGGGAGGGGCTTTGTCCATTAGTGGACGAACGTGGGCTGATGATGATGAACTAGTGTATCTTCTGTATTTTTCATTATTGTGCGATAAGAAAGTCGCACTAATATTATAATATAAATGCGAAAGTTCACTCAGTGAGTTCACCGATTGAGCTTAAATTTGGTATAAAGATAGCTGAAACCCTGAAATAACGCATAGGCTACAGTACAGCGGGTAAAACTGTTGGGCCTAGCTAGTATAAAAAAGTGTGTATATGCGCTTTCATTCTCAGTTGCGCACCTCAGTTGAGACCCAAAATTGATTACTGCGCAAGATTCTAAGTTATTTGAATACGAATATACAAGTATACTACTGTATTATTTTTCTTCAGACATTCATTAAACTCCTTCATCTAAATTAATAATAACTTTACAGGTTCTTAAAACAATATTGTTCTAAAATTTCGTAAATAAATATCTATTTTCTTGCAATAAAGGATTAATTTCCGTACCATAGGCTCTACAGGAATTTATTGTTATTTACTTTAAACAAAGTATACAAAACTTCTAGCGGAACCGATGATCGAAGGCTTCTTTGGAAATACCTTTTGAAAGGGAACTTTTGTTGCTATTTACATAAAATCAAAACTTTGAACGTTAAAGTAAACAAAGTGAATTGAGCAATTCAGTACAATAATAAGTTTTAATAAATCAGTGGGTGAATTGCTGAGATAACTGGGGTAACGGAAGTAATTTTAAAAGCCACATAAAGTCATTATCTTAACCCTTTATGGTTATAATAAATGAAGTGTCGTCAAATGATTATTATGACCGTATTCCGGCATGATGTTCAGTAAATCCATTTAGGGAAAAATTTACCATCCGTATACATTACTGTGCTTCGGTAAGAGGGCACTGTAGCTAGTGAAATTACTGGGTTGAAGAGTCTTAACATCTTATGGCTCTCAAATAAGAACCGTTGGCGCAGTGCACCCAGAATTTCACCTTTGTATAATACTGGGTAGCACTGTACTAATTATGGGCAGCGTTATCTCTTACCATTAGGAGAGCGTCTTGCTCGTCTTCTTACTTCGTATTATGAAAAAAACATAACCCTTTTAATTATTAAATTTAAAGAAAGATAGTTATATAGCTGATGGTTTTTTATTCAGATACGCCCGAAGAACAACTGAATAACTAGCCTATTTTTAAATGTATTCATATTTTAACCTATCTCATAAACTCCATTTACATTTTTAATTTTATTTCAGTGTTCCAAAGAATACACCGCATTTTAAACTCAAAAATGTTTCATATATTTTCTTACCACATAAAATACTCAGACAACGTAACTAAGGGAAACTTTAAACAACTTTTAACAATTAAATGTTAAAGTTTTTGAGCAAACAAAAGTCGCGCAGCAAAGTTACCACATAGTTACATCATAAACTGAGTTGTTAACTAAGCTCTCCACAATCAACTATAACGAGAGCTGTAAAAAGCGTAGTCTGTCAAGGTATGTGAACAATGTTCATGACACGAAAAATTGAATATTATGTAGAAACGATGCATTTTCTGCATATCTGTTGTTAGGATTTAGCGTTCGGACTTCAGACATTAAGGAGTGAATAGGTAAAAACATAATTGTCTAAATACTTTCACTGTTTTAATAATTGTGATAAATGAGATAATAATGTATTGGTCCCGGCTGTTTCCTATAAGATATGTAGGAGGCAGTCGTTAGGTCATGTTGCAGGGCCTGTAGTAATCTCGGCGACCTGAAACTGCAACATATAGGTTAGCCACACAACCTATAAATTGTGATTTGACTCTGACAGTGTAAGAAGGATAACCTGTTCCGTTGGAGTATAAACCCCAATTATTATTATAATTTAATGTGTTGTATTTGATTATTTCAACGCGCACGAAATCATGCACTTTTTTTTATTATTCAGATAAGCCTTTAATATTACATAAATCAGCGATGTAGCTGTAAATGGTATTAAACTGAACCACGGGGGCTGAACGAAATAAATACCTCAATTTGATTTATCAATGACATTTGACATCTCTCATTATAGTCACTGTATGTCGTCGTATAAAAGTTGCCAGTGTTAGTTTCAATGTCCCACCGGGTAATGTCCCGATGTACCGCTACGTAGCCACACTGTCCTACTAAAATAATAACTTGTGAAGAACAACAGTCGTTTGTTCTTTCCAAGACGGTGGATCTCGCGCGACCGCGTCCTATTTTGTGACGTCATAAGTCATAAATTCTTTAAAGCAGTGGTGGTGCCTAAAAGTGTGTATACAGATGTGATTCTACATCACCAAATTCAAGTCACAGACTTACAATAATACCGTAACTATGTAGTTAATTAATAAATAAATTGAACAGAATTAAATTTGCGGATTTTCTACTCACTATAATATAGCGTGATGCCTTCGCCGTGGTGCTGGCTATGACTGTGTTCCAGAATGATGTTCAGTAAAACTACTCGTAAGGGAGATATTTATGCTGCCTTCTTGCCTGCATAATGTACATCATGATAGCAGCCCGGCCAAAAAGCTGGAAGCGCGCTCAAAATGCTGACATCGGTAATTTTAATTACCATACAGCACCAAATTACTCGTCAAGACAAAAAACGACGAATGAGCCCAAACTCGATGGGGTTGTGTCGTTTAATTACGGAGCACCTATTCCAGCTCCATCATCAAATCAGATCCATGTCATAATAATACTGCATTGTCAATTGATTTAAACAAATGCAAGATTTGATTACAGAGAGAGACAAACACACAGCAGACAGGTAAATAAAAGCTAGTAGGTAACGAAAATATTACCCTTAATAATGCTTAAAAGCAATTTACTCCTATAGATGCACTTTAAAAACTGAGCCACCGATGCATTTTAAAATTTTCCGTTGTGTTAATAAATGCTCATTCACGTTGCTTATTTCGCTGCTTCGTGTTTGGGTAGCTCTTCATTTATTTAAGCCAATCCAATGGAGGAGTTTTAAATGGAGTATTTTTTATTGCACGTTAAAATTTGTGTGAATGCCGCTTTTAATTATTAACTGTTAATATTATATTTTGTTAATATATGAAACTTAAGGATAAGAACCTTTAATAGTTTCAGTTATTATAATTAATAACCAAATTTGATTATTTGGTCTAAAACACCTAAAAATAAACTACTGAAATTTTTAATTTTAGCGCGTACTTTTACCCCATTTTTGCTCAATTATAGATATGGAACAACTAGGTTTTTCTTTTAATTATGAACATACTGTACTTGATTTTTTAATGCTTATATTATTACACGAATTCTACCAATTTTGACATTTTGGATTAGGTAAGTATTTTATGAAACACCACAATTTTATTCAAAAACTCAAGATCTAAACTCTCCTAAACTTATAAAAATATAAAATTAAAAAATTATACAGTAAAAGTGTAACAAGTCAGTGTCTATGTCAAGACTTTTTTTTTCTTTTGCATTTAATTTTAGTCTGTGTTATAATAACCTGACGTCATAAAACTCTATTAGGAAGTCCTCAATTTCCAGTCTAACAGAATGGAAAAACTCCTACGACCTCAAATTGTAAGCTCCCAATTTGCAATGATTTGTTCCCCGCCTACACTTTCAGTTCGACATTTTTAGGCTGTGGTCTTACTGCTCTGACGTCATCTATTACTATGAGGTTACACTGTGATAAATCACATCAAACTAATGTTATAAAAGTAAAAGTTTGTGGGTGAGTGTGTATGTTAGTTACTTCTTCACGCCTAAACGGTTAGACCGATTGAGCTGAAATTTGGTAAAAAAATAGCTTAGACCCTGTGCAATAACATAATATAGGCATACAGTACAGCGGGTAAAACCGTTGGGCGTAGCTAGGTTTACAAAAGGTATTTTACCCAGAATAGTAACTTGCTAAATGCACAATTTACATTCTGCTTCCTCTCTCACGATAATACCCGGTTATGTTTTCTACTCTGTGGTCACTGACGTCATGAGTCTGAGCACACTAATTTTAACTCTATTAATAAATTCAGTTAGAGATTAGTTACATTTAAATTAATCATTAGTTACCAAAAGAAACTACATTATTAAAAAAATGGTTGATATCTACTTAAAATCAATGTAAGAAAATTGTTATAATAATCATAATGTTTCCCGTGCTGAACCGGGCTAGAATAGTTCAGCTGCATCTCATCTCGTGCAGGTCGTAAAAGGCGACCAAGAGACCAATGGGTTCCACTATCAACTTGAACCCAAACACCCACAACCCGCAGTAGACAAGCGTGTGGGTCAATTGTCTAAACCCCTACCAAACCTTCCATGACTGACACAAATAGAGCACGGCCCCAAGTGCCCGGCGTCTCCAGTGGGAACGTTGCTGACGACAGTAGGCAAGCGTCCCCTGGAGCACGGGGCGCATACAATCCCCGGGCGACGTTTTCTAACTGTCAAACGACTTTGGCTAATCATACGGACACCGAAAAACTCAACATTTTAACTTTTAACGTTCGTACACTTCGTACGGAAGAAAGACTTATAGAATTGGAAAATGCACTAACACAAATTAATTGGGACATCATTGGCCTATCGGAAGTAAGAAGAGAAGGAGAAAACATTTTAGAAAGAGAAGAAAATATATTTTATCATGTAGGTGAAAGCAATAGTCAATACGGAGTAGGTTTCTTAATCAACAAAAAATGGAAAAACAATATTAAAGAATTTATTTCTTATTCTGACCGGGTTGCTGTTTTGAAATTTCAAGTGGACTCCACTAAGACGCTTACAATAGTCCAAGTTTATGCGCCAACCTCATCACACAACGACGAAACAGCTGAAATTTTCTACGACGACCTCGACAAAGCATGCGATGATCATAGAGGCACATGGACAATAGTTCTTGGCGACTTCAATGCAAAAATAGGTTCAAGAAGTATGTCCGATAATACCTCCATTCTCGGCCCTTATGGCATTGGTAACAGAAACGACCGTGGTACACGTCTTTTACAGTTTGCTTTCGGACAAAATTTAAGTATCAACAACACCTTCTTCTATAAATCAGACCAACGTCGCTGGACCTGGTTCTCCCCCGATGGCACAACTAAAAACGAAATCGATTTCAGTCTTTCCTCTAACAAACATATTATTACTAATGTAGAAACTCTCAACACTTTAAAATTTGCTTCAGACCATCGCCCCCTTAGAGTCACAGTCAGATTTCATACAAAGATTCATCGAATAAATATGATAAAAACATCCATCAAGCGCTTAAATAAACTTACTTTGCTCTCCAATCAAGATATATTCAGATTAGAACTCGAAAATAGTTTCGACTCACTTCCCGTAGATGAACATCCTGTAGATATAGAATCCCAATACCACAATATAAAAAAATGTATCAGGACAGCAAGCACGAAAATAAAAATGGAAATAAATAAAACTAAAAAGCTATGTAAAAAAACCAAAGAACTTATCGAGGAACGTCAAAAACTAACCATGTATACAGAAGACTATAGGAGAAAAGACAAAGAAGTTAAAAGAAATATACGTAAAGATATAAGAAACTATAATGTTAACACAGTAAAAACAGCTTTAGAACAAAATACTAGTTTAAAAACAGCAATCAGAGGTACTACAGAAAAAGGAAAATCTATTATAGGTAAATTAAAAGATAGTAACGGCGTGAAACACGGCGATAGAGAAAAAATACTTAACATATGCACTGAATATTACAAAGTCTTATATAGCAGTAACGACACAACCCCCCCACTATTTACTGACGCTTACTCATGTCCTGAAAATATACCTAAAATAACACCGAGAGAGGTACATCGAGCTCTAGTTAACATGAAGTATAGCAAAAGTCCAGGAGAAGATGGCATTACCAGCGATGCGTTGAAAATAGGGGAACCGATCTTATTAGATAAAATAACAACATTTTTTAATTCAATATTAGAGACAGGTTCATTTCCAAAAAACTTTTGCCATTCCAACATAATTCTTTTGCATAAAAAAGGCGACCGATCAGACTTAATAAACTATAGACC
Source organism: Hemithea aestivaria (assembly GCA_947507615.1). NCBI lineage: Eukaryota > Metazoa > Arthropoda > Insecta > Lepidoptera > Geometridae > Hemithea > Hemithea aestivaria. Next base: position 15,049,058 of record OX382336.1, on the reverse strand, counting down.
TATTAGCTTAATCTCCCATCTCTATAAAACATTTATTAAAATCATTGAATTCCGCATTTCAGGCAAACTAGATTTACATCAACCTGCGGAACAAGCAGGCTTCCGTCGAGGTCTTTCTACTACCGACCACTTACAAACTCTTAATCAAATATTTGAAAAATACCTTGAATTTAATTTACCCTTATATATTGCATTCATTGATTATTCCAAAGCGTTTGACAGTCTCCATCATTCATCAATATTCCAAGCCCTTCAACAACAAGACATAGACACTACTTACATCCATCTTCTTCAAAACATCTATCGCAATAGTACTGCAGCTGTAAAGCTGCACAAAACTGGCCAAGTTTTTCCGATAGAAAAAGGAGTCAAACAAGGAGACCCGCTATCTCCAAAACTCTTCACTGCAACTCTCGAAGAGGTATTCAAAAAACTCTCACCAAGCTGGCGGACGAAGGGCATTGTCATCGGAGAAAACAGGTTAACAAATCTACGTTTCGCCGATGACATTGTCTTATTTTCTTCCACGGCAGAGGAACTTGGATCTATGATCACAGAACTTAACATCGCAAGCCTCGAGGTCGGACTGAAGATGAACATGTCGAAGACCAAGATCATGACAAACAGCAGGAAACGTAGGTTAGAAGTGAATGGCGAGGAGATTGAATACGTCCATGAGTACATTTATTTGGGCCAATTAGTCTCCTTCCAGGCGAGACAGGATCGCGAAGTTGCTAGACGAACTGAAAACGCCTGGAGGAGCTATTGGTCCATGAAACATCTAATGAAGGGAAACTTACCACTAACCCTTAAAAAGAAACTCATGGATGTGTGCATTCTCCCTGTCCTCACCTACGGAGCACCGACTTGGTCTTTGACTGATCATCAGAAGTTCGCGCTCGGGGTTTGCCAGCGAGCGATGGAGCGCAGTATCCTAGGCGTCAAGCTAACAGACCGAATCAGGAACACCATACTGCGCTCAAAAACAAAGATCGTCGATGTTGGTCATAAAGCCGCGAGTTTAAAATGGACCTGGGCAGGGCATATCTGCCGCATGTCGGACGAGCTGTGGGCTAAACGCACCACTGAGTGGACACCCAGCATAGTTAGACGACGCCGCGGTAGGCCCAGGCGGAGATGGCGGGATGAGTTAGACTCTTTTTGCAAAAATTGGTCAGAAATAGCCCAAAACCGCAAAAAGTGGAAGGAAGGTAGGGAGGCCTTTGCCCTGCAGTGGGACGACCATGGCTAGAAATAAAAATAAAAAATCATAATGTAGATGCATAATAGAAAAAAAAACTTAAGTTCATCAGTTATTATTCTGCTTATTGAGCCGACTCATATAGCTGCATAATATTATACCTCTACAGTCTCTATGTTAACGTCACAGTAATGTATTTCCTACAGTAGACACAAATATATCTTAATAAATAAAAATGCAATTTACAACCCACAGAATAGAATAACTTTCAAACTCAATTGCAATTCTGCACTTTGCCTCGTCGTTTTCAGCTGGAGAGTTTTACTCTGTGGTTGTGACGTCATAATGGCCGTAGTGTCAGAGAGGATGCCAAGTCAGCGTGTCCCAATAATTATGAGGCTATTAACTATTAGTGCCTTAATGCAATAAGCTTGCGGTCGGTAAGCACGTTTGGATTGCGTGTTAAGACTGTATATGATATTTACTCCATATTATGCGATGAAGCTTGGTTTTCCTTGAACGGTATTAGAAATGGTTCCCTAATTTCAATAATGCTTAATATCCCAGAATAATTATAATTATTCAGATCTGAATTTTGGAGATATCTCAACATACAGATACTTTAAAATCACTTTTTAGCAATTAATAACAGCAACTAGCACTGGTAAAGAAAAAAAATCGCATCGAAATTCGTTGCATAGTTTCAAAGATCTAAGCATTTTTTTATACTAGATAGGCCTACGTTTGACCACATCCCACCTGATGGAAAGTGAAAATGCGGTCGACGATGGATCACGTAAGATGCCTAGAAATGTACCTATTCACTCGTGCCTTGAAGGTACCCTACATTGTTTAATTGTTATTGTTTATTGTTAATTAAAACGGTGCACCACGTTAACACTGACAATAATTTACATTAAAATTTAAAACTAGACAATATTTATAAAAAAAAAAATATTAACAAATCTTAAATAGAGTTTAAAAAAAAATAAGGAAATACGGAAATTTGGAAGCGACTTTATTTTATAACATGTAGTGATTATTTTTTTTATGAGCTACTTTTGAGCACCTGAAACTATACATAAAAAAACACGTTATTTGTTTCGTTACGAAGAAATATTATTTATTGTTTTCCATTTTCTTCAATAATTATGTATTATTCCTATATTGTAAACTTATGTACCATACAAAGCGACATTTTTTAAAATTTTCGCTCGTACCTCAAAGTTCACCACCGCAGTGAAAAAAATAAATTATGTGATGTAAAAACTTGGTCTAGCCTTTAATTGGCCAGAAACTTGGCACTTTAGAAGAATGGCACTTTCTTGTTTCGAAGACTGAGACTTATTTGGATGGCTAAGATAGGAGCTAGTTGGAGACACCTCTCGCTTTATCTTTTGTCCTTGTTTTTTGTTTGCAAAAAAGTGAGACGCCCGTGTCGGTCCATCGCGTCGCGAGGAAACTTTGCTGTTGACATAACTTCGGTTAATGGTTTAGCTTTGAACTGAAAGAACAGTATGGGTCATAATACCATAGTGTTCCGTGTAGAGTACCAAATCCGAGCAAGACAAAAAATAATCTCTTAATAAATAAGAAGATAGAAAAGGAAAGCTACCTGTTATTGTGACTGTTTTTGGTTGATACGCCTGTAAGAACTACTTACTCGTATCAATATCGCCTCAAAATTTTTGTTTTTGAAAAAGCAAAAATTGTCAATCGTTTTTGGAATGTCAGTTCATCTACGTATGTAACTTTGCTAGATCTATATGTCATACGTAGGTATGTTAAGGTGAATGTTTGTGAACCTAGTAATTGAACGAATCGAATTTATAATCCTTGCTTTATAATGCATAACTATTATAAAATATTATGATTTTCAAATGTAATACCTGGAATGTATAAAAAGACGAAGCTAGTCTGTAAAGCCTGTCGAGATTATTGTTATAAATAAAAGTTCAAGGGTTGCATTGTACTGCCGTAGGAATCATGAGCACTATTTTGAATTTGCCCGTTTAAACAACGCTAAAATGTGCGCAGCGTTGCAACAAATTAAACCACAAATTTATGCGTATCTTCGGGTACAAATTTTGGTGCAATGCTGTAGGTGTGGTAATCTATTTAGCATTTTCAGTTCTTCTTTGTACTTAATATTTTCATAATAATGTCCTACTTGTTCATTTAAATACAACTTAGTTGGCCCATCATAATACGTAGTTATTATAATACGTTGTAGTGTTTTTTTAGCAATATTTTAATAAACTTGGAGGTTCGTTAAACATAACATAACACATGTAATGCCTTATAATTTTTTTTTAATCATACCAAGGCGAAGCGCGGTCAAGCCGCTAGTTGTAGTATAAAATTCGTTTACGTCGTCAAACAACCAAATGTGCAAAAGACAACGAACTAAAAGAGAAGTAGCACACAATTTAAATAATTCGCAGCACGTACACCATTTTCGCACTACGCCGCGTGCCTCCAATTGCCTTATGTGCTATTGTGCCGTATGCATCGTGATTTACTCCAGTTACGGTAAAAAATACCAAAAATATTACCCACGGGCTCCTTTATGGCCATTGAATTAATTTAAATATTACCTACCTACGTTAAATTGTGCGTCGAAGCGATTTTATTAAAGCACCGAATGAGATATGAAGATGAAATGACGGACTCGAATAAAAAACTCGTAAAATAAAAATATGGTTTCCACTAAATGAAAATGTTATTTTATGTTATTTTGATGCTAAGCGGCACTTGAAGGAGCTATTCCAGCTGCTTTCTAAAACGAGAGTGTTGCTTGAATTTAATCAGCTTTAGAGTTTCTTAGTAAGAGTTTAATAGGATTCAATGGGGTAACGATTGGGTTGTGATTTTCAGGAAGAGATTGTTTGGAGTTATAAACAAGTGTTCTTTACTGCTGTAGTAGCTGTAGTATTGTTAGTTTGTTTTTCTCAATAAAGGCATTTGCCACTTTAAAAAAAAAAACAAATTTAATCACCATACCAGAAAACATAAAAACTAGTATTGTTAATACTTTCTTTACCGGAAATTTCCTTAAGAAAGGTATTTACCTAATTTTGTTTAAAATTTTATCTTATCATATAAACAAACTATTCTGTTTAAAAAAAAATTAGATAAATGGCTATTGATTTTATGAACAACTAGCTGCTACCAGCGGTTTATCTGCTGTGTTACTATGTCTATGTGTTATTTTAGGGTCTAAGCTATCTCTATACAACATTTCAGCTCTATCGGTCCACCCGTTTAGGCGTGAAAGAGTAACAAACATACATCCAGGCATCCATTCTTATCAACTTTCACGTTTATAATATTAGTAGGATTATTTCATGAAGTATTCTTACAGTTTACAATTTTAAAAAGTCACAGATTACGGGAAATTCTTCTACACCGTAATTTGCTCATTTTAGGTGCAAAAACATCAGAACAAAGGCGTAACATACTCGTAATTTCTCATACGAGATTTTAATATTGAGGCACAAGTTTTGGCGATATATATGCAAATAGGCGAACGAGAGCCTGATGTTCGCTTGATATTAAAAATACACCGGCTGATTATAATCGCAGTGTCATTTAAGACTTCGAAACAAAGACTTGTGTTACACTTAAATTAAAAGGATTAGAATATTGAGTTAAGTTTTCAGGCTGGCTACGTACCAAGTTGCAATGCAATTGGTTCTGTGGAGAGCGACAACCTTATTCATTAATATTATAATATTAACTCTCACCTATTTGTACCTATTATTATAACAGTAACCCACGATATTACTGGGATACTTAAATACAGTAGGTCTTCAGCCATTTTAAAAATTAACGCCTTTTTCACCTTTTGTACTCCGTCAGTGCTGGGCAACATGTTCTGCATTCTGGGCTAAAACCTCCCCTATCTTTCATGTCTCGCTTTGAAGTGTGTTGCGCTTATTAAGTTATTAATCAATTAGGGCTTATACTCCAACAGAACAGGTTACCTTACTTCCACTGTCAGAGTGAAATCACAATTATAGGCTGTGTGGCCAGCCTATATGTTGCAGCTTCAGGTGGCCGAGATTACTATAGGGCCTGCAACATGACCTAACGACTGCCTCCTACATATCTTATAGGATAACAGCCGGGACGCACATTTTTACGTGACTTCCAAAACATGGTAGCGTCCAGGTGAACTTTTTGCCACATACTGAGATTCTAACCCAGGGTCTCCGGATTAAAAGCCGGACGAATGACCACTGGGCTACGGACGCTATTTTTTATTGATACGCTTTTGTAAGAACAAAAGAGTAGTATAAAGTAGTTGTAAATTTAACAGCAAAGAGAATATTAATGCATTGCAGACCAGGATAAAATTGCCGAGGCTTTAAACAAGTGGCGTGGTTTCCACTCAGGCAGCGTTGGGTTAATCAGAGGCCTGTTAAAATCGATTTAACAACTTAATAAGCAAGTACAAAGTCACTGTTACACTGAAGGCTTTAAAAATAAAAAATAGCTTTTATTATTTACCGGTTGACGTAAACCATTTTCAAATTGCAATTGGTATCTACCAAAATGTTTCTACCGTCTATGAAAATGAATTGCAATTTAATAGCGGTCGAACTCCACTTAATTCGATTACTATCCAACGCAAACACAATCAGCGGGATAGTGGCATGGAAAATAGCCTTAGGCTAAAAAATCGTACAAAAATTTTTGATGGCTTTATTTAAAATTTCAGTAGAAAAATATCAGGCTACCTGTGGATTATGTTTGAAATTTGGATGAATAAAATGATACATAAATTAATATTTTCAACGTTGTTGCCAATACAATGAACGGATAAACGTACGAGGCAGAATTGAACTTTTTCGTTTTTGAAAAAAAAAACTGAAAACCTATGTAATGGCTATATTAATTATTTATGAAATGAGAAAATGTCTAAATTATGACTTCTAATAATGACTGAACCGATTGCGCTGTAATTTGACGCATAATAGATCTCTAAAATAACACATCGCATTTCTAAATAAAAACTCTATTATTCAAAAAGTTTTTTTTTTGTAATTACAAATTTATCTACGAGTATACTTATTTAAAATATAAAAAAATGAGTTACTGGAGTATTCATTTGGGAGTGCGATATTATAAGCTATATATCAGCTAGTAAAACTTTTGGGTATAGCTAGTGTTCCCCATAAAAATGACAAAGCTGTTCGATTCATAAGAGCTACACGTAGCAACAAACCATCACATTTTACTCGTATTATATATCAATCCTTCTTCTCCCAAAACATATTTTAAATCGACACAACTCGTGGACGCGAGAGCCTCCAATCTGGGCCCGAATTGTTTCGCCATTTTTTATCCCCTTTCTCATGTCGACATGCCTCAGGAATTGTTCATATTATTCCGACGGTTTGACAATTTTTTCGTTGTTTTAATTCTTGCCGTTAAATATGCGGAGTGCAAATAATGTGAGTTGTATTACCGCTTGACTTGTTCTCGTAGCTTTTTTGATGTAGCTGTTACGGTATTTTTTTATAACTGAGCCAGTTTTTCATGGGTTTTAAGTCAAAATATGTATTTTAAACGACTGCCTGTATATATCATGTTGAGAAGCAGCAATATATCCTGTTGAGACGCTTAAAACATCTCTACTTTTTCATAGCCTATAATATTATTACTATAAAATCATTCATGAAAATTGAAGGTGGTAAACGCCCAGATGCTTAAAACTAAGAAGTTACTTCAACGTCAGATATCCTAAAAATCAAAGTCCCCGGTAGGTGGATAGGTTATCCAATAGATTAAAATTTTGACGGTTACCGAAAATTTTAAGAAAATATACGCACTTTGCAGAGACAAATTAAACAATAAGTACAGGATAGTATACTCTTAGATAAAATTCGAATCAGCGTCTTTGAGTAATCGGTAGAGTTTTTCTTTTCATTGAGTAGAGGTAGTACATACATAAAATACCTCCTGTTTTTAAGTTTTAAAAAGGCTTTCGTTAAACGAATAGTGCGAGAAGACCTATAATAAAACATCTTCTACCCAATCGACTTACATCGAGAACACTAGTTTTTCCCAGTGACTAATAGGTCAGAAGTCACTTGAAGTTCCGAGACATTCTCTATCATTGTGCGTCCTTTTTTAACCCTGTCCCGGATTGTAGCCTCACAACCCGGGGTCGCGTCCCGTATAATATCTGGCTATATTTTATATCAAATGACACTCAACGTGTTTAGAGCACGTTTCATTTTTGCTAGTGTACTATGTTTTATTTGTAAGTATTTTTACGCTATTAGGTTAAAGATTGTATTGAGTTGTTGGAGAAAATATAAGGAGAGTTAGAGGAAATAGAGAACTACGAAAGAATTGGTGACTTTTGACAATGACGACATATTTTTATGGTGTATTTTATTTATTAACATTTTTTTTTTAATAATAGAAGACGTAGCTTAATTAGACATTGTGTTTTTCTGGGAACAAAATCCAACCAAATTTAAACCACATCAAATAATGGCAAAATCGCTATCTGATATTTAGTTATTTTACACTTTTGTAATGTGCAGATTTTTGTGATGCAAAAAAGCAAGTAATATTTATTTACAGTAATTCCATTATCACATTCCAGATAGATAGATATTCACTTAGAAATTTTTAAGTTATGCCATCCCAAATTGCAAAATAACTGAATTTAATCCAGTTTTAAACTAAATCACTAAATCAATCCGATACCTTCACCTATCCAAACTGAATTTCATTCGAAACAAACAGTCTCATAAATAACTCTTCACGTCAAACATATCTGTATTTGCGTTTTAAAATTAAAACTATTCCGCTGATTTTTAAATTGTTTCTATCTATTTGCACACGCAGTATTTGATTTATTGAATATCTGAAATTTATTTGTCGATAAATAACTTTTTTTTCACATTTGTGTTGAACAAATTGAGCGTGCATTTATTTGTATAATCTGTGGAATTTTTTGGAACTATTTTAACTAGGTATAGTGTTTTTTGTGGTAAGAAATTTTAAATGCTTTTAGGCGTTTTTAATTTGTGATGTATTTTCCATTATATGTAGGTATGTGGGGGGTCGGCCAGGTTTAAATTGCACTTTTCTGAAAAGAAAAACATACTGATGTTAAATAGACTTAATACAAATCTCATAAAGTTACAAGTGGGTTAATCGTCCATCTTCCGTCCTCCATCTTACCTTAGAATTTTACGTTCATTATTTAATAATATTTTTACCTTATCACAAATCTAAATATCCCGAACCGTCTGCCGTAAAGTTAACAAACATGTTTTTTCCTCAATATTTTTATAATTTATTTCGTGAGACCATTAAATTTCCGGAGGCTCGCTGTTCCGGAACCTGGTAACCTTAACTGTTGACAGATGTCTTCACCTAAAACTTAAACCGTTTAAAAGGGAGCTGATAAGCTGGTTACATAAAAAGAACTATTATTCAATCAATGAATTTCTCATATATAAACTATAATATAATAATATTGAATTTTGACAGATATATTTTTGTATTTTATATTATTTTGAAATTTAATCGAATACCATTGAGATAACTATTGACATTTTAATAATTGTAACCGACAACATTTTATTTTATTTTTGCTATGTTTAATATAATTTTGACTTAATATTGTACTGAATTAATTTAACATTGCATGTCAAGTTAATTTGGCAAAATGTGCGCACATTTATTTATTTTTAAGACCTTATTATTGTATACACCACATTTTATGCAATAAATATTTCTATTTCTATTTCTATTCTATTTCTATTTCATTTAACACTGAGCCCGGTCTTTAGGCAGTTGTCCCACCGGCAACGATGAGCGAGCAACGAGTAGAGCTAGAATGTAGATACGAGTTGGCGAGTGGCGAGGAGCGAGTGTTTAGTTCCGATAGTTGTGTAGCTCGGCTATAAGCGAGTGTGCGAGTGAGACGAGCGATTACTCGCACTGTAGAGAAATGACCGCTGGTTCCTCGCTCGGCGTGATTTCTGATTAAGCACGAGTATCACTATGAATGTGAGTGTTACCTTTCATAGATTTTGTTGCTCAGCGACAAGCTAGTGAAGCGAGTCCTCGCCGGCAGTGTGAACAGTCAGCGATCAACTATTTGTATATGCATCTCTTTTGTTTACACAGAATGTAATATCTTTGTACGTTTCCTGAGCGAGAAATAGTTACTCGTTTTCTCGCCTTTGGTGGGACAGGTACCTTATGCCGTGGATAAAGAAGGATAACCCGGTTGTGTTTAGCCAAAATGAAATTGTGTTTTTGGTTACGGTGAGTTTTATTTTGAGTCGCACCAATTTTGATGTCGAGATTTTCCGCGTATTGATGATCGTTGTATATTTTGTATAAGCGTGATAAAATTGAAAGGATATATAATATGATTTCAAAGGAATTTTTGTCGTTGTAATGTGATTTAAATTTTAATTAAATGAGTAATATAATAATTTTATTAACTATATGCTTGCTTTGAATAAGTTTACACTTCCTACTATGTGGGATGTAGGCAATCCTAGGTCAATAATTTAATATAAAAAAAGCCTAGGTGCGACGTGTATTTAAATTTTATAACTTGAAAACCATTCGACTGATTTTGATAAAATTCGAAGTTGCTGGAAAGTATATCCTTTGTATATATACATTACGTAACAATAATAATTATCTTAGCACTTTTAGTTAAGAACAAGGTCGTCTGGTAAAGTCTGTAAAAGCACTAATGAGTCCAAACAAGTTTGGAGGTCATGGAATTTGATTAAAACTAACAAGAAAACATTTTCTGTTAATAAATTAGGGCATAATAAAGTAAGAAAAACTCAACTTTGAAATGATCGGAATAATTTTAAAATTTATCGCAAAAAATCACGTCTTTTACAAAATAAGTTAGTACATTAAATTATAATATACTACGCACTATAATGGACCCTAAATAGTCTGAAATAAATGTTATTTTTTTATTTTTAATGATACATTTCTCAAATATTCCTCAACAAAATTGTGAATAATATTTTATTTAATTTTTGCGTTTAGCGTATTACTACAGATTTTCATCTAGGCAGGCAGTTTAGTCTGATTTTCTTGTTCAGGATGAAATACGGCCAAACTATCGACTAACAGTGGTCGCTATCTGAGGGACTACGACCAGTGGACCAATTTAGATAAAACAGTCATTTAACTTCGGCACAATCTGACAGCCTATGTTTGTTTTGGTCGATTAACTACCACTAAATAAAGAATATGGAGCAATGATGAGAATATATTGTGTGAGGAGGCATAAATTACTATTATTTCTTAATTATGTTCGTATCTATAAAGTTCTGACGTCAAGTTTTGAGGTTGAAAACCTAAAATCTTATAATATGTGATTTAAATTAGTAAAGTTATTGGATTCTGATGTCAGTTCTGATGTTGGTATAAAACTGATTTTTTTCACCTCAATAGCGGTTACATTTTTGAGCCGTTTGGGGTAGAGACTTTGGGTCCTTGGGGTCCGGGAGCTCACCGCATTTTCCAAAATTTATCTGAGCGCTTGGTCGAGGCGACGTGTGACCGGAATGCTGGGGTATATTTGGCCCAACGTATAAGTATTGCCATTCAACGTGGCAATGCTGCCAGCATTCTAGGCACTCTGCCAACTGACAGTGGTTTGGAGCACTTGGATTTTCTGTAGATCGGCTTGTGGCCGATCTGTGGTTAATAAAAGTGTTCTTTACTGCTGTAGTAGCTGTAGTATTGTTAGTTTGTTTTTCTCAATAAAGGCATTTGCCACGACAAAAAAAAAAAATATTCTTATATCGTAACGGTTTATCATTTATTTTCGAGCACCTTTTCTCCAACTATAGATCTCCAGTAAAAATCTTATAATTTCACAGCTAGTTTAATTGTTTGTGCACATAAGTGTACCTCGGCTAAGTAAAAATAACCTGGGTGTACGAATAATTGTGTGATAGTAATAATTTTCATAATATTCGCCTGTGCTGAATAATAAAATAAATGTTATAAGCCTATTCGAATTTTGTATTTATATCTAGACAATAATTTCAAATAGTAATCCACATAATAATAATATTTACAACTATTTTCCCGTTGTGCAATCAAGCGTTACGCCGATGGCTCTTTACAGCCGAAATTACAGTTCAAATGTGATACGTGATTATTTTCATAATTAAAATACTCTGTCATTTGAGATTAATCAAATTGATTCGGAATTCTTGTGGGTTGGTTCGTTTTATTTAGGACAATGCCTATGTAATTCAAACCTATAAATTAGTACACTGTAATCCCTATTTTCTATTTGTATTATTCGACAACGAGAACTCATTTTGGAGTTCAAATTTCAGAAAATTCAACGTGTAGACAATATTTTTATGTTTTATTAAGTACTAGCTGCGTGCAGTGGTTTTACTCACTGTATTGTAGCCTATGTATTATTCCAGGGTCTAAGTTATCTTTGTACTAAATTTCAGCTCAATTGATCCACCCGTTTAGGCGTGAAAGAGTAACAAACATTCATCAAGACATCCATTCTTACAAACTTTTACGTGTATAATATTAGTAAGATTAGAGAAATATGATTTTTGAATATTATTATTATACAAATACGATAAAAATTAAGTTCCTTCTTGCATTATAAATGGATTACACTACGGTATTTTGAAATAATGGTTTTTGTTTTATTTTACTAAATATTTTAGTTCAAATTCTAATTAAAATTAAAACCTTTAAAAGCTATTCTTAGTGTAAAGTTCAGCAAAAGTTACAGGGGATATTTGAAGGAATATAACAATCATGGTGATTTTTTCCAAATAAAATATAGGAAATAACCCCGACCTACATGAGCATTTACGACGTCATACAGTATTTAATCGCACTGTATACTTTTTATGAGAATCTATATAAAATTATATCATAAATTATATAAACAGTATGTGAACTGGATATTTATTTAAAGCTTATAATATACACTTTTTTATACCAGATAGGCCAACGTTTGATCACATCTCACTTGTAGGGATATTCTGACTTATCTGTTAGGGAACCGAATCGAAAACCGAATTGTCAAAAATGTATGATGTATGACGTATTATTAAATCGATACGGCGTAAAGCCCATTTCACACGTCGCTATATAGCGCTATATAGCTTCACATAGCGCGGCATAGCTTCAGTACAAATCGGCATCCGTCACACACGTAGCTATAAATGACATATAGCGCTATATCGCGCTATAATTTACAGTTGATGCGTAGAATCCGCCATTTTTCATTTTGACTAGGTGATAAAATGACTAAGCCCTTTTGTATTACGGAGACAAAAGAAAACAAACTCATATTACCTACGCGATATATTAAACTAAATAGAAGCAAATGCTTAACCGCTGTGTAACAAATTAGAAAAAAATGTTTTTTATTTTTATTAAATATTTTGTTGTGTTTACAGTTCTTTGTGTTAGTATTTCGAAACAAATTAATTTAATTTGTATTTTAAATTTCACCTCCTATTTACTTGTAATAGATGCTCATATTATGCATAATGATTATTTGTCCGAATAACTGAAAGCTTTGAATACCTTGCAGTAGACTTTCGCTTAACCGGCTAAGTCATGCTACAAAATGGCTACGCATTTTTTTTTTATCTAGTTCAAATGGAATTTGCCAAATTGTATGGTTTTACAGCAACATGGCTGTTGACATTGTCAATTTTGAGTCTTATACAGGACGTGTGAAAAAATTCATGTTTTTTTTTCACATTTTTAAAAAGTACGTACCAGGAGTTTGCCATGGTTTTTTTTTTACAAAAGTGATTGTCAGTTAAAACTGTAATACATAATGCAAACACATTGTTTCAAGGGTTTTGTAGGTACCTCTAAAGAAAAAATAAATAAATCATTATTTTTAGTTTTTTTTCGACATTTATGCTCGGAAATGGATCGTTTGGAGTTCTTCTCCTTGTCCTTGTCATATTCTCTATTACTGGGAGTCATGACCCCTCCTTTGTAGGATTCGATTTCTGATGATGGAGTGCTATCTGGGTTGGTTGGATGCGATTTTCATGGCCAGGAGCCACGAGACAACAGGACAACAGCAACAGCGTCATCTTAGTCGAGCACGGGGCAGGCTGAAAATCAGCGCTGTGCAGGACCTCCCTGCCCAGAATTATGCTGAGCCTATTCCATTTATCAGTGTAGGTACCTATTGTTTATGTTGTTTTATTATCTTCTGTTCGTATCTCATACTAACATGTCACTATATTTATGTATGTGTATAATTTTTCATGTATGTACTTTTTGGAACTGATAATAAATATATTTTTATCTTATCTTATCTTAACAGGAACTTCGAGGGTGGTGCGGATCTGATCTGACCAGCACATAGGACCGCCTTGGGACCGCTTTCCTTTGATTTTGCCCGAAACAATGACCATCTCTAGATTTCCATCCATGCCATTTGGCCAAAGTACTCGAGAATTCTCTGATAAAGTCGGTCAAATCTAACTCAAATTGATCTTATTCGATGAACTCTCATACTTTTAGTAAACGATGATAATTTCGAATAAAGTTTTCTGGATTTCTTGATACGTCAAGAAATCCAGAATTCGTTGAATCGTCATTTTTTTTAAATTATACCAGGAGCAGACTGGAACGAAACCAAAATCAAGGAAAAAAGAAACATCCTTTATGTAGAAAAAATTGTCAAATTCATTTGTTTAAGTAGTGTTGGGGAATCATTGTGGAACTATATGCAATCAAGTGATTGAATCTCCGTTCCTACTTCTGGTACTCCTGGTACCTACTTCCTAAAAAATATTAACTAGCTTTTAACTGATGAAAAGTGGTCTGTTAAGCACAAACGTGCGTGCATATATGAAAGTGCATAAAATAGACCCCGCATAGGAAAAAAAAAACTGTTGTGCCCTTTTTGAAGACTGAACCACGTTAATATTAAGAGAGAAGAGAGATAGAGAGGAGCAGCGGTTACAGATTTCCAATTTAAACGCCGTATTTTTCCCCTTAAGAGCAGATTTCTGGACTAATAATATTTTATACGTAATTTTATACGCAACATGTTGATAACATTTTTTCATACAAGTATGTGGCAAGTCCAACTTGCACTTGTTTGTTTTTATTTTGAAATAATTTAAATTTTCTTTATTTTTCTATTAATAAACCTATTCTAAATGCACTCAAAGCATTCATTGACAAGTTATTCCAAATATTTGAGTGCGTTTGTAAAGAAGAAAAAAGTAGTCATTAATATCACTTGATTTGTGAAAAAAGGAATGTTAATGTCACTTGATTTTATTTCAAAGATCGACTCAAGATTCAATCACAAAGAATAAACTATTAAAAAATATAGTTCCGATCAGTAACCCGGCCATCACTAAAAATAATATAGCACGGCATAGCGAGGTATAGCAAGGCCTTGCGATACGATACTATATGGTACCAGGAGTCATATAGCAAGATATAGTATAGCGCCGTGTGTAATGGGCTTAATATGTCATTTCATACTTTTTGATAATTTGGTCTTTGGTTCGGTTCCCTAACGGATAAGTGGATAGTCTGCTGATGGAAAGTGCAGATAAAACACGCGAGATGTTTAGAAAGTTAAAGATTGTGTTGTGCCCTGAAGATGTCAAAGTTGTATTGTTCGCGAAACACGGATGATGACAATGTGTGACCAGTTCTCATTTAAAAAATTGAAGCAAAACGCTTGGAAAACGCATTTTGTTTAAATTAAACATCAAATAGGCGTAGGGCGTAGGGTTAAACCCCTTCCTAGAAGGCTTCATTAACACTCATCACCGTGTTTCACACGGTCAGAATGACCACATGTCAACATGGTTTTGTCCAGTGAATGGTAACTAGCCACGGCCAAAAGTTACTACCAGTATAACGAGTGGAAAACCGCACATTGCATACATTTTTATTAATTTTTTAATGTAATGAAGTAGAAGACGAGTAAGACGCTCTTCGATGTTAAGAAATAACGCTGCCCATAATCAATGCAGTGTTACGAGTACTTAGGATTTTTTTTCACAATGATGTGAAATTCAAGGAACACTGCACCAACGCTTCTTACTCAAGAGTCATAAGATATTAAGACTCCTTAGCTCAGTAGCTACAGTGCCCTCCTACCGAAGCACAGTAATGTTTGCACATCACTGCTCAGGCGGTAGAATAACTGGCACTGGCATAAAAAATTGTGACATAGTATGTAATTGCCTAGTGCGATAAGACCGCCGATTGTTAACCTACTTCATAACATAATATTATAGTAATAAGTTCTTTTGTATATTTTTGGTTTGCAATAAAGCATTATTCTATTATATTCTATTCTATTCTATACGACATAATTGTTGACTCTTTTATTTCATTTCATTTGTCTAATATTTAACTCAATTTCTGTAACATTTCCATTTTCTTACCCTCGTGTTAGATTAATATTTCTGAAATTGTAAATACTGCAAAATTCATAGCAAAAAACAACAGTCTGCCCTTACTATTTGCACAGTATACGCCATTTTTTCAGACAATACACGAAAATGTTCCCGTTCCATCAGCGAGCAAGTTGACATAAAACAAACATACCGTATCTTTATGTGTTTATCATTGTTCGAATGTTACCGTTGTTCATACAAACTTGATTGTAATTTTAACAGAGGGAGTATCTTGTTTTTATTATGACAACTGTTTTGTTTATAATTTTTGTGTTTACTCGTTTATGGTGTAGTCAAATGAACGAATGTGTAACTGATGGGACGGCGATATAAAGCGCTTTTCACACTCAGCAACTATTGTAGAAATTGAGACTGGAATTTGAAATTATGAGCAGCGTTATCTCTTACCATCAGGAGAGCGTCTTGCTCGTCTTCTTACTTCGTTGTAAAAAAACTAGTTGCCAGATCATTGCCAGTGCTACCAATTACTAATATGGCGAATTTAATTACAAATAATATTATAGTGCCATTGTCCGGTTGCCCAAGAACAGGTAGAGAGTCATGACGACGTTAGTACCAAGGTGCCCTGATGTTCATTGAGACTCTCTATAGCCCAATGTAAAGGCAGCCTTAGCTTCCTCTCAGGAGCACACAGTTTACTTAAAAAGAAAACTAAATATTTTGCTTTACGTTATATTGCATAATTTATTGTAGAACAAGTAACAGGTATCAGCCATAATTTTGACTTGACAAGAACATGAGGCATGCGCTGAGAATAATACATAGGAATAGGCCATATTTATTCGGAACACATTCTCTTTTGCTTATTTATTCATAAATCGTTCGTCGGCGTACTTTAAATGCTTGCGTTATAAGGGATACGTAAGTGACAGATGGGTAAGTAAGCTTATTGAAACATACGGTATTTCGTTAGGCTTCGAAAGAAAAATGAAACCTAGAAAACGGAATTCAATAAACTAAAACAGTGAATATACCTCTATAGAAATGTGAATTACTATTATAGGTAATATTATGTAACAAAATGCTATGTGGACGCTGTATCCCTATAGAGTGGAACACTTGAACTTTAAGATAGTTTGATAACTCTTTATTTAACACTACAATTTTATTTCTATACGTTATAGATAAGTTTTTAATCACGATCCCGCGTGATGTAAAGCGATGATGCGGCCGAAGACTAAACCGCGAAGGCGGAATAAATCTCTCGCTGGTAAATTACTATGTGCATACACCACTAAATAATAATATCGACACACTCGGTCCAGCCGTGGAGCCGTTACTAGGTAACAAAAACAAATACTTTCACATAATTTATAAAATTAGTAAGACTAAGAACCAAAATCATAACCAAAATTATATTTTCAAAATTGGTTTAAAAATACCCAACATGTATATTATATTCCAAAATCATGTCGTCAAATGGACTCTTCCTAAGCTCTACAAAGTCCAAAACAAGTGGTGAAATGGACTCCTCTCAAGCTCTACAAAAAACAAGAACCGTTTAGTTGTGCAATAACTTGTGAGAAACTTAATGTGTTTTTTACTGTAGACATGTTTATCATGAGAAAACACCACTTAATCCTACATTAGGACACATGACGAGGGTGCCGACAGGGCCGGATTCAGGAAGGATTTTGCCAACGGGTATGTATAAATTATGATACTTTTAATATGTATTTGTGATATGTTTTTGGTGTTGACGTGCAGATTTGACGACAGGTATAAATTAACATGTCTATGCTGCTATGTTTGTCGCTCTCTTGCATTTAAATATGCTGCTATATTTTAAGAGATATTTTAATTACATTATGTTGTTATACTTTGTTTACTTTAATCCTTTATGCGAGATGAGATAACAAACATATACATATTTTCGCATTTAAATGCATCTAGACCATTTTTTGCCCTAGATCAAATCTATCTATCTGGCTTTGTGCCGAATTTCAAGTTAATCCTCAAACTATGTGTTTAAGATGAATCAGTTATTAGTCATTTTGCTTATATATTTTGTAGGACTACAAATTGTTTAAACTGACCCATAGATTTAAAAAAAATGGAAAGATGCGGTATTGACGTTTCTGACATGGACCGATTTAATTAAGCTCATGGGCCTAATTTAAGAGCGTGAAATTGTCCCTAGCACAATTTTACTTTGACACTTTCCGATCCAACGTGCCCAAGTTCAGCGTTTATGATAGCGCTATGGCGCATCTTTCCATTTTCTTTTAATCTAAGAACTAACTATATTTGTGATTAGTTATAGTGTGTATAGTTGTGTTGAATTTGATATAAACGAGTTCTCATGATGTTAAGCGATACACCAGCTAATTACACAGATGTTACCCAGATCATAGTTCCACGCAATACTGCACTGCACTCATCACCGAGACATAAGATTAAGCCGGGCGTGACCTAATTGCAAAGTTCCGAGCTAAGTCCGGCCCAGTACTTGCATTTAGTCATCTAGTGTGTAAAAGCGTATACATCACTTCAGCTAACTGTTTTTGACGGGCTCGCGAGTCTTGTTTATTTTCCTTAAGGTTCGTTCACAATGGAGCGTTTCCACGTTTACGTAGAATTGCGCTGAACTGAATTTATGGCCTCGCAACCTCAATACGTGTGTTTTCACGATTCAATGAAAGAACGAATCGAATGTAGTCACCAGAATTAAATGGTGAAATACAAAATTTCGATACAACTCGGGTGATTTTTTAAACAAATTCAGAGTTTTTAAAATGTGATTTTCGTGTGGTATTGCATATTTACAATTTAAACGAGAATTAATTCGTATTCGCTGTTGTTGGAAGCTATATATTATACTTATTGAAAATAATAAAATGACTGTTGCCTTATACAGAATTAATTCAGTAAAAGAAGAATTGTGGATCGAAAAGTCGAAAGCAGAAAAACTAACTTAGTAACTTTGTTTGGACTAGTTAGGAGATAAACATACTAAAAGTCCCCACCCCTCCGAGTTGAGCCCGAGGGGGGGAGGCCAAAGAAGGTCCCATTTTTAGGTTTTTTGCTTATATGTCAAAAACTGTGCGTTGTACGATATTTTGTTGTGCTACATTATTAAACCTCATAAAATTTTCTACAACTTCGGCTTTGACACTTTTTATCTATCTCCAATCGTTGTCCAGCTATGAGCTTCCAAACATGGTCTATTTTGAAAACGCTTAAATTAGTTTTCCATACAAAGTCAGTAAAAAAATCTTACAAATAAAATTTGATCAACTTCTGGTTGTCGTATCATAATGAAACTTTGCAAATGTCTAGAAATCTGATGACAATTTAATAATCTGGTACTACTGAGCTGATGTGATGATGGAGCCAGGAGGTGTCTACTGAAACTCATCAATGGCTATTAGTAACACATTTAAAAGAAAATTGTTTGAAATGCTTCTGACAAAATGTTATTATTCTGTTAAGGATTTTTTAAATGACAATAATCTCAAATAATTATCTTTATCCAATTTGTTTGACTTTGTATGTAATAATTCACATTATATGAATAATAACTAATTTTATAAATTACAATTATTGAATTCCATATTTGTACGCCTGCTAAGGCAGAATTTTGATGGAACCTATTAGTTTTAAGATCTTATTTATTGTACCAAAATTCTGACAAATAAATTATCTTATCTTATCTTAGTAAAACCGGCGAGTTTAGGCTCATTACATTCGGATTGGTGAGACGTAGGCACCTCCTGGTCCATTATCAGACCCTCGACAGCAAGTGTAATGAAAAAGTCTCATCGATTCAAATGTAATGTGCTCAAACTCGACGGGTTTACTAATAGCCATTGAAGAGTTTCATTAGACACCTCCTGGCTTCATCATCAGATCAGCTCAGTGGTACCAGATTATTAAACTGTCATCAGATTTCTAGACATTTGCAAAGTTTCATTATGATACGACAACCAGAAGTTGGTCAAATTTTATTTTTAAGATTTTTTTACTGACTTTGTACGGAAAACTAATTTAAGCGTTTTCAAAATAGACCATGTTTGGAAGCTCATAGCTGGACAACGATTGGAGATAGATAAAAAGTGTCAAGGCCGAAGTAGTAGAAAATTTTATGAGGTTTAATAATGTAGTACTACAAAATATGGTACAACGCACAGTTTTTGACATATAAGCAAAAAACCTAAAAATGGGACCTTCTTCGGCCTCCCCCCCTCGGGCTCACCTCGGAGGGGTGGGGACTTTTAGTATGTTTATTTCCTAGCTAGTCCAAACAAAGTTACTAAGTTGGTTTTTCTGCTTTCGACTTTTCGATCCCTATACCCTTTTTGGGCACTCATTGACTGGGCTAAATAGAACAATGTAGCCCAAGTTTTGAGTAGTTCTGCGTAGATGATAAGGTTTCAACGCCCCATATTCAGCTATAATATTATGTTGTGTTAGGTTTAAATTGTTCTTAGAAGTAGTAGCTAGTAGATTAGATCGAATATAAACGTATTACTAATATTATTATAAATGAGAAAGTATGGATGTGTATGTGTGTGATACCTCTTCACACTCTCGAATCGATTGAGCTCATATTTATTTATATTAAGGTAAATTAGACCAAGGAGTAAAAACGACTGAACACAGATAGTATCTATAAAAAAACCGATAAATCTCTAAGAAAACATAATATTTTAAAAAATTAAGGTTACAAACATTTTTTTTTAACCAATATTTTTCCAGAACCTCAAAGAAGGTCCAGAAAAATTGGCTTTATCATCGCAATAAAGTTCAAATGTCACGTTACATGTTGCACATAGCGAGACCGCGTCTTAACCCGTCAGCTGACCTAGCGGAGCGTGTTTCTTAGTGCATTAGGTTTTTGCTTCGGTCGCCGTTGACAGGCGGATGTGTCAGATGTAACACTTCAATATAGAACTGCTGGGAGCATTTCGTGGAACTATTCTATATTTGTTTATTTCTGTGGCAACGTTGAGTTGTAAGTTTTATTTATTTTTCAAATTATTTTGTTGTGTATAAAAATATTCAAGAACTGCGCTTTTGGTTATGTAGGTACCTGCTATTATGTTTTATTATAGGGGCTAAATTTGGTTGGATAGTGTAGTCCGACGGATCAGTGCTCATAGCTACTGAGTACCAAGATGAGGACCAAATCTGGAATTTTAAAATCCTATTGGCGCCAATCGCTCCTGGTTATTGCAAAAAATAGCTGAGAAGATTTTGTGGAATATACAACACAACCCACATTTTAGTAAATTTTCATTCTTAATTGGCAACTAAGAACGAACCATCGTATTTGGCAAATGGTTGAGTAGCAAAACTATTTTCTACAGGAACTGGTTAGGTTATTTCAGTTGGGAATAATTTACCTTTGATTCCTCAAATTAAGAAAAAATAACCTACAAGTAACTTTTAAAACAGTTAAAACAACCGGCGAGCTTATAAAAGTTAGAACACTTAAAAATAAAACTTCTATAGGAAGGAAGCGCTTAATTCAGAATCATAAAAGCAAATTATCTCGCCAGGATTCGCCGCCTAAGATAATATCCAGTGCTCTTATAATGCTCTTATTTAATCTCGTAATCCGATCAAAACTCAAAGAACGTTTTAAGTTAAGTGTACCAAGATGCATTTATGTTTAAAAAGTTCATTAAAATGCGGCGCGAGTTGAGGATATAGGTTTTATGCGATGGCTAGGGTCTGAAATGGAAAGACGAGAGTTAGTGGAACAATAATAGTACCTACTTTAACCTCGATAACGACAACATATTGTATTTGAGCCGTTTGGAGTAGAGACTCTAGGGTCTTTGAAAGCCAGAAGCTTACCGCATTTTAAAAAGCTACCTGAACGCTTAGTCGATGCGACATGTGGTTAAAATATTGGTATATTTTTGGGCCCGACGCAAACGTTTAGCATTATATAAGATAGCAATCACACTAATAAATGCGCAAGTTTGTGAGTCAGTGTGTATGTTTGTTACATATTCATGCCTAAACGGGTAGACCGATTGAGCTGAAATTTGGTATACAGATAGCTTAGACCCTTGAAAAACATATAAGTTAGAGTACAGCGGGTAAAACCGCTGGGCGCAGCTAGTACTTATATGTATATTGCTATGTAAGAAGGCAATGCTGCTTTGAGATCAATGATTATGCCGATTGACAATATAATATTTGTAATGAAAGCTTGGAATTCTAAGAATAATTTCTAAAATACGCTGAATATAGATACACTTAATTATAATTTACCTGTTATTAAAGTGATTTAATTAGACTGACATAGTTTACTAGGTCACATCTGAGATACATTTTAACTCATCTCTCTTTGCATGGAAAGGCCATGGGTTTTAATTTAAAGCGCCCGGTAACCGAGTTGTTTTGATAAAATTTGAATATGTAAAGCTCCAAGTTATTCCTTTGAATTTGGTTATTTTAATCCGTTTTTTTGTAGCATTTTTAACCAGAACTAAGAGTAGTAACTAGATTTAGGCATGAGACACTTTTTTCTGTGCTTTGGTGTTTTCTTTGAGCGGTGTGTTATTAGTCAGTCTATCTATCAGTCACGATTTCTTTTTACAAGCTTTTATTTTACGTTCACCTGTCCCGTTTTCCGAGAATAATCTATTCTTGCAAGTTAAATAATAATTTGATCCACCTTCCGGTTTTCAATTGAACTGAAATTTCGCACGCATAAATTGGATGACAATAAAATATTATTATAACATGGACCTGATTTGATGATAGCTGAAAGGTGGCCATAGGAACTCCGTAATTAAATGACGCAACCCCATCGAGTTTGGACTTTCACTTGCTACGTTTGCACGTGCTAATGTTAAATTGATTTTTAAATTAAGATTTTGGAAACTACCGTGTTATCCGACACAAAAACGACACGCCTGTCCTCACTTACTAATTTTTATTGAGATTTTCTCGGTTTCGGACTGTTACGGTGTCCTTCATCAGAATTTCACGCCTGCAGTACCCGACGATGAATTATAACGTGAGCACAGCCGTATAGCATTTGTGATTCTTATCTTGACATGATTAACACTTAAAAATCCCTAGGATTAGTCTAAATTGTAAGCGCTGTAGAAAATTATTTATTTTCTACAGCGCTTACATTTTGGACTAATACCTAAAAAACCTTTTGCATAATTTCCATATTGATTTATGACTTACCATAGATAGACCGATTTTGATGGTTTAAAAAGCATCTTCATTGCGACACAATAAAAAAATGTTACTAAGTAGTTTAAGGAAAAGACAAGCAATTGTACGACCTCATTGGGTTTTATACCATGAAAATAAACAAAAAATATGTTAACAAATAAATAACGTCTAAAGAGAAACGTATTAAATAAATGAAACCACATTCTACCCGAACCAATTTCCCTCAGACAAAATGCTACCACAAAAATGACAAACAAGTAACGTAATTCTGGTAAAATTTGTTGGAAAGAATTACAAAAATATTTCGGAGAAAACATTAATGTAATTGAATTTCCACACATGACAACGGGATATTAATTTCGCTAACAACCCGTAAAATTTAACTTTGGTTTACTCGCAATAACATTGAGTAGGTACAGTCAACTACAAAGAGATGTATCCATGTTAGTCTTACAAAATGAAGGAACTTTTAGTATGCAAAAATTATTTACCCTTATTTCGTGACATTTTCAGTATCCACCAAATCTTATACTATATTCGATTCATTTTAAATGCTATTATTATGTATCACCTAAGGAAAAGTAGTGGGATATTAATCATTGTTGCATATTAAACGAGTCGATGATAATAATATAAAGTTTGATTGCTACAGTTACTAGAAATGTCACGAACCAAGGGTAGTTCATTGTGGCAAATGAAAATTTACTTCATTTTGTAAGCCTAACATGGATACATCTCTTTGTAGTTGACTGAACAACATTAAGTTTATTTTATGTGAAGGAAGTTTGCGTGTAACCTATCACTACATAGTATAAACAATAAGTGAAATTTTAAAAATCTTTTTTAAAAACAAGCTTTTATTATTATTACCATCTAGCATCATAAAGTACTCGTCAAGACGAATCAAATGAGCCCAAACTCAATGGGGTTGCGCCGTTTAACTACGGAGTTCCTATGGCCACCTTCCAGCTCCATGTCATAATAATATTGCATTGTCATGCGATTTATATTGGCATGCAAAATTTCAGCTCAATCGGATACCGGGAAGTGGGTCAAATTAAACTTGCAAGATTTGATTACAGACAAACAGACAACAGACAGGTGAAAGTAAATAAAAGCTTGTAATAAAGTTGAATGCCCGATTTTTCTGTCCCTATGTATGCTTATATCTTAAAAACTACGCAAAGGATTTTGATGTGGTTTTCATTAATAGATAGGCTTATTTAAAAGAAAGGTTTATATGTACATATAATACATGCAGAAGAACACTAATAATTTTCTATTAAGTGCAATGGAGTGCGCGCGGGTCCACTGGTAATGAATAAAAAATGCCTTAGAACACCGATTGAGCCAAAATTTGGTACCCAAAAAAAGTATAAATACGTAAACAAAATTTGTACGTGTGTATGTATGTGTTCCTATGTAGCCTCTTTAGGAACAGATCTAGTTGAATTTTTTGAAGCGGTAGTGGCCAAGGGGTTATGTAGTGCGGATGTAAATCTGGACCACTGGGTTCGAATCCCGACCAATGACTCTAATTAGTTATTTATTGCGTTTTTTCCACTCGCTGTACTGGTGTTTGGCTAGTTACCACCCACTGGACAGAACCGTGTCGCCAAGCGGTTGTTATGAACGTATTCCAGCATATTGCTCAGTGTAGTCAGGGAGGGTGTTATCTCGCCTTCTAGGTTTAGCATGCTACCATTTACTGCCTCGTTGTTTAACATCATGCGAGATCGTGGACAAAGGCCAACCTATGATGAATAAAAAAATGCCTTAATTACAAAACCAAAATTTGGTAAACATTTAAAAAGTACCTATACATAGGTAATCAAAATTTGTGAGTGTGTATGTATGTGTGTTCGTATGTTGCATCTTTAGGAACCGATCTAGTCAAAATTTGATAAGTATGTACATTGTACATCGCTTAAATCCCAGTATAACTCATTGGTTAATTTTCAGCGAAACTATAGAGCACAGCAGTAGTACATAAGATTTTCTGTTTTCATTCCTATTTTTAAGGTAACGACATAAAGTTCATGCAAACGTAAAAAATAAAAAGGTTAGCCGATAAACTACAGGGGCGCTACATTCGAGAGAATCTAGGTTTTTAGGTTCTTTGTCAGGAAATACAAAGGTGCATTTAAGTGCTGAAGCAGGGAATGCTCTATATTCGTATTCTATTTATGAGAAAGCTGTGGACACAATGGGATGTTACTTAATTAGTTAATTGCCTTGATTTTTCAGTGAAAATGTTTGTACGTTTTTAAAAGATTAGGTTTCCAGTGAATTTACGAAAAGTAAAACGTGTTCACGTTTTAACTGGGAAAATAAGTAGTGAATAAAGTGTTGTTTTTCACTTGTCGTTCTCAAATATGGCTTAAACTAAGCTTTTGACAGGCGTTCTTGGAGAATTAAAGTCTATCGCGTATTTTGAGAACTTTTTGAGCTTTTAATTTTATGTCCATAGATGACAATCGGAGTCAATCTATAAAAAACCGCGAACATTTTTTTCTTCAAAGATTATACATGTTTGATGTATATACCTCTATGTAATGTTTGTTTGTTCCATGTTATGTAGATTCTATTTGAATTGTAGCGAAATCGGTCAAGCTGTTTTTAAGTGATACGTTAATATGTACGTTTCTGTATTATAAATTAATTAGCGAGGGTATTGACAGCGACCTTTTTTGAAAATTTTAGCTTTTTCTTTTTTGGTTTTAATTAAGTTATTTTGATTTTATTTTTTTCAAAATTTCAAGTTAGCAGAAATTTGACATACATACGTTAAATAATGTATATCCACTAAAATGATCTCAAAGCTGGTTTGACGATAAACGAACAGGAAGTTGAACCGGAAAGTACTCGAAATGTAACGATAATAATAAACTTATCAAAGGGTAAGTAAATTTATTTTCGTCCTTTGATCATAGACTTTGAAGATAAAATAAAATTGATCATTTTTATTTCGTAGTGAAATCAGGATAATCTTTCCAACCTAAATTATACATTTATAGATTTATTTATAAAAAAAAACTTCAGACACTTTTAAGCTGAAGCTCCACTGCCACGAGAGAGCGGTCGCGGTGCGGGACGAAATTTTTGTATTGTTCGAATTTGTACAAAACAAAATGAAGTTGGAACAAAATGAAGATCGCTCCCACTTTTTCGCGCCGTCCCACGTCCGTGTATCATCAGCTTTAAAAGCCGCTGGTTGCTATTTCATTTTGGAATCTTTCTCAACAATTGATCATAAAAAAATCAGTCATCATCTTCTTGCATAAAAAAGAGTTTACAAGAAGTATTTCCAAAAACACATCCAGTGTCAATCAATCGGACACCGGGAAGTGAGTAAAATTAAACTTGCAAGATTTGATTACAGACAACAGACAGGTGAAAGAAATAAAAGCTTGTAAAAAGAAGTGCTACCAAAAACTCATCCAGTGTCCATCAAAAACATCATTAAAACAGGAATCGTAATCCCAGTGCGTCCCCACCTGAATGCCAACTCATCCCGCCGAACAAACGTACCTTTAGACACCGCAGTCTCTTTGCAAATGGGACTTCTTTCATGCTCACATGCTCGGGAGCTTATTTAGTGCATGCGTTTCAAGTTTCTAGCGTTTAGAGCTAGGTTTGTTATGTTTTGCAAAATAATGCAACTTTTAAAACAAGTTTAGCTTGATACGCCTGCGTGTGGATGTTTTTTTCTTAGCGCAAGTCTACGTTGAGAAATCTATCCATGTTCCAAATTTCAACGCCATACGTGCGGGCTGTGTGTTGACAGGACAGTATCAGTCAGTCAATCAGTCACTCTTTCATTTGATATATTTAGAAGATTATGGACAGTCATCATTATCATCATCATCTCAGCCATAGGACGTCCACTGCTGAACATAGGCCTCCTCTTTGGACCTCCATACATACCGGTTGGAAGCGACCAAACACAAGTTGGACAGTAAGCAGCGCAAATCTTTGTCGTTTTTAATTAATAAAAAAAAACTAGATTTCGTAAAGTAGCTGTCTGTAACTTTGTTTAACAAACATTTTTAATGGGTATAGTTTCATGAAAAATGTGTAGTGTTAACT
The DNA here is from genome assembly GCA_947507615.1 of Hemithea aestivaria. Classification (NCBI taxonomy): domain Eukaryota; kingdom Metazoa; phylum Arthropoda; class Insecta; order Lepidoptera; family Geometridae; genus Hemithea; species Hemithea aestivaria. The sequence continues at coordinate 15,022,139 of OX382336.1, read as the reverse complement.
ACACCTTTTTCATGAAACTATACCCAACTAAGTAAATCAATTAAGTTGTTAAACTTAATTAATTTTGTATGTAGGTGACACAGACCCAATATAAACAAATTCTACTCGACAACAAGTAAAATTGCTCATGAAAATTACTAAATTATTTTGGTGTCTTAACCTCAACCTTGTAAATGGAACCTTAAATTAATTACATTTCTCGCATAAAATATAATAATACAACATGCTTAATTCTCTGCTTTCATTTTATCCAATGTACAGAGGAATTGAAGTAACGCGAAAGGTGAAAACACAATATATTAAAAAACAATAACATGGTTGAAAACCATTAACAATTCCGCTATCTCGAATTCTTTTTACAATTCAAAAAATCTAGTTCACATTTACTGTTCAACGCGTACGAATTTAATTTAGAAAATTAAAGATTTTCTTTACGAGCGTTACAGTAATATAATGACTTATTTAAAATTGTTTTTCCATAAATGATTTTTTTCATTTTACGCCGTTGTTGTACCAAATGAGCGATATGGGCTTTCAATACGCGAAATATGAAAAATTGAGACAAGCGTGCTTCAAACTAAATAATATGATGTCGTTATCACTATAATACCAGTAAATTAGTCAATACGGATTTAGATTTTAGATTTGATTTATCTTTATTGAACACCGTAAGATATTCAGCATTAAATATAATATCTAACATTATAAAAGGTATTACAATTGGCGGTCTTATCACTAATAGCGATCATTTTAAGACTGTCAGACAATGAAAGGAAAAAATCAAACGATTTTCTATTTATGCATCCTTCAAAACGTTTCAGTCAGAGAATGAAAGAAAAAAAAATTAAACGATTTTTTTCTATTTATCATCCTGCATCTTTTAAAATGTTTCTTAGTAGGCTCCATCGGCCACCAAGCGTAAGCTTATTTAATGTTAAAAATCCCATATTTTACAAGTTCGCGGTAAGAGCTCCCTGTAACTAGGTCACGACATAAATATCATACTTACACCATAAAAACAAGGAGGTGTGATGTAAGCCATTTTTCGTAACATGTAACATGTTTTACTTTCGCTGTAACAGTAAGGACTAAGAGGAAAAACGTTGAAATAAAATAATAATCTTTTTACGAGCTTAGAGTAGTGTTGCAAAGAATTCCATAGTAATTTAAAAACAAGCCCTATGAGTTTCTTGCTTGTTCTTCTCATAGAGGTGTTTTGCGAATGAGCAGTAGAGTATTAAAATAGAAAAAAAATGTAAAATTTACTTGCAAAAGTGCTTTATTGCAGTCTATACGAATTTTGAGTTTTTTTTTATAATAAAAAAACGTTAGGTATAATATTGCGACCGTTATAGACAGGTGTTATCGCTTAGGACCAGGAAGCTTGTTAGAAGCCAAATTACTTTCTAGGTTTACGTGCTTCTTATAACTAAAAAGTTTGAACTGGTAGCGCCCAACCGCAGCTACTCCTTGAAGAAGAACCTCGTACGGGATCGAAAAGGTCGGCTCGAAGCCGAAGTAAATACAAGTGAGTTTATGCCGTTTATTCACAAACTTGAATCTAAATACTCACGAATCGTTTGTGATAATAATATTGCATTTATTATTCTTCAATTACTAGAGTTACTTTTTATATAGTGTATAGCTATGTCTTACATAATAATCTTCATATTCTGTAGTAGGTATAATTTAGGGAACGTTTCTGGAGTAAGTGGTGTCGCTTGTATCATTATTACGATTATTTTTCTCTTTTTTGTGATGATACTACGAGTGTAATGGGTTTTCTTTTTTGTATTATAACGCCTTTTGTATAGAATGTTCCTATAATATTATTTGGTAATTAAGTGAACCTAGCAAAAACTTTAATTTGAATAGTTTCAAATTCTGCAAGTACTGAGACCGCTTTTAAAAATACAAATTTCAAGTTACTTAAATGAGATATTATTGATAATAATAACAATATTTGGTGTTTATACTCCAACAGAACAGGTTAACCCTACTTACACTGTCAGAGTCAAATCACAATGTATAGGTTGTGTGGCCAACCTATATGTTGCAGTTTCAGGTCGCCGAGATTACTACAGGGCCTGCAACATGACCTAACGACTGCCTCCTACATATCTTATAGGAAATAGCCGGGACCCACAGTTTTACGTGCCTTCCGAAACACGGTAGCGTCCAGGTGAACTTTTTGCCACACACTGAGATTTGAACCCTGGGCCTCCGGATTAAAAGCCGGACGTAAGACCACTGGGCCACGGACGCTACAAGATTGATAGGTAGGCTAGTGAAATTACTGGGCTGAAGAGTCTTAACATCTTATGACTCTCAAGTAAGAAGCGTTGGCGCAGTGCACTGGGTAGCACTGTACTAATTATTGGCAGCGTTATCTCTTACCATGAGCAGAGCGTCTTTTGCTCGTCTTCTTACTTCGTTGTATAAAAAAAAGTTATAAACCAATAATAAAATTATTTAACCCTCAACCACCTGAAATACGTCTTACAGACGCAAGAAAATAAAATCACTTTAAAGCCTTTGACCAAGATCTCGTTTCCAATCTTACGCTGTTAGTAGACTAAACCTAGAAGGTGGGATAAATTATTATTTCCCTTTAATAAACACCACACCGAAACATGGCTTGGCTATTTAAAAGTAGTAAACAGACAAATCTAAGCTTGCCAAGTAGCCGCTCCGTTCAAATCATCTCATTTGATCGGTTCAGTCCGATCATTGAATCAGTCCGGTGGTGAAGTGTATTATCGCCACTCGATCCTGACCGAGATCTCCATTGCTAGTACAACCGCAGAGCATTTGAGAGGGGTTGCAACTTTGAAATCTATGCCTTGCGAATTTGATCCTTTAGAGTTTGTGAGAAATTGTTTCTAGAATTTCGAGGTTGTGCCGATTCTGAAGGCGTAGATATTGAATATTCCGTTTTCTAAATGAATAATAGTTTATAACTTAATTCTGTCATCCACAATAATATTATTACTTACTAGCTGAGCCCAGTAGTTTTGCCTATGTGTTATTCCAATTACCAAATTTCAGCTGAATCGGTCCACCCAATTAGGGGAGAAAGACAACATTAAATCCAGACATCCAGACATTCTTACAAACTTTCACGTTTATAATATTAGTAAGATTTAAAAATTAAATAAACTTGTTGCTAGAAAGGTATAAATGGCAAGGAAAAATATTCTAATGGTCAAAAAAAAGGGTCGATGAATAGTTTTTGAGGTATTCTGACATCTAAAATGTATACTACAATAATTAGGTACACGAAATCACAACTTCTCACAAAGTGAGTAAATAATGATACGGCAATAATAAAGCACTTTTAGTTATTCTTTTTTTTTGTTATCCACACAAAACTAGAAGTAAAAATGTAAGAAGTAATTAGAACCTTTTTGATTACTTTTAGATTAATCTCATAAGATTAACCATAACCATAGTTAATATTAGCTTTCCTTTGATGTACAAGAATAACTAATATTTAGGGAATAGTTGCGAGAAAAGGTGAACGAACTTTTACTATAATAAGGCAAGTCAATCAACATTTCTTGGAAATTACTATGAAAGTTCCACAATAGTTTGCAGGAAAGTATATAATATTATATGTATGTTTGCAGGACTTTATAAGGATTATTATTATTTATTAAGGGAAGGGAGGCCTTTGCCCAGCAGTGTGACAAACCAAGCTGAAAATAAAATAAAAATAAGAGATTATTTATTTCCGTAGTACGATTAATAAGTTTTATTAATAAAACTTTTGTAACTGCTAGCTCTGGCATATTGCTTATGTCCATAATAGTCACAAACTGCAATTTTTACTTAAGTACATTTTCAGATTCGTTCAAAATGTTGTATAAATGGTAGAAAAGCTTTAAAAAGATATTATACTTACATTGTGCGTAATTCACGACAAATGACGAACATAAAGCTATTAATGTTCATAATACGGGCCACCCCACATTGGGTGACACCGATTCTTGAGCCAGTGATGAAAATCGTTGAAAGACAATATCGCGATGTTGCGGCGGTCATAATACATCGATACACGTCGGTTGCCGGAGGGTTATTCATACCAACCATTCATCATTTTCCCGCAAATAATAATTTTGAACGCTTTGTATACATTTTGGGCTACTTTTATGTCACTGCATTGCGTTACTAATTCTAATTCACTTCTCAACATAATAGCTCCGAATTTGCTTACGTCCAAGTATAGCCAGTAGCTACCAATTTATCTGAACCAGTGACGGCGTCGCCACTGTCGTTGTCCTAAAGGCATCTGCATGACACTGATATTTACTAGTTTGTAGTTCCGATTTCAACCACCGGCTCAGATAAAGTGGACTGTATGGAGCTGTGACTGTGACCAAAGCAGCGGAAATTGCGATCGAATAAATTTGCTTTCGACGGTCAGCGAGACGATGGTCAACATGCTAGTACAACCACTATAAAATTGGAGGCCACGCCGTTAGATTCAGTAACAATTTGCTTGTCAGGAAGGCGCAAATTTAAAATGGTTGAACTATGTTGGTAGTAAACCTGGGTACATTGACAAACAAACCCACGGGCGAACAATAGTGGAAGGTAATCTGAGTTGTATTAAATTATTGAGTTTGTAGTCATGTATAAGTATATTGTGAGCAGTTAATTTCAAGCTTCGAATACATCTAAGTAAAATCCTTACAGTTAAATAAACAATACAGTGATATAGAAGGTATTGGCGTGCTCTTAAAATTTGAACAATTGCTCTCTTACCATCAGGAGAGCGTCTTGCTCGTCTTCTCACTTCTTTGCACAAAAAAAAATTAACAATTTTTTCTTAACTAAAATAACACAATGGCACAACTCACGTCTAATATTGTCGAGAATATCTCAACCACGATTTTTTCTTAAAGGTTTCAGCGGATATTAATGATTTTCAACAGCAATAGGTATCATGATGTCAACGACTCCACCGATGAGCATGAAACCTGATCGCATGAGTGCTCAATGAAGAGTGAAAACATATCCACTCCATTATTCCACGTGAACAAACTGAAAACAAAGGGCAAACACAATGAATACTAAAACGTGCACCTGAAAAACACACTGAATTTAACTTTATACAGCTCGGTTCAGTTTTGAAACGAGTCAAAAATGACGGAATTGTGCATAGGTTATTGCTTAAAAGGGTTGCTTTTACTCATTCTTCATCATCATCATCACAGCTATAGGACGTCCACTATTGAATATAGCCCCCAACTTTAGACCTCCATATATACTGGTTGGAAGCGTATCCAGCGTCTTCCGGCGACCTTTATAAGGTTGTCTGTCCACAAAGTGGACGTGACCGTGACCGTGTGCGTCCTACGCTGCGTTTGTTAGTCCGTGGTGTCTACTCAAGTACTTTTCGACCTTTTCGGCCATTCGTTCTTCGTGCTATGTGGCCTGCCCATTGCCACTTCAGCTTTTTAATCCGCTGGGCTCAGTCATTCATTTTTTAATTATTATTTCTCACACACTCTTAGGAATATTTCAAAGTCTCAAAGTGTCACAGTGCGTTTCTATAAATGCAGAGCAGACTACTTATCGGCTAATCGCAGTGCAGGACATTTTTTGACATTTCCATTCTACCGCTGTGATTGATCAATAATATTTAAGACTACGCTTCGCTCCGCACGAGTAGAAAAAAATTGTACTGATATTATATAATTTTGCAAGATTAAGTAAATCAAGATTTTTTCTTACTCTCCAAGTCATATTTTTATCCATTATGTTAGCAATTAAATTAGACTAGCTTATGTTTGCGGCTTCACTCGTGTGGCAAAACCCTTTCTTACCTGAGGTCAACTTCATAAAACCTATCTGTATTCAACATTCAGCGGTTTGAACTATGCCTATTACCTAGTAGATCGATAACGCTGTCCTTTTAAAACAATCATATGACTGCAAACTTTATATCTCTAGTCAAAATACATGAAAACCGCCATTTACATTCGCTCCATTCATAAGCCAAGCTGCACAATAACATGTGTAACAGTAACTTTAAACAATGTTTTCCGCACCATCTATAAAACGGGATCATCTGGCACATAAAACCCCGGTTAAAAAACTAAACCATTTAGCCGGACAATGAATATCACTGTAATTCAACGCCAGTAATTTCCGGGCTTTGGACGCGGAAACCAATAGTCATCTCGTTCGTTCTGTGGGTACATGAAAGAGACATATTTATGTTTGTGGGTTTGCTTCTATGAAATTTTGTTACCAACAATTCAAAATCCTAATGTCAACATAATTCTTTCATAATAACATAATAATTATAATTTCTTTAACGTTCTCCCTCATTAAGTCTGCGTTACTTTTTTTTAATCATTATAAAGTGAGCCTGACCACGATCTCGCCTGATGTTAAGCGATGATGCGGCCGTAGATGGCAACCTAACTGACCTAGAAGGCGGGATAAATCCCTCTCTGGCTTCACTGAACATCATGCCGGAACACAGTCACAATGATCGCTTGGCGACACGGTTTTATACTCCGATTGAATAGAGTTAGCTTAGACCCCACCTAATAACACATAGGCATACAGCGGGTAAAACCGCAGGGCACTGCTGTAGAGTAATGAATAAAAAAAAGAAAAGTAGGTAGCTTCGTTATCTCAATAAAGTCAAATAAAATATTGTTGGTTGACTTATTGAAAGTCAAACGCAAAGGATGAGGATACGCCATTCCAAAGACTTCTGTATTGTGACTGAATAATCATAGCGCGCGCCAGAATGTATTTAGTATTGAATCTGGAACAAGACTGCGTTTGACGGGTTGCGGCTGCATCGAGGCTTTGTCTAATGAGAAGCATTCCAATTCCGCCGCGGTATGCCTTATTTGAATACCTATTTTCACTACAGATGCCATGTAAAGAGCTATGATATAGAAATCGTGTATAAAGGATATGAAATTCATTTATTTCGTCTAAATTTTAAAAATCTCAATGAGGAGCGTGGTTATCGCTGGCTGAAAATTCTGTGCAGCTACCTACGCGTCTTATGGTCTGCCACCATCGGTGCCTAAAGAAATAGGCTTTAGAAATAACCGTGTCCCAAAGCGGTCGGTATGGATCCAGCATCATGTGCAGTGAATCCAGGAAGTATATATCCCGCCTTCTAGGTATAGTCTATTACCATCGATGGTCACATCGTCGCGTCACTAAACATCACGCGAAATCGTAGTCAAAGGCTTACTTAAAAAAGAAACACCCAAATTTTGCCAAAGACAGAAACACATTAGCCACAGCATTTTTTGTTCGAAAAGTGACCTATTTACGTAATGGCCCATTTGCATACAGTTAGTAACACATTTAACTGAATTATAAACGGTTCCAATGACCTCTGTCACCCTTAACTTTCATAATTTCTAACTTTAACTATATGAATTGGATTTCAACAAAAGTAGTTCTTGACCGTTATGTTACTGCTTAACTATTGGTTTATTGAGGTTTTAACTGTTCTGCAGGGAGTTAAGATTTAATAGGGTTTGATTTGAATTTTGTAACATTTAGGGCCCTTTAGGAGACACGTACAGCGAGATTATCGCAATAGAATCCTAGAGTTTTTATTGGTTTGGTTTCGAGTTTTTTATGGGTTTTCATTGGTTAGTAAAGTCAATTACCTAGAAGAGACCGCTTTATACGATTAAGCTGCCCATTGTGAGCCAATATGCTAATATGTATTTTAAGCAGTAGTAACTTTAAGTACCTACCTACTTTCAGTTAAATTGGTCAAAATAAAGAGTATTTCTGTTCTAATCAACTGCTTATTTTTTAGTTCTTAATTAAGAAAATCAAGGCAGCAGTAAGAGAACACTAATTTAAATATTAAGAACATATTGGTCGCACCACAATCTACAGAAAATCTGCACAACTACTTCAGACATTCTTAATGTTGAAAAGACCTCTTATAACATACATTATACATAGTTTTTAATAATAATTTACAATACAAGATTGGACTTTCTATTCAGCTTTTCGATTTTTCTTTTATAACTGTTCTGGATTGATTTGATTTTTAAGTCTTTCATAAGAAAAAATCTGTTTCTTTTTAAGATTTATTTATTTAGATCTATAGATTTTGAATTTATATTTATTCGCAATTCTATTAGAATCAATAAAGCCGAATGTTAGTGCCATTACCAGGATTGAATTATAAATTGAGCGCGTGACAAAATTATGGGATTGCTTCTGAAACGGTTTAGCATAATGCAATCACGTGATTGGAATACTGTATCCATCTATAATAGGTACAGCTAAATTACCCATCACGACGGGGATTTACTTATTGAATTATGTCAAGACTCTTGCGTTGTACAAGATGTAATTTTTTATTATAGCCGATTTTGTTTTGTTAGGCCTCTATTTATGAAGTCACCAGGGGAACTACCACACATTTATCAGATAATCATCCGCCAATATTATTTTTGCTCTTATTGTCATAAAACTGTTTAGTAAGTAAGTATTCTAGTAGGTACATAATCTTGTAGGTACCAATAACACCTGCTCTGACAGCCGTTATCTAGATTATTCAGGATATACTAAGTCCTAATATTGTGTAAGTCAACTTGTCAATGTGTTGAAGGCGCCAGCTTTAGTTAACCGAGCTTTACCTTTAATATGTTACATTTTTAAAATTACGCATATGTACCTACTCTTTATTTAAATATAAGAAGATAAAAAAAGCTTTTCTTAAATTGTAAAGTTTTCTCTTTTCCATATTACACGTCATATACACGTCACTCTGAACTAGGTCAAAGTTCGACCTGTATTCTTACGTGTAGTTCACAAAACCTTATTTTTTTTACTCAAAGGGCAAATATTGCAAAAATATTAAAGTTCCAACATACTTTACATCCTGGAGGCAAACAAGCTATTGCTCCAGCGCCATATTGACATAAAAATAAGAAGGGTAAAAAGGTAAAGTTACCGAAATCTTTATTACGGGACCAAAGTTTCATAAAGGCTCAGTAAATAATGTACAGTAAGGGATGTATGGCCAAATTATACAAGGAGTTAAAAAGTTGGTTTTATATTTTATACCTACTGTAAGGATGCTGACACAGTGCCCTTCTAAACAGATTATCCATATTATTATGTTTATACGAAGGTACTTTTTTTTCTGGGAATTGCATTACGCATACCTGTCCTGAGCCGTTGTAACGCTAGTCACAGGGTGGTTATGTGGGACTCCCCGCCGTAGAAATCGGCAGATATACTAAAACCCCGGGGTCCTTCCAGCCGCTGTTCAGCGGGGACGACGAAGGTACGCTCTCGTATTCTTCTCCGCTATATAGGTACCTAGTGAAACAACTGATAAAACAAAACACACACTGCGCCCTATGTGTATGCTATGTATTTGATCAAATAATTTGAATTTAACATAAAATGCGTTTTATTGTGTTGTTACACTGCTATTCATTCTACCATGGCATATGCCAATTATATTACTTGCTAATTATGCATATTATTATAAAAATAATAAATAAATAAATATATCTAATTTTCGTGCGCAATGTCAAATCCTCAAACAAAAGGTCAAAAGGAATGTTTGAATGACTATTTGACCCGCGCAAACATTTGCTCCAAGAAAGACAAATCCAAATTAGTGATATGAAAATTAGTTTGCTTTTCTTCGCGAATTTTAATTTTATCCATACTGTACTTTCTATACAAATACATACTGTATAAAATTAAAATTCGCGAAGAAAAGCAAACTAATTTTCATATCACTAATTTAGATTTATCTAATAGTCTTGAAAAATCACCCAGTATGTTCACATTTTCATACATTCTACAATATGTTATTGTGGTTAGATTTAGGCCGGTTAGGCTTCGGATCTGATGACGTCATTTCCTAAGGCCCAAAATGGAAGCAATATCCTTACTGTTATGTTACTATGACAAAGGTTTCGGGTGACCTCTTCACTCACTTTGACCGCAGCTCTGAAAGGTCGGGGTTAAAATATTTTATTACACTCTTAAACTGTTGAAAAAGACACGCTGCTGGTTTGGGCTGTATTAGATTATTTCCTTATTGCTAATAAAACGGTTTATTGAAAAATCATTTTAAAATACAATAAAAATACCTTTTATCAAAACTATCAATAGAAACAACAATATTAATTAAATTAAAACTAAATACTACTCGTACAATAAATTTTTACACCATTGCCCACAATGGTGTAATAATATAAATTACAATGGACGACCTCATTGCTTAAAGCGGTATCTTCCAGGCAACTAAAAATTTGCATGGTGGTTTTGTTGAAATAGTAAGTGTACCTACAATTTATTACAACTGGATTTGAACAGTGTTGAAAGTAAAGAAGCACGGTGTTCGTGTAGAGAATAATACCTATATAATTATTGAAACTTTATTAATGATATTCATAGATATGTAATTTTTTTGGTATTACTTCGTGGGTACTAGGTACTTTACATTTTATATATTTATTAAAAATGATTTTTATAATATATTTCTTGTACCTAATTGTCATAACATTTAAAAAATCATCACGTTCAGTTTTTGGCTTTTAAAATTCTATAACGTTTTTGAAAACTGTTTGTGACCTTGCAGTATCATATACACACAATTTAATTTCATACTGTCCCTTCAAAATAAGGGTGCTTCGTTCCGAGGGGCCCTTCATTCCCCATTGGTATTCATTACACTTCAATCATGTACAAATTTTAATATCACAATATTACACTTCGCGGGTACGCGCGTTTATTAGTTTACATATAAATGTCACAGACTATTATAATAATGAAAAATATCGCTTCAAAACTGAAGCTGTGTTAAAGTGTTAATATTATCGATTTACTACATCAAGTTGTTTATGTTCGCAAGAAAGTAGATTTAACAGCAAATTGAGCATGACGTGATTCATCATTTACTAATACCTCAAGGTAACAGGCGCAGTGCAGTGCCACGAATAATTACGTAGTTATATGTGAATATCAAATATAGGGCCACCCAGTGTTTGAAATGCTTCCCATAGAATTTCGTTATGAAAAAAATGCTAAATGAGAAAGAGTATCAACCACGTCATTCTAGAATATTTAACTTTGTTTCGGTGATAATTTGACAACTTCTAATATGTTTTTAATATTTAAGATAATATACTCTTTGGTTTTTATAATCAATACAACTTAATTTTTAACTCTATTGGAGGTACAAATAGGTCTGTACTTTTCCTAGTATTTACCACTCGATTAGACTTTAAAAAAATGTTTCTGTAAGCTGTCAATTAAGAAGAAGCTGTTTTATTTACAATGAGTGCTAATTTTATTTGACATAACTAGAAACGTCGTCGTCGTATTGACATAACTATTTGATGCGCGGTATCTATCTATATTACAAAAATGTAAGATAAATGTAAATTCGCCTCAAGTATCGTTTCTCAATTTAGATATTGTAATTACAAAAGATACGAGGATGTAATATTGTAAATTGTAATATTACAGTAATTTTGCTTATTCCAGTAATAGTTTTGAATTTGGTTGTTTGTAGTAAGTTTATAAAAAATGTAATTTTGTAATATTTTTTATAAATTATAATAATAATTGTATGGATCTTTGATGTTTGTCTTGTAACAGAAAAAAACTTGTAACCTTTTTTTGTACAAGTAAAATACCGATTGTGCTAAAAGTAATGTTTATTTGTTCGAAAACTTTCATTACTGATTCGCACCGGTGATAGCAAGAAAAGCAATATCCTAATTTAATCCGGCATACGACTGAATCAGATTGGATTCGAATCGGAAATATTGCAAAAGTGGTCTTACTTCCCAAAGATATTCTAAATGAACAATTTGTAAGGAATCATCCAACACAATAAGAGATAAAAATAAAAGACTTTATAAAAGAGATCCACATAAAATATTTCACTTCGCGTCTTTTATTTTGTTTTCTATTTAAAAATGCTTGAAAGAAACATGGAGAAATAAAACACCCAGGCTTCTAAGGTTCACAGTACACCGAGATGAAAATTTAACCTGCCGCCGCACCGACAGAAACCCGCGAAAATATGCCATAGTAACTTTAAAACCAGTAGGTAATGTCGATTATTGAATATGATAATATAAAGTTTTAAATTTCGTTCCACTTGGACTTAGTGTGACTTGAATTTTCTGTAGATCGGCTTGTGGCCGATCTGTGGTTAATAAACGTGTTCTTTACTGTCTGCTGTAGTAGCTGTAATATAGTTAGTTTGTTTTTCTCATTAAAGGCATTTGCCACACAAAAACAAGTATAATAATCTACGATTTAATACATAATTATTATTTTACATGTACCTTTATTTATAATATCCTGGTGATCTAATGCTAAAAACTTTTCAGAGTCTTGTGGACATTCATTTTATTTTCTAAAAGTTATTTACTTATCTAAAAGTATTTTAAAGAGTATTATTACATAACACGAAAAAGCGAGCACTGCTAATATTTTTATTAACAAAACAGCTCTACATAAGAACATTAAATCTTCCAGCACTTTTCTTCAATTTATTTAATGTCGTAGTAACAAAACCGAAGTTGTCCTACTTTTCAAGTGTTTCTGTGGTCACACAACACGCTTTGTACGATGCTACGTCATGTCAGGATAAAGCATGTAGCTCGTATATCAAGCTTCGGTGTTCACGAGCCAAATTATACGAGAATGTTTCTACATTTTTGGGACACCCTGTGAATTATTCGGCGCTCGACTCATCTAGGAGTTCGTATGCGAAGCCAATGTAAAACACTTTTAATGTGAATATTGTTCATAAATGAGATATTAATTAATTGTTAAAAAATGGCATTTATATTAACAATCCGTTGTTCATAATCACCACCACCCATGTAAATATCATTATTTCTCTCCCTGCAAGGTTGTCTGGAAGAGATCGCTTTTAGCGATAAGACCGACAATTGTTACACTTATGTCATGATTTTGTGTTATAGTTTTAAGTTTTCTGTATGTTCGTAGTGTTTCAATAAAGAGTCTTCTATTCTATTAATTTTATTAGTTGGGACTTATCGTATTTAATATAATATTTTTTTGAAACTAGCACCAATTATAATTACTTTGATTTGGAATTCCATAATATTTTATATACATACATTTATATATAATTTCCCATATGCCCGAAAAATATAAAATATTGCAAATACATATAAATATATTCATTATCTTTTTTTTTTTAATATTATTTGTTAATTGTTTTCTTAATCTTCTTACATCAAAACTTCTAAATAGAGAATTTTGCTTCTAATAAACTTTCATTTTCTAAGCCATTGAATGACTGAATAAAATTATTTTATTAATAATTATAATATGAGTGTACAATAATTATAGATTACCTACGTAAACAAAAATAATTTTTAAAGTCATTCGTGCATAAATTTTTCTTTTGACAGCTGTTTAAACATTAAAATGTTTTAATTGGGTAATTAATAAGATTAAACAGTTTATGTTTGTTTATCACGCACAACCTTTTAGGATCACGTATTAAAAATAAAGTTGTAAAATGTATAACAAAAGCAGAAACTGGGTAACTTGCCATATTTATTAGCCAATTAAAACAATAATGTCTTAATTTTCCGGTAACTTTTGGATAGCATGGTGCATGGACAGTGTTCAAATTAACTGATGCTACGTGGCAAAAATTTCGTGACATTTTGTGAAATTTTAAATTATTTTTTTTATGTCAACTTTACTAATTATGCAAAATTATTGAGACAGTATATAATAAAAACCAGTCAAGTACGAGGGTTAAATTTTTCTTATAAATTTCGGCTTGATACTTCCACACGTTCCTGAGTAAATGAGTCTTGACAGATAGACAGACGGACGGAGTGACAACAAAGTGATCCTATAAGGGTTCCGTTTTTTCCTTTGAAGGTAGGTACGGAAGGGAGGTACGGAATCCTAATTGTATACTGTATACATTCGTTAGGTTTTCACGCCTAATTAGGATAAACAATGGTATTTTGTATATTATGTTATGTTTAGAACCTAAATTCATAGGCTACATAATTTTATCCAACTAAAAGTTCTTGATTCCACTTTATGTTTAACTAGCTGCGCCCAGCGGTTTTACCCGCAGTACTTATGTAGCCTATGTGTTATTCCAGGGTCTAACTATCTAAGAGAAAATGTTGCAAAAAAAAAACAAAATTTCAAAATTTCAGCTCAATCGGTCCACCCATTTAGGCGTGAAAGAGTAACAGACATCCTGACATCCAGACATCCATTCCTACAAACTTTGATGTTTATAATATTAGTAAGATAGAACGTTTTGGGCTAAAATTCGGTATTTAATGTCTCTGAATGAAATCTTTAGATATTAAATAACAGAAATGAATCTTAATAACTACTAAAGCATGCCATAAAAAACTTTCCAAGGTGCGCCAACATCACTAAATCAAACAAGGCAGTGGTCAAAGACAAACCAACAGCGAATAAGAAAACCATCTCAGAACAAAGACAAGTAACTTCCAAAGCTCAAAGATATAGTCATAATACTCCGACACAAAGTCGCTCGCTTGGATCAGACGTGTTTGGTCACATTCGCAAAAATACATTTTGACGCAAAATGTCATTTTTCCACATCATTATAATAGCAAATTGCCACATCATCATCATCTCAGCCATTGGACGTCCACTGCTGAACATAGGCCTCCCCTTTGGACTTCCATATGTACCGGTTGGAAGCGACCTGCATCCAGCGTCTTCCGGCCACAGTTGCACAAAAATTTTGTCATTGTAGCCCCAATTTTCATATTAAAAAAAAATTGCTAGTAGCAGCAGCGTTATGGTGTTTTAACACACCGCCTAACTCATGTGAATGTCAATTTTTCTCTTCTCCCTATACGGTTGTCTAGAAGATATTGCTTTTTGGGATAAGATCGCCAATTTTTTACTCTATTTTTTTATATTGTTTCAGTGTAAGTTATTTTGTACATTTTCTTTTGTGTTAAAAGGTCTATCTATGCAATCTGCAATGACAATTTACTATTATGACAATTTCTTACAATAAAAAATTATTGCTGCTGTGACCATTTGTGAATATGAGAAATTACTACTGTTACTTTTAATTTACTATGATGACAATCTGCGTTTTTTATGTCAAGTTGAGAATGTGACCAAGCACGCCTGATCCGCTCGCTCGTTGGCTACTAGGTAATATATTTATTGTGGGAGTAATCAAAGTGTCTCCTAAAGTTTGGGGAAATTTAGGTTCCCAGTTCCCAAATGCTAGGCGAAGAAATTCCAACGTGAACAATAACTTGGGTATTCTGTGCTCTCGCAAATAAGTCGTTTGTTTTTATACTTAGGATAGTGTTTATATTAGAAACAAAGGAGTTATGAAAAGGGGTGTAAGTCGTTGTCATGCTCAAACTTAATATGTATCATCTTGTACTAGTAACTTACATAGTCTGAATGTAAAAATTATAAGTATTAATTGTAATGAATAAAAAAACTAATACTGCAATGAAAAACAAGCATATTGAACTTAACAGAATACATTATTGCGATTATGATCGACATTTTCGCAGCGTACTTGTACATGTTGATTTTTTCAGAGATGAGACGTCACCATTCTGGTCATTCCGTAGAGGAATTCCTACTTTTTTCCCTACTATTATTATAATGTGAAATTATAGACGTGTGCTTGTGTATGAATGAGTTGATGAGTGGATGTGAGTCATCATTATCTCTAAACGGCTGAACCAACTGAGCCTAAATTTACTATGCTAACTTAGAAGTAACATACAGGCTTCCGACCCGGTGGCCGGTCCTTTCCTTCTTGCCGTACACCTGCAAATTGTGGAATGAGCTTCCGCCCGCGGTATTTCCGATGAGCTATAACATGGGACTCTTCAAAAGGCAAGTGAATAGAGTCTTGAAAGGTAGGCAGCGTACCAGCGGTACCCCTGGTATTGCAGGTATCCATAGGCGACGGTAGCCACTCGCCATCAGGTGGGCCGTCTGCTTGTTTGTCACCTATTACATAAAAAAAGGCTACTTTGAGCGGTTAAAACTACTGAACACAACATCTATAACAACTAACTTACGTCCTCAGAGTATTGGTTAATTACAAGCTTCGAAATAAACATTGGAATGTATGGAATGAAAATATTTTAGCTGGAATTTTACAAGTTCGACTCCTAAGGGAGCGAGGTTATAGTTTTATTTAGTTAACGCGAAAAACCATTTATTTCAAGTTTTTATTGGGCTGTTTACTGAACACAGTTGTAACTTTACTATAAATATTTAATATTTACTTAGGTTTATAATTTTGGCTTTTATCTTACTTCAAGATGATAGCTGAACGACTATTGTGTGTCCAATAATTTCCTAATCACATAATGATATTATTATTATTGAACTAGTAGAATAGAATAGGAAACACTTTATTCACGGCAAAAAAACATACACAAATAATACACATCAGGAAACAATATCTAACTAAAACCGCATAAAAATCCACTGGGTAGTTTTTAAGATAGGGAAAGACTGACACGGGAAGCAACTTTGTTTTTTATACTATGTACAAGTAGTAATAAGAATACACAAACGACAATTCAATTGAAACAAGCAGAGTTAACGACCAAGCTATGGGTAAACCTTTCAACAAGTGAATTTGTAGTTAACCAATAATAATTTTAATGACTTAAACACAAAATATTTTGACGAATTATTATCATAATGAGCCGGCAGCGGGCGTACGCCACTAATTTACTGAATCGTTTTGCATTTGCTGGTAATTCAATCAATTTGCGAGTCAATAGAACTGATGACCTCAATTTGTGTTACTGCGAGGATTTTCTGGTGAATTTTGAAACAAAATATTTTTTAATTGTATTAGGTGACATGGTTTCATGATAAATGGTATAAAATGCAGGGTATTACGTCACCGCAAAGTATCTATCAAAACTATGAATTTTGTTTTGACACCTAAATTTTGTCAGCTAAGTATTAAACTCAAACTACGATCCGGTAAACTTTGAGTAAATGAAATGCTCAACATGTTCATAAAAATCCTTTTAATAAAATCTTTTTCCAATTTAATTGAAAACTATGTTTCAAATGTTACAAAGTCATATTTTCCACAAAGTATGAAACACGTTGCAATGCCCATTGAAACAACAATTACAAAAGCTTTAAAAAAATGCAAACCAGAAAAACATCCCGCTTTGACGACCTCGCTGTATATTTACTCAATGCAAACAGGTCCTGCTCCGCTTACGCAAGCAAAACATTTGATGACCAGTTTGCTGACACATTTATTAATATCACGTACAGTGATCTTCTGACATATGGCTAAAATTGGAACTTGGCTATACGCAAAGTAATTTGCAACAACAGCGCCACTGCAAGAGAACTAAGTGCCATAACATTTCAGTGCAGCTTTGCGGTGAGCGCCGCGGACGTAGATTCTCTTCTATTGAAACTGCGACTAAGCCAACCAATCCAATATCGTATATCATCGCTACCCGAAAATCGGTTTTCCAAAGCATGTTTCACGCCACATCATCGAAATTTACTCCATTTACAACCACCAAAACAACATAAACTACACTTTCGTTATATCGCCTTATGTCAAAACTTTTTGCACATGTTTTTGCTGAGGGCAGCCAACCGAGAGAGATATATGCCCTTTTTGTGCTCCTTCACCTGAAATGACCACGTAACTTGGAAAAACCTTATTTAGTTGGAATTAAGTTATGAAACTCAAGGGAAGTTTAGGGCCTTATTAAAGTGCTTGGAAGGTTGTATGTTATGACGGAACTGTCACATATTATACGATGTTATTTAATAACTTTGGAAGTTTCCAATCCAGCCGTTAAGTCTGAGGGGAGACGAGACTTTGTCCTCATTTTTTAATTGAAAGTTTTACTTTAAGTTGGAAATCTTTAAGGAAAATTCCTTAGTAGATAATATAATGTCTGCCTAGTGCTGAGAGATTTTTGGAGTTTGTAATCATTATCGCCCATAGACCTAAAGGCGCTGTAAGTGGATAAAATAATTAAAATGCAAACAAAATGATAGAAGAGATGTAGCAGTAATATTGACATAATCTTAAAACAAATTCTTTTTTATGTTCTCAGCACAAGACCAGTATTTTACAAAGATAAAATTCTGGGTGCACTACGCTAACGATTTTTACTTGAGAGTCATAAGATGTAAGACTCTTCAGCCCAGTGATTTCACTAGCTACAGTGTCATCCTACCGAAGCACAGCAATGTTTGCACATCAATGCTCAGGCGGTAGAATAACTGGCACCCACCTAGTCGACTTCCTGCAAAGGAAGTCTACCCCTGGTAAATTCATTGGAGATATCTGTTTTGTAAGTATACTCTCTTTACAATTGCTTCAAAGAGTGAAAACAAACAATATTATAATACTGATATACGAGTTCCTTACTCAAGATGTTACTGCATTCCAAATTCATTTTTGGCCATATATTCAAAAGAAAATATAAAAAGCGGTCAAATCGACCCCATCGATCACTTCCAGGTCAATCACGTACGTCGGAGTCTATTTTTTAGTTTCCACCTTTAGAATTCCACTTGATATATGGTACTTCTAATACCAGGTTGGCTCCAGGCCAAACCTCGTCGTCGACAGCCACCTTCGGGTTAAGTTGTGCTAGAATTTCCGCAGACTATGTTTTAATTAAGTTATGGGTGGAAATAGTTCTATCTTTGTGCGTTTGTATTGTGTGTCTAAACTTTCTTAGTTAATATGCTGTTGCGGAGAGCTTTGGGTTTTAATGGTGTTAGAATAATATAGTAGGTGGTAATATTACACATGTTGTTTCATGTAGGTACATTTTGTACGACGGCCAAGTGCATTTAAAACTTTTTAACTGTGACTATAATCTGTTTAATAAAAATATTTTATTATGTAAATAATTGAGTTACTGAAGCTTGCAAAAAATTCTTTTTTTTGTGTTTGATTTCGTGGAATATGTAAGACATCCAGCAGTTAGGACAACTACACGGTTTAAAAGCTTTTTCGATGTAGTTATTGCATTAAGTTTAATGCAACAGCTGAAGAGTGGAGACCGCGTCTCTGCAAAAGTAGCGTTTAAGGCGTCCTTACGTGAGATGAGCGAAGATATCCGGAAGGTCGCTGGGAGCAGTTGGAGGAGAAAGACAGAGGACCGAGTTGAATGGCGTGCCATGGTGCCTTCGTTCAGCAGTGGACGAATGTAGGATGATGATGATGATATGAAACAACTAGTTGCCAATACTAGTTGCTGCAATAGTTGTAGAGTCCGCAAAGCACTGAACATCACGTAAACACCTAACACTTCTTTTTGACAAAAATACCTACAACGTAGAATATGTATCAGTTACAAATGCAGGATTTAACCTAGGCTTACGCAATATTCGCCGGTTCAACCAGTATATTGAAGTTTACGACGGAAAATATAGCAGAGGCTTTTGTTAAAGGTCGCTCGAACCAAACGATTGTTCGGTTCCAGATAAATTTATTGTCCGCGAACTGAACCGACGTGGCTCGTAGTGAATTAAAATTTCCTTTATTTTTGAAATTTGTGCAGCTTTTGGATTATTAAATTACAAGGTTTACAAAAGTCTTTATTTTAATCAAAACTTTGCAGAATAAACTTAAAACGAAGAAATAATTGCATTTAGGCCCATAATAAGCAAATTTATGGCTTGAAGCGATATTTTCCAGGCAAACAGATTTGTATAGTGTTTGAAATTGAAGAGTAGGGTGTGATTTTGTAGAAGAGTCAAACTAACCTACAATTACACGCAAATATCTATTACTTTTAGATTTTTTTCATTTATTATGTTAAAATATTTGATCTTTTACAATTTCTGTGATTATAAATGCAAAAAAATAATGTGTGCTTTTGGATATAAGTTAGTTATAATGGTATATTATAATTCTATAAATGTCAACAACAGACAATAAATATTATAATAAGACTTTCATTAATTAAAAAGAAAGAGAAAGGAATAATTTCAAAGTATTTCCCCTTGAAAGTCGGTTTGCTTTTCACACAGATGACAAAATAGAAGTTTGTCTACAGCCAAGAATTTAATTTTGTTCAGAAACTGTACCTTACAATTTCTGTTGTCCTGAACTCTTACCTATTGCGAATTACGTCTAGGGATGGATGAAATAGTGGAATAGATACCGTTAGTGCAGCTAATATTAGCGCGCCTGAAGTAAGTAGAGCAATAATATCAAATTATAATTGGGGTTTATACTCCAACAGAACAGGTTACCGTACGCTTACACTGCCTGAGACAAATCACAATTAATATTATTGGTTACCATTTTAATATGTTTCAGAAGTGAGTGTGTTGTGTGTTGAAGTATTATTTGAATTTACGCGATGCGCTCAAACAAAAAAAAACAAAAAAAAACTAAATCAAAATCCGTTCATCGCTTTGGGAGCTACGATGCCCCACAGACAGACACACACACACACACAGACACGTCAAACTTATAACACCCCGTCGTTTTTGCGTCGGGGGTTAAAAAGCAACAGAGAATATGATTTGCATGACACAAAACTTGATATTGCTCGCGGATTTGCCCACATAAACTTTTATACTCAATTCAACTATTTTAGATACATCATTTATTTATGCTTTTCAACATTATAAGATTTTAGTAATTTTGGTATAAAATTAACGGACTCTCGGCATCTATTCTAATATGTAAGCTGGTAACTATTTAGAAGGCAATTTTCGACAGGAATGCGTTTGACCTAGTTAATACAGTAAGCTACGTTAAGATAATAGTTTTGCTATTTAGATACTGAATTCCCTATTAATTTTTAGAATATTTGACTTTATGTAATTTGAAACTAACTTTTGGAATAATTATAATAGGGATGTATACTCCCCCAACAAAACAGGTTACCGTACGCTCACACTGCCTGAGACAAATCACAATTTATATTATTGGTTACCTTTTTAATATGTTTCAGATAAAAGTATTATTTTAATTAAATATTTTTTATTTACGCGATGATTAGTATTTATATATCAATATGAATTTCAGGGTTTGACTTTCCAAATCAGTCGTTCTCAGGACTAATCAGAACTAGTAACACCCCGATATAATAAAAGTGCACGTCGGAGTTTGATTGTAACAAAGACACATAATTATTTACTTACCAAATTAAATATTTAAACTATTACTGACAAAAAATACATCTATAATGTAGTACATTGCTTATTAGACTAGCCATTCACCCATAAAATTATAAGTAATAAAATAACTTAGTCATAAGTCATAGCTATGACAAAACACCTAAAATCTAGTTCTAACAATGACATAACTGAATTAAGCAACTTTACCCTCTATTTCCAAGCTGATAGATATTAATGTCCTATTACAAACAATCTGCGACACGCTCGTTGAATTTTTGTGTCAAGATTATGAATAGTGTCTGATATATCATGTTTTTTGGCATCCCATACAAGGGAATAAGAAAACGAAATAATACGCGTTATTTATCACGGACTTAACAATGGACGCGGACTTCGGACAAAGTCCGCGTGATGTATTCTCTGAATATTGTATTGTGCAATATTATAAGTGGTTTACGAATTTATGCTCGTTTCTGTGAATATTGCTGAAAATATATTTTGTGACGCCATATTATATGAACTTTAATGGATTTTTATTAATCCATAGTATTTAAATATTTCTTCTGTATTCGTTGACTAAATTGTAAAATCTGAAATGTATTCGATGTATTATTACAGCATGTATTAAACCAAATTGTAAGTAAATCGGACTTCCCGTTTTCGCAAAGTAACATCCACAGGCATAATAATTACAGGTATATAAATTAGTGTAGCACAATCAAGTTAATGTGAAGGCCTTTTTGTGTTCCAACACATTATCACAGTTTCCATTTCAAGTTAATCGAAATTAATCGTGAGGTTTTCCAATTATGAATTAAAACATGCTTTTAACCCTTACTTAAATTGAAAGTAAGTTTAAAATCTGTTGCATATACAATAGTATTATAATTGAGTTGTTTACTTTAATAGAAACAGTATTAACACTCTCCAACAATTCGAAAGCCCTCCCAATCCTAAAAGCACTTTCACACTTAAAATTAATCTCTCAACACGTGCATCGAAACTTTCTGCAGCGAACTTCCTTGAACCTGCTCGCTCGAGTGTAAAATACCCCTTTGATTCAAACACATCTGCCCAAAGGAATTATGATTAAAATTGTCTTTGAAGGCTCTACGATCCGGATCTTTGTTCGATTGAAGTTGGGATAAAGATTGAACTGATTTACTGAAGATGATATCGGAGGGTGTGGAGTAATTTGTTTTCTCAGAGGATTACTTAAGGGATTTCAAACTGAAATTAAATTTGATATATAATAGAAATGATTTAAGGAACGTTATGTTACGTTTTGTGCATTGACCATCAAAAACATGGGATTACAAATCCAAACCAGTTCATGACATTTTGATTTAGAAAAAGTACAACAATATTTTAGAAACTATAATTCGTTCCAATTTTTGGATCAAAATTCTTTACGAAAAACTCTTCTCATTCACTCTTCACGTTAAAATCGCTGAATTAATTAGTTCAATTAGCTCAGCGATTTTAAAGTAAAGAGTGGATAAGAATAATTTTAATGGAATACAACAAACAACATGTTGCAAGAATCAGCATTTACCAAAATGATAGTAAAAATGTTTTACTTCCCTGAACATCATTCAAAACTTTACACCGTTTCTACAGAACACTCGTAAAAACACTCCTTCACAACGCATGTCAGCGTCATCTTCAAAGCTACAAAAGGTTTGCAGCGTCTGAGTAGAATGTAGGGTTTTCACAATAATGTTTTTTTTTTGCGATTTTGGGAACTACTGTGAATGGCTTTTTCATTATATTATTCTTTGACCAAGATTTCGCGTGATATCAAACGATGATGCGTTCGTATATAGTGGCAGATTAAACCTAGAAGGCAGGATGAAATCCTCCCTTTTTTGACCCAGAAAAATGGGTTACGCATCAGCGCCCCAGGTCGGGGGGGTGTGGAGTGGTATGTGGGACTCCCCCGCCAAAGATGGACGCGCCTAGGATACCCACTAAAAAACCTGTAGATATGCATTTTTCCTGGGTCAAAAAAAAGGCGTGAACTCCTGATGATGCACCGTAATTGCCGTGGTATTTTTTTATGATAGAGACACCGACATACAAACAGATGCCCACCTTGATGGTATATGGGTACCGTCGTCTATAGACGTCTACAAAACCAGATAATGCCAACACGGTGTCAGTAATAGAGATGTTATTTTTTTTTTACTTAACATAATAATAAAATCTAGTAGATTAAACAATATTAAGATCATAACACATAATTATAATATTTGTATTTACTTTGAAAGTTTTCGGATAATTCGTTTTCTCAGTAAATAAACAAATTATATAAATAATGTTATTTTATAAATAACCCAAACAGAATTACAAAAATAAAGCACTTAGACTTCCACGTGTAACTTATCCTACTTTGTAATAACTTTGAAATTATTACAAGAAATACCAAAGCTCAATTATTATAATAAAATATGAAGATACTTTTCATGATAAGCTCAAGTTCGGTTAAGTTACGAAACATACAATCAATAAGGAAAGTAAGGAATTTGTAAAACTTAGGGCAAAGTAATTACAAGTTTATGAACTTAATTCTTTTCTGTAATGTCAAGTATAACATTTGTGGCATAAATTTATATTTGGCTCGTCTTACTCCACAAAATTTATCAATTCAAATATGAATTCCAGTGTTGCCTAGGACATTTTATACAACGAAGTAAGAAGACGAGCAAGACGCTCTCCTGATGGTAAGAGATAACGCTGCCTATATATAATTAGAACCCAGAATACCCAGAATTACCCAGAATTTTACCTTTGTAAACTTACAAAGGTAAAATTCTGGGTGTACTGCGCCAATGCTTCATACTTGAGAGCCATAAGATGTTAAGATTCTTCAGCCAAGTAATTTCACTAGCTACAGTACCCTCTTACCGAAGCACAGCAATGTTTGTTTATCACTGCTCAGGCGGTAGAATAGCTGGCACTGTTGGGGTACCCACCTAAACGACCTCCTGCAAAGTAAGTCTACCCCCGGTAAACATGACATGTTTCATAATCAAGATGGGTATCAAATTTTAATGTCATCGAATTTACAAAAACTATAATTATACAAAACACCTGACTGGCGCGTGCATCCCAAATTTAGGTTCGACCTCTGATAATAAAAGCCTCTACCTATGGCTTAATTGGCTGATTTATTTTATTTATTGATTGATTATAATTAGACGGCATTACAATACCAATTACACTAACACATTGACGTTAAGTACATACATGGATTAAATTACAATAAGAAGATAATGATAGTCCCTACATAATAATTAAATTTCTAAATAATACAATAATATAATCAAGAATAAATATCAAATTAATATTAAAATGTAGAGAATTATGAACAAGAATTATGATAAGAGAGGGCGTAGATAACTGCGACAACGTTCTTTAGCTCTTGAGCTTATATCATCGATTCTTCTATGTACTCGGTAAACTTGTTTTATTGTTCCCAATAAAGATTTTTTTTATTTATTATTAACTTTACAATATTCTGTCTCTAAGAGCATTTATTTTTGTCAACCTAATACAGTGATTGCCATCAGTGTGAAGAATAACTTTAGCCAATACAGCCTCTGTTCTGGTCCTGTACCCACTTTCACAGCACACATCCTTAAAAAAAACATTTAGTAATTACATTGTCACTGGTAAAAGGATTTAGGTGTTACCTCCTAAGGCTTTATAGGGGTACATTACGCAGTGCGCAGGTAGTCCAAATCCTCAGTCATAAAGTTATTTTAACACCCTCGTAAAAGGGACAAGAAAGGAAAATTATTTACTTCTTACCCTAGTGACAAGTGACGATACGAGAATAAATGGTTTGTCATGTTGACTTCATGAATAATGTGTAGTTAGAATGAGATCTTTAAAGAAATAAAGAAAATTGCAGTGAGTGCAGAGAACAATAGATAAAAAGACGGTTTTACACCTACGATTGCATCATGTTGTCCTTCAATTGATGACGAGTATAGGCATACTTTTGATATCTGAAATAAGTTAAATAATCTCTAAAAATATTTTTTTTAATTAACTATAATACTATAATAACGGATGTGTATTTTGGGATGCATAGGGTGCTGCATCTAAAAAAGGAGCAGAAGTAAGCTTAGATAGAGTTAGCTTAGAAAAACACATAAGATACATTTAAGTGGATAAAACTGCTGCTAATAATTAGAAAATATCTTTCGTATCATAACCAATAATAATAATAAATATACTAATCGTATTTTTACGTAATTTTTACAAAAAAATTCAAAGAAACCCAACGCTCGGCACAATAGCACGTCCAAATGATGAATATGTCCATCATACCGGCTCGATGACTCCGTCAACCCTTCCCGTAAGGACGAGTGACGTGAGGGGGACCCTTCCCTGACACGTCCCGACATATTTTTAAGGATTTCAGTTAAGGATGACCCACTTATGGAGTTACGTTTGCTTGAGAATAACTTTCAGGGTTTAATCTTAGTTATGGGTGCTGATCTTTTAAGTTTAATACTGTTTATATTACTAGCTGAGCCGATAGTTAAAAATGTTTTGTCCTTTATGTACCTATCTATTTAAAATTTTGGTTTGAATAAGTTTATCTGTATAGAAACATTACCGTTGATGTAATAAACACTTAGATTCGTCGAAATCTTGATGTAATAAACACTTCGATTCATCGAAATCTTTTATTAGACTTAAAGAAGAGGACGTTCATTATTACAATATTAAATATATCAGAACCAGCATTTTTTATATATTTTCACCAATCACTAAAAGACTCCTCTATTTGGATCTTGCAGGCGCTGTAGTTAGTGAAATTATATATCCTAGGTATTACTATACTGATTATAGGCAGCGTTATCTCTTACCAACAGGATAGAATCATTGATCATCTTCTTATTTATTTGCATAAAAAAACGCTGAACAATTTTTAACGTTAACCAGAAGCGATTGTCACTTGGTTCCCTAACCAACCCTAATAGAGTTGCTAAGGTGGCAAAGAGAAACAAACTCATAAAATAACAGAAGTACTAAAAGCGTGATTAGCACCATCATTAACCCTTACAACGTACCCGTAATTCCTAGTACAATATCTAGGGCTAAATTTGATCTACGTAGTTTGAAAACTACTAATGGTTAGGTTTGCGTTTTGTTGAGAGCACTAGCTCAGCGGTAACTGTGATAAATAACTTTCTTTCGCCTCGCTCGTCTCTCCACTTATTTCTCACTTTTTGAGTCTAAAGCACTTTATCGTTTAAGATAATATTACTACTCTTGGTCACAGACTAATTACAGACTTTGAATAAGTGTTTGAAATAGAATTTATTTTAATTTCTGACTTAATCAAATTAATGTATCAATAGCTGTAGTAGCTGTAGTATTGTTATTTTGTTTTTTTCAATAAAGGCATTTGCCATAAAAAAAATCAATTACTTTGGGTTATTTTATGAAAATAAATCGTGACAAGACGAGAAAATCAGGTGTGTGATGGTAATTTTTTTTTTATGTGATGAAGTAGAAGACGAGCAAGACGCTCTCCTGATGTTAAGAGATAACGGCTGCCCATAATCAGTACAGTGTTACCTAGGATTTCACAATTATGTGAAATTCTAGGAGCACTGCACCAACGCTTCTTACTCAAGAGTCCTGAGATGTTAGACTCTTTAGCCCAGTAATTTCACTAGCTACAGTACCCTCCTACCGGAGCACAGTAATGTTTGCACATCACTGCTCAGGCGGTAGAATAACTGGCACTGTTGGGGTACCCACCTAGACGACCTCCTGCAAAGGAAGTTTACCCCCGGTAAAAGTATCGTTATAACACCTAAACTAAATGAATCGATTTTTTTAACACTTTGACATACTTTTTCCAGATAAACTAAATCTAAGTTACACCTTCTAACTTATTATTCGTAGACGTTAAAAGAACTAAAATTTGACATTCAAAGATAGAATTCCAAAATAATCCAAACTGGTTTTTGGCACCCAAATCTACGGGCATTGCTCATACAAATAAATTAGCAGATAGAAGCCCGCTTTATATGTCTCAATCTGACCTGCAATATATCAAAGATATCTTTACCTGTAGATGCCAAGTGTAAGATATCCACAAATTATCCTGCACCCATCTTTACCTCACATTTTTCCTTAAGCTGGTGTCTGATCCGACAGAATCGCAAGTAATACCGCCCTGTAGATTATGGCAGGTTGTACTTTTTCACGAAATCTGGGTTTTAATTGTGTTTTTGCCAAAAAATATGAATAGGTACTTTAATTTTTCACTCGGTAAATAGTAGTGATAATTAGGCTACTAATAATTCTACTCCTGGCTGATTTATTTCATTTATATATATAAAATAGTAATACTATTTAATTTCTGAATTTACGGACTGAAGAAAAGAAGAATCTTTTATTGATTGTCATACCACAATATGAAGCAAACTTAACTTTTTAAGAGTTTCTAAATTAAATTATTTAAAATCACCACATACATACATATGAGTAATAACGAATAGTCTTTAGGTCTGTCTAGTGAAAAATAAGTCTCAAGGGCGTCTTTGTACCTGCCTTAAAACCTGAGTGCACGTTACCCTACACTAAGTTTAATAGAGCTCTTCGCTTTGCACGACTGTAGCGAAACTACGAGAAAACCCATGTGTGACAAGTACTGAGTATAAAGCCAAAATAGTATATATTACTAGCTGCTCATATTAATGTAATTTAAGGGTCTAAGCCATATATAGGTATATACCAAATTTCAGCTCAATCGGTCTACCCATTTAGGCGTGATAAGTAATAAACCTCCTCCTCCTCCTCTACAAAATCACACCCTACTCTTTAAGTTCAAATACTCCATGCAAAGCTGGTTGCCTGGAAGAGATCGCTCTAAGCGATAAGGCCGCCTATTGTAGACCTTTATATAGTTTAGTTTTAAGTCTTTTTTGTTATCTTTTAACTGCAATAAAGAGTATTGTATTGTATTGTAAACATACATAAAAACATCCAAATATTCTTACAAACTTTCGCGATTATAATTGTATGATGAAGGACAATATAAAAACTTATTTTTCTCCTAAAATGAAATTCTCAAGAAGTAAGTACCTACTCGGAGTTATTGCAAGAGATATTAAGAAAGTGTCAGAAACAACGGATAGTGAATAATTTCTTAGTTTTTGTTAAAGGCCATTAATAATAATGTCAGATAACTTGTGGACCATTTTAGAACTCGTCGTCTTTAATTATTGACCTACTAAGTAAATCCAGCTGTGTTACTCCTAAAGCAAAACCTCCCAATCAGTTAAAAATATTAGCGTAAAAGAGTAATAAAATTCTCAAAATACATCTTAACTTATATTATCGGCGCGAATATGAAAAAAGGCTTATATAAAAATAATATTGCATTGCATTGGGTCAAAGCTCTAGTAGGTACTAGACTAGCAGAAATTAGCAAGAGCTTTTCCGCATATTTGTTGAGGATTCTGTACTGCTGCCTGGTCTGTAGTGTCCACTTCACGCGGAACTTGGGAAACGTTTCTATAAGACAACTTCAGCCGAAAGCAGAGCCGGAAAAAATATGCACACGTATATATAAATAATTTACATAATTAAGAAATTTAAATAGGTATATAAAGAGAAAAACGTGATCAGTCGGATGATCTAAGACTGGATTTTCGTACACAGGCGGAGCTGTGAGCATAAACCGTAGTGCCTCTATATTTTAATAGGCAAAAATAATATTTTGTGGTTCAAAAAGTACCAGGCAAGCAGAAATTGCCAAGAGTTTTTCCGAATATTACTTTAAGGATTCTTTACTGCCTGCCCCACTATATTCCGCGACGTCCACTTCACGCGCAACTTGGAGTAAGTTCCTTGTCACAGGAAGTGCTCTACAAAGGAAGGGAGAAAAAGTGCGGGATTCGGTTAGAGTTTCGCATTCGCCCCAGCTTTGTTGTGTTGATTACATTGTATGTAGTTTATTCGAATATAAGCGGGGCATTAACCTTTTTAACTGTAGCTTAGTACGCGCTGATTAAATTTTATTTAAAATAGAGGTACATAATATTATAATAATAATATGATGTTAGATAGATATTAACTAATTTTCGTGTAGAAATATGTATGTACGTACAACTAAATATAAGTATGAAAGGAAGAAGTGACGGATTGAAGCTCAAACCGCTGAACGGATTGGGAAATTTGGCACAAAGATAAGTTTTATGATGTAAACATCTGCTAAGAAAGGGTTTTCACGGCAATGCCGCGAGTATAAACACTAGTTTGTGTAATGAATGTTTATAATATAATTTATACTTTTTTAGCCTAACCTTAAGTAAATAAAAAGTGATATCTTCAATCAGGTCGTGCTGCTATCAGATGGTCCGTAAGAATATAGAAAACTTCCTTCTTGAAAAACATGATACTTCTACATTATGTTGAATCATTGAAAACCTTTTTTAAAGCGTAAGGCGTGAAAAACGCTCCAGTTTCCGATAAATTCGTAAACAAGTACATTATTAGATCCACATGTTCGCGTTGTATCACAAGCCCTCATTTGCTGAACACCTACGTACCTGATTATTTGCTAAGCCCCTCTAACTAAACATTTACAGGAGAATTCAATATAGAGCTCTATGTTTGCTATTTACGGAATTGGGCTGATTTCTCACGGGTAAAATGTTTCGGAGCTAATTCTTGAGGTGTACACGTACTGTGTTTTGCTTTGAAGGTTAAATTTTAATCATCTAAGTATTATTTGGTGTTTGAACTTTGTAGTTTCGTGAATGTTCCCCAGATTTAATAGAGATGTTAACCTTTAAGTTTCAATGTTGTGAATTTCATGAGTGATTAAAAAACTGACTTTAAGCTCATTTTTTATAAGAGAGAGAAGAGAAGGAAGGAGGGCTTCTTAACAGTAACAGTAACCAAAAAACTGCTTGACCTGTAATATTATTAAATTTAAATGGAACCACGAGAGAATAAAAATTTGCAACAAGATAAAAAAAAAATCAAATCGCTTCGAGTAATCGATAAAAACATCCATACATATAATAAGAATGGAAATTTCTCCCCATTCATTGTGATCCTTCACTAAGATGAATCGTGAAAATACGCATATGAACAAAACGACGCGAAAAAGTCGCTTGCGCGATCTAATTCGTAAAACATTTTGTCAATTTTTCCAAGGGAAACGTAAAATAAAATGATAAAATAAATAATAATCATTTATATCGGACACATTGCCCCTAATTTACATCAAAAATTCTAAATAAAAGTAATAGAATATAAAGTAAACTCAATTCAAAAAAATATGGTGCGACAAACTGCGACAAACTAAAAATACGCCATCTATCGATGTAGCTGTAAACGAAACCGTTAATTTGGGCTAAATTTGTAAATAGTTTGTGTCACTGGTGTGGTTAAACAACACCACCGATTTGAATAAAATTTTCACTAATACGTTGCAGTTTTCTCTACTTGAACCTTAGTCTTGGTTTTAGTCAAATCGGTTCATAAATAAAAGAGTTATATCAATCTAAAGATTCGCATATAAAATGCTAATAAACAAGAAAGGTAGTCATAGGAACCGCGTAATCAAAAGACAAAACCTCATCGAGTTTGGGCTCATTTGATTCGTCTTGACGAGTACTTTGATACTATATAGTAACCAGGGTCCGAAACGGAGCTGGAAGGTGGCCATAGGAACTCCGTGATTAAAAGAAAAAACCCCATCGAGTTTGGGCTCATTTGATTCGTCTTGACGAGTACTTTGATGCTATATAGTAGCCAAACAAATTAGAATTCATTTAAATTAGTAAATGTAACTTATTTCTCAAATGAATCAGCGCCAGCGGAAAATAATGGAATTAATCTAATGTGCGCATGATGCGTGTAAATATCAGTAATAAATATCTTTTTACTGCTTATTTTTAATTTCTAAAACATGTAAAATCATCTGAAGATAAATAGAAAAATTCATTTACAGTTCATTGTAAAAGTAAATTATTTTTCATACAAGCTAGCGCCACGGAAAATAATGGAACTAATGTCCTAAGAAAAAGAAATATCGTTTATTCTGCAAACAGTTTTAGAAAAGAAGTCCCGCGTAACCTAGCGGAACTAAATAATAGATTTATAATTACTGTGAATACTTCATTTATTATATATTTTTTATTTGTTAGATTAATTAAATATTATGTACCTATTTAATTGAGAAATTAAATATGAGAAATTATGAATTATTAAAAATCTGTAGATATTTTAACTTAAAATCACGCGATTGTGGCGCTCCATCTAGGGGGATCTTTTGTAAAAATCACTGGTTATCCGGAGACACACAGACATAAAATCTGTTCACACCCATTTAGGCATACATCCAGACACAAACTTTCACGTTTATAATGTTAGTAAAATTTTGCAATGATTATTATAGAACCTTTTATCTGTGTTATAGATAATCATAGGCGGATTTAAGGGGGCAAGGGGCCAAGCCGCCCCCCCCCCCCCGAGTCATTAATCAAGCTGCTCGCGCACATATTATAAAGGATGTTTAAGCTTTAGGGGGGGGGGGGGGGGCAGGGGGCCAAGGTACCCCCAGAAGCATTGTAGAGTTACGAATTTCGCACATATTTCTGAAATAAAATTTTTTTTTCGGCGCTCGCAGCTAGCTGCTCGCGCACTTATTGTAATGGATGTTTAAACTTCCTAACCGCTCAGAGCGAGCTAAACATACACTTTTCGAAATAAAAATTATAATATTTTTGCCCGTCTGCACCTTGCCCCCCCCCCCCCCCAAAACCAAATCCTGGATCCGCCTATGATTTTAGGTATACACCTCAGTGGTAGAGTCCTTCTCACGAATGAGGTCCCGCGGAATTTTGCGGAACTAAATAAAATTTTTTCGATAAATTCTGGACTTCATGCCATAAATAATTTTTCACCACTCTCGCACGAAAATAGTGTCTATGGTCATCGATTTCAGTGAGCAAAAGCCGTTTTTGCTCTCTAGAGAGGCAAAGTGATTTGAATTTCGAACACAATTTTATTGGATAAGAAGAAGTTGGTGTGTTCTGAAACTTATTTGTGTACAATTTTTATTTAACTGAGATGCACATAATTTTTAATGTTATTTATTGAATTTTAAGTTTATAAATTGTATTTTTTCAATAATATTTTAAATAAAATACTATTATAGAATAATAAGTCGTAAGTGAGTTTTTTTTTTTTAAATATTATTACAATTTGTTTTTCATAAATATGTCACACACACAAATTTCGAACGCAACTCTTTTAATAAAAATAAAAAAATACAAAATGGCGGGATGTAGAAGTTTAGAGTTTACAGTCAAATGGAGAATGCGTTTTGACGTCATCGATAAATGCCATCTTTGTCTCTCTCTTTTGTATGAGGTAAGTGAGATGGCACTTATAGTTGTCATTTTTCTTGCGACAGTGGTGTTCACAACACATTTTCCATTTGGTTCTAAACCTCTTGGTAAAGATTCAACTAAATATTTTCAACTTAAGTTGTAAACTTTTGCAAATTTCTATTTGTGATCTAATAGTCTGTTTAATTACAAAGAAATGAGTGACCCCAGTGATGAAGGTAGTTGTCTTACGCCAAAAAAGTTGAAAGAACAAGTTTCGAATGCCGAGTTCAGCTATTTGCCTGAAAAATCTAAAGTGAAATATGTAAAGGCGTACGAATCCTTCAATAATTGGCGCCTCTCAAAAAATGCAAAAACATATTCCGAGACCGTGATACTATCATATTTCATGGAACTATCTAAAACAAGAAAATCCAGTACATTATGGAGCATTTTTTCTATGATAAAAGCTGTCTTGAAAACGAAACGTGACCTTGAAATAGAAAAATTTCTGAATGAAGCACCAGACAGTAAATACCTCGCTTTAAAAGTAAGTAAATTGATACAAAAGCTAATTTATTTCAAAGAAAACCTATATAACTGTACCTATCTAAAAATAAGTAAACTAAATTATTGTTATTTTTTACAGGTTGTATTAATTATTGGCATAAATGGTGCGTGCCGCTCAAATGAATTGTTGAATCTTAAGGTAAACGACGTTGAAAAGCATTCGGACAAATTAATATTAGTAAAATTATTGAATACAAAGACTAAAATCGACAGATCATTCGTCATTAGTGAAGAATATGTGAATGTGGTGGACAAGTATATGGCATTACGACCCGCTAATACAAAAACTTCAAGATTTTTCTTACATTATGATAATGGAAAAAGTAAAAAACAGCCCATAGGCATCAATAAAATCGGTGATATGCCAAAAACGATTGTTAAATTTCTTCAGCTTCCGGACTCCCATCTTTACACTGGGCATTGCCTGAGGCGGACGTCAGCAACACTCTTAGCTGACTCAGGCGCTGATATTACAGTTCTTAAACGCCATGGTGGCTAGAAGTGTAACAAGATTGCAGAAGGATACATCGAAGATTCTAAAGTTATTTAATATGCTAACTTTTAAAATTTGCGATAGTGGCGCCCCGCAAAAAGAACTCCTTTCGTGAAAAGCACTCTACCTATCAGTCACAGTTCCCGATTGAGCAGAAATTTTGCATACCGGGAATCGGATGACAATGCAATAATTTTATGACATGGAAGTGATCTGAAGTCTGATGATGGAGCTGAAAGGTGAAATTTTATAGATATATTATAATAAATAGTTTGAGTACGTAGGTATATGATAGTTTCATTTCAGAAAATTTCATTTTAGTTTTTTTTATACAACGATGTAAGAAGATGAGCAAGATGCTCTCCTGATGGTAAGAGATAACGCTGGGATTTAACGAAGGTTAAATTCTGGGTGCACTGATGAGTCATAAAATGTTAAGATTCTTCAGCCCAGTAATTTCACTAGCCACAGTGCCCTCCTACCGAAGCACAGTAATGTCTGCACATCACTGTTCAGGCGGCAGAATAACTGACACTGTTGGGGTACTAGCCGATCTCCTGCAGAGCAAGTCTACCCATGGTAAAGAGATCACCATTAAATGACGCGGAAAAGAGTCAAGAGTAACTGTACGGAATCAAGCTGTTATTATTCCGTATTTTTATTAGTTTTTCTGATTTTATTGATAATTTGATATATTTTTGTTTACTGTATTTAATCTTGATGTACTATATGTGTAAGTGGTAATTTATTGCCGTTCTAATTTGTACTGTGGTATAGGTATAACGATAGTTCTGGGACTTATCCCAGGACGTCTCTGAAATCTAAGTATTATTCACAAAAAATGTTTCATTTTATTATTTACTAGCTTATGCTCGCGGCTTCGCCCGCACGGCAAAATCCTTTCTTAGCAGTGGTCTACGTCATGAAACCTTTCTATGTTCCAAATTTCAACCCAATCCATCTAGCGGTTGAGGCTGTACGTTATACAGATACATCAGTCACTAGCTTATTCTCATGGCTTTGCCCGCATGGACGGGTTACGTTTCATAATACCTACGGTCGATATAACTACGGTCGATTCGCATAAGTTCATTTCACATATTGGACGACTCGCTTACAGTGCAACTCGCCTGCGGTTGATTAAACTATGGGCATGTGAACTAATGGGCGATTCGGCCAATGTTCATTTGATATATTGGTTAATTCAACTATGGACGACTCACCTACGGTTTATAAATTCTTTGCTACGCGTGTTTTTAGTACAGTATTCAGGGCAAACCGAAATCTGTTGGTTAGGTTAGGTTTGAACAGTGACCACAATGCGCGAGCCGAGCGAGCGAAGCGAGCGTGCCGCGGCAGCGGCCGGCGAAGCGCCAGATATTTTTCTTATTACTGAATTATTTATCCTGTGTCATGGCATCTTCAGGCATTTTGGCATCTTCTTTCATCTACCTCATCATGGCAAAGTGGCATAATAAGCTGTCTGCGCACCTACAGATAGAAATCATTCAGGTATCAAAAACAACACGTTTCTGAATTCTGTACTATAAACAAGTATTTTTTAGCTGTCATACCTGACTAGCAGCCGGAAACGTGGTCTAAAAATACGTGAACCGTCCGTTAGTTCGGTCAAAAATAGGCAAATCGTCCAATAGTTTAATCAACCATAGCTCAATCGACCGTAGCTGAGTTAACCGTAGGCGAATCGTCCAATATTGATTTCAACCAATAGTTATTATGAACGTAGGCGAAACGTCCAATAGATATTTTGAATAGTAGGTGATTCGATCGTAGTTACATATTGGCAAGGTTTGCCAGCCTTTACTAATTCTACGCCCATTAAGTCGCAGAAAACCCGTGAATTGAATCCCTCTTTTCCGTGGAATTGGAAATCGAATTAAATGGTCTGTATAAAATTCATTAATATATGAATAATTTACTGTCACGCGCTACGAAGTGCGCGCGGGTCAGCTAGTACATAATATAAAGGATGTAGGTATTGAGAACCTTTTTTTCATTTTGAAGACACTTTCGCTTATTGAATGCGGTTGTAGTAAATTTTATATGTTTCATTCACAAGTACTTAGTAAAACGTAGGTACATAATAGGTCCAAAACATAACTCAGCGAATAAATCCTTACTTAGAGCTCTTAGCAAACGTCAGTATACAGTCGTATCCATAACATAGGTACATAAAAGGAAGGGTTCGGAAGGGACGCCTCGTAAGCGAAGGCTGTTTGACTAGAGATACAAGGAAGCAGGTACTTAGCTGTGATAAATTGGCGTTGTCTCATTGAGAGAATTATGTACGTGCTTTGGGGAAATCAATACACTTAGCTTTATTTTGAGCAAAATATATACCTATGACCTACCTAGATGAATCTTAGATCGATCGAGACCTTTTGTGTCTATTTGAAAGCAGCGATTCCCTGATTGTAGGTCGTAAGGTATCAGTTTATGTTTATTTATTATTCTTTTTACTTGTGACTCTACCTATGTAGAACTAAGGCATGATAACTGAAAAGTACAAAAAGTAACAATGACCATGATATCCTTTTCAGTAGAATTTTAGGTTTATATTTGATTTATATTTGTGCTAAATTAAAACCCAAAAAGCAGTTTAAGTTATCAGGTTAGGTTCAGGTTATTAAAAATGAGTTCTACCATTTTTCTTTCATAAAATCACTATCAACCTATATCGCCCTACTGCTGGGTAAAGGCCATCTCACTCATATACATTTCTATCCACTATTACGTGAAGTAATAGTTCACACGCGAGACAAAATTGCGCTATGTATGGCTTCATACTTGGGTGTCTTCGTATGCCGACCTACGCGCGATTCACATTATTTGTGGCAAACTCAGCTTCTATGAATAATGTCTAAAAGTCCATTCTTCGAGGGCTATTGTACCCCCTTTTATGCATTTTTATATTTAAAATACAAAAAAATTGTATTAAAACAAAAATAATGACTGGTAACGTACCAGCGGTACCCCTGGTGTTGCAAGTATCCATAGGCGACGGTAGCCACTTACCATCAGTTGGGCGTTCTACTTGTTTGTCACCTATTACATAAAATGAAATGTGAATTTATAACAGTTACTTTATTAACTTTCACGAAATAAGACGAACGGAAAAGCGAAAACATCATTCATTACACAAAGAAAGCGAAAAACATTTTCCGAATGATGTTTTCGCAATCGCTTGTTGCATTCGAGTTTCGCTATAAAAGTAACGTTTGAAAGAAAGTTCTGGACGCGTATAAAAGTGTAGTAATACTGTGAAGAAGGTAGTTTCTGCTCGTAAAACAAGAAGGCGGATACAACAGCTTAGAGAGGTCTTTGAACAGATTTCTATACACGAATGTTGGAAATTTATTTTCGGGGAAGTAGAAATTATTTAAGCCATTTTTTCCTTTGAAATATTTATAAAAAATAGCATTAAAAGGAAAATACCAGGATTTTGCCTTCGTAGAAATTTAAGATATTTGAGTGGCCTGTAGGAGTGGGCGTTAATTCAACGAACGACTTTTTTTAACTGTTAATCTAATGTTAACGAATTAACAGTTTTTTGTTTACTGCAAAACCCGTTAAATCTATCAACTGTTTCATTCAACGATTTTGGCAAACGAAAAGGTATTCAAAAGTCGCTAACGTAATCTGAAGCTGTTAACGCAAAACCAGTTAAAATTATCTATTTCTTCTGCGTTGAAAGAACGAATAGAAACGGAATATGCCGAGTGGACGCGAGGGCGCCTATGTGAGCGAGCGAGACGCCGCTAGCTTAAAATTGTACGAGCGAGAGTGAGAGATATCTATGTTTCTAAGTTCGCTTGCTACTATTAACTGCTACGTTGCCGTTGGTACAAATCTGTAACATTAATGAAAACCTAATAATAATGTTAACGGCTTTTTTAACAGGTTAACATGATGAATTTAACGGCTTCGTTGCGTTAACCCAAAAATCGTTAACGACCCACCACTAGTGGCCTGTGTATCAGAAAGTTACATTTAGGGTTATAATAACTCTTTTGATTTCATTCATAGAAAATATTTTACATTAATTTTATTTCATCTTTATTTTTAATTTCGCAACTCTTAGCATATTTTTGTCCGCTCAGCTGAATATCTAAAGCACATTTAATAAAACAACACATCTAAAATATAACGATATATATCAAATATTTCATTATAACTTTTCTCAAAATCGTGATATTTCCAGTAAATTGGCGTTTTTAGGATATTATGTGTGATAAATTGTGCCAGTTTCAATCCCACGGGTTCTCGGAAACAACTTCTTTGAAGTCAAATAATATTCCTGACTCAATTGAAAGACGCTATAATACGAGAATATTTATAGTAAATAATGTTATTCGCCTATTTTTACATAGCAACAGTGAATTATAAATACACTGACTGATTTTTTCGAATTATTCCATTCCATGAAACTTCTTAACCTTATGACTATTAAGTTAAAATTTAATTACTAATTTAAAAATGCTAGATGTTATAAAATAGTGTTGGACATTCAACTGTCAAAAACAACAACAACAGTATAAAAGCAGGTGCAGACTGAGCGACCCGTCATTCTTGTTCGAGACTTCGTGCGGTTATTTTGTCGGTCTACCCTCTGTGTTATTTTGTTAAAACCAGTGTTAAAATGTTTCTTTGTCATTTAAATTATTGCCATTTTGTATTCTTTTAAATAAACCTGCTTCTGATGGCTAACATCAGAAGTGGGATAAAGAAAACGCGACCCACTTTTGTTGAATTCTTTTTAACAGCATTTTTGTTTTGATTTTCAAGTACCCCCAACATTTGTTTTGTTCGCTTTTTGGTGCGTTCTTGCGTGCCCCCCTGTGTTTTGTTCTTAACAGATGGAGAGATCAAGTCATCCTTAGTGACAGTCGGTGCCGTATGGACCCAGGGACTGCCTGTCGCGTGGCCATTCTCGTGAGTGGACTCGATGCCCCAGTGTCAGGTGTTCGTGTGGTCACTCGTGTACGACTACCAAGTGATGCATAGTCATTATGACTTATGTGGTAAGCGAAAGGACGTCAGTAGTGATTGCAACTGTATTGAGGTACGTACAAGTCCAGTTTTTGGTGTACAATGTGTTTGGTGCCACAATAGCCATAATGCCTTTATTGCTTGTATGCGTTCCCTATGCGTGAATGGGAATCGCTTTAATAACAGTGACGCTAAGACCATAGCTAAGCGAGTGGGCATCGCAGACTTATTGCTTTTTACCAACGAGTTCTTGGCTATTTCATCTGAGCTTTTTACAATCTGGGATCATAGTGACGACCTTGTAACAAATTGCTTTGTGAGTTATAACAGCTGACCCCAAGTTAAAGCCGCAACCGTTAATGCTTAATTAGAGCCATACGATTTTGTCAATTATTATCTCC
Source organism: Hemithea aestivaria (assembly GCA_947507615.1). Taxonomy (NCBI): domain Eukaryota; kingdom Metazoa; phylum Arthropoda; class Insecta; order Lepidoptera; family Geometridae; genus Hemithea; species Hemithea aestivaria. The sequence goes on along the minus strand of OX382336.1, from coordinate 14,983,119 downwards.
CAACATTTACGAAAACCTTAAAAATTCAGTGAACGTGAAAAACAATTAGTTGTCTTGCTCTTTTTCTGGTTTGACAGAGCTGCGGGTATATGTGGGTGGAGCAGTGTGAGGGACGCGGCTGTGCGCACTGTCTCCAGCAGCGCGAGCGGTGCGAGGGCGCCTGCTGCGAGTGCGCAATCCACGCGCTGCGAGTGCGTGATCCGCGCTGCTACGCTGCGCTTGCTGCGCTGTGATTTGACCTTGGTATGGTTGTAAGCCTTGAGTCGATCTGAGTGATCTACTTCCATCGGAAATTGATGCCATTTGGTGAGTCCATTTCATGTTGGTTTTTATTTTTATTGTGATGACTGATAAAGTGTTTAGATGTTAAGGATTGAGCATTATGAACTCTTCCTGTTGCTAAGAAATTAAAAGGTCTTACTACCGATTGATATTGAAAATGTGATAGTAAACGATTAAAGACATATTTTATGTATGTGCGTTGGCTACTCGATTCCGTAGGTCGCTTAGTGACTGTACCGGAGTGTAATAGTCTAAGCCCAATAGAAGTCAGTAGGTACCTGTTTTGCGGTGTTATCATAGGAACGTGTTGAGCGTTAGGATTGCGTAGTCAAAGTGTTTTTAGTGACTTAAAAACCTTTTGAACACGAATCCGTAGCTTGTTTAGTATAGTTGTACAACAGTGTACGATAGTCAGAATATCGTGATAGCTAATGACTGCAAGATTATTGAATAACGGTTGAATTTGATGGCAGACCCAAGGTATTTTTCTTATGTCACACAATTTTACGTACCCTTACTTGTATTTTATCCGGTTGAAGAGTTCTATTTGATAAGCTTAAGACGAAGTGTTTTATAGTGATGTGGTTTTGTTGTAAGATTTATTAGACATCTTCGATTGATGTGGATAAAGCGCTAAGCAGTACCTAGGCGTTATTCACACTTAGTAAGGCTCTCGCTCTGTGTGGGAAGTTGAAAGTGTGTACCGGTAAAATACGAAGATAAGATATTGGGCGAATTCCAAATGAGGTTACCAGTGACCATTGGGTCAGGTTGACCGAACGCAATACTGTGCTGTGTTATAATGTGTTACAGATGAGACGCGGCTGTGCGCTATTTCTGCATGTGCAGTCATGCAGCGCTGCCCTGACCAGCAGCGCCTGCAGTCGTGCAGCGCGCTGGCTCGTGCATCAGCGCCTGCAGTCGTGCAGCGCGCTGGCTCGTGCAGCAGCGCCTGCAGTCGTGCAGCGCGCTGGCTCGTGCAGCAGCGCCTGCAGTCGTGCAGCGCGCTGGCTCGTGCAGCAGCGCCTGCAGTCGTGCAGCAGCGCCTGCAGTCGTGCAGCGCGCTGGCTCGTGCAGCAGCGCCTGCAGTCGTGCAGCGCGCTGGCTCGTGCATCAGCGCCTGCAGTCGTGCAGCGCGCTGGCTCGTGCATCAGCGCCTGCAGTCGTGCAGCGCGCTGGCTCGTGCATCAGCGCCTGCAGTCGTGCAGCGCGCTGGCTCGTGCAGTAGCGCCTGCAGTCGTGCAGCGCGCTGGCTCGTGCATCAGCGCCTGCAGTCGTGCAGCGCGCTGGCTCGTGCATCAGCGCCTGCAGTCGTGCAGCGCGCTGGCTCGTGCATCAGCGCCTGCAGTCGTGCAGCGCGCTGGCTCGTGCATCAGCGCCTGCAGTCGTGCAGCGCGCTGGCTCGTGCATCAGCGCCTGCAGTCATGCAGCGCGCTGGCTTGTGCATCAGCGCCTGCAGTCGTGCAGCGCGCTGGCTTGTGCATCAGCGCCTGCAGTCGTGCAGCGCGCTGACCTGAGCATCAGCGCGTGCGGTCGTGTGGCGCTGACCTGGCACGTGTGCGGTGGCACGTGTGCGGTGGAGCGTCTGGTGGACGCTAATGGCACCATGGAAGGACGAATGGACTCCTGAGTCCTTCTGCCCTTCTGAGGGTATGAGTACCCGCGTGGCCCTTGAGGTATTATGTATCTGGCCCTTGAGGCAAATGTGGCCCTTGAGGCAGTAAGACCAGTCCGTGAGGACAGTGTCTTTTTGGCCATGGAAGCTGGTCGGCCTGGCTAGCCGATCAGTCGCTGTGTGGCGTGCGCACACAGTGTTTGTTATTTAGCATGCTAATTTTAAATCGAGTGGTTTATTATTACTGTGGGGTGGTTTAGTGCTGCTCTTGTGCAAACTTTTGAAAAAGTTGTTGGAAACTCTTTCTCTCTGATTGTTTTGTTCCTATTTCGTTGAGATGGAACGGCAAGTCTTGATTTTATGTGGGAGCAGTACTCAACTATTGATGCTTGGGTTATAAATGGTACTACCACCTAACAAAACTAACCCTGGCTAATGGCTAACTCTACAAATTTTATGCTGACTGTTTGCTCTATAAGTCTGTTGTTCTACAGTGTTGAACAATGATAACGCCGAACCAGACCAGAACCAGCTCGCATTTGCCGCGCCCGATCCAAGCTGTCGCCTATCGTCGCGAAGCAGAGCCTTCACGAGCACCAGACATGCCCATATTCGACTAGTGCTAGTGCAGAGCTACATTAAAGTTCTGTCGAGACGCCAGAATTGTCAGGAGAGGCCGTGTTGGACATTCAACTGTCAAAAACAACAACAACAGTATAAAAGCAGGTGCAGACTGAGCGACCCGTCATTCTTGTTCGAGACTTCGTGCGGTTATTTTGTCGGTCTACCCTCTGTGTTATTTTGTTAAAACCAGTGTTAAAATGTTTCTTTGTCATTTAAATTATTGCCATTTTGTATTCTTTTAAATAAACCTGCTTCTGATGGCTAACAATAGGTACTCACCAGAGTCATATTTTCTTAAAATTGAAAATTTAATTAGTTATACGAATTTTTTTACAAAATCCTTGTAATATCTTACAAAAATTTGATTGCCACTCTCCCTACCACATGTCAGCCATGACTCTATAGACGCCATTCCCGAGGGATCTTTTAGGCATTCCCTTTATAACTAGGGTGTGCCTACCTTTATTTGAATAAGCTCTATACCCACTGAGGTCCATACTTTACGAAAAGGCAATTTTGGCTGTGATCGACGCAACGCTGAGTAAATTCTAGAAAAAGTAATGTGTTGTGTTGTATTATATTATGCATACTCGATTTATAAAACTTCAAATTAGGCGACATGATTTTAATAAAAAAATGTAAACATGTAATAATACCTATCAAAACATGTATATAAAAGGAAAGCGTGACTGATTGACTGATCTATCAACGTATAGCCCAAATCACTGAACGGATTCGGTTGAAATTTGGCAAATAGATAGTTTTTATGACGTAGTTCTCCGCTAAGAAAGGATTTTGCCACGCGGGCAAAGCCGCGAGAATAAGCTAGTTTTTTAATAAGCAACAAGCGACTCACATTTTAGATTTTTAGATAAAAATATTTTATTAAGCAACTAAAAGCTTTTCGAGTTACATACATACTTTTCAACATAATACGATTGAAATTATCACTATTTAAAGTTCATTTTTAGAATAAAAATCACAGTTATTAGTAGGTACGCACCCCTAAATCACCCTTTGCATGAATGAATGAAAAATTAACAACCACTTTTGATGATGATTTTTTTGAGGCAATCGCGAGGGGAAAACTTAAACCCAAGTGTTAAGTATTAATAATTTATGAGAAAAAAGCTATAAAACAGTACTTTATTGTGGCAGATGGTAAATTCGGAAGGTGGTTTTACGGTTTGTTTTTTAAACTTTTTTTTTCTTTGCAGATATTGGATTGAAGCGGCAGTTTATACTGAGGTGAGTTGGATTATTACTTTTTTATAGGCGAAGCGTGTTTCTTAATAATATTACAATGGTTGACTTGTCAGATATTCTGCTCATTGAGATTCTGAGATCATGTTATTGAAATCCACTGGGGGTTTAAAACTGTTTCCATTTTATATATTATGTAGGTATGTATAACACAGAGTACAAAAGTATAATCATTCTCAAACATTTAACCATGATTTTTTTATACAATGATTGTTAGAAGACGAGCAAGACGCTCTCCTGATGATAAGAGATAAACTGCCCATAATTAGTACAGTGCTACCTAGTGCACTGCGCCAACGCTTCTTAATTGGGAGTCATTAGATGTTAAGACTGACAGCCCAGTAATTTCACTAGCTACAGTGCCCTCCTATCGAAGCACATTCCTCAACCATTTTCATCTCAATCTAGTCCCAATATACCCCCGCTGCACTCTGTGACTCTCTTTCCTGTCTGTGATAATAAAGTCGCTACCATCATTCTTAGCCTCAAAGATAAATGCGCTGTAGGTTGGGACAATATATCTCCACTTTTGATAAAATCTTCTCACCATGTCCTAGTCCCAATACTTACTCACATCTTTAACCTTTGTCTCTCTAATGGCCTGTTCCCTGAAGCTTTTAAAATGGCAATTGTCCACCCAATCTTCAAAAGTGGCGACAAACATAACGTTAACAACTACAGACCAATCTCTGTTCTGTCGTGCTTTTCTAAGATCTTTGAAAAGATCCTCAATAAGCGTCTTGTCCAGTTTCTTGACGACGGGAATGTCATAGCGGCTGATCAATTTGGCTTTAGATCCGGAAAATCCACGGAAGACGCAGTTCTAGAATTAACTTCCACAGTCGTCAAGAATCTAGACAAAAAACAAAAGCTGGTGAGTGTCTTTTTGGACCTTTCTAAGGCCTTCGACACCGTGTCGATTCCCCTCTTACTTCACAAACTTGAACAGATTGGAATCAGAGGAGTAGCTCTCAATATGTTCAGCAGCTATTTAAAAAACAGAAAGCAACAAGTTCAGATAGATAACTTCTATAGTACCGACGCGACATTAGAATACGGAGTCCCCCAAGGAAGTGTCCTGGGGCCTACATTATTTTTTATTTATATTAACGATCTTTGTAAGCTTTCCCTCCCTCATTGCAACATAGTAACTTATGCAGATGACACAGCCCTTATTATAAACGGTAAAAGTTGGCCCGAAGTAAAATCAAACAGTGAAATAGTTCTCAGGTCTGTAATGCACTGGCTGGACGCTAATCTGCTCACACTAAATGTTTCTAAAACTAAGTACATCCCCTTTTCAACAAATATTTCTTCTCAGCCTCCTAGTTCATTTTTGATCTATGCACATATATGCAAACAGTCTGTCTCTTGTAATTGTACCTTAGTTGAACGTACTCCAGTCATAAAATATCTAGGCATCATGCTAGACAGCACAATAACCTGGAAAACCCATATTGGAGTTACCTCTCGAACCCGTAAGCTGATCTTTATTTTTAAAAATCTCAGACACATAATGGACGCTGAATCACTTAAAACTGTATATTACGCATTAGGACAATCAGTGCTCTCTTACTGTATTTCCTCTTGGGGGGGAGCAGTAAAGTCCCATTTATTAAAATTAGAGCGTGCACAAAGAGCCGTTCTAAAAGTTATGTTCTTTAAACCCATTCTTTTCCCTACAAATAATCTCTACTCAATATGTAACCTTCTAAATGTTAGGCAACTCTTCATACTAAACACTATTCTTCGCAAACACTCAGAAACTGTTTTCAATCCTTCTGTCCTGTCCACGAAACGTAGATCCGATATAGTTAGCCTAACTCAATCTTGCCGCTTAGCTTTAGCGAGTAGGCATTATTATTTTATTAGCTCAAAACTGTATAACGGAATAAACTCTAAATTAAATATTTATTCTCTTCTTAAATATCAATGCAAGGAAAAATGTCAAGACTGGCTCATATCTCTAACTTATGATGAGACTGAAGATCTTATTCGCTAATCATCTCACTTTCATACACACACAAACACACACACACACACGCACACACACACACACACGCACACACACCCAACTCATTATTCAGTAATTGCCTAAAAATATTAGAAATCTGTAATCTTTCTTACATTACGTTAATATTAGCCATTCAAAAAAATTTTGTTGTAAAGTTAGTATTAAGTTCAGTAGATTCGTTTTTTAAATACTCAGTTTGTTTTAATATTTTAATTTTGTATTTTGGATAACTTGTTATAATACTGTCACCGGAGGTGAGAGTTGGTGTCTGTAACACAGTCTCACGACTATAACAGGCATCATCGTTCCTTGACTTTGTTTTATTGTATCCCCTTTTCCAAAATAAAGAATTTGTATTTGTATTTGTAGTAATGTTTGCACATCACTGCTCAGGCGGTAGAATAACTGGCACTGTTGGGGTCACCTAGTCGACCTCCTGCAAAGGAAGAATATAAAC